>OX336389.2:1021413652-1022030524 GCA_946902985.2 Meconema thalassinum | reverse complement strand
GAAGCTGTGATCCAATTATGATGAAATTTCACACGGTGGAGAAGATGGATGTACTACCGATGATTCCAACCAACACCATGAGAAACTAGGATTTGACATTGGGGGAGAAGGAGATTTGCTAATCATTATGGCAATCCAATTCGAACCTGGAGGGTGAGTTCAACCGAGATGCGAAGGACCGACGTCTGGAGTTGGAAATGCTGAATTCAAACGGTACTGATGTGATCTAGTTTATCTTATTGTATTTTGTACGAACATTGTTTTTATAGAAATTTCTTGAGTTGTTTAGTTGGCCAAACAGGTATATAATATCTTCTGTACAAAACGATAGGCAGATATTTATTTATTTATTTATTTATTTATTTATGACATGTTTTGTGTGTGGAGGTAGCATAACCACAATAAGTGAGAGAATCGTATTTTGAGTATAATCTCGAAGGCGGTGCAAAGACCGTGAAGAATTGTTGAAGATTATGATGTTAGTGTTTTTAAACTGTTATGAATTGTAACCTTGTGAATGTTAGCGAGAGCCCATATAATGTAGAAATTGCTATGTTAAAGCAAGCTGAATGAATAACAAACCACCTCTAGAAAAATATTGACAATTCTTACTGCAGACTAGAATGGAGGCATTGTGTAAAACCGAAAGTTAAGTGAATTAAGATGATGACAAGTTGGATGGAAAAAAATCTAATACAATATATGAGATGTTATGTGTTTATTGAAGAGAGAGGTTGCACAGTGCGCTACCAAAGTTATGTTTTAAATTGAATTATATGAATATTACAGAAGCTTGGTTAAGCAAAATTGCACATTACTGTGAAGTATAACTTGAGTCAGACATATATTGTCGTGACATAAGAAATGCTTTGTGAAGCTGTGAGAGCTTAAGTTAATAATTGATAATGTATTTGAATGTGGAAGTGGAGAATTATATTAGGTTGTGGGAATGAAGCCACAGACCACAGGTTATAATTATGTGATTCCTGTTGAAGGTAAGATCAGCTTACAGATCTGTGACTGCAGTATTGCAGTGTTGTGAAGAAGGGTATAGGGTGTAAAATAACGCAATTGAGTTATTAAATAAGATAATTATGATGAAGTAGGTTTTCGTATAAAATTGAAATTAAATGAAAGCGATCATCTCACATAAATACAATTCAGCAAATAGAAAAGTAACGAAGTAAACATCAGCAGCTACATCTAATATTGTAGAAAATAATTCTTAGACATTTGCAATTTAAATATGAGACTTAGGCGATTGCGAGGCGACTTTCAGGGGGAATATTGTGACAACCCTGGTGAGATCATGACTATTCTTGTATACATTTTTCTTGCATATTGTTTCTTGTCGTACAGCTTAGGTTTGATTTTCATATGCGATGTTCCGTAGGATATTTTGTACATAATTTAGCTACCGCAATTTATGAAATTAATTTAAATGTTGGAAATGGTACCGACAGCGGAAGCTACGCTCGGTAACGCGCAGTGGCAGGCCATGGGACCAAGCTATCCGCGGACTTGAAAGACGTGGGTTCGATCCCCACCATCGGCCGTCCTTGAAATGGTACTCCGTGGTTTCATATTTTCAACTCCAGGCAAATGCTGGGACGGTACCTACTGACAAGCCATGGCCATTTCCTGCCACATCCTTGCCCAGTTTCATTCATCTTCATTCATTTTATCTCCCATTAATTCCTCTCATGAGGTTGGCGTCAGGAAGGGCATCCGGCCGATAAAAACACCCTCCACATAGCATTTCAACGCATCTCATCCCCGTCTGAGTTGGAAACGGGAATAATATGGGGTAGACATGCAAATCATGGAAATGGTACCATCGTAACTCAGTTTGTTTTGATTTTGTTTATTTGTCAGATCTTTGTAGTGAACCCTTTACCCTCTGATGGATAAATGATTCGATGTTTTATTTCTTCAATTAATAAATATTTCTACAAGCATCATGAAAATAGCCAGACGGAGATGAGGAAATTTCAAGCATTGGCTGGAGACAATGAGGAAATACCTGCAGCAGTTTGACAAAAGGCTAAATACTTAGGATTGTGAAAAGAAAGACCTAGCAATGATTCAGAAGGACAGGTGGTGGCCACCTCAAAATAGAAGCGACGCGCAGTGAGACACGCTTCTGGTATGTTCATTGTAATATTCGCGCCTAAAAAAATATGATGCAGTAACGTGAGTGGCTGATGAAAATACTAGACACTCCTACTAGGCCAAGGTCTGATAAAAACCGCCAAGTTACAGAAAATGTGGAACCAATGGGAGAAGAATGCTTACCAGCGCGGCAAGTCTAGCTTGGGCACGCTATGGCTAGCATTAACGCGGGAGATCGCCTAGAAAACATCTCTACGATCGATTCTAGGATTAATGGGCATATTCTTGACCTGCGCTATTTTTCGAGTTCAATGATATTTATTTCATTCCTGTGCCACTATTATTTTGAGAAATTTTTATTTAATTTCCCCCTCTATCAGGAACTAGGGCCGGTTCATTTATAAGTGGCGTGAAGAGCCAAGACATTGCTATTACTTTTGTACGTCTGAGGACGTAGGGCGTATTATTTTTGTTCGTCTGAGGACGGAAGCTATTATATTTTGTGTGGCATGCAAGGACACAGAAATTATTAATAAATGTGTTAAATTCAGTGTTAGATAGTCATAGTACTATATTTTGTAGGGGCAGTATCATCGATAATTCGCCAACGAACAGTTCCGGGGAAAGTAGTACCTGAAACGGCGAATTTAGTAGTCAGATATCATGTGTATAATAATTTAACTTTTTGAATCAGCACGAGAGATGACATCGCTTATCATTGAAGAAGCCTGGAACTATCAACACTCCGTCAAGATGGTTGAAATGAGATAAGAAGCATCCAGTTGGGAGATGGCTGCTGATGTTCTTTGACGGGTGACTAGCTGAGGATGAGTACTGAATAATATTCTTATTATCCGATAGATTAACTTATGGTGTATGGGACATATTTTTGTAAATAATTTGCTTGTGTGATTAACGTAGTATATTTAGTTTTGGTCTGACACACCTTTTGCATGGAAACAGCTCGCATATGTTATTAGTGGAAGGTTCTTGTTTTTGTTTGTTGTTTTAACTAACGTAGCTATGTGGACGACCGTGTTTGCATATGTTACGCAATGCGGTTAAAAAAACGTCTCTCGGAGATATGTTGTGTTTCAGAAGTAGGACTGAAGTAATATAATTATACAGTAGATTGGAGGGTAATTAATTTTTTTTAAGGTTTATTATTGATCAGATTCAGAGAGATTATTGCCTTTGGAGCAATGTGATTTGTGACGAAGAGCAGTCAGCTCTATCGTAGGTTTTAATTTTTTTTTTTAAATAGTTTGCGAGCACCTATTCAGCCGACCTGTGTGAAAAACGTAATGTCATTCCCAGATGTGTGTGTGTGTATTTTGTGGTCATTACAAGCGGGAATTTCAGCGTAGACTGATTTCTGTCAGCTTGGTGCCAGGTCCATATTGTAACCTTGCGAGGGCAATTGTGGATATTTTGATTAATGTCTGACCATTTGTTGAGGTGGTTGAGATTTGCTGCTGTTGATTCTTTGAGATAACGGCACAGCTGGTCAGTTATTTTTACACACTGGAGTTGGGACGATGACAGGTATTGAGGAAAGGGGGAGACGTTTTACAAGACGGACTGAAGGTTGCTAGCGAGGTCATTAGTGGAGAGTGCTTGTGGCACCGTAATTACTTGAAATACAGAATTAAGAACTGATCAATGATAAAAATTGTTTAAATAATTGGGAGTTGCCTACGAATCACGATAATCTCCGAAGCGTTAGCTTAACATGCAGTTTTGTTCATATAAAGTAATATCAGCTGGTCAGGCTTTTGTTGTTGTTGGTTTAGTCCATGTTTATATTCCATTCAGTGACCCGTGAAGTCACGTGCTATGCTGTATTTCCTTGCTTGTGTATTGAGCAATTGGCCGGTGTTGGCAGCTCATTGTCAAGTGCGTCATCGCGCTAAATGAGGGTCTCGAGAGAGATTCCTGTAAATAGTAGATTTTAGTGTGTGTGTCAGCATTACATTTTTAAGGGTTTTTATTAGTGTCATGTTCCATATCCGTAAACGTTGATTTACGAGATGATTGTTCGTGAGCATCGTGGCTGTTAACCCGTTGTAAACGAATAGTCATCCAAAGTACTCATTCCTCGTAGTTAGTCATTACGCGTACATAAAATCCAAATTGCAAGTTAGTGGAACCAGGATCCACATTTTAATAAAGGGGAGATCCGTCTGACTCCTCAGCATTGATAGATATTCCTGTCATGGAAAAATTCAGGGAGGATTTTTTTATTATTGTTGTTTATATTTTTTATGCACTATTAGTCATTAAATCATGTTATTATTTTACATCTTGTCACCTTTCTTTATTAATTATAGTTTTAATCCTATGACCCTTACCTCAGTAGAGCATGTTGTTTGGCGAACGTAAACATCACATAGGAACTGAGCGCGACCCCTTGATTAAGAATTCTTGCATATAAACACTGCTATTCTGAAGGGTTCATAGGAGGTAAACTGGCGCCCAACGTGGGGCGGTTCACTGTGGTGTAACGGCAAAGAAATTGCACATGTCAATGTAAGCGTAGTTGGGTTTTCAAACTGACGCAACAATGAAGGTGTAATTTTGTTGCTGGTTCGCTGCTGGAACACATTTAGTTGGCGTATTTGAGTAAAACTGACATGCCGCAAGTGCAGGCAGATATGACAGTATTTTAATCACCGGAAAGTGATATTTTATTAAAAGTAATTGAGGCGAAGTGGATACCGCCAAATGTGTGAAATATAAATTAAAATCAGGAGTTTGCAATGTAAAATACGGTTCACGTTTTTGTCTATTGAATTAAAATAAATTAATATACGTGATACCGGGCGCCCAATGATTAAAGTTAAAACTAGATTTGTTTAGAAAGTCAAACTCATGAAAATGTTAGGAGGCTGGAAGCCTTAAATGACAATTAATACTTTGTTAATTAGTCAGTGTTAATATCAGACCAGGATAACAATTTAATGACTGAATATGTGTTTGGGTTTAAATTAAATTGAGTAAAATTAGAACCACTCAGAGATGCAATCGACTAGTGGGATTAAATGTAAAAATAAATGAACTGAGTAGGGTAAAGAAATTAAATGTGCATTGGATTGTATGTGTGTGTCAAAGGGCATTGCTTTATGCCATTTCCCTAATGTCTCATATAAAGTGTATAAGATGGCAACGGTGGAACAGATTCAAGAAATCATTGAGAGCGCGGCTAGGAGAACACAGGAATTGTTGGACACTAAATTGGTGAAACAAAGTGAATCATTAAACGCTAAATTATCAGAACAAAGTGAATCACTAAACACAAAATTATCTGAACAAATAAACAATAGTTTGTTAGAACAAAGTGAAGCATTAAACGCGAAATTATCTGAACAAATAAACAATACTATGGTAGAACAAAGTGAAGCATTAAACGCGAAGTTATCTGAACAAATAAACGATAGGTTGTTAGAACAAAGTGAAGCATTAAACGCGAAATTATCCGAACAAAGTAAATCACTATACAATACTATGTTAGAACAAAGTGAGTCTATAAACAAATTATCCGAACAAAGTGAATCATTGCGGACACAATTAAATAACAGTAGGATTGAACAAAATGAGTATCAGGCGGAACAAGCTAGATTATTAAAAAGTGAAATTAATGACACTATAAATTCGCAGTTAGAGGCGCAGAATGTTAAAAACACGAACCAATTAGCTTCGTTAACCGCAGAGATGAAAGATCACACTAATCAACAGATGGTATTACTGGCCCTAGATGTTAGTAAAAATAATGAAAAACAATTAGATCAGATTAAGAAAATTGAAAGTATTTTTGATCAAAAACTTAGCATTCTGGATGAAACGGTGTTAGCTAAATTAGAGAAAATTGAACTAGCGTGCACTATGAATACAAGCGAGGTCAAGATAGCTCAGGATAAGTTAGAAGGACGATTCATGGAAATGGAAAAGAGCGGCAAAGTCATTCAACAACAATTATCAGCAGTAGATGAAAATATATCCGGCATAATTAAAGATATGGATCGTCTCGAAATAAAATCAGCGGAGCAATGGAAAAGCCTAGAAGCGGATCAGAATCAATTAAAGTGTACCATCGACAAAAATAGCGCGAGATTGGAAGATAGGCTGAGCCAGATAGAAAGCAATCAGGATGACACTAAAAGCCAGATTGAAGAGAAAGTAAGCACGATTAAGGAGCAAATAAGGAAAGATTGGCGAAAAATGAATATCGATTCTAAAGAGGAAAGATCAACCATCCTAAAAACAGTAGGCGAAAATCATACTCGTATTCAAGCATTAGAGCAAGAAATTAAGAGTAAACTTAAAGAACAAACAGACAGGATCATTAAAGCCGAACTGAGGTCGTTAGAACAATCCTCGATATTTAAAACGGGAACATTGAAAGACAAGCAGGAAGACTCAAATAGCCCCGGGGAGGAAAGCACAGCAGGGAGTCAAGCTCAGACAGAGAGCCCATTAACAGCAAACACGGAAGGGTTTCAAAAAAGTATCGAAAGGAGTTCCACGCCACAAGACGGTCATCAGCCCACACAACTTATCCAAGTAATTCGCTCGATCGATTATAAACCGCAGAAATACACGGAGAATTCAGGGGTGACACCTAAAGCTTTTATTAAAGAAATTGAAGATCATTACAATGACACTGGGGTACCTGAAGCACGTAGATTGAGGATGATGGAGAGATTTTTATCAGGAAATGTCCTTGCATGGTTTTTAAGCTTCAAATATACATTTGGAACCATGTCAGATTTCAAATTAGCGTTTCTGCGCAAATACTGGTCGCCAGCAATACAACAGGGTCTAAGGATGGAGCTTTACTCTAGAAAATACCAAACCACCCAGCAAACGAAATACTCAGATTTCTTTAACATGCAAATGCTTAAATTTCGCGACCTTGATTACCCTTTAAATGAAGCGGATCTGGTGATGACAATAGCGCGGCAATTACCAGTCAACGTGCAACAAGTACTAGTCGCAGCGAACGTTAGTACGGCCTTACATGCAGAGCAGATATTACGCCAGATAGATGAGACTACATCTCATAATCATTATAGAGGAGGAAGACAGCTGGAGTTAGTCAATACGACAGAGGTCATAAAACATAAACAGGCAAACACTAAAACGCAGGGTACTAATACAAGCACGTCCACACCTAGGCGAAACCAGGAAGAAGGAGAAAACAGACCATACCAGCGTAACGAGAATAACTATAACAATAGGTCATATCAAGGCAACAATAGATATCAACAGAGAGGATATCAGCAATGGCGTGAAAATCGAAGAAATGACAGGCCTTATGGAAGATACGGTGATTACAATGCTAATCAAAGATGGAAATGAAGAAGAGATCAAAATCAAGGAGAGGGGCGAAATTATCGAAATGACTGGGATGATAGGCACGCTCAATCACAAAATTACCTGGAGGAATTACACGCTAGTCAAGGTGGAGAGCGCTTGTGTGGCTCAGTAATTACTTGAAATACAGAATTAAGAACTGATCAATGATAAAAATTGTTTAAATAAATGGGAGTTGCCTACGAATCACGATAATCTCCGAAGCGTTAGCTTAACATGCAGTTTTGTTCATATAAAGTAATATCAGCTGGTCAGGCTTTTGTTGTTGTTGGTTTAGTCCATGTTTATATTCCATTCAGTGACCCGTGAAGTCACGTGCTATGCTGTATTTCCTTGCTTGTGTATTGAGCAATTGGCCGGAGTTGGCAGCTCATTGTCAAGTGCGTCATCGCGCTAAATGAGGGTCTCGAGAGAGATTCCTGTAAATAGTAGATTTTAGTGTGTGTGTCAGCATTACATTTTTTAAGGGTTTTTATTAGTGTCATGTTCCATGTCCGTAAACGTTGATTTACGAGATGATTGTTCGTGAGCATCGTGGCTGTGAACCCGTAGTAAACGAACAGTCATCCAAAGTACTCATTCCTCGTAGTTAGTCATTACGCGTACATAAAATCCAAATTGCAAGTTAGTGGAACCAGGATCCACATTTTAATAAAGGGGAGATCCGTCTGACTCCTCAGCATTGATAGATATTCCTGTCATGGGAAAATTCAGGGAGGATTTTTTTTATTATTGTTGTTTATATTCTTTTTATGCACTATTAGTCATTAAATCATGTTATTATTTTACATCTTGTCACCTTTCTTTCTTGATTATAGTTTTAATCCTATGACCCTTACCTCAGTAGAGCATGTTGTATGGCGAACGTAAACATCACATAGGAACTGAGCGCGACCCCTTGATCAAGATTCTTGCATATAAACACTGCTTTTCTGAAGGGTTCAGTAGAAAGTCAGGAAATTAGCCATCGGCTTCCGAAGATAGGAGCATAATGTGCGTAAACCACACTAAATCACAGGTTAATGGAAAACTTCTTTCAGATAGGCAACGAATTTCTGCCAAGCCTATAACCGTCATGTTTTGCAGTCCATCATCAATCTTGTTTTCATAAGTCTTTAGCGGAAGTACTCCGAATTTGCCTAGAACATTTGATGGAGGTCTCTGAAAAAGTATTGGTATAATTTGATCAGGAATAACAGCAGTTGAGTCTGTTATACAATGTACCCCACCCTTAGCATGAAACGTTTGAAGACCATCTTAATGTTTCAGTATTAAAATCGTCAGTATCAAACACGAACTGACAGAATGAATTATCGTCAATGAGCGCATTATAGCAGAAAGTTCAACTTTTAAGGTCCCTTTATAGCAGAAGCAACACCTAAGTTAATCGAAAGTAACCACTTATCCTCAAGATCCACATTTATTGTAGAAGAATGCAGCTAATCCAATATTCATGGGACACAAAAATGAGTTAAGTCTAGTGCAGGAAATTATGCTGTGAGCAATCAATAAAAATTTCCTCTCCTTTTTTTTTAGCATTTCCTTTCTTCTTATGTAAGATAATAATATCCAGTAACATTTAAGGTATTCCGGTTCATCAGTTTCAACATCCTCAACCAACCACAAACATGTTGACACGCAATTTGATTATGTGATACCACGAACTGCAAGAGTGAAAAACACTCACACTCGAGTCGTGCGGCACACCAGTCGACGCAGACGATCGACTTGTACTAAAGTATTTGTACACAAAGCTGGCTCCCAAGAAAATGTAAGAGACTCTAGTCTGATGCACGCAGAGAGAGAGAGAGAGGGGAGGAAAGAGGAAAGGGGATAGTTCTGATTAAGGTAAGATGTGTCTAACAAAACCCGGTGACAAATCAGTACTATCCTCCACAACTTTGTTGGTGCCAATGACACATCTCAGGCCTACTATATACTACCCTACCAGCAAATTGTTACCGGTGGTGGAAATCGGAACAAATGCGCTCCGCCCAGCCATACGCCTTCGATAGACGTGCTGTCGTCGCCAGCGAAACCTCATCGCATGCCATTTGTGTGCATCATTCGTACTGGGTCGTGCGCTGTGCAGTGTGTTCTCATTGTATGACTGTACATGCGTTCCCCTCTTGCCCCGCAACCGCTCGCTGCAGCCATAACGAGGCGAAATGACGTAATGTATACAAAACAGCCGCGCTCCACGTCTGGCGGTAACAATTCCCTGGTAGAGTAGTACTATATTTGAAACTAAAAAGTAGTTTTGTTATTAAGTGCCTTCTTAGACATTGACTTTACTAATAATTACTTATATGATAATTTCTTGATTGTACAGTATTCCATCTGTTTAAATCATTAGGTTGTGGGGTGAACTTCTTGAAGTGTCAACTTACTGTACCCGACTAGGGGGGCACATTACTGTACTCATTTTTGGCTGTTGCAATTTTAAAACATGCACACGCAAAGCCTTAAGGAGCGAAAGTTGAGCGTGGAGGGCGACCTTTGCGCAAACCACGTATTTTAGGGCGAAAAGCGGCGAGCTCGACCGCCGTTATCATCGTCGTAGCGATAAACTAATAAGGAATATTTTTTTTCTACTTCCATTTACAAAACGACTACTGTTTCTCTAAAACCGATATAACGAAATTTTTAGCATTTTTTGGGCTTTTTTTTTCCTTCGAAACGGTGCTTTAGCGGCCGAGATATTTTTACGCAAACTTGAAATTCGGATTCAGCGACCAGATATAGGCTACATTAAATAGGAATGAGTAAGAAAAAACTTCTTCACTCTCCAGATAACCGTTATTTTCGTTCCCTATTGCCTGGACTTGGAACTGGGAAACCACGGTAAACCATTTCAATGACGACTGATGTTGGGATTCAATGTTACTCGTCTACAGAGTCCGGAGACAGCCTGGCTGCGAGGCTTTTTGACTTAGCGCACGTAGCTACCGAAGTCGGTACGTTTATATGATTAAGTGTTTATGCTATATTAATTTTTCCCACCAAGGGTAAATGGGCTCAATTGACCGATTGACCGAATGCATATTTTAATCTGTTTGCCTTATCCACTATGGATGTACGAAACCCAAATAGAGCCCTTACCAGGGGCAAGGGACCAAGATACAGGCTTCCTGAGCCATTGTTTACGCGTGAAAGGATAGCTAGTTCGTTCTTGCGTCTCCTCCTTCCAGATTCCAATTTTGGACTACGAGAATGGGAGACACCGTGTATGACTGTCCCAGGATTCTTGATTTTGTCATAGCCTGCAAACAGAAGAGACTGTAAAAAACGCGTACATCTAGCTTACACCATGAGTGCGTGAATCTAAATATAAAACATACAGAAATCGAACTTATGGGTCATAAAATCAAAATGTTACGGTAGCATCGATAATGGCCTGGGATCCAGCGGTGAAGATGCTAAAGTTCGCTCTTATCCCTTAGCGATATTGTTTCTTCATCATACTTCGGTGTATTTATTTGAGTTGTATCACAAAATCTGTCCGATATCATGAAATGACTATATCTGCAATAATCGGTTGTTAGCTAAGATCTAGCCGAAATCCAGCTAGATTTTATGGTTCGCTCAGTGCTAGGCACTAATAGGAAGAGTATTATTAAACGGTCTGTCCAATAACTGTACAAATGTAAGCTATTGCAAGACAATAGTTCCGATGCATACGCCGTAAGAATTCCAAAGAGTTATAATTTCTAATTAGAGGAATAACTGTGGGAGCGTGATGGCGCAGAGGCTTAGCTGCTCGTCTTTCAACCGGACGGCCAGGGTTCAAATCCTGGTGACAGTGGGGTGGGATTTTCACGTGGCGTCAGGAAGGGCATCCGGCCTTAAATTCCCGGCCAAAACTAAAATGAGCCTGGTTGGCTCCGGCGACCCCAATTCATTGGGAAAAGCCAAAGAAAGTTAGAGGAATCACTGTTTTCATCAAGCACTTCAATTTTGGCAAATAATAAATTTCGTTTTAGTAGGTGTACGTGTCAAAACCTTGGCTATTAAGTTCAACTTTTTGATATTCAGTGATACAATCTTTTTGGATTGTTTGTTTGATTGATTGCATGATTGATTGATGATTGATTGCATGATTGATGATTGAGTGATTGATTGATGTTTCACATAAAAATAACTTTTGACCTAATAACCCTTCATTTTAAGAAGGCAGTCGATTTCAGTACCATACACTTGGTTTTCAACATGGTATTCAATGAAGTCCTTGCAGGTCTCAATCGGTATAGCACTGTGATCTATCAACAGATCAAGCATACAAAGCTCAAGACGAATGACTCCGTAAAACAAATTTATGACATGGTAAATTAGTGTACACTGCAAAGAACATCGACATCACCTAGCCTACGTACAGTCAGGTGAATCAGTTGCCCCTCATAATATTGTTTTATGCAGCCCAACTAGCGTTGCTATCAGGAAGGTTTCTCTGTTTGCATCCCGAATGGTTCTAATGCACTGTAAACATGTCCTGCAAACGATATTGAACACTATTATTTTCCCCTCGTTGTGACTACGGACTAATACGAGGGAAAAATAATACTGTTCAGTATCGTTTGCGGGATATGCTTGGAGTGCATTAGTACCATACGGAATGTAAGCAGAGAAATATCGACCATCCTGACAACACGCGTTAGTTGAGCTGCATAAAACAATATTATTAGGCGCAGCTGATCCACCCGGTATTATGCAATAATTGGCTGTTAGATCAAATCCATCCGAGATCCAGTTGTACTCAAATATGACCACTTATGAATTGTTTCGAGGAAATCACCACAGTATGCTGTCCACGCGTTACCACGTTCAGTCATTATCGTGATTTTAAGAGAAGATAAAAACATTCTCCTCTTTAATTCTCTGCACAGTACTGAAAAAATCAAAATGCTATTTACATAGATACCCAGGGCGTGTGTTTTTAAATGGGCACGAGTAGTCCTTATGGCACTCAGCGTCTGTTCTCACCTCTGAAAATACTCGAATTTGCAAGAGTATTCAAAAGGAAAGTCACATACATAAAGTTCGTCTTTTCCCAAGTTCACATCGCTCGTTTCCGTCCTATAATAGAAGAAGAACAAGAAAGATAAGAACAAAGAAACGAGAAAATATCCGTCTTTAAAATTTATGTCCCAAGATATAGTGTCAAAGTGACGCATCGGTGTATTTGTCATGCTGGCTGCGTCCAGCGTGTGCAAGGCGCGCAGGGCAAGGGCGGTGTATTTATCGGAGAAAGATGGAGCCATGGACCACAGGTGTCCTCGCTTGCGCGCGCTCCTCTTCCAATTCCATTACCAATGAGTCACGTGACCAGCAAGGAGATCTCCTCCCCTTCAACGCCAGCCATGCAATCCTACTTAGGCTAAACACATGGCCCAGTTAGTGGACTCAACACCGTTTGTAACATGTATTTCTTACGTTTTTGAGAAAATAGACTTAATTCTAGCAAAGAATTTCCACCATATTAAGGAATTTTCGATTTCCAAAATTATGGAATATATTAAGATTTTATCTGAGTTTGCACTAAAAGCCTCCGTGGCTTAGGCGGCAGCACGCCGGCCTCTCACCGCTGGGTCCGTGGTTCAAATCTCGGTCACTCCATGTGAGATCTGTGCTGGACAGAACGGAGGCAGACAGGTTTTTCTCCGGGTACTCCGGTTTTCCCTGTCAAAAATTTCATTCCAGCAACACTCTCCACTATCATTTCATTTCATTTGTCATTCATTTAATCATTGCCCCAGAGAGGTGCGTCAGGCCTCGGCAGCCGGCACAGTTCATATCCTCGCCGCTAGTTGGGGGCTTCATTCATTCCATTTCTGACCCGGTCGGAGACTGGAAGCAGGCTGTGGATTTTCATTTTCATCTGAGTTTGCACTAAGTATTTGACCATACAGTACAGATACTGTATTTCTACACATGATGTTAATACAGTATTTCACTTTGTTGCAATCAGAATTTGTTATAAGAGCAGCCTAGATACTGTATATTAGGGTACGACACAGTTCCGAAGTCATATATGATTGCTGTAATAGCCTCATACTGTACATTAACCTATGTTATGTAGATAATATGTTAGTTTTAACAAATAATAGTTCAATAGCTCTTCCACCATATTGACAGGCCTACTAACTTTCCTGACGTCAATCCTACCCAATGGCCGTAATCTTGCCAGACTAAATCTATCTATCTATCAATCTATCTATCTACTTGTGGAGATGAGTGATATTACTACAGTTATAAGTCACGTCAACCTCCAATAAATGCCGTTGTACAAGTACACACAGTCTGGTGTAATTTTGCTCAAAGTTTCTTAAATGAAATAAGTATTGAAATCCCCTAACTTGTTGTCAAGCCATAGTCTACTATATCTCCTTATGAATTGTCCTGCATATTTACTGGAATAAATAACATAGTAGGCTGATTGTATGTATGTTTTAAGTAGAAAAATACTTGGCTATAAGCAGGGGTGGGTCTTTAAGGAGATTGATTTTATCATTTGTTATTCTGTTTAATAATGTTCTCAATGGAAATTCTAGAGCAATGTTTCGTGTGTTTGGCGGAGATTAATGGAAATTGTTGGAATTGTATTTGAGTTATAACTTAGCAAGCACAATATAATTCACAAAATTTACCTTATAGCTTCAATGGATTCAGGTGAAGGTAAAGGGAAAAGAAAATAATTGCACTCTAGACCAGGCTATCCTTTTCCCAAAGGTTTCTGTTATTGTTAATAATTAATTTAAAGGGCATGGAACATCTTGGTCTTCAGTCTCGCATAGTTCTGTGTGTGTTAATCTTGTCTGTCAACCTGTATTCCTGTATTGCCTGTAGTCGTGTGTGTAACTGTATTAGGGATAGGGATGAGGTAGGTGTCCCGGGACTTGAAGTTAAGTACTATCCCGGTATTTGGCTAAAGGGAGTGTGGAAAAAACACTCTCAGAATAGCCACCGTCAGTACCGGAATTCGAACCTGCCATCACCGGACTTGCTGCAGCTGCCTTCGCGGCCCTGTGCACGATGTAATGCCGTGATGTTTCCGTATTTGTACAAGATAACCCGATGTATTCACAATCAGTAGGTATATGCAGGTCCTTCCACCGTAAGAAGTGCTTGAATATAATAAATTCAAGTTAACAATAAAAATGTACATAAGAAACCTAGAATTTGAAATTCGTTACAAGAGGACACAATGGTAATAATTCTCCGTTGCATTCATATCTCACTATTACAATATTTCGCAATTTGACTCGATTGTTTCACCCATATATTTCTAATCAGAATCCCTAAATTGGTAAATAGCTATAATTAATATGTCGGGATTATCGCTACATCAAAAAGGACCACTGACAATCAGTTAGTTCGTGTTATTCACAAAATTCCCTGTGACCTTTACATGAATCAGATGCTTCCATCGTCCCCATTAGATTTTGCATTTGTTTATATAATGCATTAAATAAATACATAAATAAATAAATAATACGATATCCCCTGATAGAACTGTGTCGCGTCGAGCTCGCATAGCAATAAAGCCGGATGGATGGTTTATACACATGCGAGAGTCCTCGCATGGGTCCGCTAGTATAACAGTAATAGTAGTAATAATTAAAACAATAATAGTAATAATAATAATAACAATGGCGGTATGGCAACTCTGGTGCAGATCCTTAGAGTGGGAGTCATGTAGGCAATCGACCCTCCTATTTCGTCGTCACTTGACCATAACTTAGTCATCTAAAAGTGAAACCAGAAATCTCGGTTGACCTATCGTTAAGATTTAATTATTTGAATCATGTAATCAACAAATGATTTCCCTCCAGGGGCTCACATCTAGTGGGAAGTGGGTTGGCGACCACGGGACCCCAGCAGAGTCCGTTATTGCTTCCACTTACTTGTGCCGGGCTCCTCTCCGTATTATTTCTTGTCGACCTCTCTTGGTCAACTCTTGCTCTGTTCTGACCCCGGCGGTATTAGGGTATCCGAGGCCTAGTGAGTCTCTTCCTTTCCCGCCTTTATTGACCCTTGTCTCATCTTTCTTGATCCCTCATTCATCGAGAAGCCAGACCTCTTGTTTTTCTTTCAGGTATCTCCTGCCTTCTGTTCAAGGACCTCAAGGAGGCAGGGGTGTGTGTAGCCCCACCACTTAAGGTGCACCCTCGATAGTAATACACCCTCAAGGGCTCACAGCTGGTGAGTTTGGGAGTTGGTGACCCCGAGGGATTCCTGAGCTGGGTCCGTCTTTCCCTTTTTCCATTGCCTTTGGGGTGGGTCCTGTTCTCTTTCCCTTTCCTATCTGCCTTTCGTGACTCTAATTCTTTCTATGACCCTCAATCCTCGTTCTTCAGGGGTTGAGGGCATTTATTTTCTCTTTTGTCGTTTCCCTTATTCTTCTTCTTTTGTTTTCCATTTCTTCTTCTGGAGAGTAAGCTGTAGTTAGTTTTAGTTGTAAGTTTGTTGTGTGGTGAGATAAACCTATAGATTTATTTTCATATTTCATGATCACCCAAACCACTATGGGACGATAACCTAGATGTTAGGCCCCTTATACAACAATTATCATCATCATCATCACGAATGTGATACGAACCAACATTGTGCGAACCGGAAGCTTTTTTCACCCTTCAAACCTCCATCTAATTCGGTTGGATACCGAACCCGCATTCCTGTTATCGTGAAGTGGACACCATACCTGCATACTAGCGAATAAGTTTCTTATCTCACCGACTCTCATGCGTTCTATTACCTGGATTCAGAATTGGTATTTCATTTCTCTTACTTTCATAGCTGTAACACAAATTACCAGATTTTATCACCTCTAAAATTGTAGGACTAGGGCCAAACCCACGTTAGAGACTAGTAGGGACCGAAGTGAGGGGCTTGCAGACTAAACATCGAAATGTGCATGTATATGTTGTGAACGTTAGTACCAACTAACTTGCACTTTGTCCAACTGTCTATTCCTAATTTCTTTAACGTGATAAAAATCATATTATTATTATTATTATTATTAATAATAATAATAATATTAATAACAATAATGATAAAATACAAGTAATAAATATATATTTTGTGAATTCTTGCAAAAGCCAGTTCGGTAGTGGTGTGCGTTTTACAGCCATGTGCACAGTTTAATGATGGCCGTACGGGGTCAAGGTTTGAATGAGTCCACCAAACATGCAGAGTACAATATTAAGTGGTCACCCCTTCCAGGGCTCATGGCAGAGAGCTTGAGAGTAGGGAATTCCTGAGCTAGTTTCTTTCTCTCTCTTTTCATTGAGCTTTTTCCATTTCCTCTCTGCATTCCATGGTTTAACATCCTTCCAAATTCCTCAATTCTCATTCTTCAAGGATTGAAGACATTTCTTTTCCCTGTCTTATATAGGATGATCTTTTCCACCGTGTACAAACTCTAGGGATTGGTCGTGGAGAGGATACGGAACAGAAATGGTCTAATGAACGTATGTCCGGAAATGCATGGTTTGTTTGTTTGGGACCATTTATTCGATCATCCCTTGTTACAGAGATGGCGGTCTAATACGCGCTGTACCCTGCAGCCACAGTTACAAAATGTGTTGAAAATGGTTTCCATGTGCCTCCACGCATGCGTGTACGCGCCGTAGCATGTTCTGTCCCACACGTTCACATCGGCCAGGCTACATCCGAACAGTGTCAAAGGCAGCTTGAATACGCTGCTCCAGTGTCTCTACATCTGGAATGGGCTCTGCATACACGATACATTTGAGATGTCCCCATAACCAGAAATCACATGGGTTGAGATTTGGTGAACGAGCAGGCCATGTAACTGGACCTCCTCGTCCAATCCATCGACCAGGGAAGGCACGATTGAGATGCGTCCGGACGTTAACAGGGAAGTGGACTGAATCACCATCATGTAGCAGTCACATAACCCTGCGAATTACCAATTGTACGTCTTCTAGCGAGGGGGGGGGGGGATGTCAGCCGCAAGAAACGCCGATAGTTCCGGCGTGTTAGGTGACGTGGAAGGAAGACTGGTCCCAAAACACAGTTGCCAATTATCCTGGCCCACACATTCTGGCTGAACCGCTGCTGATGATTCGCTGGCACCAAACCATGGGGGTTCTGCATACGATCCCACAGATGACTGTTATGAAAGTTGAAAACTATCACTAATCGATTATACCATGACAGGAATTTCTGTTACACTGCAACTTATAATTTGATTCCTACACTATTCCTCCTAGGAACATCACAGACATCACGAAGTCTATTTAAATTTAACCTGTTGAAAACAATCCTTGTAGGCCTACTTGTGCTGTGTCCCTGACAGATGAATCATATATATTATTTCCTCTGTTGTTGCACAAATTTGAAATGTAAAATACGAGACAATCTGACCTCTTCCAATAACAATGTTACTGTTATCTCAGCAAGAGCGTATGTAGTTCTAATTTTCCACGTTAAGGATAGGAATAGATGAGCTGAGACGTAAGGTAGCATCCAAATATATATTCTTGGAGTGAATGTGGAAAACATAAAGGTAAACCACATTTCGGAGAGCCGCCACGATTGGCATTGACCAGGGATGGAACCACACTCACCCATCCATTCATGACTTCATTAACGAGGTGAATATGTGACTTAAAAACACAGTTTTAAACACATATCAAAGGATATTGTTTGGAAAATTTAATCAGAGTATTTTCTAGTTAGACCGTAACATTGGCTGCTACACTCAAAACTAACAAATGTGTTTGGCTCATAATGACAAGTCCTAAATATGGGGTAGATCCTCCATGTGTAGAACAGAGGTAAGGAAGGGAATATATATCCATTTGAACTCTCTTTTACCTTCACCACTACAAATGATTGTTACCACCATGACCAGGCAAACGTCCTACACTATATCTACGTCACCTTGCGTTCTACCACATATACTAATTATTTATTTACTAGCAGTAGTGCCCGGCTTCGCCCGGTGGATTTATTTGTTTTATGAATGATAATGAATACTTCTATAGAACTGGCACACGATACTTAAATTATCAGAAAAGAAATATTTTTTTAAATATAACATTTTGTGGTGGTTGTGGTGGTGGTTGTAGTGGGGGTGCTAAGCAGTACAATATAGCCTAATGGACGTAATATTTAGGTCATTTTCCCGTAATGATAATAATGAATAGGGAAACGGCTATTTACTAACTACAACACTGACACATGCAATTTACAAACAAATTTCTAAAAATGATTAGAAAGAGGAGTACGTGAAATAAAAGACACTGCCTAGGGCCTATATTCATTGTCTTTTAGAAATGTAGAGACCAATAGAGTCGCCTATTGTCGCATAGTGCCGTAGGAAAATAATCCGAAAACTTTGGAAAACTTCGGCTGTCCCGAGCTCCTTAGGTAGCAATAATATCATTTATCGCCACATAGCGCTCAACGATAAGTTCCGGAATAAATTAAATTTGAAAGCACCAACGCTTATTGCAGCAGATAACCTCAATGTATTGCACCAACACCATTGCACTTATACAGAGGAATAATATGTTCATGATGATAACTGTTTTAAGGGGCCTAAGAAATCTTTTTGCACTAATTAAAAGAAGCTGTGGGAAGGAAGAACAAGGCTTTCAGAGTGTGGTTCCAGGAAAGAACTGATCTGGCAAGGGAAGATTATAGGATAAAGAAGAAAGAAGCAAACAAGATTGTCGCAGAGGAGAGGAAGAAGTGGATGGTAAAGTGGACGGAGGTGATGGAGGAAAACAGCAGAGGAAATAAGAAAGTTCTTTATGGGATGGTCAAAAGTAAGAGAAGAGGTCTGCGAGAGGATGTGGTAATGATGGACATAAACGGAAATGAGGTACACAACAAAGAGACACTCAAGACAGTGTGGAAAGAGTACTTTGAGGATTTGCTGAATCCAAATGGTCATAGGGAGGAAGACAATGTATTGGAAGATGGAGAAGACAACACAGGAATGGAAAAGGACCTGACTTGGAGAGAACTGGAAATGGCTATAGACAAGATGAAAGGAGGAAGGGCACCAGGTGTGGATGAAGTGAGTGTTGAAATGGTGAAGGCAGCAGGGGAGGTTGGGAAACAGTGGCTGTACCGTGTGATGAGGGTGATATGGAAGGAGAAAAAGACCCCAGAAGATTGGAAGAAAGGATTAATTGTCCCAATATTTAAGAAAGGAAGCAGAAAGGAGTGCAGAAATTACAGGGGTGTCACACTCATACCTCACTGTGCCAAGATATATGAAAAGATATTAGAAAGTAGAATACGAGCCAAAGTGGAGAGAAAATTGAGAGAGGAACAGTATGGATTCAGACCTGGGAGATCAACAGTGGATCTCATATTTTCAGTGAGACAGCTCCAGGAACACCACTACGAATTTGGAGAGGATCTGTTGATGGCCTTCCTGGACATCGAAAAAGCCTATGATAGTGTGTATAGGGAGAAGGTTTGGAAAGCAATGGAAAACATGGGAGTGGAAAAAGAGACTGTAGGCAGAGTGAAGGAGATGTATTGTGGAAGTGTGAGTTGTGTGAAAGTTGGAGGGGAAAGAACACACTGGTTCAGACAAATGAGTGGCCTGAAACAGGGTAGTGCGCTGTCACCCCTTCTCTTTATTGTGGTTATGGACGAGGTAATGACACGGATAGCAGGAAAGATAGGAGAAGATAAGATGAAAGCAATGGTGTTTGCAGATGATCTCATGGTCTGGGGAAACAAGGAGGAGGAAATTCAGGAGCAACTGAAGGCTTGGGAAGAAACAGTGGGAGAGTACGGATGGAAGTTCAACATCAGTAAATGTGAGATCCTGTTAACAACCAGGTAAAAGGACAGACCAATGAGTGGGATAACACTTGGAGGTGGACAGCTGAAGAAGGTGGAAAGTCTCAAGTACTTGGGAAGTATAGTTGAGGAAAATGGGAGAAATGACAAAGAGATTACGGAACGTGGCAGACAGGCAGAAGCATTTCTGAGAAGCATTAGGAGCTTAGTGTGGAATAAAGGTGTCCCACAAAAAAGCAAGGAATTGTTATACAGAAGCTACTATATCCCGATACTGACCTATGCTTCAGAAACATGGACAATGAAGAAAAGAGATATAAGCAGAATACAGGCAGGTGAAATGAAGTTCCTGCGAAGTAGGATCGGAATAACAAGAAGAGACAGGGTGAGGAATGAAAAGGTCAGGGAAATGGTGAAAGAGGAGCCCTTGCAAGGTAGGATTGAGACATCAAGACTGGGGTGGTATGGACACTTAAAGAGAATGGATGAGAAGAAGATTCCCAAGAGGATACATGAGATGCAGATGCAGAAGAAACGACCAAGGGGAAGACCAAGAGATAGATGGCTGAAAGGAGTGGAGGAATGTGTCAAGAAGAGAGGCGAGGACTGGACCAGAGTGACAGCGGAGAGGTGGTGGGAAGAAAGAACTAAGTGGCGAGGCTTATGTTCCAAACAGACCCAGCCTGGGGCTGGAAACTGTACAAGATGATGATGATGATGATACTCCCCGTGACTGCAATTTATAAGCAGCGCAAGATTTAACTATATTCGCAATTCTGCACCAGAACACTGGTAGGGGCGACGTGATGCAGCCCGAATTGCCAGTCAACAATAGACTTATTAAAATACTTTTACAGTTACGCTACTACGGACAAGAATGGTTCTAGGGCCTTAATAGGCTACGTGGTTTTCCAGTTCAGATTGCTTGTTATTCTAAATGTAGGGAATGGAGAGCGTTGTCCAAAATATCAAGAGGACAGTGTTACAAGCAGGGTTTCAAAGTGTATGTAAAATTTGTTGCAATTAGGAGGAACGGTGTAGATTTGTGATGAAGGGCCTAAATGCAGGGAATGGAGTGGTCTGCCCGAAATTTAATATAGCCTAAACTATTCCTCTTGAATCTGGCTATCATATAGAAAAATAATGTTTCGAATCCGACAGGTAGTTCCAGAGATTAGCGCGTTTAAACACACAAACACATAGACAAACTCTTCAGCTTTATTATATTAGTAAAGATTTATTTATTTATTTATTTATTTATTTATTTATTTAAGTATTTATTTATTTATTCATTCATTTATTTATTTACTTGTATATTTGTTGACTTATTTATTATTTATTTATTTAATTATGTATTTACTTTTAAATTTATTAATTAATTAATTAATTAATTAATTAATTAATTAATTTATTTATTTATTTATTTATTTATTTATTTATTTATTTATTTATTTATTTATTTATTGATTGATTGATTGATTTTAGGAGGACTGTGTCCTACTTTGAATCAACATTGTTTCTATCTCTGTGTGATAACGTAGACCTACAGCTATGGGAATTACTACTGAATCAATGAAAATTCGACGGAGCTTGGGCATCTAGACAACAGTAACACGCTAATGGTCCGTATCCAAGTCACTGTCAATTTTAATTAAAATAAAAGTGATTGTAATCGAAGTTATTAAAATGCATAGACATTAACCATTATGAAGATGGTATTAAATATTATCCGTGTTGACTGATATTAATCTCAAATTATAAAAGCCGCCATGTCAAACACTAGAAAGTAGTTAAATAATTAAATTAACACGTTCATGTTTCGTTACAGTATATCAATGATAACTTCGTCAGTATCTTAACAAAAACCTAGAAAGAAAATGGATATCCTTAAAATAAGTCATTAATTTAAATAAATGAAAGGTCACAAAAATTAATTAATAAATAATTATAGGATGTGTGAAATACTTGGTCGTACCATATCTACCAGAGATATCAGTCATTTCAATAAATTTTGCACATGGGAAAGGTTTGCTTCAGGACATAGACCTGCTGAAAAACATCTGTCGTTTATACATTATGTATTAATCAGAAGGTCGAACAACGTATCACAACCAAAGCTGAATATCAGTCACTTCAATAAATTTTGCACATGGGACAGTTTGCTTCAGGACATATACCTGCTGAAAAACATCTGTCGTTATGTATATATGAATTAAACAGAAGGTTGAACAACTTATCAAATTTTGAAATGGTAAAAACAACTAATCTCGAATCTGTTTGTTGGTTATCTCCGTCCGCTGTTCAAAATGGTTAATGTCTATTTGAGATCGAGGATATTGTTGCTGAAACGGACTCAGTTGTTTGTCACAGAATTTTTAATTTAACGTCCTGCGTGGGAATGACTGAATAAGTTTTCAGGGCTTGTTGGCCCTGGTATATTACCGCAAACTAAACCTATCACCTAATAATGAATTACAGTTGCATTTCTCCCTCATATTTTTCCCGTCCCTACGTTGGCGGGAATGAGGTGAGATGGATATCTGTAAGGAAAATGAGTTTTATGGTTTGCAGCCCTTTGTGTAGTCAACCTCATCATAGAAGTTATTGAGTGGTGAAAATTAATGAAATTGGACTAAGAGGCAGCCGTGGCCGATCGAAATGTATCGTCAATGCATTTTACTGGAAATTAAGACGGAATACCATGAAAAACAATTTCAGAGACGGTAGACAGTTGGATTCTCTAGTCTCCATGACTGGGTATCGACAAGTCCCATAACACTGCGCATTCATGTTCTGAACTACCCTGGTTGGCAATCCAATTTACTATCATCCATAAAAATAATGATATGCATACTGTATGTATCTCGTTGTTGATTCATTTTGGGTCTTTGTTAGATTCATGTCTTGAAGTCCCATGCCTATTAGTATATATGAAACCTGTCTGATAATCTGTACCATTGTGGTTGCTCTGGTAGTTTGTTTATGTTTTTAATTGACGCGAGGATTTGGAAGGAGGCAACCGAGGCCTAAAATAAGGAACTATCCCGGCATTAGCCTAAAGTAGAAGTGCGAAACCACGGAGAACTAATTCTAGGACAGTTGAGGTGGAAATTGAACTCAACTCTTCTCAGTGACTGGTTGCGTGGCGCACCGGTAACGCTCTCGCCTTCTGTTCCCAAGGTGTCAGGATCGAATCCTAGCGTAGTTAGTTCTCATTGGATGGTGCACAAAGGCAAGGGAGCCATGTTAGTAGATTTACTGGCACGTTAAAGATCCCCTTTTGGGACACAATTCCGGCACCTTGGCGTCTCTAAGAGCCTTAGTAGTTAAAACTGGCATAACACAAATAACATTATTATTATCTCTTCTCAGTTTTACCTCACGACGCTGAGTGTGCTTCGCTCCAACACTCAGACCAGAATTACATTTCTTGACAGAGACGGGAATAGAAGCCGTCCTCTGGATCCGGAGCATCGATACGTACCACCGAGACCACAGAACGTGAAAGCAAATACATCCGGTATTCGCTCTGCCATATATTCT
Organism: Meconema thalassinum; assembly: GCA_946902985.2. Lineage (NCBI taxonomy): Eukaryota > Metazoa > Arthropoda > Insecta > Orthoptera > Tettigoniidae > Meconema > Meconema thalassinum. The sequence goes on along the minus strand of OX336389.2, from coordinate 1,022,006,707 downwards.
AGATCTTTTCCAGCAGGTTAGCCGCGTGCCCACGACTCCAATGAGATATTGGCGTATGGTGATCGAAGGTTCGAATAACGGACATGGTAATCTGGAGTGAATGTCCCCTCACTCCTTACCGCGATGACCCAGGGCACCTTCTTCAGTCTTGGGCTCTAATAAATACAGTTATACACACACACTTACTGTACTTCAGGCCTTACAGAAGCACAAGTTAGCAGAAAGATTCAAATGCATGGGGCCGATGATAAAGTCACCCCAACCCCGTAAATGAAGCAATCAAAACAACGTTTTACATCCGAAAGGTGCTAAATTTTGTGGGTAACCGCAGCCACGTAAGGTTCACCTTGTTATGAGCACATACTGTACTGTACTTTGCTTAATGTAGTAAGTAGATTACTAATAAGAGTTCATGCAATACGAATATTCATCAAGATCTTCATAACTAAGGTACACTTAATAAACCTAGCACGTGCTCATAAAATATGCTTAACTTTTTGCTAATGTTGATGTACTTGATAGTAGTAATGTCTGCGTAGCAATATTTAGCACAAAAAAAACTCGAGCTGACGCCGAAGCATTCATATCAGGGACAAGAATCTCTAATTATCTTAATGCCTATTAGATGGGAGCTTCTGATTACAAAGGTGTCTTTCAAGTGTGCTGTATTTGACATGAAGGGATCCGTTATCGGCTAAAATACCATTCTCGTCACCCCAGTACGGTCTACGCCTGTAAAATGGACTAGAATTGGATGCAGTTGTAACGAGTATGCCTATACAATAAATAGTAGCTACAGTATGTGGTATTTGAGTCTTCAGTGTTTAGACTTGCTAAATGCGCTCTCCTTGCCTCCATGCCCTGAGCTAATCGTTTCATCTCGACATAGTTGCTTCTCCCTACATCCCTACAGCGTTTCATAAACTAAATGTTTCCTCTCAAAATGTTTAAACATTTACATTATAAACGCGTTTTTTATGAGAAGGTCTTAAACCTTTAATATTTAATATATTCTAATTTTTGACTACATTTACAGTTCTTTTTCTCGAACCATCACTCAATAACTAAATTTACAATTTCCGGATGCCCTACCAACCTATCTCTTCTCTTCATTAGTGCTCGTCAGACACACTATTCCTTCCCCATTTGCGTTAATGCGTCTTCATTCGATACTCCATCTACCCATCTAATGTTCATCATTCTTCTTTAACACCACATGTTAAATGCTTCTATTCTCATCTCTTCTGTTGCACAAACAACAGTCTAAATATCACTTCCATTGAGGGCCACGCTCTCCAGACAAAGGCTTTCAAAATTTAACTTCCTTATATCTGAATCTATATTTTATATCAACAGATTTCTTTTCTGTGGAAAAAAATCCCTGACCGTGCTGATCTACATTTTATATCATCTATGCTTTGAATCGCGGCTTATTTTGGTTCGTAAGTAGCATAAGTCTCCTCCCATTAGCTTATTATCTGTTAATTAGATGCCAATAGGTTGGAAAGAATGGTCTGGTACCTCCTTCTTAACAGTTCAAATCAAACCTTTCCGTCTTTTAATTTTCAGCAGATGCTTGACAAATATTCAGTAACAGTATCCCTCAATTAATAAACTCCCCGTAATGGTATTCTGTGTCGGCCAGCGCACGAATGAATGCGTTTTCTTGTGTTTTATAAACCGTTATGATGATCGTCTTTTTTCAGTATTTGGGAGAAGTATACGGAGATTTGTAGAGGAACAATGTGAATTACCTACTTTCACTGATTTGTGAACAAAGAAAAGTCGTAATGAACGTTTAGAATTATGAAATATGTATGCAACACCTATATTGTGAGCCGTTTTTCGTGGTACAATTCGGTATGATGTCATTTCATCTACCTTAATTATAGATAAAGTTAATGTGGAAGAAAACTATAGTGCTATGCTGTACTACATATCATTCCGCAATCACCGCCACATAACTTTTCAACCAATGAGGCAAAAGAGATTAGGAAAGTCATAGTTTCAGTGATCACAGTTGGACTTGTCAGTAAATACGACGTCAGAAAAGTGTGAACGTATTTTTCATGTTGTGGAGCGTGGAAAGACGTCATGTTACTGCCTACTAATATGTTTACTGTTTATGTTTAGACTCTACGGTTGAAATGGTCAAGCGCTCGACAATAGCCATGTTTGGTCCGAGAGCGAAACCCTCTGTGTCACTTGCTAGGCTCGTTTAAACAGAGTCTCAACGTTTTCAAAACAACGTTCCATAAACTAAATATTTCCTCACAAAATGCTTAAACATTTACATTTTAAACACGTTCGTTATGAGAAGGTCTTAAACACATCGCAAAAATGCTAAATTAAATTCTTAAGTAAGTTATAGCCCGGATCGGGAGACGAGAGCTTTCAAATCCATCCGTTCGCATTCCTTGGAATAATTTTCTGTACTTTCCTATTTCAAGGTCAAGGCATATTCCCGAGTTTTGCCTTTTAAAGAACCATACGAGCCGCCTTCCAGTTCTTATGTGCAATTTCTTTGATTGGGTTGGAGCGAATCTCCCAACCCAAAGCACGAGAAGGGTTGTATTACGTAGTTAACGTGAACTAGTTCGTCAGTCTTGGTCCTAAGTGCTCACCTATTCACGGCTACTCTACGAGGGGAAGTGAAGGGAGGTAACCAGGTAGGGGGAACCGAAGTAGCATGACATGTCCAGGAGAGTAGGCTAATACCTGAATAGTGATTTTGTGTGTTAAGTAAGGCGTCGTGTTACTGTCAAAGAAACGTGTCCACTGTGACCACTCATTTACTGAGTGGGAATTGACATTGAAACATTAACCTCACACAGATGGTGAGTCATGAGTCGCTTTGTACTATCAACGCTTCTGTGCAGCTAATGAGAATTACATCGGACATTGTTAAGTCTAGGTATAGTCTACTCATTCGCGAATTTGGGGGATTGATGCATTCAGATTTATTGGCAATGGGCAGTGGGTCTTTTATTTCTGAGCATCCTCGTATTTCTTTACACCACTCAAGTACAAAACAAATACAAGCAGGCAGCTTCTTGTCTTTCCTCATGAGACTGAATCGACTCCACTTCATTCCACCAGATAATTATAGCCACGACCGGGTATGAAACCACAACTCACCAATGTTTTAAACCGCAACGCCGTCCTTAGATGTCAGTTGAATACAACATTAGATTCGATTATTATTCTTACTTTATTGAATGGCTTGGGACATCTTGATCATCACCCCTCCCCTCATGTGTTTGATGTTTGTACGGAAGTTGTCTGTTAACCTGTCATTCAGTGTGGCTGTTGTGAAGTGTGTGTGTGGGTGTGTGTGTATGTAAGTGTAATTAACGATGTCTAGGATTCTGGTAGGTGCCCCTGAGTTTGAAATAATACACCATCCCGACATTCTCATAGAGTGAGAGTTTGAAAAAACGGGAGAAAAGCCATAGGCTTACTGTGGATGACTGCTGGCAGCGCTGGAATTCGAATCTTGGAGCTCCGAGCTTGCATCCCCTATTCAAAGCCGTGGATCGTAATTAAAGCAGTCAATTACGTTGCAGGGTATAAAGAGAAGCGTATGAAGAATCATTACAGGAATATTCTTTCGGTACCTAGAGATGCCGAGGTGCCAAAGTTCCTCCAGTTCAATTTGCAGAAGAGCAAAATCTGCTCCAGCTTCCTTACGCCTTCAAAGAATATTGTAGAATATAATTTAGGGTTGAATTTCATATTCCATCTGCTGACGGACATCGTCGAGATAACCGTCCGGAGCAGGGATTACTGCGCTGCTGTTTTTACGATGGTAATGCAACAAGGAGAACCGAAAATATTTCACTGTCGTGTGTTTCAGTGAATTGTGTAGAGCTCAATTTGTGCCTGTGGACTTTATCTTGGCGAGGCAGGGCTTGCCCAGCCTGAGCAAAGCCTGCACGCCGATTAGAACAGGCGGTGAAAGATTGCACTATGCCAGAGGGCTGTCTTGAGAAATGTGCTACGATGGATGAGGCTCCTGACGGCCTGACGGTGCCTGTGTTCCAGATGATAATAAGCTACACGGAAGTATATATCTCATAAAGATACAGTGGTGAGATGTCTTCAACAAATCCTTTATACACACGTATTTACTGTCTATTTAGAAATAATTCAAAGTAATATTTTTCAAGTTGTCTGTTTGTAAAGTACAGTGCGGAACAAGGTTCCACAAGTAAGCAATGAAACTAAGTAATAGTTCAAAGTAAAGGGGAAAAAGCTAGTTATGACATTAGATGACGAAGCTGAACGGGTTTCGGAAGCTTGTGGCTGTCACGATAGTAAATTAGCAGATCGTTGTAAATCTGAAGGGAAAAAGAATCTGACTCACCTTTTGTGAATTAGGCCATATGTTCTTGTTTCAGTGACTTACTTCTACCATGACTCAAATGACAATAATGAAGTGGTATGTACATTAAAATATTACTTTTCGTAACTACCTATCAATATTTTTGAGGTAATGTTATAATGCTACCTTCAGACCATTTAAAAAGGATAGCGTAATCGTTAAATGGTTTTAATTCAAATGATTTATACTAGGTTACTTAAGCCACACAGCCATAATTGTAGTAACGAGCATAGACTAATAATATCACACAGACATTTGGCTGTGATGTTCGAGTACGTTAGGTTGGGCAGGTTTTCTGGGACAAACACCAACTTCTCAAATAGATTCCATCCTATTTATCTAAGTGTTAAAAGTGGTGGAGAGACCTGCCTGGTCGATCTTAGTTCTTTTTCGGTTGCCCTAAATTCAAATATAGGGCAACTAAATCTTACAAACGTAAAAGTAATCAAACAGCTTATATCGATTATTTCCAGTTAATTGGGGGAAGATTTCTAAAAGCTTCAGTAGTTGAAGGGACCTAAAACCAAGAACATTATTGTTATTTAATTGAGAGAAATGTGAAAGTAGATATTTTTGGACACAACCTATCATAATTTCTACTACTACTTGTAATTTGGATGCCCACACTAAGCCTACGGGACTGATAGATTGACAATGGTTATTAAATAAGGCAGAAAGCATTTTCAATGACCTGGTAACATGTAGTGGGACCATAGGCGACGAAGTGTAACTTACTAGTGTATAAATTGCATCTGATGAATGGCAAGAAGACGAATTGTTGTTAATTAAAATATAGTGCCACTATGTTCTTGAGGCCAGCCAGCGTCACAGATCCTGGAAAAGCAGTTTGTAATATTTAGGTATTTTCCATATTAGTTCCACTATTCTGAATGCAAGTATTAAAGGTACGTATTTGTCTTGTTAATAAACTATTTTATCATTGTATTTAAAATTTGCTTAAATAACTCTCACTAAAATGTAAGCAAACACTATATGTAATTATTAAGCATGTTATAATGAATCAAGTGTTGACAGGAAAGGGGGTTATTGGAATGTTAATTTAGGTGACATAATGCATTCTTGTAAACTGTGTGAGCTGACGTTAGATGCCTGAGGCAAGTTGACCAACCCTTAATCCTGCGACCAAGCTAATTTCAGTGTGTGAATTGTTTCTGTAATCGTCTACAACAGTAGTTTTAAACTTTCGCTAGCCAGTGACCCAGCTACTTTATTTTGAAAAATTCTACGTCCGGCACCATTGAAAATATTGTTCATTATAGCTCTTAAATAAGTATTGTGTGGTTAGTGATAGCAAAGTACGCAAAGAACAAATGTTTAATAATCGCAAAAATTAGCATTGTTTAAAAGGCACACATTTTCTTGTCATTTTGACGGCATTATGAAGGAGGCTGTACCACCCCACGCCCTCACTATCTGGATACGTGCTTGAATATGATTTGAAAACTACAGTATCAGAATTCAAAGATTATGCAATACGGTGCTTTTCCGTTATTTTCTATTTTGAGCCATCAAGATCTCAATAGGGTTATTCACTGACTCAGAATGTTTGGTGTACAAATGTAGGTTTAGTTGTAGCTGTTTCATGGCTCCATTACCGAGAACAGTTGGCTTTGGTAATTCAATAGGCTTATTCGCTAACTCAGAATGTTCATTGTTCAAATCTCGATTGAGTTGTAGCGGTTTCACGGCACCATTACCGAGAACAGTTGGCTTTGGTAATTCAATAGGCTTATTCGCTAACTCAGAATGTTCATTGTTCAAATCTCGATTGAGTTGTAGCGGTTTCACGGCACCATTACCGAGAACAGTTGGCTTTGGTAATTCAATAGGCTTATTCACTAACTCAGAATGTTCATTGTTCAAATCTCGATTGAGTTGTAGCGGTTTCACGGCACCATTACCGAATGCAGTAGGCTTTGGTAATTCAATAGGCTTATTCACTAACTCAGAATATTCGTTGCTCAAATCTCGATTGAGTTGTAGCGGTTTCACGGCACCATTACCGAAAAAAGTAGGCTTTGGTAATTCAATTGGCTTATTCACTCAGAATATTCGTTGCTCAAATCTCGATTGAGTTGTAGCGGTTTCACGGCACCATTACCGAAAACAGTAGGCTTTGGTAATTCAATAGGCTTATTCACTAACTCAGAATATTCGTTGCTCAAACCTCGATTGAGTTGTAGTGGTTTCACGGCACCATTACCGAAAACAGTAGGCTTTGGTAATTCAATAGGCTTATTCACTAACTCAGAATATTCGTTGCTCAAATCTCGATTGAGTTGTAGCGGTTTCACGGCACCATTACCGAAAACAGTAGGCTTTGGTAATTCAATAGGTTTATTCACTAACTCAGAATATTCGTTGCTCAAATCTCGATTGAGTTGTAGTGGTTTCACGGCACCATTACCGAAAACAGTAGGCTTTGGTAATTCAATAGGCTTATTCACTAACTCAGAATATTCGTTGCTCAAATCTCGATTGAGTTGTAGCGGTTTCACGCCACCATTACCGAAAACAGTAGGCTTTGGTAATTCAATAGGCGTATTCACTAACTCAGAATATTCGTTGATCAAATCTCGATTGAGTTGTAGCGGTTTCACGGCACCATTACCGAGAACAGTTGGCTTTGGTAATTCAATAGGCTTATTCACTAACTCAGAATATTCGCTGCTCAAATCTCGATTGAGTTGTAGCGGTTTCACGGCACCATTACCGAAAACAGTAGGCTTTGGTAATTCAATAGGCTTATTCACTAACTCAGAATATTCGTTGCTCAAATCTTGATTGAGTTGTAGCGGTTTCACGTCTCCAATGCCAAAAAACAGTACGGTTTGGTAATTCAACAGACTTATTCACTAAATCAGAAAGTTCGTTGCTCAAATCTCGATTGAGTTGTAGTGGTTTCACGGCTCCAATGCCAAAAACAGTAGGCTTTGGTAATTCGGTAGGCTTATCCACTAACTCAGAATGTTCGTTGCTCAAATATCGATTTAGTTGTAGTGGTTTCACGGCTCCATCGCCGTAAACAATGGGCTTTAGTAATTCAATAGTCTTATTCACTAATTCAGAATATTTGGTGCTCAAATGTCAGTACAGTTGTAGCGTTTCGTGTTTCAATCACCAAGAACAGTAGGTCTAGGCTTTGGTAAATCATCAATCAGGGCACTGTATGAAGTTAAATTTTAATATCCCTCAATGTTCTTACGAATTAACGTGGACTTCTTCATCGCCACTATTGTTCCAGTACATTTCTCCCCACCTTGAGCATCCTCCAGATCACTTATTGCTTTTAGCCATGGTCTGAAGAGACTAAAACATACAATATTGCCTGACAATCACCTTAGCTACGAGATTTCAAAACACAAAAAATTAGCAAAGTTCCTTGACTCTTCACGATAAAAAATAAAAGTCGTGAGGTAACTACAAGAACTAGCAAAACACTGCACCACACCATGGAATCTCGATACACAATCACAAATCCCAGCGACAATCTTGGTGAGCGCTTACGAAATGAAATGCCACGGTATCTGATTTGTTCGTTTTCATGATATCTAATAATAAGGAAACATTTCCATTAAAGTTTGTATTTTTCTCTGTCTCATCCGACGACATTACGAATCTTTACACTCATATCATCCTCGATGTTTTGTGTATTTGAAAAAAAAAAGATCTAGTTAGTCGTCAGTTCACTGCAGGCTTTCTATCTGATTAGGTGAAGTTAAACCGCGAAATACGTAGAAATTTACGAAGTTGAATTACCTAGTAGCGACAATCTTCAATCTCCGTTGTCGTCATGACAAACTTTCAAATCCGTGCTTAGTGTATTTGAGACAAGTTAATTTTTAACTGACAATATGTTAATATTTATGTATTTAATCCCACGAACCATTAGAATTCATCCCAGGGCCTGGTGGTTGAGAAACACTGGTCTGTTGTCGTTAGAAGGGACTTTCTTTCATCCACTGAAGTAGTCCGAAGATGAAGTATGCATTAACTTCTAGTTACCTAATCCAGGCCCTATCTTGTGATATTAGTCACTGGGAGAACTGGTAATTTATATCTTCAAATTACATTAGAAATCAGCAGCAGAATAGAATGCTAGGAGTGTATTTAGTGCAGGATTGAAAAATATCAAGGTTTAAAGAAACCTTGAAGGAAGGAAGGAAGGAAGGAAGGAAGGGAGATTGTAGTTTTACGTGACCGTGAATCTTGTGATTATGAGCCACGGGACCTCCATTTTACGTGGAATCCGAACCACAGGACATGGCATTTCACTTCGAAAATCTCACATGCATTGACCGGGAATCGAACCCGGACCGCCTTGGTGAGAGGCATACAGCTAGACCGCTGAGCCACCACGCCCCCCTAAAGAAACCTTCCCAGTGAGATTAATTGTTTTTTGAGTTTAACTGGATTTCTAAGATGTTCCTTAGTTATGTTCTTCTATCTGAGTTTTGAATACGGTAATCCATTTTAAATGATTTTATGAATGCGTAGCTCATTCAAAACACAATTCTTAAGCTACTTCATTAGCTAAAGAAGGAACGTTTAATGTTGATAGGTTAACAGAAAATTACATGTTACAGTATATTATGAACATTTTCGTGGTGATGAAGTTCATGTACTCGACATTAGACATTAGAAAGGAATACAATTGCTGTTTTGAGAGTGCCTGCAGCGTAGCCGCGCACATTGAATCACACCCCACGACTGCGATAGGGAGCTGCAACAAGTTTGGAGATTTGTGGTTCGAATCCTTGCGCTGGCAGTGGCCCTTCTGAGTGTGGTTTTCCTCCAGGTTTTTCCACTCTTCCACCAGGCAAATGCTCGTTATGTTCCTTTTTTAAAGTCTCGGAGCACCTACCCCAATCCTTGATCCTAATAGTTAGAGTTGTGCACACAAACCATAATCACCACACGAAAGTAGGTTAAGTTACCAGGTAAATAGAATATACACACAAACACACGGAGCTGATGACCAAGAGTTTCACTGCACCTACAGTGATAACAGCTGTTCCTTTAGAGACAGCTGGAAGATTCTCCATATTCCTCGGCCAATAGTGAGTCAAATGTCGATGATCTATTGTTCAACTTGCATGAGCAAATGGAATGTTTTGTGTTGTTTGACTGATCTGGTGCACGGTAGATATACATTGACGCACTATTCGTTGCTTTGAAGCATAGGTTGCCAGAACGATCGCGCACAGAATTCATGCTGTTAATCAAATATTCTGTCGTAATTAGATATCTACAGTAGTTCTGGCATCTAGTGTCCATTTTGTTCAACAGAAACCGTATGAAGTTTAATAATGGAGCTCAATTATCCCATTCGAATATTTCAACAAAAATACATTTAAAAAAATAACACTAATAACCTTTGTTATAAGTTCATTATTACATTTTAGATTAGAATTATTAAGTTGCCTTACAGATATGAAGCATTCACAAATATTGAATTATTTCCCCCAACATTTTACACCAAACAAATATAATAGGCAAGCTTATAAACAGCAGTGCAGAATATAAAACAAGCACACGAAACAGTGGTAAAAAATTACCACAAATGAAATATTCATCTTTCGCATAGGACAAAAGTGTATTGAATATAGGTGCTATATACACCTGAAATCCCTTGTGGTTCTTGTTTTAAAAAAATGTATTTGATCGTCCACCTGATTCAAGAGTTCACAATTAAACAACGCTTGTTTCTAATTAAAAACACTGGAGGATATCGGCTCGGTCACCCAATATGGAGGGAGTTTGGCACGGCTTTAGCCTGTGGGCGGTAGCAATAACAGTCTCGATAATGTATAGGTACTCTAGCAATCAGTGTTCTAATAATTGGCGTTATTGTGCCTGTACATGACGGCGATATACAACCCAATGAAAAGCTCCATTGCCCCGGGAACAAATTCAGTCGTGATGGAGATACACGGCACTGCACGGCACGGGCCTCTAGGCCAGCCTATACACACTGCTACACGCCAAATTTATATACCGTATTATTTCCTACGGCTCTAGAATTGTATAGTCCCGTATAGGCTGGAGAGTGAGTTATAATTCCCGTGGGAGCACCTTTACCCATGCAGGATCATTCAGGAGTGCTACAGCAGTATCGGCAACATATTTAAATATCTTGTATCAACAATTAAGAGATTCAATTTAGATTGGCCTGCGTAAAGGAAGGGTGAGCGTGTAGAGTCATTACATTATACTCTTTCCCCTTCATATATTTTGTTTTCTGAACTGTTATCATTCGGCAATTCACACATACACAATTCCGCTCAATCACACTGTCTAAAGGGTGAAAACTTCATGTTAGTTTTATCAAAGGTACTAGGCCTATAAGCAGCTAAGTAAAAATTTTAAAATGCACAGAATGTTAGCACAAAGAATGCACGCTAACCATCTTATGGCATTTATATTATTTTCTTGGGAATGCCGTAATAATGCTCTCCCTGCATATGGCCTAAAAGGTTTGCAAATATTTGGCCCACGAAATTTGCTCCGGTTCTCCTATTTTTCCTTAATCCATTTTGCCAGATTTAATTATATGAACATTGGGTTTTATGGCCATCAGTATTTAGACCGACCATGCTTTATGGAAGTGAGAGCTGGGAAGATTCAGGATATCTGATACAAAGCTAGAGATAACTAATACAAGGGTAGCACGATTGACTGCTGGGACAAAGAGATGGGAGGAATGGCAGAAGGTTACTCCTAATGAAGAGTTAAAGGTTAAGTTAGAAATGAACACGCTAGATGAAGCTGTTCGTATGAACCGACTCAGATGGTGGGATCATGTGATGAAAATGGGAGAGGATAGATTATCTAAGAGGTTAATGAGTTTGGTTGTGGAGGGAAAGAGAAGCAGAGGTAGACCTAGGAGGCGATGGTCAGATTCAGTGATGAATTCATCCCCGTAGAAAAATAACTATGGTGTTGTTCTTAATTCATTTAGGTCCTTTGTGACATCGTGGTCAATTAGCCCCGTGTAATTGAATGTGTGTAGTATTTGTCTGATAACCTGTGTTTTTGTGTGTGCATTTATAACAGGCTGGAAGGGGATACTGGGAATCGGACCCGTATCTTCTCAGGTTTACCTCACGAGGCTGAGTGTACTCCTTCCCAGACCTAACACCAGAATTCTATCCTGCAATCTTGGGAATACCAGGCGAGAATGTTACCGATGAGCCACACAGCCAGTCTTTCTACTGTAGTTGTTATTGAAGGACCAACTCTATATACATGTATAAAGTAAAGTTTCTCCCTGAACATTTTGAAATTTTCGGCTAAAGCTTAGTTTTAATCACGGACGAGGTATCTAAAGACCAAACATAACCTCGATATAATTTTGATCTGATTGTCTGTCATTTCTTATGGGTTGGTGTCAAAATTACTGAGGCGAATTGCATGAACATTCGTATTTAGGTAGAAGATTATAAAATTAGCCTTTAAATTAATTATTTGATACATAGCCATGAGGGGATTAAGAAGAATCTTCAAATCCCAGGAGTAAGGTAATTGCGTTGTCTATATCAGTTTTTGTTGTTAATTTCTATCAGGAGCTGGGATACCTTTGGTCATCAACTCCGCGTACTTGTGTGCATTGCATTTTTATGATAACTTATATTTCTCTGGTGTCTATAGACGTGTGTGTAGCTGCAATTATTTGGGTTGGAGATGAGTTAGGTGCCTCGGGACATGAAATAAGGTAGACTATTATTCCGTGTTTTTTGTTTGGATGGGTTTGGAAAATCCTGGGGAAGAACACATTCGGGATAGCCGTTGTCAGTACCGGGAAACGAACCTCCGATCTCCGAACTTGTGGCAGCTTGCCATCGCTGTCATTATGAACAATTTTAACGCGCACAGCTACAGCGCGAGGCCAATTTATAAGACTCTGATGACATGAGAACACTTGGTGTGACAAGAGCTTGGTGATGATCTTTCTTCCGTTATTGCGAGGTGAGAGGGATATCTTGCTTATATCCCCTTAAAATTCATAACAACAAACAAAGTTCACAAGTCCACGGGTACTGGTGAAAAAATGTCTTTTTAAGTCCGACAGTCTGATTCAGGTTTCCCTTCTCCCAACAGTGTCGGTAGCGATGAGAGAAGAAGACTACACTATTGTAGAGTATATATATATATTTCTCCCTACCCTATGAAGGACACGTAATCATTGCAAGCATACTCATAAGAGTAGCTTTACAGTACACTACTCTCTGCCACCTGCGGTTTCAGGTTACGTATTAAGGCTCCAGTCCGAAAGGCCCTGGGTTCGATTCCTGGTTCAGGCAATAAATTTAATTCAGGTTTTAAGATAGAAACGGGGTCCACTGAACCTCGTGAGAATACCTTAGTAGAGAGAGTGTTACATGACCTCCTTAGCCTTTCAATAAGTTGTTCTCCGTGGTTTCTCACGTCTACTCCAGGAAAATGGTGCTAAACTTAAGTCCACAGCCGCCTCCTTCCCAATACTTAGCATCAATTCCAGGTATGATACACACAACATTACAGACACCTCATTGAGGTAGGTTTGCAAACAAATTGTCTACACTTTAAAACATGGGGCTGATCACTGCGATGTCCAACTACTTAAAAATAAACAATAATAAAATTGTCTGCCAACCCTTTTGTTTTCCCATATTGACGGGGTTGGGGATGGAATACCAAGATTTTCTCTATGGCGCAAGATTTTTATAACTGGCTGCCCTTCTTGGCTCCAAATTCATGAGAAGAATAGTTTAGCGTATGGCTCTTATTGCCGGGAGTGTTCGAGGACATGTTCGGCTCACCAGAGGCTGTAGCTGATTCAAGCGGACACCCATGTGGCGAGCTACAAGTTTCTTTCAATTTCAAGTAGTTCCAACTTTTACTACCAGATGTCACTGACACCTAGTGGTGAACGTTGGAACTATAATAGAGAGTATCAACGAAGTCTAACCTAGAAATTTAGCTTCATATAAGTTTAGTTTCCGTAGCGTAGCGGTCAGCATGGTTAGCTGCCGCCCCGGAGGTCCTGGGTTCGATTCCCGGCTCTGCCACGAAATTTGAAAAGTGGTATGAGGACTGGAACGGGGTCTACTCAGCCTCGGGTGTTCCAAATGAGTAGAGGGGGTTCGATTCCCACCTCAGCCATCCTCGAAGTGGTTTTCCGTGGTTTCCCACTTCGTCTTCGGGCAAATGCCGAGATGGTACCTTCTTCAAGGCCACGGCCGCCTCCTTCCATCTTCCTTGCCTATATATCCAGACCATCCATTACCTTCCCCCATGAGGCCCCTGTTCGCTTTGCAGGTGAGGCAGCCTGGGCGAGGGGCCAATCACACCTCACCAGTTGTATCCACTCCTATTAGATGTTCCCAGCTCTAGGACACTGCCCGTAGAGGCGGTAGTGGTGAGTTCCCTCGCTGAGTCCGTGGGTTCCACCAACCTGGAGGGTAAACGACTAAGAAAAAAGAAAAGAAAAGATAAGTTTAGTTAGTGGAAGGATCTTCAACATGCCATAAATCTATGACATGGGACCGCAGCGCCGGCTTTAGGCTACTTCCCTTCCGAAGGAATGCATATTGAAGGATTTTAACGCTCTTAAAAAATCCGAAGACTTCGGCCGGGTTTGAACCCGTTATCTTGAGCACAGCAGTTCAGCATGCTACCAACTACGCCACCGAAGAAGAAAATAGTGTTAGATGAAACCAGTGAAGGTGTAGGCCTATGGAATTTGGCAAGGAGTTGGAAGGAAGCAACCTTGGCCCATTAGAAGAAACCGTCTCAGAATTAGCCGGGAGTGGAAACTGAAAACCCACGGAAGTCCATTTCATGGACAGCTGATGGTCCACATACAATATGTACCGTATCCGGAGGTAGCTTGGCGCAAAGGCATGTAGCTACCGCGATCGGTCAATCGTGAATCGTCTGGTAACACTGTTTAAATCGCTCCACAGTGAGGAAGGCACTGCGAATTGACTTCTGTTGCAAGCCAATGAGCGAGCAGGCGTATAGCAGTCTCTCCTTCTCTCGCGCTTACTTGCTGAAAATGAAATTAAGTAAATCGCGTTACACGGAGGGGGGTGCAGTGCGGGTAGAGGAACACGTAGGGGAGAGAAAAGCGATTGTTTAACTCGACCAGCCCGTTCAGAGACATGGCCTACCTTTCTCTTACACGCTTATTAAAGATTAGATCCTCATCCATCAATGGTTTTATGTTCAATTCAGGGTTGATGAAAATTAATATAGCTAAAAACTCTTGGCTTGTTGGCATCAAATTTATTTCACTGAATATGGCAAGGTCAGTGAATGGCAATTAAGAAAGGGAGTAGTTGCTATGTCATCACCAAGTTTTAATTGATCAAGTCCTGTCACATCTCTCTGGGAGACTACCGGAATTTTATTAGTCTACTAATAGTTTGAGGTACGAGTGAATCGCGGTTTCATTTGTGAAAAACTGGATTTTAAACACCTATGCATATGTGTTGCTTTCCTGATTGAGTCATAGTTTACCTGACTCATCCTGGAGGACTCCTAGCCCGTTGTAAACGCACTACAAAGGGAAAAGCGAGTCATATGCAACCCAGTCACTAATAAAATGGTTATCCACTGCGCGATAACAGGATATCTGCTTAAGTATGCTTCGGTGGCGTAGTCGGTAGCATGCTGAACTACTATACCCAAGATGGCAGGTTCAAACCCGGATGAAGTCGTCGGATTTGTAAGAGCGTTAAAATCCTTGAGTATGCCTTCCTTCGGATATGAAGTAAAGCCGGCAGGCCCATGTCATAGAATTAAGGTATTAAAATAACCTACCACTACAATTGGCAGTGTGTAGCTAAATTTGTAGGGTATTTGGTTAGAAACGCTGTATCAAGTTGCAACGTTCGCTGCTGGGTGTCAGTGACAGTGGCCTCTCTGATAGCCAAAGTTCGACCTACTTGAAACTGAACTTGATGGGGAGCCTACGGGCGTTCAATTAAAATACCCCGCTATGGCCATTGGCTGCAAATGAAATATAATATGCAGAGGACTGTGGAGTTTAGCCGCGACTTTAAATTAGGAACCAATCATACATTTACCTGGGAAACCAGGGAAAACCACTTATAGGATGGTGAAGGTGGGAATCGAACCCACCTCTTCTCAGTTTTGCCTCGCGAGGCTGTGTGACCCGTTAAAACACTCAAACCAGAATTAAAGGTAATGACAAAGCTGAAAATCGAACCCAAGATATTTGGGACCAGAGGCTTCATTCCTACCTCGAGACGACAGAAGGCGGCTTTTCAAAGTTTTTTTTCTTCACATAATACAAATAAAGTGTACGCTGTAGGCCTACCTGATGTCAAGTGCTGGTACACTTATATCTGTCCTTGGAAACTAATAATTAGGCTACCGTTATACACTCTCTTATAGTCGTCCTGCGGCTTAGCAGTGCTCGTTAAATCATGCATTACGACCGTACGGGCAGCTGCAGCAAGTCTGGAGATCGTAGAATCGAATCCCGGTACTGACATTGGCTAACCTGAGTGTGGCTTTTCCACATTACCTCCAGGGAAAAGCCGGAATTACACCTTATTTCATGTCACAGGCCACCTACCCTATCCCCATTCCTGTCCCTAATACAGCAACACACACTAATACAGACATTACAAAAATACAGGTTATCAGACTCATTCAATACACAACCAACTGCACGACGTTGATGGCCATGGTGAAAATGATGGGAGTTTGCTTTACGAAAATAATTTGTTTAGCGTTGTTACTTCGTTTTAAGGGCTGGGGATATCTTGATCATTAGCCCTGTCTACTTGGTGAATTTTCAATTTGTCTGAGAACCTGTGATTCTGTGCATACTATAGTAGTGTGCTTAATTGTAATTATTAGATTCGTGGATGAGGTAGGTGCCCCGGGACTTGAGATGAGGTACTATCCTTGCATTTGCCTAGACTCTAGAGCTAGAGAGTGTATTGATAAACTCGGGGACAAAGCACAGTCAGGATAGCCGCTCTCAATGATGGAATTCGAACCTCCAAAACGCGGAATTACTGCAGCTCCCCATCCTTGTCGTGGTGAGCATTTTAACGCACTCGTCTATGACGCGCGGTATGAAAATAGAGATATTCAATAGGATCATTTCCTGTGATACGCACAACTTCAGCTTCGCCTACCCAATAAGAATTCGTCCTTTATAGAAATTACTTTAAAATCAATGTTCACTACTGAAATTAGGTCTATTTGCTGGTAAAATATAATTAAAACTAGCGGACCCGTGCGAGAACTCTCGCATGTGTATAAACCACCCGCCTGGCTTTACTGTTATGCGGCTATGTTTATTTGTTTAAACGCACTTTTTAAACAAATTGTCGATATTTATGAAATCAGAGAGCAATTCATCACAGCTGCTAGGTGCATAATGGCCCCATGTGTACAGACTACTCGCCCGGCTCTAGTGCTATGCGGCTATACGCGGCACAGTTCTGACAGGGGCTATCGTCTTGTTTATTTGTTCAAAAGAAATTTATAAATAAATAAATAAATATAATTCCGTTGACTTTTCAAGAAATGCAAGATTTTTCCTGTACTATTGAGATGATTTGGAAGATTTTGGTGCAAACCACACCTTCTACTGTAACTCCCTCTGGTTTAGGAGCTCGAGTTTTGTGAAACATACACCTTAGCGTATTATATACAGTAGACTATATAGATAGGCCTGCTACCTCCTGTTTTTGGTAATATTGAAAGCTTCGTCAGACAAATCGCGAAGCGAAAAGATTATAATCACTAATATTGAAAATCAGGAATTTAGACAATGTATTGCTCAGTGACTTTAATCCCAGGAGCAGTGTGAGCCGTATGTTAAAGTAACTTGGGTGGGAATCACTTGAGGCTAGGAGGATGAAATCTAGACTCTGCGCAATGTACAACACGTATACAAATCAACCAGCATGGGGTGAGCTTAGCAAACGTATGGAAAAGCCTACTTACGTGGGTAGGAACGATCATCCTTTCAAAGTTAAGGGCCGACCACAGCGAACAAATTATGGTAAATATTCTTTCGTAAACCGTGCCATTGATAATTGGAACTCTCTACCTGCCGCAGTCTTAGAGCCTTTTCCCAAACATATAGGCGTGTTTAAGAAAAGACTGACTATTTGTGTAATTACTCCAGTTTAATTGTTAGTGAATTGTTATGTACAGTTACTTATTTGTTATGTATATCGAATTTGCCACCGGGGGACCCACCCCCAATTGCAAATAAACGAATGAATGAATGAATGAATGATAGCAAAGTACAAATTATCAGTTGGTAAAGACAACATTGAATAAAATGGCTTCAAAATTCCACCTTTGTAATACTGAGTGAAATGCCTTCATCCATCCCGGGTATACCCAGCTCAACCCTACTCTAGGCTTCCATCCCTTTCAAACAATCTGAAATTATCCTGAACTCTACTCAGAATATTAATTTTGTTGTTGTTGTTGTTGTTGTTTCATTTACGGGCTTCGACGTCGTGGTCATTTCATCTCCGTATATTTGGGTGTGTGTAGAACTTTTGGTGTTATTGTGGTGTCTGTGTCAGTGTGTATATTTGAAATTGAGGTGAGGATTGGGAAGGTTTTGGTGACTTTGAGTCAGGAATCATCCCGTCGTAGGAGTAGAAGTGGGAAATCACGAAAACCTTGGTCAAGAATGGCTGAGGTGTTAATCGAATCATCTGATCTCAGTTTTGCCCAACGAGCCCTAAGGCTCATGATGGTGAGATTAATGGTCACGAGGCTGAGCATACACCAATCCAGTACTCAGACCACAATTAAAATACTTGGCAGAGTCGGAAATCGAATCTGGACATCAAGGGTGACAGTAAAGAATAAGCATACTAGTCACTACACCAGGAGGTGCTCACTAATAATCTACTTAGGATTCGTGGCTGTCACTACACCAGGAGGTGCTCACTAATAATCTACTTAGAATTCTTGGCTGTCACTGCGGATGGCCCGGGTTCGATTCCCGGCTCTGCCAAGAAATTTAATTCTGGTCTGAGGGCTGGAACGGGTTACACTCAGCCTCGTGTGGCAATACTGAGAAGAGGCGGGTTTGATTCCTACCTCAGCCATACTGGATGTGGGTTTCTGTGGTTTCCCACTTCTACTCCAGACAAACGCCGGGATGGTTCCTTACTTTAGGCCACGGCCACCTCCTTCCCAATCCTCATCTGAATTAGAACTACGCACTCTAATATAGTAATCTCAATGACACTAGTAATCAGATGGATTCCACACACACCTAAGTACACGGGGCTACATGACCACGGTGTCGCAAAGCCCATAATTGCATAAACAACAACAACAACTAATAATATACTCTCCTGATTCCAGCCCATTACCGGGTTCGTTGGTGATGTCTCATCCAGAGCCAAGGATTGAAAGTTTGCCGACTTGTGGGGCCTGCCACACACCTCCCTCAGTTTTCTCCTTCTTCAATAGTCCATAACAATACACAGTACTGTATGTATGAAGCGTTCAGTAAGAGAAGGGCAAGTTCTCCATATACAGAGGTGGCAGGCTCGCCCTTCTCTCACTGAACGCCTCATATGTCTTGATCACATGTAATTTATTTCAGCGTATTTATTAGCATATTCCAGTAATTGGATTTATTTTGTGTAGTCCCACTGAAAGTTACAATGTCAATTGCTAGGAAAACCACCTCGTGGCGCAGTGGCTAGCATTGTTGCCTGCATTCCCAGAGGTCCCAGGATCGATTTCCGGCTCTGCCAAAAACTTAAAATTCTTGGTATGGTCTGATACGGGGTGTTCCAGACTCATAATGCTGAATGGGAATCTGCTGTAGTCTTTGGCAGGGTGAGTGCACGTAAACTCTTGCTCAGAACGTCTGGTCAGTGATCCCCTGACACAGTCAGGGTCTCTAATTGGGTCACCTACATCCCTAGTGGATATGACACTCTTTGATATTTGATTGCTAGAATTAAATTTATAGGGTAAACAGGAGATCCCGAAGAAGCTCATATGTCAATAGGGCCTATACAAGAAATGAACTTTACAATCAATTAGCCTACCATGTAATTACGGTGATAAAATAATCAGACCATGTGACATGTCTCTAGCAATACTACTTTCCGCATTCTGGCGATCATATTTTTAATTTCAGCTCCCCTAGACACATTACCAGAGCCTTCGGAGCTACTCCCATTTACTGACATCAACATTGCTGAAATTCGCACGAGTTAACCCGCCACATCTTTCCCTTTCTTCTGCCAACAATACACACCTACTTTTTTATTTTCTTTGTTGCTTTTGCCGGAGGGGTATTCAGATTTGAGCTTAATTAGATTGCAATAGACTTTTTTTAAGGTAGGCCTACAAAATATTTCATGGTTTTCAGCAAACAGGAGTAGCTCCAATGGCTCTGGTAATGGGAGTAGAAAAGCTATAAATGAAACATTTTTTCGCCAGAATGCAGAAAGTAGTATTGCTACTTGGTTAGAAAAGTCCTGTTCCAGCGAAGTTCGTGCCCGTCGTTTTCAATCACGTTTGATGAATGACTATGATGATGATTATTATTATTATCCTACTAATTATTATTTATTATTATTATTTAATATTTATTATTACTATTATTATTATTATTATTATTATTATTATTATTATTAATATTATCATTATTATTATTATTATTATTATTACTAAGTTATACACATAATGTAGTTTACTGAAACAAGGCCGATAACGGGGAACGAGCAACACAGAATAGCCTACAGAAACAATACACATATTTAGGCCTCACTTTGGAAAATAACCTAAGTTGGAATGAACATGTCACAAACGTGAAAAAGAAAATTGTTAGTGTAATTGGTGTTCTAGAAAGACTAAGGGATTATGGAATAAGCAACCGACATTTAAGGATCATATATCCCTCTCTTATTCATTCTCACCTTATGAACATGAACATAATATGGCGCAAATGTACACTGGAATCAATAAATGAGCTCAACTTACTCGAAAAAAGAGCAATCAAAATCATGTATGGTTAAGATTTTAGGAAATTAACGGTACAAGTATTTCAGGAGGCAAACATATTGTCATGACGAAGCTAGCTCAAATACTCTGAAGCTTCTTTTATGATCAAACAACGTCTTATTAGTCTTAATACTGAAATGCAATGCTGGAAATACATTCATACCCTTAACACAAAATCTGCAAACCAGGACTACGTGGAGTCGACAAACACCTAGATGTGGTATTTAAAGTATTTCCAATTCAGCCAGCACATCTTATAACAACTTACCTCCTAAACTGAGACAAATACAAAACTTGAACAAATTCAAAAAGCAAGCACGCTGGTACTTCTTGAAACAATATTTCGAAGAATATAGAAGATGAACCCATAAACACTGAATAAATTACCCCATCACCTTAGTATATTCTAGTTTAAGTTAATGACCCCCCCCCCCCCTTGAGCTACCAGCTCCCTGGGACATTCTGTAAGTAATAAATCAATATATATATATATATATATATATATATATATATATGAAATAAATCAATACATAATTAATAAATAAATAGATTAATTAATTAATAACTTACAGTTCTAAGTTTTATATCAAAATTATTCATTGTCAAAATTTATTACAATCATATTTTAAATGTTTAAAATATTCAGTCTATACTCTGCATTGAAAAATCGTAAAATACAGCTGCGATGGGCACATAGCCGAGATCCTTCAGACTTAAAAACTCTTCCATATCTCTTCTGTTATTATTCATTTTCAACTAACGAAATAAATTTCCAATTCCAGCAAGCCTCTTGCTAGGTCGGCGATATAAAATCTTGCCGTGTCTCACGTAATCCTATTTTTGCAAAAAGAATTTCCAAAAATATCAGCATGATTTGTGTGTGTGTGTAGACTTTCCGGCTAGATGCGTACGAATATATGCAAAAACCAGCAGACCTCCCTTTTTGTTTTTAGAATCAATACATAAAACCACGGGACACAAATGGATCGAGTTAGCTGAGCTCGCGTCCAATGAGCTAATTAGATTGCGTCTTCCCCTCACCCCGCCGCTCTACCACATCATTATATTATATGCGGTGCTCAGTCTACAGTGAAAGAAAGAGGAGGAAAAAAGTGCGGTCGTCGCACAGAAATAGAATCATATTTTTCACACTTTGGTGAGCTCAATCATATTAGGAGCCCACTTCGCTAATAATTCATTTAACCACTTATGGAGTTGAGTCGGCTGAGACGTCGACCGCTCGCGATAATAGGACAAGCCTTCTACCAACAAGGCTTGGGTTCAGTGGTGTCTCAATGAAGGCATTAGAATTGAATCCCGACAGTGATTATCTACCATAATTACACCCCCTCCCACCCCCCCCACCCCTGGTAATTGAAAGATTCGCAGACTTAGGTGGTAGTGATTGCTGTTTCAAGGGCACGAAACATAGAGGTCGTCTGTCTCTAATAATAATATTATAATAATGATAATAATAATATAATAATAATATTATAATAATGATAATAATTATAACAATTAAAATATTATTATTATTATTATTATTAATAATAATAATAATAATATAATTACTGAAACACATCGCATATCTCAACACACAGAACATCCAAACAATTGCTGCTGCTAAAATATCTAAGTACACTGCGATAAAGCAGATGTGGAAACTTGAGTCAGTGACTACCAATCCCAGTAGTTACAGTATATCATCCACTTCTGGTGTAGTTTCAGTTTGATTGCTGTGATAGTTTCGGAGATATTGACAACCGGTGAAATATTTCGCGTGACCACCATGTTGGACAGATTGAAATTTAGGTCATAGGGACATATTTTTGTGGATAAATTCTGCAGTATTGGTTCGTTATACAGTGTTTCTCTTCGATCACTTGAATAGGATACATGAAATAGAAACATGTTTACTGAATTTCGCACTGCCGCCATCTTATATATTTCTTAACAATTGAATTACATTAGACGCCAATATATTAAGTTGTAAATAGAGATTTACTGTGCCAAGAGTTTCTCTGCTTTCAGATGATTAAGTCGCATGGAAAGTCAATTTCAGTATTTTAAAATTCGTGTGGCCATTACAGTAGGCCTATGTTAGTTTTCTTTCTTTGTATGGTTTTGAAGTTCAGATATGTGAACTTACTTTAAAGTCTAGGTTGGTTGCTGCAACAGTTTCAGAGAAATTGAGAACCAGTAAAATATTTTGCGCGGCTGCCTTGTTAGATTGGTGACACTTAATGACATTTGAAAGGCTCAGTCGGGGTCGGAAGGGGTTGCAATAAGTGCATACCAACTGTTATTGAAATCCCTCCAGGCAATCAGAATTTAGTAAGGATACACACATACGTGCCCACACACACACACACACACTCGCGCGGGTACGCGAAAAGGTGGATTTCTTAAGCCTATATTTCGAATGTTAAAAACACTCTGAAAAGTAGAGTACCGTAAAGTGGGGCTCCTTTGCTCCCATGGGGGCTACTTTGCTCCAGAAATAAAATAAGATTCAATTATAACGAAACTGTTCCAATTATAAATCATACATGGGATGATATTCATCCTTCCGGAAATTGATATTTCAGTCATTTTGGGTGTAGTTGGTGAGAGTTGAAGTGTTGTTTTTAAAACTGAAATTTGCATTTGAAAGTTGACTCTACGGGACAGAAATTTTATTACTGGAAGCGTAGATGTGTGAATTTTTGATGGAGAATTTAATGCTGAATTTGAATTTACTACTCTTTTTCATGTGGTTGCATTTGTTTTTATACAATTAAAAATAAATAAGAGAGGTTACATTTTCTACTTTGCACCACTCATAAAATGGACTAATGTAACCCCACTCTCTTTTCTGAAAAGCATTTTAATTATATTTCTGCATTATTTCTTATAAAGATGGTTCGGGAATATAATAGATGACCAGAATCACGTCGATACATCGATTTCACTCCCCTTCAGTTGAAAGAATGCCTGGAAAGTATCAAGAACGCTGCATTTTCGTATAGAAAGGCTGCAGATCACTTTAATATGACACTGGGGCAACAATAAGTGCAATGACTAAGTCAAATAAGTCATGGAAATGGCCTGACGAACACTTTTTATGAATGGAAGGATATTGCAGTAGTCATAGATCCACCGAAGATGATAAATGAAAGATTTTTTTTCATATTCCCGAGTGGTGTTGAGTGAAATGGTGACCTGTGTAGTATTTACGGGTGCCTTAGATTATGTAAATACAGTATGTGATGGTGGTACCACCAAGAAAATCTATTATTTCCTTTTGTTTCAAAAATCTTGTATTTTTAAAAATAAATATATTATAAAAATTTGGATATTTTCTTTGTCTAAGAAATGTAAAAATGGAACGGTGAAAAGTGTGTAACATTGCTCCATCTAATTGTTCCATTAAAATAACATTGATTTTGAAGTTGGAGCTAAGTAACTCGCCCGTATGGGAAACATTGTCCCTGTTTTAGAAATTATGTAAATCATTGTAATATAAAATTCCAAAAACCTCGTCACTAAGACACAGTTTCGTTGTGATTTAGTTAACTACTTGGCAATTATGAACTTTATTTGTTAAATTGAAACTCGGGTATCTTAGTACATCAGTACAAAGTGTCCAAATATTGGAGCAAAGTATAACAACTATTTATTATTAACATCAATATGAGATAGGTGGGGTACGAATATGCAGCCAAGAACTTGTGATGTTCCCACCCTGTAGAGCGTACATGGTTGAAATATCCAAGAGAGAACTGGTTGTTAATCATTTCGAATATTTCCCCTGACTGAACTCATCATTAGGCCACGATTTGTCAAATGTAATGATCACTGATTGCACAGCATTCTATTTAAAGTCCACAGTTCGTTTCTTTACAGAGCGTTGGTTACAGGGCTTTGCGCTACCAATCATCACCAAAGTGTATTTAAACTGACAGCGATGATTGTCGACCATTGGGTTAATAAAACAGTTATTGTAGAACATACGAGTATTTTACAATTTTCTGAGATTTAATGAATGATATCACCCGGGTTAGTCGACCAAAACTGGTGCCAGAGTGAACACGAAACTACTCGAAGTGCCAGTCAGGAAGACAACCGGATAAGTATCAGCCTGTAATATTACAGTATAACCATAGTTGATTCTGTATAACCATATAATCACCCCAAACAGACAAACTCCGGACTTTTATCACCATTTTAGCATTTCACCTAACATTAGAAATACTACATTTAGCATACACCGACAGTTGCATTACTAATACTGCAACTAAATAATTGTACATATTGTAAATATTTTTAACCTGTATTCTCAAACATAGGTGTTATAGCCTAAGTGTAATGGATCTGATTATGATCGCTTGACGATCGAAACTGGTCATCCTAGTGTATTTATTAATCTCATGTAATTTATTTCAGGATTAGGGCACAACCCAGCTCTTTTTGGGTACATTCGTGTTGACCGGCTGAAAGGCACCAAACTTTTGTTTACTTGGGCAACACTGAAAAATGGCTTCAAACCTCACAATGTGAAAGATGTTCCGATAAAATTTGTGTTTACGATATGTGTGGTGAAGTACATAAACTGCAGGGTTCAAGGGAATAGCCTCACTAATTCAGTAGACTACTTATCAGACTAGAGCTTTACGGATTAAACCAAAAACGCTGGATTTTTGGCAGATTGTCGAAAATCGCTTTTAACAAAAACTACTGTGGTCCAATAGTGTAGGCCTACTATATTTTCGACCGCGTCAGATTCATATGACATTTTTTTGTACGTAGTCTACCAGTTAACAGCCAAACATCAAAATGCCCTTTAAACGTGTCCAACTAATCTTCGATTGCCAGAAAAATGTCCTTTATTGGTTTGTGGGTGCAAGAATTTCTCCTTCTCCCTTAGAATTTCTTCCAAAACAAGCGTATATCTTTAGGGTTCTGAAGGATCTAAACGAACATTGTATCCTCATCATGACGGAACCAGCCCGACTCCAGTGTTATTTTAGTTGTTTTTCCTTTCATATCTTCAGTCTCTTTGAGAAAATTCTCAATGTTATCATGTCGTGTGGGCCATTGAAGCTCGGCAAAATCTCTACACTTGTAAACACCCTGCCTGAAAACATCAGATTACTGGATGAGTCGGAGTAGCACACTGCTGGATTATACCCTGACCACGATATGTGGCACAGATCTGCGTGGGAAAACAAATGGCGTTAATTTCTAGGACTGTTTTATGCTGTGGCACGTGGCATGTATTAGTTAAGACTTATTTCCATACTGCGAAAATTGTTCCTTGAGTCTAGAAAAGTTTCTTTGTTGTTGTTAACTTACAAGTTATCTGACATCGGCATTGAATATTGACTTGTTACGTGATCCAGGAACTTGATTTGACTTTGACGGTCAAGGCCTAGAATCAGTGTGAGGGCGTGCTGCTCTGCAGTAATGAGTTTGCTTTCTGTATAAAAATATGAAAACTTCCCGAATTCTTGCCTGTACGCTACTTCAAACCAATAAACTAACAAGTAGTTCCGTGAAGAACTAAATAGTCTATTTTCTTATATCCTATTTATATTAATTGCCTCTATCAACATACAAATTTTCAGTTTGATTGCTGTAATAGATTCGTAGATATTGAGAACCGTCTAAATATTTCGGATGGTCACCATGTTGGATTTTCATATATAGCCCTTAGAGTTATGTACTATTACATGAAGATTGTTGTGTAGGTGTTTTATTCCAACTTCAATCGCATGATAAGGACACAATACAAAAAAAGAGATTTTAAAATTTCGCTCAGCTGCCATCTTCGATTAAAATTTATATAAGCATATACCGTACCAAGTTTCACTGCGCTCCGATGGTTAAATCGCGAGAAACGTCCATTTGAATATTTAAATTTCGCATCACAGCCCTTTTTGATTTGTGCTCAACAGGCCATTGAACGTCCCATAAGTGAACTTGATGTTTATACCTCTATACACATACGAAATGTCAGTTTGGTTGCTGTCATAGATTGATAGATATTGAGATCCGTCAAAATATTTCAGATGAATGCCATGTTGGATTTTAATATATGTAGGCCATAGGGTTATGTACTATTAGATGAGTATTATGTGTACGTTCATTATTTAAACGTTGAGTTCGATCGCTTGATTAGAACACAAGAAATAAAAACTTAATTTTTAAATTTTGCACAGCCACCATCTTGAGGTTATGTAAACAATTGAACTAAATTAGAAGTCAGTGCATTGAAATTTGTACAGTCATTTGCTATACAAAGTTTCACTGCGTTCGATTGGTTAAATCGCGAGAAAAGTCTATTTTAATGTTTCCACTTCGCTTGGCCGCCATGTTCGTTCTGTGGTTAACAGGTTTTCAAAAGTCAAATAGGTGAACGTCTAGTAGTGCCCTTTATCACCGAACAAAATTTCAGGGTGATTTGAGTATTAGTTTTGGAGATATAGAATGCTGGTGAAATATTTCACACAACCACCATGTTGGATTGGTGAGACGTAATAAAATTTAAAAGGCACGGTCAGGGTCGGCGAATATAGAACAATGACTTTACCGAGTTTGATTGAAATCGCTCCAGCCGTTTAGAAGTTAGTAGGGTAGGGGGACACACACACACACGGACGCACACACATGTATATATACACACACACACACACACACATGGACAAAAGGTGATCTCATAAGCCTAATTTTTAATAAATGGAAAAAGGCTGAAAATGGCTTAGACTAATATCACAAAACGTTTCTTCTAATCCTTATGGTAAGGCGTCTACACTCAATAGATCACAGCTACTGTACATGGGCCTACATGGCCAAGGATATTGAGACATGTCTAGGTACGCCTAGCTTCCAATGTCATTAGTCTCTTACATTTGGAGTACAGAACCCGCGGCGAAGCCGTGCTTGTTAAATTGGGCACCATGGTCGCATAGTCAGGTGCAGCAAGTTCGGAGATCGGAGGTTCGAATCCCGGCGTTGACAGCGGCTAACCTAAATAAGGGTTTCCCCGGGTTTTTCCACACTTCCTCCAGACAAATGCTGGAATAGTACCACACATCAAGTCCCATGGCACCTAATCCATTCCTATCCGTAATATAGTTACACACACTACTACACCCAACTCATTAATACAGGTTGTAACGTGTTTTTCGAGGGGTTTTATGCAACTGGCATAAGTCAGTAGGAAGCCATTCTATATTTATTTACGCGGCAAATTGTTCTGCCAAGACAATTTTTCATGGTAATTTATTATTATTATTAATTTATTGTAATTATTATTAAGGTATTTTCGGAGCATTTTATAAAAATTATTAGCATTCAGATAGGTTTTCTATGTCTTAGAAAACGCTATCAAGTAAATTATTACGAACGACGATATCATAGAAAATTATCTGATTACGGAATTTTACGGAGTTTTTGTCAGTTAGGGTATTTGAGAGAGACGTGACTCACTGGGAATTCTAATACAAGCTGATTCCTGTCGAGGAGCATGACGCAATCTTGGGTCGCATCGTCAAGAAGAGGCGAATTGTTGAAACGGAACCCTGTCGCCGAGTGTAATGACCCGGAGGAGGAGAAGATCGCGTGGTGGTTCAGCCAATCAGCGGAGACGACGTAAGCTAGTTGAGACTGGAGTGGGGGAGCCGACAGGTGAATATATCGTTCGACGCGCCGTGAGACGAGGACAATCTGTATTGTACTTGACGAGTATGGATGCGCGTGCGAGTGGCTCCGATGTTCGGTGGAGTTAAGGACTATCTGTGTAGAACTTGCGGTGTACGGTCGCAAGTGCGTGTCGCTCCGATGTTCAGTGGAGTTAGCGACAAACTTTTGTAAAACGTAACCAGTGCGATTTTACGCGAGTTTGGGTCCGAGGTACGGACCATAGAATTATATAATCTACCAGGATATCATCAAATTTCGACGGAGATGACGACGTCCAGGAGACTGTGGGAAGCACACAGCATCATCAAGAACGAGGGAGATGCTTTGGCAATTTCCAATGGTAAGCGCACATGACGCAGAAATACGCAATCTCTCATTTTCTTTGTTTTATATTTCATATTTCAGTAACTTCATAGCTTGGAAATAAGAGTAAAATCAATTTATCAGACTCCGTTTTCACGTAATTTTCTATCGGTAATATTCAAATCACAACGCTCCAATTTAAATTTTAAACTTATTGTTATTATTAATTTTGCTATACTTGTTTTATATAATAAATTCATTTCTTTTACAATGCAATCTTTGCTTTCAGTAGGTAGCATTAGATATAGACCAATTCCTTCTCCTGATACAATTGTTTGTTGGGTTAATGATCAAATCATACCACGATCTGAGTGAATAGAGTCTTGAATGTGTTCTGCCAGAGCTAGACGTTGTTAAATACAAATTTAGATTTCAACATTGCATTGAGGTCTTGGCGCCCATTAAAACAACATAGCTTAGGCAAAGGTAAACAGTTACATTTCTCTCCCAACAGTGTGGGCTAGCGAAAACCATTACATTTGTACGCTCAACGTGGAGCAAAGTAAATACCGTTTCACTTGTCATCCCAGCCTAAGCAAGACCATTACATTTGTCGCCGACAACTTGGGGCTGAAAACCTAATAACATTTGTGGAAGGAGAAGGGTATATATTTCTGTGCCTGTATTTTGGGGGTTATTTGTCTTTATCAGTGTATATCATTATGGGGGATGAGAAAGAAAGACAGATGAGGTTACGTAGTGGTCATCAACTGGAGAATGATGATACGAGCAGTATGTCGAGTGATGGTAGTACCGGGGTAGCGGAGGTAAATCCCGATACTGAAACAGGGAGTGTAGGCGGCCAACCAGAATTAAAAACTTTACTTCTCGAGTTCATGTATCAGAACAAAGTTAGTAGTGATGCTTTAAATGCAAAATTAGAACAAAATAATGCAAAATTAGAACAAAACAGTAGGGAAAATAAAGAAAGTACAGATGCTTTAAATGCAAAATTAGAACAGAATAATGCAAAATTAGAACAAAACAGTAGGGAAAATAAAGAAAGTACAGAAGCTTTAAATGCAAAATTAGAACAGAATAATGCAAAATTAGAACAGAATAATGCAAAATTAGAACAAAACAGTAGGGAAAATAGAGAGAGTAATGAAACTTTAAACGCCAGATTAGAACAAAACAGTAAGGAAAATAGAGAGAGTACTGAAACTTTAAATGCTAAATTAGAACAAAACAGTAGGGAAATGAGTGACAAATTCGAACTGATTAGAGGTGAGATCAGGGGGGTGATGGAAGAAAAGGCTAAAGAGATTATTGCAGATGTAGACAGAAAATTAGGAAAAGTACAGGAGGAGTTGGAAATTAGAATCAGTACACAGGCTGAAAATTTAAAAGAACTAGTGCAACTGGAAACACAGCAGGTCAAAAAGCAATTGGGGGGAGAAATTGACAAAATTCAGGTAGCTACTAAAGAGGTTAAGGAACAGCTGGGGGGTAGAATTGAGAAAGTCCACTCACAAGTAGTTGCAGAAGTAAATGATTTAAGAGAGAGTAATAGGGAAAGCATTAGCAAGATTGAGGAGAAACAAGCAAAGCTATATGATAAAGTAGAAGAATCAGAAGGAAACATTAAATTAACAGTAAACAGTATTGAGAGGAAGGCTGAGGAGAAAATCGCAGAATTAGAATTAAAATTAAAAGCTAGGATCAGGCAAGAAAATAGTCAGAATAGGCCAGTTTTGGTGAATAGCACACACAGGGAGGTAGAACTGGGAAAGTTCAGCAATCGACAGGGGTGCCCAATGGAGTTCATGAACACTATAGAAAATAAATTCGGGGAGAGGTTGGAAAATGGTAGTATTGAGTGGTGCCAGGTAGTTGAAATTTTAGAACAAGTGTTTGTGGGGGAAACGAGGAATTGGTTTGCTGTCTACAGAGACAAGTTTACTGATATCAATGATTTTAAAATGAAATTCTGTGAAAAGTTCTGGAATGAGGTTATTCAGTCGCAGCATCGTGAGGGAGTAGTGTGTGGTAAATATAACCCTAAAGGAAGCTCCACCATGACCGAATACTTTTTAGGGCAGGTATTAGTGTGTAAATATCTGGATGGCTTGAAGGAGGAAAGTGATGTGGTAAGGTTGCTACTTAGGCACTTTCCCTATAGGATCAAGGAGGCTGCTTGTATCCAGAATGTAAAGACTATATCACAAGTAGAAAATTTGTTAAGCACATTTGATGCACTAGGGAGAGGGGGTTATGAGGACAATTTCAATCGGAACCAGGGTAATAATAATAATAGACCTAATGAAGCCAGGCATCAGGAAGTTCAAGGGAACGGTGGCGAAGGGGCCAACGCTCAAAATAGAAATAATAATAATCATCAGCTAAATCAGAACAGAGGAAATGGCTATGGTAATCAGTATCAAGGGAGGAACAATGATTACAGGGGAAATCAAGGGAGAAACAATGATTTCAGGGGAAATCAAGGGAGAAATTATAATGACAATAATTACAACCAGAATAGGGGTCAAGGAAGAGGACAGCCTAGTGGTAGTAATATACAGCCAAACAATGACAACACAGCCCAGAACAACCAGACCAATTCAGTAGTTAGTAGTACGACGGCCAGCTGTAGCGGTTCTTTAAACGCGAACCAGGCTGCGAAGTAAGGTCAGAATCTCAGTCTGTAGCATGCCCTGTCCATACAATTATACAGGAACCCTATGACCTAAATGTGAGAAATGAATTATTACATGAACTAAGTGATGAAGGTATTATTCAGGAAGTGGTTAGTAAGAGCCCCATAGTTAAATTTAACGTGTCCGAGGCGTACACAGATGTTTTAATTGATAGTGGTTGTATGAAGAGTTGCATAAGTAGTGCATTTTATGATAAAATGAAAGGAACTGGAGTAAATTTTGAGGAGATGCCAATTAAAAGCACTTTTGTTATCACAGCTGTTGGGAAGAGGTCTAAAGTAATTTCTAAGCAAGTTTTAGTAGACATTAAAATTAATAATCATGTAGAGAAGCAGATTTGTCTTGTAATTCCAAATTTAGTATTCAGTGTTATCTTGGGTTCAGAGTGGCTAAGTAGAGTGTCTGGTAACTTATGTTATGATGTAGGGAGTTTGAAATTTAAATGGGGAGATTCTGAAGTAGAAGTAGCGTTCAATGACCAAATTCAGAGAAGTAGTGTTGTAGGTGTGATTTGTACTTTAAATGAGATATCGCCAGCCGTAGAGCGGGGTTCTCCATGTTTTGTGGGCAGTGTGATTACGAACGGAAGTCTAGAGGACTCGTTACGTGAGGCTGCATTTCAGGGTAATATAGAGGTGGAACAATGTGTTCGGCTCTATGATGTGTTATTGTGTAATAGGAGAGTTTTTGAGGATCGCATTGGTATGGCCAATTGCTATACACATTCATTGAACGTTATTGATAGGTCAGTATTCACAGGACATAGATATCCTGTACCTTTCGCTTATCAGAGTGCAGTTGAGGCACAAATTAATCAGATGCTTGAAGATGGGATTATTGAGCACTCGAACAGTCCCTATGTTAATTCTTTGATCACGGTACCCAAGACCGACGGCACTGTTCGTATTTGTTTAGACGCTCGTTTGGTTAACAGTAGAATTAGTTCAGATCAGCTGAAATCTATGTCAATAGAAGAATTAATGCAAACATTTGAGGGGAAGAAGTATTTCACTTGTGTAGATTTGAGTTCCAGTTTTTGGCAAGTGCCACTTATGTACGAAGATAGACCATTTACAGCTTTTAGTCATAAATATAACCTTTATCAATTTTGTAGAACACCTTATGGGTTAAAGAGTAGTTCAGCAGCTTTAATTAGGGCTTTAAACATCGCATTAGGGGATGACACAGGAGAGTTTGTAACCATTTACATAGATGATATGGTAATTAGTTCACGCAGTTTTGAGGAGCATCTACGTCATTTAAATATAGTTTTTCAGAAGTTAGATCAGGCAGGGTTCACTTTGAAGCTGTCTAAGTCGTCATTCTGTCAGTCAGAAGTGACATTTTCAGGTCATAGAGTGTCAAGTAGAGGTGTGACACCATAGGAAGGTAGGGTTAGCATGTGTGGACAGTAGCAACAGGGCATCGTTACAGACACTGAGAAATAGGTAGGTAGAGCAACGTGATGACGTTCATTTAAGGGAGCCACTTGCAAGGCTGGAAGCAGGTGACGCAGAAACATTTATAGTTTCCAAACGTATTGGCAAAACAGCATATGTGCTGGAGAATAGTGAGGGAAACAGATTATACGGAACGTATAATATACATAGTCTACGAAAGTATGTGTCATAAAGTGAGGAGGTTTAGCTGGCGAGCCAGCCTATCAAATGAGTAAGTGTGGTATTTGGTGCGTGGGAGGAGATGGTCTTCCAGGCAGGCGTATCAGAAGTCACACAGGGGGGTAGTATGTAAGTAAATGAGAGTTTTTAAGGTACAGGGAAATATGACGGGATTGTCGGATGCTGTTGAGCACTAAATTGTCTCGATGCACCAAGGCCATTTTTGGCAGCGCTGATGGGTTCCCATTTATCTCCAAGAGATGGGGGAGCGCTTGAATAGGGCTTGTTAGCTTAAGGCGTCCACGAGATAAAAGATGGGCCATCAGAATGCGAGACAGTCCTTCATGAAACTCATACATATCAGCACACGTGATTTCTGTTTACGGCCTCGCCATGTAAGATTTGTAAGTGTGTAATTTAAGATAATTTGCACAATGGTATTATTTGTGTGAGGAGAAATGGTCTGTGTTGAGAACTAGTATTAAGTAGAATATGGTTAACGGGAACTTAACAAGACAGGGCGATTACGGCACAGAAATATTTGGTGTTATATGTAATGCGCATTTACTGTTTTTTTTTTCAGAAGTCAATATTAATTTAATCTACTTTAAAGAGAGATTAAGTATTATGGTCACGAGGCGCTGCCACAATAGTGTGATCGTGTGCTCAGTGATAAGTGGAATTAAATGTCACCATAAGGAGGGGACCTCCAGTGAAATTAGGAAGTTCTATGGTGATATAAATATATCAGAACACCTTCAATGCGTGTGATATGACATCATAAATACATAGTGCTCACACATTTATTATGTCTATTTCTCCAACATAGAGGAATTTGAGAGGCGGAAATATCCGTGGAACACTATTTTATATGAGAAACATTGGACTGGTTGCAAAGTGCAATCCATAGTGACAACAAACTTTGACGCAAAGTGCGTGAAGAAAAAATATGAGTGTATATATCTGTAATTTAGGGTGATTTCGTTTATGTAATATGTATTTTGGATGGGGTTTATTAACGTGTCTGGGATAATCGGATAATGGACCGTCGTCACGGTAAATCATCCGATGATCCGAGGCGAATATGTAACGTGTTTTTCGAGGGGTTTTATGCAACTGGCATAAGTCAGTAGGAAGCCATTCTATATTTATTTACGCGGCAAATTGTTCTGCCAAGACAATTTTTCATGGTAATTTATTATTATTATTAATTTATTGTAATTATTATTAAGGTATTTTCGGAGCATTTTATAAAAATTATTAGCATTCAGATAGGTTTTCTATGTCTTAGAAAACGCTATCAAGTAAATTATTACGAACGACGATATCATAGAAAATTATCTGATTACGGAATTTTACGGAGTTTTTGTCAGTTAGGGTATTTGAGAGAGACGTGACTCACTGGGAATTCTAATACAAGCTGATTCCTGTCGAGGAGCATGACGCAATCTTGGGTCGCATCGTCAAGAAGAGGCGAATTGTTGAAACGGAACCCTGTCGCCGAGTGTAATGACCCGGAGGAGGAGAAGATCGCGTGGTGGTTCAGCCAATCAGCGGAGACGACGTAAGCTAGTTGAGACTGGAGTGGGGGAGCCGACAGGTGAATATATCGTTCGACGCGCCGTGAGACGAGGACAATCTGTATAGTACTTGACGAGTATGGATGCGCGTGCGAGTGGCTCCGATGTTCGGTGGAGTTAAGGACTATCTGTGTAGAACTTGCGGTGTACGGTCGCAAGTGCGTGTCGCTCCGATGTTCAGTGGAGTTAGCGACAAACTTTTGTAAAACGTAACCAGTGCGATTTTACGCGAGTTTGGGTCCGAGGTACGGACCATAGAATTATATAATCTACCAGGATATCATCAAATTTCGACGGAGATGACGACGTCCAGGAGACTGTGGGAAGCACACAGCATCATCAAGAACGAGGGAGATGCTTTGGCAATTTCCAATGGTAAGCGCACATGACGCAGAAATACGCAATCTCTCATTTTCTTTGTTTTATATTTCATATTTCAGTAACTTCATAGCTTGGAAATAAGAGTAAAATCAATTTATCAGACTCCGTTTTCACGTAATTTTCTATCGGTAATATTCAAATCACAACGCTCCAATTTAAATTTTAAACTTATTGTTATTATTAATTTTGCTATACTTGTTTTATATAATAAATTCATTTCTTTTACAATGCAATCTTTGCTTTCAGTAGGTAGCATTAGATATAGACCAATTCCTTCTCCTGATACAATTGTTTGTTGGGTTAATGATCAAATCATACCACGATCTGAGTGAATAGAGTCTTGAATGTGTTCTGCCAGAGCTAGACGTTGTTAAATACAAATTTAGATTTCAACATTGCATTGAGGTCTTGGCGCCCATTAAAACAACATAGCTTAGGCAAAGGTAAACAGTTACATTTCTCTCCCAACAGTGTGGGCTAGCGAAATCCATTACAAGGTTATGAAATAAATGTGAATAACGTGACGAATGACTTGGATGATCCAATGGAACATTACATGAAACAAAGGACTCTGATAAGATATTTTACATCAATGGGATAATTATCAGTACCCATGTACTTGTATATTTGTAAATGTAACAGGAGATATTTATGTATAGACTAGAATGTCGCCACACACCCAACTAGATGGGACTGATGACCAAGATGCCCCAAGTCCCTAAAATGAATTGAAAAGAACAATAATAACAACAACAATCTAGTACAGTAATAACGAACTCTTGTCGACTGAGGGCAATTCTCGGATCTATAGGGTACATTCAAGTTTAATAAGCTGATTTTTGTTTGTATAAAGAGGTACAACGCAGAAATGAGAAGGTCATTATCGTATTTATAACCACATACAGTACAACAGAATTTTTCACTCTACGCCATTTAATTGGGCACCTAAATTACCATATTTCATAAACCCTATAATTAGCCACCTTAAATCTTCTAAACATAGTCATGGCATCACTGACCCATGCTGTCATCAAATATGGTGCTACAACATTATTTATGTTCGACCCTGGCGAAATGTAAATATTATATGTCAGAAAACTGTACTATAATGAGGCTCATTATAGTACAAGTTTTCATTATGATACAGTTTATCCCACCAATCAGATCAAGAAACAGTTGTGTGACCAATTAGGAAAGGATAGCATCGCACCTGCGCTCACTTCCATGGCCCCCTATTTTAAATTTCACTGCGTGGCGAGTGTCATAGTGAGGTATTCCAGGAGGCCATGGTCAAATACAAGGTATTCTCTGCGTCCCATGTGCTCTGTTCAGTACATAAAGCTGGCAAAATCTCGACAGATATTTATGAATATTTATGTTCGAACATAAAATAGTTATAATTATTGTCGATCATAAACAGTCGTATGCAACTCGCCTAGAATGGTAATTAAGACACTCGTATGGAAATTATAAAACTCGCTACACTCGTTTTTATAAACATACTCGTGCCCTAATTATTGCCATTATAGGCTCGTTGCATAATGTTCTATTATGTTCGACCCTCACTATTATGTGTCAGAAAACTGTAACATAATGATGGTCATTATAACACTGTTTTTCATTATGATACAGTTTCTCCAGCCAATCAGAGCTCGTTCATTGACCAATAAGGTAACGATGCCTTCGCGCATGCGCTCAAAATTCAACATGTCGGACATAAACACAACATCGAACTATAATAAATTTCTGACATGGAATACGCATCGTCCATATGTTCGCGTAAATAAACTGGCGAATATGAGACAAGAAATAGCACTGTACCTTAATATCACCAACTCTTATTTCTACACAGCGTATTGCCTTCAAACGACTCCGGTGACAATATTACTGAGGGACGGCAGATGTCAACATATGGCCTGCATATGGCATTGCAAGCACACACAGCGCATGCGTCGGTCGGTCAGAGATCTTGAAAGAAAGCGCTCGCTCTCCGATCACAAAATTCAAGTGGCTGACTCTCGACAGATATTTATGAATATTTATGTTAAAACATATAATAATGTTATAATTATCGTCGAGCATAAACAGTCGTATGCAACTCGCCTATAATGGTAATTAACACACTCGTACGGAAATTATAAAAATACTCGTGTCTTAATTATAGCCATTATAGGCTCGTTGCATAATGTACTATTAAATATGCCCTTCTTTAATTATGCTATAATGAATTGGTCTAATAATAATACATTTTTAAGGTTAACGCAGCATGAACATGAAAAATAATCCAATAAAAGTACTGTTTTTCAGTCGGTCAACATGTTAATAGGTGCAATTTCTTCGTATATTGATCGGGGAATAACACTTACACCTGCTAACCTATAAAAAGTGCAAGGATTAATTATACACGTATTAAACACTTCGTGAAGGGGGCATACACAAGTATAAAATTATACAATGTTTAACTTATTACTTAATCAATATGCTGTAATTTTCCCAGGTTAGTAAATGCATTTTATTCCCCACTCAATTTAATTGGTCACATTAAATATTCACCGAATGACAAGCAATAATTTCAATAAAAAGTGTTCTTGTAGTCTACTGAAAAAAGTCATAGAAGAATAATATCCTTCGCGCTATAAAGAAGACGATCACCAGGTAAGATAACTGCTCTTCACACGTCGAGGGACGAGCGATGATCGCCTGCATAGTGCACCCACCAATCATTTTCCTAAGCAAAACATGTTGTTGTTGATTCATTTGAGGGGCTTGTACATAGTGGTCATTAAGCCCCGTGTATTTTGGGTGTGTGTGGATTCTATTGTCTGATAACCTGTGTTATTGTGAATGCTGCGTTAGTGTTTGTACTTGTAATTCAGATGAGGGTTGGGAAAGAGGCGACAGTGGCCTTATGTTAGGAACCATCCCGGCATATTCCTGGAGTAGAAGTGGGAATCCGTGGAAGACCACTCCCAGGATAGCTGTGGTGGTAATTGAACCCATCTCCTCTCAGTATTGCTTCACAAGGGTAAGCAAAACATAGCGCGAGCCTTGCGATGGAGGCGATAAGTGTAATACAAAACAGTTAACATATGTATGTGGCAAATGGCTTGCCGTCGTTAATATCGACCATATGCTATTCAACGTAAAATCTGAACAATAGATCTGGATTACAAAAAAAAATAGTTTTAATAATCAGCAATAAATATACTCGGAAATCTTGTATCACAAGACCTTTTGTTCCAGCTGAATAATAGATTGTGATCTTTATTCTTCTGCTCGACAATATGGGAATAAATTACTACAGGTCTATATTTTGCACTAACTAATTTTGTCATCTCAGTTTTTTGTTTGTTTGCAACACCACATTCAAAAGAAAACAGCAATTATTTTCAGCCAATTCTATTCGCGAATAGAGGAAACCAGAGCAAAATAAAAATGGATATATTATTCAGTGTAAAGGTAGAGTGCAAAAATCCTATTATTATTTTACTGTACTTCTATTTTGCTATGAAGCCATAATATACAAATTTATTTTACACACATGTATGACCCACCACGGAACATACTCGTGTCTATGTATTACCATTATAGGCTCGTTGCATAATGTACTATTATTGTAAGTGGGTACACGGAGGATTGTTCGCTTCTATCTCATAGATGGCAATAGTGTCCACCCACGTAAAACAGTGCTCCCTTTGAACACTGGTTGTATTCGATGTGAAGACTATCACTCAATGTATTATCGGACATCATACTTACAATTATTGGAGAAGATTTATCAACTTTAGTATAGCCTACCATGGCTACCTTATCGCACTTCCTTTGGCCGCTTACTGCACGTGCCTAAACTAAATAAAGGTGGTCATTTAGGATTCCCAGTGCACAGTAATTCATTGAACTGGCATAACGCCTCTTTACTTGTGGCATGGCGAATAGAATACATAGTGTTATCACTGACAGAGTTCAAGCGCGCCCCGCTGTTGGCTAGCGCTAGCGGCGCAGACCCCCAACGCTACACAGTCAGCCGCAGTCAGCTGTTCAAATATGGGATACGCGCTGGGCTACGTAAACCTCTTTACGAAGGCTGCGGTTACGCCGATTACAAAAAATTGTTTGTTTAGACTTATGAATAATAAGTTACCGTTAAAAAGATTTTATTAATATTCTCAGTCCCCATGTAGAACTATCTTTTAAAACCTTCAGTTAGTCGCGCATTGGTCTGACAGTTCCGTGGTTCGTTTTAGTTGTAATATCAAGCCAACAGTTCAAGTTATAATCTTATCGTCTCGGGACATCAAACACCATACCTAGTAACCATTTTCCTGGAGTTGTCAAATGACGAGCCTAAAAGTAACTACACGAGTAAGTGTGTCGCCTTCTGCTAAAAGATAACGAATCGCTAGTTCATGAATCAGTCATTTCAAAAGAATTTGTGACTGATACTGAAGACAACGTTGAAACAAGATCCGAAGACTCGGATACTGACCATGATTTTGATCAGGAGGACGGTAACGGAAGCGAAGAATTGGATGGCCGTTTATTTTTTTGGCGGGTTGACCATTATTATTATTATTATATGTCCGTCTCATTCTTGGCTATCACCGCGGAAGCCCGGGTCGGTTCCCAGCTCAGCAAAGAAATGTAATTCTGGTCTGAGGGCTGGAACGGTGTTCACTCAGCCTCGTGAGGTTAAACTGATAAGATGCACGTTTGATTCCTACCTCAGCTATCCTGGAAGTGGTTTTCCGTGGTTTCCCACTTCTACTCCAGGCAAATACCGGGATGGTACCTAACTGAAGGCCACGGCCGCTTCCCACCCAAATCCTACCTCAATTCCGAAAACACACACTACCACAGACATCACAATGACACAGGTTATCAGGCAAATTCTACACACACCCAAGCACACGGGGCTACGTGACCACAATGCCGCAAATTCCCTAAAAATCAACAACTTATTTTATAGGCCTATTATTATTAAGACGGATTATATATTTTTTTCGTTTTAAGTAAGGATGGCCCGAAGTAGAACAAGTAACCATGGAAGGCTGCCTTCATTCCGTATCCTACTGGGCGCATTCGTCTTTTTAACACAGTGCATAGATATTTCGGTAAATTTTGAAAAAATGTAAGGTACTATTCCTGGTTTTAATTTCCACTTCACGCGAGGAAGTTCCACGTTCTCACAGTTCACTACGAAACAGTCCGCTTTTATAATAATTAAATCTTCCGAAAAAAACGCACGTCACAGACTCTACTTCTGATCGACAATTGCTTACCTTTCCGCGGAATAACTCTCGCCCATTTCGCAAACAGATTTGTTTCTTTTGGTGGTGTGAAAAAATGTCTACCATCAGATTTTCTTCCGTAACCCGATTTACATCCAGGAACGAAACAATACGACATTTTCCTGAAACAGCAGAAAATTTAGTTGTTTGCACTCACAAAGCACTGCACAGACATTCGTAAACTATCACAAAGAAACAAATTCCCTCGCATAATATGACTTCTCGAGCACCTCGTGGGCTACTTGTCACACGTGCTTATGGTTCGGCGCGACTTCCGCGCCACACACTGGCTGGACCATGAACTACAGTGCTTAAGGAGCGGAGTGATGACACTGTCATGCTTGTGGTGTTGTGGGTATCAGCCTGACTGTCAACCCTAACATTCAGATTCAGTTCTCGGGTTACCAAGGAATTTAATTCTGGTCTGTGGATTGGAACGGGTTACACTAGATTTGTTACGGGAAACTGAGAAAGGTGTGTTCGATTCCCACCTCATCCATCCAAGAAGTGATTTTCTGAGGTTTCACACTTCTAGTCCAGGTGAATGCCGGGTTGGTTCTAAACTCTAGGCCTTGCTCATTTCCTCCTCAAGCTCAGTAGGACCGAGGACAAGAACTGTGAGGGTAGACCAGGGTCGTATATAGAGTTTTATTTCGGGGGGTGCCCAACTGGTGGTTAGGGGGCATGGTATAGGCCTAAAGAATAGGGGCCTGGGGTTCTCCCCGGGAAACTTTTGTAAAATTTGGTGCAAAATGATGAGTTTTAAGGCTATGTGGCATCACCTTTTCAAACAATTTGTTGTGATGTTTCATGTTTCATGTTTGGTTAATGTCAAACACAACTAAGGTCATTTTATGACACTTTTTATTAATACAATCATCTTGCTCACTTGATAGTATTTTCATGGAAAGAATTAATGTTACTATAATATAAAGTCAAGGTTTTCTGAAGCATTGCCAAATCGGTTCATAACTTTATCGTCAGTGAGATGTATGTCTCTGTGAATAGATGACAATACTAGACCGTTGTGT
Source organism: Meconema thalassinum (assembly GCA_946902985.2). Lineage (NCBI taxonomy): Eukaryota > Metazoa > Arthropoda > Insecta > Orthoptera > Tettigoniidae > Meconema > Meconema thalassinum. The sequence continues at coordinate 1,021,965,674 of OX336389.2, read as the reverse complement.
CTGTTTTCAGAAGTTGAATTTCTTAAGAATATTTTCAACAAACTCAAACTCCGTTCGACAGTACCAGAATCTACAGAGAGAGGAAAATTTGCCAAAAGTTTGATAAGGGTATAAAAGTTAGGGAAAAACTTTTGTCACACGCTTCAAGGGCACTTGTTGCTGCTCTTGGTTTGTTCATAAGAGGGAAGGCACTGGAGAGTAATAACAGGTTATGTTGTTACTCATAAGATCAGAGCAAACTGAATGGCACACTGTTTACATCGCTCTACCTTCGCCTTGCTTTGCAACGTTGCCATACGTCACTTAGTAACAATAGTAGCCTACTTGATTATATTGCTTTTTAATGTTTTAATTCATAAACAAGTAATATTTGTGGGAAAAAATCGGGGGGGGGATGCCCCCCCTTATATACGCCCCTGGGGTAGACCGAGGTTAGCATATGTCAAACAGTTGCCTTGGATGTAGGATGTGGTAGCTATGTAGAGATGAAACAATTAACTCGGGACAGGAAGGTATGGAGCGCTGCATCAAACCAGTCAAAAGACTGAAGATCCAAACACACACTACAGACACCATAATAACGCAGAATATCCTACACTCACCCAAATACACGGGGATTATGGACATGATATTTTAGCCCCTAAATTCGACAACAAAATTTATTGTAGAAAGCCTTTCCGTCGGTCAACACGATTGTGCCCAATAATATTAGGCGGGGATTACAAATATTAAACACAATAACCTTGAAAGACATAAGTTATAACAGGAATACATTCATGAGTATCAACCTTAGTGATTTGAATCTATTGGCTTCACAGCCAAAACTGTGGCTTGGGATCCGTCACAGCTTTGGTCATCGGCCCCATGTAGCCTACATGCGTATAATTCTCTGATTACCGCTATTATTGCGGTGGCTGTAAACGTGTGAGTAATTGTAAACAATGGCGAATAGGATAACGGTAAGCGCCCTATGATGTGATATAAGTGGTCCGCATCCATTTGCCCTCAGAAAAACTGCACTTGGGATGGCTGCTCTTAGCCCCTAGATTTGAATAACACATTGTGGGTTTAATGCCCCTTTTAACTACTGTGGCTTTAGAGATGCCTGGGTGCCGAAATTTTCCCACGAAGGGGATCTTTAACGTGCCAGTAAATCCCTCAAATTTAAGCCCAATCAAATGCCTACTGAATGCATCAGGATTCGATCACAAACAGCAGGCGAGATCCATACCGCTGTGCCACGCAGCCAGCCGACTGGGATTTGAACCATGGATCTTTGAACTGATTGCTCCCATTGCAGCCATGGAGCGTGCCTTAAGCGCTTGGATACGCTGCTAGGTAGCCTACATCCTCACCTGTACACTAACTTGATAACCAATCCAGTATTATTATGAGCTCCCATGACAATTTCATTTTACCTAATAATATTCATTGATTGCATTGTATAATTTCATATCAGTATCTATACTCTGTGGGCTACGTATCCAATTTTATTGGTCCGTTCGTAGTAGATGCAGGTTAATGAGTTTATGAAATTAGTATTATTATTGTTATTATTATTATTATTATTACCGAAAGCGGTACCTACGCTCGCTAACGCGAAGCGTTAGGCCATGGGGCCAAGCTATCTGAGGACTCAGTAGACGTGGGTTCGATCCTTACCGTCGGCCGTCCTTGAAATAGTTTTCCGTGGTTTCCCACATTCAAGTACAGGCAAACGCTGGCATCTACCTTCTGATAGGGCCACAGCCGCATCCTTCCATCACCTTGCCCAGTTTCATTCATCTTCATTCATTTAATCTCGCATAAATTCCTCTCATGTGGTTGTAGTCAGGGAGAACATCCAGACGCAAAAATCACCCGCCACAAAGACTTTCATCGCATCTCATCCCCGACCCCGTTCTGGAATGATTGGAAAAGCATGTATTCTAACTGAGCGTTCAGGTGTCTGTGCCTTGCCCACGTACTAGAGGAAATTTCTGGCTAATAGGCCTAACTGGCTGGCAGTTTCTCGTTCTGACGCCCACATACAGTATCCCTTATCCACGTTGCTGGCCATCCGCTGCTCTGTCTGTCCGACAATCTGTCTGCGTGTCCGTCGACTCGCCTACCACTACATTAATGCAGATACATATTAAATTAGATCCACGGACGCACAAACCATGCCTTCATTTACATGGTGTGTATTATACAAGCTCACAGTTAGATGAAATACAAAGGTAGGTGAATTTTAGCCTACTTTTCACATTTTGCTAAAATTATGAAAAAGTAAACGTATGATATGAACGCAGGTGAATGTGTGTGCCTGTCCGTCTGTGTGTGCTCCCCTTCCCCGCCCACCCTACCAACTCATAAACGGCTGCAGCTCACGAAACCAAATTTGGTATGAGTGAAGACCTATACCATGATATCTCAAGGCCATATTTGAAAACGATATCAGTGCAACCAACACATTTAAAAATTGAACTCTACTGTACGTTCGATATCTGAGAAGCAATACATGGGAACTGTTCCAAACCCTGTGCACATAACTTATAGATAATATATTTCAGATTGATTTCCAAGAGCCCATTCATGACAGTGCTCAGCATGATTCTACGAGCCCTGATATGCTCGATGATTAACTGCATGCAACTTCCATACTAGCAAATGGATTTCTTCCAGAATTGGCACATATACAGATCATAGTAGCCTATTCAGATTAATTCTGAGCAACCCATACATGACAGTGTTGCGAACATGATTTGACGCATGCTGATATATTCAATGTTGAACTACATGTGACGTTCATACTATCTATTGGACTTCAACAAAATTTCGTATTTGCTTTCTGTACATTAACACATAACAATATGCGTAGGACATACGTGAGTCATCAGGGCTTCCAACTGTTGATAAATGCTCACTATAACTTTGAATCCCAGTCTCAATTTATTAAAATGTATGCAGGCCATCAGTTCTAAACTTTGCACACATAAAAGACATGAAATTTCAGAATAATTAAAAACATTGTTCTACGTGTGCTGATAATTTTAATCTTTAACTGCATGCAGGCCTAACTTCCATAGGCTACTATTCTATGGATTTCTTCCAAAGTAGTCTTAGAGCATGTTACTGAGATTATTATAAGAGGCGCCAGGAATACCAACTGTGCATAATACGTTTAAACCCTAGAGTCAATATCTCGAAATATGTGTACGGAAAAATCTTCAAACATAGCTCAGTGTAAGTCCAAGATGTTTTAGACGTACAGCATTTGGAGTAAGTAGTTAAAGTAAGTGTTACCAACATAATTCTAAGGATGCGTAAAATTTTCAATGTGCATCTGTCTACCAACTGCCTAGGGACGTGCTGAGAAGATTTGATCCCCAGACCCAATATCGTTGAAACAGTATAAACAGTTTGAAACTCTGTACACTATAACGTCTTAATATTGCAGGTGAGATTTTGAGCAAAACGTATATAGGCTACACTGTATATCAATGTTATCAAAATAATTCTATGTGCGCTTACAAGTTCCATGGTGAACTGCAAGTAACTTTCCCAACATTTCTACCACATTTTGTATATACGGTGTAGGCTATACCATAAGATATATTTGTGCACATTCTCAGTCCTTCCAACTACTGTATCCTACCTAATAACTCTCCTTGAGCAATTGTAACGCAGACTCTTAATATCTCAGACTCTTTGCAAGAAAACAATTGAATCGGCCGAAGCTGAAAAGTATTAAGTCAGTTTTCGCTACTTTTCAAGAGACAGACAAAACGTCATTGACAAAACAGAACTTAACAAACACACTATATTAGTCATCTACGTCGTGAAGCAGCTATCCAGGTTATATTTTTGTTAGTGGAATATAAATTTTAATTTAATAAACATATTTTTAAAATCAATTTTGGAAACGTTACTTAATGTCTTTCAGCTCCGTGGTCAGTTTAGTGCGGTATAAAGCCATCCAGAATGAATATTTCACATGATATATTATTTAAAAATGGATTTGTAACATAAAAACCACCTAAACACTATGCAAATGTAATTTACAATAGCACTGTAACACGCGGGAATCTTGCAGTGCGGCCAACATTAAGTAAGGAAATACGGCACTAAAAGGGAGCAGTCATTTACTTAATGCATTTCTCCTCTGATCGCACTACATGTAGCAGTGGTTTCTGGCATAAACATAAAGCGGACTTCTTTTTTTTCCTATGCCGTTCCAAGGCCCTTGGGTCATTACTTCAGAATACTATTTTTTAAATGACTATTTATTACTTAATGTTTTTCAGCACCAACCGATTCAATTTCGAACGTACTGTACTGCTCTATTAGGCCTCGAAATTTCAGTCATATTTGGAGCAAATTTTATAACGGCAGTGCTACCAGCATAATTCCATAGTTAAAGTTAATATTCCAAATAGGTCTAATTAGAGGAATAGTGATTGATTTTTACACTTTAAGAAAAGTAAACGGTTAAACTTATGTAACGACTTGCCTCCTCCTTGCCTGCCTGTTGAGCACATCTTACAGTTATTACAGCATGTACACAAAAAGCCACCAGAATTGTACAACTAATAGTTCATTCTCACAGAAATTTCTAACAAGATAAAGGCCCAGTACCGAAGCTAAGTTACACAATAGACAACTTTAATAGTACATTATTCTACGAGCCTATAATGGCAATAATTAAGGCACGAGTATGTTTATAAAACGAGCGTAGCGAAATTTATAATTTCCATACGAGCGTCTTAATTACCATTATAGGCGAGTTGCATACGACTGTTTATGTTCGACAATAATTATAACTTTATTATATGTTTTAACATAAATATTCATCAATATCTGTGGGATTCAGTAACTTCAGTCAGTGAACAGAGCGCGTTGGGTGGTTTGCTGACTGAACAGAGTGCATGCGTGGGTCAAAGAATTTCGAAAGCAGAGACCATTTACTTTGCTTGGCAATTTGTTGTTTACAGCCTGCATGATGTCTAGTGCCGAATAGAACTAGCATTCACTAATATTGTCACCGAAGTCGTTTGAAAGCAATGCGCTGTGTAGAAATTGGAGTTGGGAATATTAAGGTACAGTGCTATTTCTTGTCTCATATTCGCCAGTTTATTTACGCGAACATATGGGACGGTGCACTTTCCATGTCGGTAATTTATATAGAAGGATGCTGTGTTGCTAACTTCTGGACGTAGATTCATGAATTTCTTGCATATTTCATAGTATTTTCTTGTTACCGTAAAGGTTCGTGCTGATTTTGTCTTTGTGTTTGGGATTGTAACTACAATGGTTGATCCGATATCCAATTTGAACTTTCAAATCATGCAATTCATGTCCGACATGTTGGATTTTGGGCACATGCGCGAAGCTATCCGTACCTAATTGGTCAATGAATGAGCTCTGATTGGCTGGAGAAACTGTTTCATAATGAAGAATAGTACTATAATGTCCCTCATTATGATACAGTTTTTTGACATAACTTACAATATTTACATTTCGACATCGTCGAACATAAAAACATTTTCAGATCTTTGTCTAGTGCCATCACGTGGTGTGGGGCAGATGATCTAGATATTCGCCCTTAAAACTACAACAACAACAATAATAATAGTAGTACATTATGCAACGAGCCTACAATGACAACAATTAATACACGAGTATGTTTATAAAGCAAGCGTATGCGAGTTTTATAATTTCCATACGAGTGTCTTAATTACCATTATAGGCGAGTTGCATACGACTGTTTATGTTCGACGATAATTATTATAACTATTTTATGTTCGAACGTAAATATTCATAAATATCTGTCGAGAGTTCGCCAGTTTTATGTACTGAACAGAGCGCATGGGACGCAGAGAATACCTTGTATTTGACCATGGCCTCTTCGATTACCCCACTATGACACTAGGCCACGCAGTGAAATTTAAATTAGAAGGCCTTGGAACTCAGCGCAGGTGCGATGCTATCCTTACCTAATTCGTCAAACAACTGTTTACTGAGCTCTGATTGGTGGGAGAGAAACTGTCCATAATGAAAACTTGTACTATAATGAGCCTCATTATAGTACAGTTTTCTGAAATAAAATATTTACATTTCGTCATCGTCGAACAAAATCATAATAATCATCACCATCGTCTCATGGTGTAGTGGCTAGCATTATTGGCTGCCATCCCGTATATCCCGGGCTCAATTTCCAGCTCTGGTCTCAGCGATGGAACCGTGAGAATTTAGCCTCGTGAGGATAACTATCGAGAGGTGGGTTCAATTCCCAGCTCAGCGATCCTTAAAGTGGTTCAGTAACCACTAGCAGATATACACGTTCTTCAAGCCACCTTCTATGTTTACTGGTCAAACATTATCACGTGTTATTCGTAATGTGATTACCGAGTTAATCTACTAACAAAAATGACCTTCCAAACTAAATTTCAAAACATGAATTACATAATTTTCACGAAGAACGATCGATTGAAATCAAAATTTCTCACTAAAATGCGTCCGAATGCTACAGAAAATTCACAGCGTCTTACGCTCTTTCTCGATTGGAGCAGACTTCTCTTTCAGGTTTTGCCCTAATAAAGGATTGCACTGACCAATTAGCAACCCAAATAACTAGAATACTATATCCGATCTGATGCAGTTTAGAATTGAAAATGGGGGTTGAAAATTTCATGAACGGCGAGAATATCGTAAATACTAATGAACATACGAGGTTATCCACCGGCTTCGTTTTCTATCTGGGATTATTAATAACGGATATATTGATGCTAACTTTGTATTCTAATGGCCACTTCCTGCCACTAGCAGAATAGCTCAAATTATTACGAATTCAATCACATAGTATAATTCATACCGAAAATTGGTAGTTTACTTCTTGAAATATCAATATTATTCCAAATAGTCGTTCTAGTAAAGGTAGAGGGGTGCACTCAGCCTCGTGAGGACAATTGAGTAGCTGTCTGACAGTGAGGCCGCGCCCCGGTCACGGAGACCAATATTAACGGCCGAGGGTACTCGACGCACTGACCACGCAACACCCCATTACCTGCAGGCCAAATGGCTGGGCAGCGGTCGCTTGTTAGACCAAGGCCCTTCATGGGCTATAGTGCCGCGGGGTTTGGTTTAGTAAAGGTAGAGTGTGAGAGGTGTGCTATACGCACATAGGCCTCCATATAGGTTCACCATATGGCTTGTAAAGATATTGTTATGAATCTCATGGGCTCAAAATATTTCTTGTTATTCTCATCCCATATGTACAGGGTGTACTGTACATCAATTGTACATGTTTACACAGCTCACACTACAAGTGCTCAAAGTGAGGACATTTAGTGTCACGGCACACGTTCAACTGATAGTACAGCTCTTCCCACACTTTGGTCAGTATGTCTAGAGCAATGGACGCAACAGCTGCAGCAACTCTACGTCTCAGTTCGGGTAGGCTGGCGGGCAGAAAAATCGTAGAATTACTCTTTCAGCCCATGTATGAACTATTTATGTAGGCACAGTATATAATTCGCAAGAGAAATCATACTCCTTTAGAACCCAGATATTATTTTGCGTACACCCTGCATATGCGCACTGAGTTCGTATGTCCCCTCCGACCATTCGCACAGCTACAACTATCTCCCCCGCATGTTCCGTAGCCTCTCTCGTCCTGCACAAAGGATGAGAGTAGTGGGGAAGTCCAGGTTATCCCTTGCTGCTGTTAATAGACAAGTCGTAAAGCACTGGTGGTAGACTTGTGCCGAACTACCACTTACCGGCTTTGCCAACAATTTTAATTCTGGTCTGAGGACTGGAGCGGAGTTCACTCAGCCTCGCGAGGCAGAACTGAGAAGCAGATGGGTTTTATTCCTACCTCAGCCATCCTGGAAATGGTTTTCCATGGTTTCCCACATCCACTCCAGGCGAATACCGGAATGATGCCTACAGTAATTTAAGGCCATGAACTTCTCCTACCTAAATATCAGTCCTAATTATTCACACTACTACAACCAACAAAATAACACAGGTTATAAGACAGATTCTACTCACACCAAAGTACTATGCATGCGGCTAAATGACCTCGATTACGCAAAATCCCTAAATAGATCATCAACACCAACAACAAATAACAGCCCTACCAGGCATAAGCAGAGCGCCTGTGTTGAATAAGCTACACAGACCCCCTAATACAATTTACATCACCGCCTCATAGTGTAGCGGCTAGCGTTCTGTCACCCAGAGGTCCAAGTTTGATTCCCGGCTCTGCCAAAACAGGAGGCTTCGATTCCTACCTCAGCCATCCTGGAAGTGGTTTTCCGTGGTTTTCCCACTTCTATTCCATGTAAATGCTGGGATGTACATTACTTAAGGCCACGGCCGCCTCCTTCCTCAATTTACAAAAACACACATTAGTGCAGCCACCACAATAACACAGGTTGTCATACAATTCCCACCAACTAACCAACCAACTAAACAAACACACACACCCACATACACGGTGGGCTAGCGCGCCTGCCTCGCACCCGGAGACTCGAGGTTCAATGCCCGGCTCCGTCAGGGATTTTAGAAACTGGTGTCAGGGCTGGAACGGTGTGCACTCAGCCTCGTGCGGACAATTGAGTAGTTGTCTGACAATGAGGCAGCGCCCCGCGGTCACAGAGACCAAGATTAATGACGCCGACCATGCGACACCCCACAATCTGCAGGCCAAATGGCTGGGCAGCAGTCGTTAGATAGGCCTAGGCCCTTAATGGGCTGTACCGCCGTGGGGTTTGGTTTGGATATGACCATGATGTTTCAGTTCCTAAAATAAGCAACAACAACCATTTACAATAACACAAATGCATTTGCTTGGTAACCAAAATGCCCAATGACGTTTTTGTTACCTTGAAATATCTAAGTAATATAAAGACAACTCTCACTAACCCTACTAGCCGCCCTCCCCAACATATTTAATTCGCACGTCCTTAGACAGTCGTAAGATATCATTAGCAATTAGCATTACCAACTATCACCCTACCTATGGCCAATTCATGTCGATGTATTACCAAAGCAATTAATATGCCATTATTGCTGAATAATTACTACATTACCATTAAGTTTTAATGCATTACTATCAGGATTAGTGCTCGCCTGAACAGCAGTAGATGTCAATCCAGGAGTAGCCCGCAAGTTTATTACCAATTACGGAGCAGATCCTGATGTGTAACCTATTGCCATCAGACTTAAGCCAATCAGTGCACTACCGTGATGGAGCCGTCATTAGGAAGCAGAACGCTCATCCTCACGGCCTTGAGGCTCTCAATTTTTACCATGCGAAATTAGTAGGCTTTTGTGCTTTATGGTCAACGTCCAACTGTATATTGTATACATATATTACTCCTCTTCACTCTTGATTGGCTATTTGGGCCAGACATTATAGAATCCACTTCATGGTTAGAGGAGGTTTATTGACATTGTGACACTGCGGTTTGCAAGCTAACGGGGGAGGAATATAAAGTTTCTCCTGTTTTACTTTCTACAAACTTGGAATGATTTTCCGTGGTTACCCATTTTCAACACCAGGCAAATGCTGGGACGGTACCTTCTGACAGGTCACGGCCGCTTCCATCCACATCCTTGCCCAGTTTCATTCAACTTCATCCATTCCATCTCTCTTCCCGGCGCGCAGATTGCCCACGAGCGTCAACTAGAAAGACCTGCATTTTGGCCTCGTAGGAGGCTACACGTCAAAAAAATCTACAATATGTAGTTGAATAAAGATGAACTGGTATTCATTATAAGACTATATATTTCCCACAATGCAAGGCGACACTTACTCAAAATGAGCCATAGGCCTATTGACAACAATTTTGCCAGAATGTTTGAAGTCTGACTCATCACGTACTGACTAGCATTCTTTGCTGTCACCGTGGAGGTCCGGGCTCAATTTTCTGCTCTACCAAGAAATTTAAATTTGGTCTGAGAGGCTGGAACGGGGTACACTTCAGCCTCGTGAGGCAGAATTGAGAAGAGGTGTGTTCGATACCCATCTCAGCCATCCTGGAAGTGGTTTTCCATGGCTTCTCACTTCTACTCCAGTCAAATGCCGAGATGGTTCCTAAGTTAAGGCCACGGCCACCTCTTTCCCAATCCTCACATGAATCAAAAATACACACACTTCCATAGGCACCAGAATAACACAGGTTATCAGAAAAATTCTACCTACATACAGTACATACACACACACACACACTAGTACACGGGGCCATCAACCACGATGTCCAAGCCCCTCAAATGAAACAACAAATACGGCTTCAATTGCGCATCTACAAATGCATGTACCGTGTTACAACACCATGATCCGAAGTGGAATTAGGAAAATTTCAAAAGAGCTGCCAGTTTTGTTTCTGACATCAGTACAAATGTCCCAATCTCCAAAATGAAGTAACAAAACCAGTATCCACTATAGACAAACTGTAAGGCCATAATTCTAAATAGAAGTTACAGAAAGACACTCTCCAATTAGTGAGCGTGATGGTGCAGTGATCAAGCAGCTTGCCTCTCACCAATGCGGTCCTGGTTCGATTCCTGGTTAATGCATCTGAGATTTCCAAAGTAAAATGTCACTTCCTGGGGTTTGGATTCCAAGTAAGAGAACGGCGGTCCAGTGGTTCATGTTATAGAGCCAGGCAAATTTGCTCTAGTTCCGATCGGTACCGTAAGTTGCTGCATGGCCAGTATCGTCCCCCACCAAGCGCACTGTAGGCCAGGTCTCTCCACTGAATGAAAATCTTAAGTCTCAATAATACCGATACTGAGTGGGAACCTTCAGTCTCGATAATACCGGAACTCCTTTTTCTCTGCGTTATCGACATTATCTATTTAAAGGGAAAAAAAAGCAGACTCACTAAAGCTGCTGCACGTGTGAAGTTAAAGCCCTCTGTAGCTCTGGAATCTCAACCAATCCTCATGTTTAACATTTGATAAATTTGAAGCAGTATGAAGTGATCCTCTTACAAGGAAGACCCTATTGTGTTGAGTTCGTTATATTTTTACCATGACTTCTCTCAGTAAAAATATGGTAAGAAAGAAATTAGCAGATGGAAGTCTGAATTTATTAGAAAAATCAGTTACTGATCGAATGAGCGCCTGCTGGACGAAATTTCACGTAGGGTTATTATTATACAGCATAAACAAGATTAGGTCTAAGTGCAATTAATTTTCAAATCGTAATCATCTACTCCTGACCAATATAAACAGATTGAGTCCTTGGCCATATTTACACGGTGAAGTAGGATGGTCGATTACATGAGGGAAGGGTTTTCACAAATTAAGGGTGTATTATTATTATTATTATTATTATTATTATTATTTATTTCCTCACGTGTGCACCTTCAGTTAAATGCTTTGTTTATATCATATAAATAACTTGTGTTGTCACTGTGGCTGTTGTACCCAACCCGCTTCAATTATAAATAGGCTAGATGAAATGAAAATTAAAATTAAGTTTACTGAGAACTCCTCATTACCGTGGGAATGTCACTTGGTCCGATACTCCACAGTCTCGTTCGGTATTTTCTATTCTCTTTTATTCACAAGGTAATGTTTATCGCTACCCATAATGCAACGGTAAGCAACGTGTGAGAACGTGCCTAGGAATGCGACTGAAATGGCGGCGGCTCAAGCATATTTCAAGGCTATCATAACTAACGAGAATATCAACCTTATTCTTGAATGTGAACATTATTTTTTCATATGCCCGACGACTAGAAAATATTATTCGAACTGGCAGGAGCATTTTAGATAAAGAGAGTCAAGTATCCAACGCAAAAGTTCCCACTCTGTATGTTTGTGACATTTTCTCCCCGAATATAAGAGTCTCCATGGCTGAAATGGTTACGCGTTGGACTCATGAATGGAAGGACTGGGGTTCAATATTTGGTAAGAAAATGTGTTTTCGTTATGTTTTATTGTTTGTGTCGACCGCTTTACCAGTATCTTACCACAAAAATGATACGAAAAAACACAGTTGCAACACAGGGGCACTAATAGCCTAATATAGCGAGTGCATGAATTTTCAGGTTCGATTACGAGAAAGTTACATAGGCCCTAGTGCTTGAATGTGGCATAACACGAAAATATCTTGATATGTAGGCTACACGTCAAATAGAATTTTCTTTTTCTGAAATTTAATGACCAAATAATACCAACTGACGATCAAAATCTCCTTCGATATGTTATTAGGATGATATGTTCAATATAGTCTGTTAATATGATACCGTTGAAGTTGAGTGGATTCATCCAATTCGCAGACTCCAGTCAACGGAATGAACAATTTCCATTGAATCCTTACACAACAAGCCTCAGTGCCTTCACGCAGCGCCATATTGCCCAAGCGAGAACGAGCGAGAGTGTTGAGAATTATCGTTTTCGTGCCCACATTACCGGTAATACCGGTTCCGGAACCAGCATTTCCATTCTTCATTCTCGTCCAACGAGGCCGATCAAAACTCAAGAGCTTTTTGCCCGGTTCTAGTTTATGATCGCGAGATAAACTGTCAGGGAAAATTGCATGCTTGCTTTCATTTAGACTACACTCTCCAACTCTACCGATATGTTATCTTCCATACAACGTGTTTTATAACACATCAGTGAAGGGTTTTCTGCCTAAGCTGAAACTACATTGGACTCTGCTGAGGGTGCTCTACCTTGTTGCGTCTACATGTAAAAAGGGTTGACAACAGATCACGTCAAGCCACAAGATATCTTTAAGTGGTACTATGATTTAGTTTGAGCAATACCATGGTATTTTCCTGCAAATTGTGTGGAAAAACTTACGGAATAATCACACTCAGGATGACCACTGTCAACGCCTGGATTCTAACCTCAAATCTCTTGATGTAGGCCTACTTTAGCTAACCATTGCAGTAACAGTGTGGGGGACTTAATACGCTCAGCTACGATTACTGTTTTTCTACACTCAACAACTATTTGAGCACTTGTTAAAAACTTGCTTTTTAAAGCGAGCGTACAATTTCAACTTCATCATTTGATGTCTGTGGTGAGGTTTTTATATTAATGCCAGAAGTTGGTGATGAATTGTAATTAAGAATAACTTAGTTGTGAAACCCATGAACTCATCCTGAAAGGATTAACAAGTATAAAAAACTAGAAGGTAAATATGATATTTCTGCATCTAAGATGATTTCTTAAAAACCGACAAGAAAAAAACAGAATATTCGTGATTGTATTTGGACTGCTCATAGAATAAGAAACTCGTTACTCTAAAGGAAGTTAATCAAGGACTAGCAGTCCACCGAGAACTTTATCTGTTAAGTTGCAGTTCTGGACTGAGCCACTATAAGTTGATGTCCAACTCCTGGTGTAGCGGCTAGCTCCAGGTTCAATTCCAGACTCTGCTATGAACTGTAACACTAGTCTGAGGGCTGGATTGGGTTACACTAAGCCTCAGGAGGCTAAACTGAGAAGGGATGTGTTCGATTCCCTCATCAGTCATACAGAAACTGGTTTTCCGTGGTTTCCCACTTCTACTCTAGGCCAATGCCAGGATAGTTCCTAACTTAAGGCCACACCCGCCTCCTTACTAATCCTTACCCGAATTACAAATACACTACTACAGACACATCAACAAAACACTGGTTATCAGACAAATTCTATACAGACCCAAGTACACGGGGCTGAGTAACCACGATGTCCAATCCCCTCAAATGAAACAACAACTCTTTGTTGCTAACAAGGCACATAGATAAAGTTTATACTTGCCGTGCAGTGTAACTATACAGTATAGACAATGCGGACTAGAGAAATGAAGGAGCGTGTATACAACATGACAATGCTCGATTCAAATGCCTACGTAAAAATATACTTTCATATTTGAAAATGTACAAAATCTAGTTAGGTTACTCTATGCTGTCTATGCTGACTGAAAGTATTATCTTGTTATCTAAAATGTTCATTCTAACCTGAGATAAGTTATAGACCAGAACCATGAGCCCATGTGTATGGCTGTATGCTTAAAACCTTCACCTGTATTGGTTGAGCACTTTTGGACACCCCTTCCTAGAGGAACATTTGCATATCGATGCATACTGATCCAGTTCAAAAAATCATGGAACGACTAACTACAGTTTAATTATAAATTAATTCAAGGTGCTAACAAAGAAGAACCAGACTTCCAGTTTGCCTACCTCAGCCATAAGAACTATACTAATGATGAATAGAAAGTACGAGTTCATAGGCACATACTTGGTGATTATTTTGGAAGTGCCCATAACATTGAATGATAATCGAATGGCCATATGACAAGTAACATGTAATTGCACTATACAATAACCAATAAGCTATTTTCTTATATAATTATCCATAGATAGGCTATCGATTGTTTAGTTCTAATACCACGTACGTGTCATTTGTTGAGAGGGGAAGGAAAGTCCTCTACGGCAGAGCTCCTGTCCCAACAATAAAATGAATTAAAACCTGATGGATTGAGTAACCACAACCTCGCACGTAGTGATGACAGTATTTCCTGCGATGCGATTCTCAGTGTTTGGCAGCACGCATTATCACAGTTTATGGAGTGAATTTTAACCGATGTGACATCGTACATCACATGGTTCACTCCTAAAGATTTTATTGGACACTTGTGCTCATTAGACATAACGTCCACTGAATATTACCTACAGGCATGAGGCTTGTTATTCTCTGCAATATCCCCCCCAGGCACTCATGACTAGTGGGACGTGATTTGGTGACCAGGGGACCCGAGCTAAATCCGGCATTCTTTCCACTTATTTCTGCAGGGCTCCTTTTTGTCTTATTTCCTGTCAACCTCCCTTTGTCAACTCTTGTTCTCTTCCGACCCCGTTAGTGTCTCCGCCTGAATTGGCCATGGTCCCATCTTTCCTGGTACCCTCATTTTTCTAGGGGTCAGATCTCTTATTTTCTTTTCCTCATATCTCTTGCCTCACAATCTCAAGGGCTCATGACTGGTGAACTCGGGGGTTGGTGACCCCGGAGCTTTCTGAGCTGGGTACAGTTTTTCCCTTTATCCAGTGCTCATTCTTTAACCTATTTTCATCATATGAAAAAATAGGCTTATGAGATCACCTTTTGTCCATGTGTAAGTTGCGTGTGTACCTATGTATGCGAGTGTCCCCCTAATAAAATTTGAACGGTTGGAGCGATTTCAATGAAGCTCGATAAGGATATGGTACTATATTGTCCAACCCTGACCATGTCCTTCAAATTGCTATACGCCTTGCCAATTCAACATGGCAGCCGCACGAAATATGTTTCCGGCATTCTATATCTCCGAAACTATTACCTGTATCACCCTGAAATTTTGTATGTTGATAGAAAAGACTAAGATGAGTACAGCTATGTGAGGCTCAGAAACATGTTAAGTATAAAGCAGCATGGCGGGCAAGCGAATTTTGAATATTTAAATGGCATTTCTCTACAATTTATCAACAAAGCGCAGTGAAACTTAGTGCGATAAATGTTTATACAAGATTTAATCTATTGGTAAGTAATTCAATGAAATTTGCGTCATACAAGCAAGATGGCAGCTGTGCAAAATTTGAAAATAAATTCTTATTTTTTATGTCCTAATGAAGCGATTAAAGTGAACGTTGGGGGGCGTGGTGGCTCAGCGGTCTAGCTGTATGCCTCTCACCAAGGCGGTCCGGGTTCGATTCCCGGTCAATGCATGTGAGATTTTCGAAGTGAAATGCCATGTCCAGTGGTTCGGATTCCACGTAAAAAGGAGGTCCCGTGGCTCATAATCACAAGATTCACGGTCACGTAAAACTACAATCTTCCTTTCTTTTAAAGTGAACGTTTGAATAATAAATCCAAGCAATAATCTTCATCTAATGGTAGCCAATATAGTTCTATGTCCTACATATAGAGCAATCCAACATGGCAATTATCGGAAATGTTTAGATGTTCCCAATATATGTGAATATTTTGCAACAATCAAACTGAAATTTTGTATGTTGAGAGAGGCTATAAATATAAGTTCACCAATGGGCCTTTTTATAACCTGCTAAACATAAATATAAAATGGCGGCGACACGCAATTTAAATATTTATATGGATTTTCCTCGCGATTTAATTATCCGAGTGCAGTGAAATTTGGCGCAGTAAATCTTCATACAGTATTATACTGGCGTCTAATTTACTGTAATTCAATTTCTATGAGAATTCAAATAATGCCGTTTATATTTCTCGTGTCCTAAACAAGTGATAGAAATGTAGCTTGATATAATGGGCCATGATTATAACATTCATCTGCTGGCAAATAATTCTATAGCATGTATATAACAATCCAACATGGGGTCCATACGGCACATTTCACTGGTTCTCTATATCTCCGAAACTGTTTAAGCAATCAAACAGAAATGTTGTATGATGTTGGAGGACTGTTAAGTAAATATGAGACTTTCCAAATACTGAAAAACACAAATACATCATAGCGGTTAAGTGATGTTTAACTATTTAAAATAACCTTTCTGGCTATCTAATCACCCCAGAGGAATGAAACTTGGTAGGGAAAATCCGTATTCAGAGCTCAGTGCGGATACATCAAATGATGTTAAATTGTTTTTAGAAATTCCAGATGGCATCAGTTTTTCCTTAATATTAGTCTGTAATCACCTGAAAAAAATATCACATAAAATATTTATCACAAAATAAATAAATAAATAAATACATTATTACCTTATTTTTTCTATTTCTCGAATCTTGTTCAGGCGATTGAAGAGAAGAGAGGATGGGCTATGATAACAATCATTATCCAATGCCACTAAATTCTGTAGCTTACTTTTCGTAAATCATTGAAGCCATGCATTATTTATTTATTTATTTATTTATGTATTTATTTATTTATTTATTTTGTGATAAATATTTTATGTGATATTTTTTTCAGGTGACTACAGACTAATATTAAGGGAAAATAATAGTGTTCAGTATCGTTTGCAGGATATGGTTGCATTATTGCCATACGACATGCAGGCAGATATATATCGACCTTAGCTACAATACGCGTCAGTTGGCCTGCATAATACAATATTATTAGGGGCAGTTTATTCACCCAGTATAGGGATCTTTAACTCTGAATCTTAGTTCCCCTAACAATACCTTCCACCCCACGTGTCCACATATACAGCCTAATTATATGCGAGAGACTAAATAGCTTTTGATTTATGGCCTACATTGTGATAAAATACAGGACGCAAATTCTAATCAGAGTAACCTATTTATCAACTTTACCAGTGACCTGTTCAATGGAACATGAATAAGAGACGTCCATTTTTAGAAATTAACACTCATGTCATTCATGATTTTCTACTTTCACTGCAACATTGAGGTCGATGACCTTGACGTTTACCTCTTAAAATATAAATCTTCACTACCACCACACTAGTAAAATACGCAGCAAGAGTAGGCTATTTAACGCTTATTATCGGTTAACAGCGATCGTTCACCTAAAAATCGCAAATTTCTCTGACGGGGCACTTTAGGAAAAGGTCTGTGCTATAGATTTCTGTGCCAGATGATTACTGTATTGTTATAGAAGTAGTTATCACACATTTTATCAGCGCTCAGTTCATTAAAGCGCGGAGTATAAAAATGTAGTCTAATATAAAGAAAAAACGCAAACACGCAATCTGCAATTCATGAACTAATAGAACGTACCAGCAAATTTTGTACGCCCTAGTGTTTTCATCAGCTATCACCACCATAGGATCAACAGACACCAAGTAACAGGCGTTCAAGAATAACACATGCGCTATCTATAATATTTTGAAGAGAACTACACTATAAAAGTGTGGTAGCCTATATGAGAAAGTTTTCATCGTACCATTTCCATTATACCAAGCTTGACTCAGATCGAATCATTCCATGACGAGTGCGCGGAATTCTCCACAGAGGAATTGGCGTACCATATAGGTAGGCTTGCCATATTTTTGGTGAGTGAAACCGGGACACATTAATATGGTATGGCCTTATCGGGGGGCGTGGGGGGTATTGAGCGGGGTGTCCGGGAAACTTTTTTTTAAATTTAGTCAATTTACCCTCTAGGTTGGTGGTTCCCACGGACTCAGCGAGGGAACTCACCACTACCGCCTCTATGGGCAGAGTCCTGGAGCTTGGAACATCTGGTCGGGAGGGATACAACTGGGGAGGTGTGATCAGCACTTCGCCCAGGCGGCCTCACCTGCAAAGCCTCATGAGGGATGGGAAGGGATGGAAGATTGGGATGGATAGGCTAGGAAGAGGGAAGGAGGCGGCCGTGGCCTTACAGTAGGTACCATCCCGGCATTTGCCCGAAGACGAAGTGGGAAACCACGGAAAACCACTTCGAGGATGGCTGAGTTGGGAATCGAACCCCCTCTACTCATTTGGGCCACCCGAGGCTGAGTAGACCCCGTTCCAGTCCTCATACCACTTTTCAAATTTCGTGGCAGAGCCGGGAATCGAACCCAGGACCTCCGGGGCGGCAGCTAACCATGCTGACCGCTACGCTACGGAGGCGACTAACTTTAAAAATTAGAAGCAAAATGGTGAGTTTTAAGCCTTTTTTAAGCCTCGCAAGTGACGGGAGGGGGAATCTGGCTGGAACTCTAAATTATTAGTTCTACACACCCTTTAAAAATAAAAAAAAGAAGTTTTTGCTACATAAAAATATATAATTTTTCCTTTTCAAGATATTCTTTCTGGTCTACCATCTAGAAAGAAGTGTTAATAAAATACAATTTTAATTACTTCATAAAATTGTTTAATCGAAAAATTACTAAGTCTTATTATTTTTTGAAAACCTACAACTCTTTGTCTAAGTACAAAAACAATTACAAAAACCAATGTTGATTGTTGAAAAGTAACCGATTCATAAAATATTCTTAAACACATAAATTCATTAAGTTACTTTTTACATCTTACAGCCGTTTTCCCGGACATTGATAAAACCGGGCGGGACACCGGGACAAGAGCAAAGTACCGGGACTGTCCCGGTCAAACCGGGACGTATGGCAAGCCTACATATAGGCCTAGGGCCTACTGTATAGTATGCAAAAATAACCTACAAATTTATATACCTGTAGGTTTAGATTCTCGCATTAGTTCATTATAGGTTTTACAGTGTTCGGATCATTCCATGACAAGTTAGGAGAATTCGTATCACTGGAAATGTTCATGCACGCCATCTATTATTAATTTTGTCGAAAGGAAGCAAGAATTTTATACACCTAGGATATGGGTTTACATTATCGTAGTGATTTACAATGCGAAATTTCACTGTGTCCTGATCATTCAGTAACGTGGTTTATTTATTTATCGTATGGCATAAATTAAAATTATTTACTATACCAAGTGTCACATATATCGGGACATTCCTTGACATGGCAGGAATTGACATGCGATTCATGTAGGCTACCGTATACGCTAATTAATTATTACATGTGAGCCATGCGTTTGTATTTAAGACTAGATAAATATTATAGTTGAGTTTCATTAAACAAAGTTTCACTTCGATCAGTTTATTAGAGTAAAGGAAATAAAAGCAATGTTTTAGTTTCGAACAGCCGCCATCTTGAATTTGTCACAACAATTGAATACAATAGACTGGCCGATTTGCTAAGCCAATTCACACTATACTTGGATGATTAAATCGCCAGAAATGCCCATTTAAATATTTGAAATTTGCATGGTCGCAATGTTGGTTCTGTGGTTGTCAGGTTTATGAAAGTTACACATGTGAATTTGCTTTACAGCCTTCATCGCGATACAAAATTTCAAATTGATCGCTGCAATAGATTCAGAAATATTAGTTAACTGTGAAATACTTCGCGTGGTTGCTATGTTGAATGATGATACGTATTGAAATTTGAAAGGCACAATCAGGGTTGGACGGTGTAGTAGTAAATCCTTACCAAGTTTTATTCAAATCGTTCAGGCAAACCAGAATTTTAGGGACACACACAGATACGCGTACACGCACACACACACAAACAAATTAAACGAAAATCTCATCCTCAAAACCGCTTCAACCCATACGACCCATTCGATGTTGGTTTTTCCAAAAACATGAAAGAGTTTCGCTCCGCACGATATTAAAGTGACGATGCATCCATAGCAACATTCTACGGCTGAGGATGGACAGACTTACAAAGCACAATCATAATAAATTTACGTGGTAAGAATATCGGCCTTGCGGCAAATATATTTGTGTTTCATTTGCCTTGTGGCCTCCTGAGAGGCCGAGTGCAGGTCTTTCTAGTCGACGCCCGTGGGGGACCTGCGTGCCGGGATGAGAGTTGGAATGGATGAAGATGAATGAAACTGGGCAAGGATGTGGAAAGAAGCAGCCGTGGCCTCTCAGAAGATACCGTCCCTGCGTTTGCCTGGTGTTGAAAATGGGGAAACAACGGAAAACCATTTCAAGGACGGCCGACAGTGGGGATCGAACCCACGAGTCTAATGAGTCAGCAGAAAGCTTGGCCCCATGATCTAACGCTGCGCTTCAGCGAACGTAGCCACTGTTGTCGGTTATTTGTGGAGAATTCTAAATTCAATTTAAAATTTAAATTTAACCAATTTAGGAGGCGGTTTAATTATCTCACTCTTGATCTTAGTCGCAAAAGTATGAACCGGTATTGTTAAATATTAATCGGCCGAGAGTGCTACCGCGCAATCTCGTGCCTCGCTGGCATCGGGAGAGCATGGGTTCGAGTCCCACCTCGGTCGTCCTGAAAATGGTTTACGTGGTTTCCCATTTTCACCACCGGGACGATTCCTTTCAATTGGTCCACGGCCGATTTCGTTACAAAATCCCTTCCATGACCCATCCTGAAAATAATATAAATGGCGAATAGCTGCTTTAATAAAATTATTATTATTAAAATTTAAGATACACTTACTATTTGATAGTCACACAGGAGAAAATTCCATCTAGGCCTACTCCTATTTGGCTGAACTTTTCTATAGCCATGTAGGACACATCAAGATCCAGAAAACAAATGTTATGTTAAGTTATGCCAACAGCATGATTGGGATGTTTGATTTCGTGACAATATGCTTTATTTCTTATTAGTACCTGGTTGAGTATAATGGACGCTCCTTTCTGAAATTAACTTGAAAGAACGCCGTGGGCTTTTACGGTGGGTTGAAAGTACATTTAAACGAAATTATTACCTTTAATACTTGGCACATTTTAGTTTCCATAAAACTATTCGACGT
Source organism: Meconema thalassinum (assembly GCA_946902985.2). Taxonomy (NCBI): domain Eukaryota; kingdom Metazoa; phylum Arthropoda; class Insecta; order Orthoptera; family Tettigoniidae; genus Meconema; species Meconema thalassinum. Next base: position 1,021,944,449 of record OX336389.2, on the reverse strand, counting down.
TCTATAGACAAATTCCCTTGGTCATTCCTTATCAGCTTAACCAAATACAACTAACCCTATCTGAAATTGCCTAACGAGGACGAACACTTGTAGTTTTACTTGTCAATCATGCGATCATAAACCGTGGGGATACCTTTTTTTTAGATGGAATCCGAATCACCGATCTTGACATTTCACCTTCGAAAATCCCACATGCATTTACCAGGAATCGAACCCAGGCCGCCTTGGTGAGAATCAAGAAACATGACCGTTGCACCATCACCAATTGATTAATTGTGGATATATGCATGTTTTGATTGCTAAGCAGAGAAATGTTAGCATAGTAAACGTAATTTTTAAATAGTCTCAGCACTTTCTTCTTCTTCTTCTCCTTCTTCATCATCTTCTTATTATTATTATTAACTAAAATGATACGCAGAAAATATGAGTTATCTGATTAATTGCCACTTTTGTTAGCTCTATTGAGCCTCCGTGACTTAGGCGGCAGCACGCCGGTCTCTCACCGCTGGGTCCGTGGTTCAAATCCCGGTCACTTCATGTGAGATTTGTGCTGGACAAAGCGGAGGCAGACAGATTTTTCTCCGGGTACTCCGGTTTTTCCTGTCACAACTTTCATTCCAGCAACACTCTCCACTGTCATTTCATTTCATCTGTCATTCATTTAATCATTGCCCCAGGGGAGTGCGACAGGCTTCGGCAGCCGGCACAGTTCACACCCTCACCGCTAGATAGGGACTTTATTCATTCAATTCCCTGACCCGGTCAGTCGACTGGAAGCAGAATGTGGATATTTGTTAGCTCTATTATTATCATTTTACTAATGTATTGAAAATTTCATTTTGGCTTAACATTTTCAACATAACTTATATCCTAAATACTTCTGTTTTCAGTAATAAAACCATGATTAGGCTATATAATCAACAATACTACAAAAAGTCTTTCAGAATCCTCAAAAGAATAGGTCTATCCCTGTTATTAACCAAATGTGAATAACAGGGAAAAGGGAGGGGGATTAGGTACAGTGGCATGGCCAGTTAAGCATTGGCCTTCAAACCAATGACCCCGGGTTTGATTCTGGCTCGGTCCTATTAAATGTGTATTTAGCAGCGTTTAATTGCGAAAACCATGTGTCAGTAAATTTACTGGCACGTTACAGATTCCATCTCAGGGCCAAACTGACACCTCGGCATCTCTAAGTCACAGTAGTTCGTGTGACAATACGTAGCATCGTTCGTAACTTGAAGTGGCTGATCTCGTTGTCCACACAAAACATCAAAACCTCAAAATGCCTAGTTTAAAGCTGATTGTGCCATTATGTTATTTGATATGAAATTTGCTGTGTCAAAATCACGTCAAACTGAAGTTAGCCCTTTCAGGGCATTTCTAAGTTGTTTTAACTAAATATTTGTACTGTAAGTTGTACGTAAGTGTAATATAGGATACAGTAGCCTCCTATGTATTTACCAAACATATAAACGCCTGAAGTAAACAGAATATGTCGATACTAGCCCGAAAAACGAAATAAATCTCATCAAATTAACCCTGTATCGATAGAATGTTTTCCAGGTTAACAGGTGCGAGTAGATATACTAACTCTTATTTTCCGCCCAATTTAAGGGATTCTGGGACTAAGTTTTGGTGGAAAATAATAATAAAAATCCATTTTCCAATTTGTCCATAATAATGTACCCCAGACTCATGCGGATACTTTGGTGGTGGAATTTTTTGTACTTCCCAATTTTTTAAGAACTGGCATGACATTTAAATGTCCAGTTGATAGCTTGGTTAAAGACCCCTTCCGTTGACTTCAACGTAACTGGAAAAAACAAATTACCCGTAAGATACTTAGAGCTGCTAAATTGTCTGCAGAGATTGCTAAGAATAAGAAAGGGACTACTTACCATTTGGAGCATTAGTAAGAGGTTAGTCTTTAAACATATTCAACTTATTAAATAAGCTTTTCTCATAAGTTGTTATGCACTGTTGAAGAAGGAGGAAACTAAGGGGTAACATGTTTCAGTCGTCAAGCGAACACAATCAGATCTTACCCAAATCTACAAGACAGTTCTACAAACCACTACATTTTCTAGTAGGCCTATTTCAAATGTTCAAGATGAACCAATTTTGATTAAAATTCCATGATAATTTCATAGGATATTTATATTTATAATAGGCTATCTATGAATTAATAAACGGAATAAAATATATTCATCTTCAAAGGGGTATTTTATTATAATTTGACCAAAAATATAAACATATACTGTAAGATTAATTATCAGCACTTTCTCTTGGATTTTGCTATGTCTTGTGTGGGTTTTTGCCTAGAAACACCAAGCTGGCTCATCAGTGGGCTCTTGGTGTCCGTCCCTGGACCCCAACAGGAGTAGCGAACTGTGCACTACCTCCCTTCTTATGAAGTACACCTGCGCTTCCTTACTGCGAGAGTAAAGAGCTCAAGCAGCCTTTCACCTGTTATAATAACAGCAAAATCAAGAAAACACACTATTTCCTTCTTGACACTGAAAAGCGTGAGAGTTTTGGGAATGAAGCACTTACTCATATTTCACAGAGTAGGCTACCATTAAATTTAAATTAGAGATTTTATCTTTTCTTCCATTCTGAAAATCTTGAAACTCCAGATTAAACCGATAGAAAAAGAAGGTTCAAAGTGCGTGACTTGAATGTCTGAGTTCTCTGTGCACACATCGGTAAGGCAAAACGAGTGGGTCGAAAACTGTTCCCAAGTGATTGTAAGTTCTTTCACATTTAGTAATACCCTTTTCGAAGATGCACGGACCTGATTGCTTCCTTCCTGGTTCAGGAGATCAGGAAGCAATGTCCTATTCAGGAATAATGATAATAGCCTAATGTTAGATTAGCTTTACGTCCCTGTTAAATGTTGAGTCTTCTAGAGACACCGGGGTGCCGTAATTTTGCCCCGAAGGAGATCTTTAACGTGCCAGTTAATTTACTGACACGACTCTCTCGCATTTGCGCACCTTCAAGTGCCAACTGACTACGCTGGGAATCGATCCCGCTATTTGGGATCAACATGCGAGAACGTTACCGCTGAACCACGCACCCAGTACCCTATTCAGGGATAGGGAGCCTATTGATAGATCTGAGAACGAGGAGACTAGCCAGGTTTTCGATGAGAATACTAAATTCCCTTTCACCTTTATTGTATTGATGTCCTCTAATCACATTTTCCATTGCCTGAAATTGTGCGATAGAATTCAAAACCCGATACGTTCTCACACTTCGGCATTAGCAGAGGTTTTATTATCGTGTCCAAGTCCAGATATGGTTCAATACAAGGAAGACCCCATAACTTATTTAAAATCGATTCCGCCGTGAGTATTTCTCAAAGAATGTAAGATTATCATATGTTAATTCAAAAATAGGGCTTGTGGTTTCAGTAGATTTCTATCAAAAATAATAATAATAATAATGATAATGATAATAATAATTACAATAATAATTATATTGATATGCTGGGTTTTGCGTCCCTATTAACTGCCGCAATTCAAGGGGCGCCAGAATACCACATCACGAAGGGAGTTTTAGCGCTTCAATAAATAAACTGCAACTCGTCTCTCATCTTAAGCACCATCAAATGCTAATCGACCTAACCGAAATTTGATCCCGCAACTTTCGGCACAGTATCGAATATACCACGCAGAATTTACGTTTGTAATTAGGCCTATGTATAATTCCCTATATCAAGTCCTAAGCGACGGTCCTCAGAGGAGTCCTTGCTGGGTACATTTGAACCCCATGGGCTATATCCTAATAGTGGCATTACTGTTACTTTCTGAGTGCCCTATATTGAATTGTAAATGGTTTATGTGATATATTTGATTCACTTCAAATGTGTACACTACTAGAGCACATACTCTACCTAATTAGAAGCGTCATGAATCTGATTTACACGTCATCCACATCATGGTGTTGTGGCTAGCATTGAAGCCTCTCGACTGGCTGCGTCGCCCAGCGGTAACGTTGTCATCTGCGGATCCTAAAATAGTGGGATCGAATCCAGGCGCAGTCAGCTGGCATTTGAGGATGCGCAAATGTGAAGAAGCCGTGTCAGTAGATTTACTGGCATGCTAAGGATCCTCTTCGGGACGAAATTCCGGCACCCCAGCGTCTCTAAAAGCCACAGCAGTAACAAGGGACGTAAAACCAATCACATTATATTATGTTAGCTGTCATCCTGAGGCCCGGGTTTGATTTCCGGCTTTGTCAAGAAATTGAATCCTGAGGGCTGGAATGGGGTAGCCTACACTTATCCTCTTGAGGCAGAACCGAGAAAAAGTGTCTCTGAATCACGTCTCAGCGATTCTAGAAGTTGATTTCCGTGTTTTCCTACTTCTACTTCAGGTAAAATTTTCGGGCCACGGTCACCTCCTACGAAATATTAACCCCAATTACAAATACATGCACTAATACAATCATCACAATGACACAGGTATCACACAATTTCCACATGCACACAACAAAGTGCACTGGGGCACATGATCACACAAAGTCGCAAGTCCTTAAATCAATCAACAATAACAACATCAATTTTCTCGTCATCGAAGTTTGTATATATAACTCTGAAGCCATTAACGGGGTTGCCACCACCTCGTAGTGTGTCAGCTAGCATTCTTGACTAACAAGGAGAGGTCGCCATGTGGTTTACTAGAAAAGCGTTGAAATTTGGAGGGTTTGCTCTTCATTAAAAATATTTTGCCCTTAATCGAGGGTTTTTGCCAATGGGCCTTAGTGTGTTCAAAATTGAATGTTTAAAATCAATCCTTAAACTTTTGTAGTCCTATTCCCGCACACGTTCCCTACTCGTCTCCGTGGCGTAGTCGCTAGCGCGTTGAAGTAGGGAATTGAAGGTTTCGTGTTCGAGTCAGACCTTGGTGACCCCTTTTTGTTTTACTGATATAAGTTATCCCTTATTGTCTTTTGTGTTTTCTATAGCGTATTTGCTGTGGTCTCTTCGGTCTTGGAGCTATGTACAATATTTTAACATCATTATTCGTCCATGACGCTTGAACAAGTTGTAAGTTTTATTCGATAGAATTTTAATGCAGCGTGGCCGGCGACGCTACGTTCATTTGCACTGCGCCGATTCTTTTGCACAAACGCAAGAGTCCTTCCCTCTGTTCCACTCTGCTCCACCATCAAGCTAAACTTTCTGTATGCAAACAATAACGTAAATATTAATTTATTAATATTGTAAATTGAAAAAGCAACAACAAATCATTAAGTAGGCCTACTTGATGTAATCTGCCAACTTAAATATTGTAGCCTACCACAAACATAAAATAAAAGAAAAAATGTCAAAGAAAGATAAAGAAAATAATTTAAAAACATCAAGGCAGGTCCCGATCACGACAACGTCCATTTCTAACGCCAACACTCGAGCGACTACGCCACGCAGACGAGCCGGGATCGAGTGTGGCAATAAGAGTAAAAAAGATTGAGGATTGATTTTAAACGTTCCATTTTGAGCACACTAAGGTCCATTGGCAAAAACGCTCAAACAGGGGTAAAATATTTTTTTATGAAGAGCAAATCTACCAAATATTAACACTTTTCTAGTAAACCACTTGGCGACCTCTCCTTGTAAGGTCCGGGTTTGGTTCCAAAATAATAATTCTGGTCTGAGTGCTGGAACGGGGTACACTTAGCCTCGTGAATCTAAACTGAAAAGGCATGGGTTCGATCTCAACCATCTTGGAAGTGATTTTCCGTGCTTTCCCACTTCTTTTCCAGACAAATATTGGGATGGTTCCTAAATTAAGAGCACGGCCGTCTCCTTCCCAATCCTCGCATGTAGGTCGCCAATACACACACAACAGTACTAGAGACAGCATATTAAAATAAAAATTGTATCACTCAAATTCCGCACACACCCAAGTACACGGTGCCACATGACCACGATGTTGCAGAGCCCCTAAATAAATCAACCAGTAAAAATATAACGTAGCCCTACGCTGTGATTCAGGGCTGGGTAAGTTGTTTTTACAAGTAACTGTTACCGTCACTCTTATCGTTACAGTTACCGTCACAGTTATCGCTACAGTTACCGGACCGCCATCGCTATCGTTACAGTTACAGTTACCGTTACAAATACCGGACAGTCACAGTTATCGTTACAGTTCCTGGACCGTCATCGCTATCGTTACAGTTAGCGTCATCCTTATCATTACAGTTACCGTTGTCGTTACAGTTACCGTCACCATTATAGTTACAGTTACTGGTATCGTTACATTTACCGCTATCGTTCCAAATACCGGAGCGGCACCGTTTCTGTTACAGTTACCGGACAGTCATCATTATCGTCACAGTTACCGTCACCGTTGTCGTAAATAATACAGTTACCGTCACCGTTATCGTAAATATTACAGTTACCGTCACCGTTGTCGTTACAGTTACCGTCACCATTATCGTAAATATTACAGTTACAGTCACCGTTATCGTTACAGTTACCGTCACCGTTATCGTAAATATTACAGTTACCGTCACCGTTATCGTTACAGTTACCGTCACCGTTATCGTAAATATTACAGTTACCGTCACCGTTATCGTAAATAATACAGTTACCGTCACCGTTATCGTAAATATTACAGTTACCGTCACCGTTGTCGTTACAGTTACCGTCACCGTTATCGTAAATATTACAGTTACCGTCACCGTTATCGTAAATATTACAGTTACCATCACCGTTATCGTAAATATTACAGTTACCGTCACCGTTATCGTAAATATTACAGTTACCGTCACCGTTATCGTAAATATTACAGTTACCGTCACAGTTATCGTAAATATTACAGTTACCGTCACCGTTATCGTAAATATTACAGTTACCGTCACCGTTATCGTAAATATTACAGTTACCGTCACAGTTATCGTAAATATTACAGTTACCGTCACCGTTATCGTAAATATTACAGTTACCGTCACAGTTATCGTAAATATTACAGTTACCGTCACCGTTATCGTAAATATTACAGTTACCGTCACCGTTATCGTAAATATTACAGTTACCGTCACCGTTATCGTAAATATTACAGTTACCGTCACCGTTATCGTAAATATTACAGTTACCGTCACCGTTATCGTAAATATTGCAGTTACCGTCACCGTTGTCGTTACAGTTACCGTCACCGTTATCGTAAATATTACAGTTACCGTCACCGTTACCGTAAATATTACAGTTACTGTCACCGTTATCGTTACAGTTACCGTCACCGTTACCGTAAATATTACAGTTACCGTCACCGTTATCGTTACAGTTACCGCCACCGTTACCGTAAATATTACAGTTACTGTCACCGTTATCGTTACAGTTACCGTCACCGTTACCGTAAATATTACAGTTACCGTCACCGTTATCGTTACAGTTACCGTCACCGTTACCGTAAATATTACAGTTACCGTCACCGTTATCGTTACAGTTACCGTCACCGTTACCGTAAATATTACAGTTACTGTCACCGTTATTGTTACAGTTACCGTCACCGTTACCGTAAATATTACAGTTACTGTCACCGTTATCGTAAATATTACAGTTACCGTCACCGTTATCGTTACAGTTACCGTCACCGTTACCGTAAATATTACAGTTACCGTCACCGTTATCGTTACAGTTACCGTCACCGTTACCGTAAATATTACAGTTACCGTCACCGTTATCGTTACAGTTACCGTCACCGTTACCGTAAATATTACAGTTACTGTCACCGTTATCGTTACAGTTACCGTCACCGTTACCGTAAATATTACAGTTACCGTCACCGTTATCGTTACAGTTACCGTCACCGTTACCGTAAATATTACAGTTACTGTCACCGTTATCGTTACAGTTACCGTCACCGTAAATATTACAGTTACCGTCACCGTTATCGTTACAGTTACCGTCACTGTTACCGTAAATATTACAGTTACCGTCACCGTTATCGTTACAGTTACCGTCACCGTTACCGTAAATATTACAGTTACTGTCACCGTTATCGTTACAGTTACCGTCACCGTTACCGTAAATATTACAGTTACTGTCACCGTTATCGTAAATATTACAGTTACCGTCACCGTTATCGTAAATATTACAGTTACTGTCACCGTTATCGTTACAGTTACTGTCACCGTTATCGTAAATATTACAGTTACCGTCACCGTTGTCGTTACAGTTACTGTCACCGTTATCGTTACAGTTACTGTCACCGTTATCGTAAATATTACAGTTACCGTCACCGTTATCGTAAATATTACAGTTACCGTCACCGTTATCGTAAATATTACAGTTACTGTCACCGTTATCGTTACAGTTACCGTCACCGTTATCGTTACAGTTACCGTCACCGTTACCGTAAATATTACAGTTACTGTCACCGTTATCGTAAATATTACAGTTACTGTCACCGTTATCGTTACAGTTACTGTCACCGTTATCGTAAATATTACAGTTACCGTCACCGTTATCGTAAATATTACAGTTACTGTCACCGTTATCGTTACAGTTACCGTCACCGTTACCGTAAATATTACAGTTACCGTCACCGTTATCGTTACAGTTACTGTCACCGTTATCGTAAATATTACAGTTACTGTCACCGTTATCGTTACAGTTACCGTCACCGTTGTCGTTACAGTTACCGGCACCGTTATCGTAAATATTACAGTTACCGTCACCGTTGTCGTTACAGTTACCGTCACCGTTGTCGTTACAGTTACCGTCACCGTTATCGTCACAGTTACCGTCACCGTTGTCGTTACAGTTACCGTCACCGTTATCGTAAATGTTACAGTTGCTGCCACCCTTATCGTTACCATCGCCATTATCGTTAAAATTATTGTCACCGTTGTCGTAATCGTAACAGTTTCCGTCAACGTTATCGTTCTTGTTACAGTTAGGCTACTGTCACCGCTATCATTACAGTCACTGTGATCGTTACAGTTATAGTCACCGTTATCATCAGAGTTACCGGACCTTTATCATTATCGTTACACTTACCGTTTCGCTACAGTTATTACCCATTTAAGATTTGATTGTCACTGAACGTGGCAGCGCCAGTGTTTGTTGTTGATTGTAGCAGCTGCCCCGCACAGTGAAGAGGGGAACACAGCGACGACAGAAGGAATTCTACACATAAGTCAAGCAGCATTGCGCGTCACAGGAGCTCATGTCATCATGAACAGTTAAACGATGACTTAGGCTACCTGGAGCTGAGTCATATCCTACTCGCGCAACTGTACCTGTCAACGAAGCAGGCTGACGTGTGACACAAGTAAACAGAGAATAGTTGCCATCTTGACCGCCGGCAATCAATTCGTAATACCCTTACCGTCACCAGACCGTCAGATTTATCGTTAAGGTTACTGTCACTGTCATCGTTACAGTTGCCGTTATCGTTATCGTAAATATTACAGTTACTGTTAGTGTTACCGGACCGTTATCGTTACAGTTACCGTTACCGTTATCGTTACAGTTACCGTTACCCTTATCTTTACAATTACTGGACTGTCACCGTTATCATTAGAGTTACCGTTATCGTTACAGTTACCGTTACCGTTATCGTTACAATTACCGTCACCGTTATCTTTACAATTACTGGACTGTCACCGTTATCGTTACAATTACCGTTATCGTTAGAGTTAACGTCACCATTATGTTCACAGTTACCGGACCGTCATCGCGATCGTTACAGATTCCATCATGATTAACGTTACGGTTAGCAGACCGTCACCGTTATCGTTACAATTACTGATATCATTACAGTTACCGTTATCGTTAGAGTTACCGTTACCGTTAGTGTTGCCGTTACCGTTAGAGTTACCGTTACCGTTATCGTTACAATTAATGGACTGTCACCGTTATCATTACAGTTACCGTTATCGTTACAATTACTGATATCATTACAGTTACCGTTTTCGTTACAGTTACACTGCTCCAAGTAACGAATCGTTCCTTTTCTTCTACTGTACTTGTGTAGGCTATACATTTAAACATGTAGCCTAGTTGTACTTTTCAAAGAACACCGAATAGCTCGGATATTAATTTACAGAGTAGGATTCTAAAAACCGGCACTATCGCACTAGCTCGTGCCTCGCTGGCATCGGGAGAGCGTGGGTTCGAGTCCCACCTCGGCCCTCCTGAAAATGGTTTCCGTGGGTTTCCCATTTTCATCACTAGGCAAATGCCGGGATGGTTTCTTTCAGAAGGTCCATGGTCGAAATCCTTCCAAATTCCCTTTTCTAACCCTTCCTTAGGCTAATTACACCCACGTTAGCGGTCACCTGAGCGATCAGCTTGTTACCATCTCCATTTGTATCGTCTGACAAAGTGTGCTCAAACATGGCTTTGAAGCCATTTTTCAGTGCTGCCTTATTGACAATTGATACAGTAACTTTCAGTCGGTCAACATAAGATAATTACAATTACTGGAATAGGCCTATACGAAACAATTACCTGAAGTAAATTACATGTGATTAAGATATAGGCCATTGTTATGGACTATTGAAGAAGGTCTGTGGTGTCACTGTAGGTTTGGTAGAGTTTTGTAGACCTGTCTTGAAGATTTGGATCTACGATCTGGGGTGTGTGATGGTGCAGTGGCTTAGCGGCTCGTCAGACTGCCGGGGTTCGTATCCCGGTGACAGTGGGGTGAAATTTTTACCTGAGATATCACGTGGCGTCAGGAAGGGCATCCGGCCTTAAATCCCCGGCCAAAACCTAAATGAGCCTGGTTGGCTCCGGTGACCCCAATTAATTGGGAAAAGCCGAAGAAAGTTAGTTTGTTAGTTTCTTGTAGATTTGGATCTAAAGATGCTTGCTTGACGAGCGAAACATGTAACCCCTTAGTTTCCTCCTTCTTCAATATTCCATAACAATATAACTGGGTACTATCAGTAACTACTCTGAATGTCAATTTTCCCCAGTTATTTTCTACATTGCCTGCATGAAAAATGTCGGAATGGAGCGTTACGTCAAGTTCCAAGACACCTACTCCAATACCTCACCCTAACTATTAACTATATATAGTCTAGCCTATATATTTTAATTACATTTAATTTATTTCTGGTTATTTTATAAGTTAGCATATTCCAGTATTTATAATTATTTTGTGTTGACCGACTGAAAGTTACAATATCAAAGTGTGTGCAGCTCCCAAACACCATCCTTGCGACGGTAGACGAATGATCCCTTGCAGAGGGCACTGCTGAAGCCGAGTTGGGAGGATAAGCGATTTAAAAACAGCATTCCAAAGAGAATGTTATAGTGTGCATGATAAAAAGGGAATCGTAGATTCAAGTTGTATGAAAAAAATGGCAATGTCTAATAGAATTCCATAAAGATGGCCAGGGTTCGATTTCCAGCTTGGTCATGAACTTTTAATCCTATTATGAGCTCTGTCAGCCTGTAAAATGGGGAGTGGTGGGTTCGTATCCTGCTCTTGGCCATCGTAGAAGTTGTTTTCCGTGGTTTCCCAAAGTAAATTTAGATCATGGCTATCTTTTTCCCAATCTTAGCCCTAGTTACAAGTACGCGATATATCATGGTCAATACAATAACGCAAGTTATCATACAGATCCTACACACATTTAACTGCACTTAGAAATGTCATCTTGGTGAGTGACGACTCGGCTACGAACAAGGACTTTCTACAGGCTCTTGGTCTGGACTTTGTAGTTATTAGCTGCAAACAATTGCATGCAATTTAATTTTTGGGAATTACATATATACTATCTTTACCTTTTAGCTGTTATTTGTACATGCAATAAGAGCTTACAGCTGTAGTTTGTGCATTGATAAATAAAAACGAAATAAATAAATAAAGAAAGAAAGAAAGAAAGAAAGAAAGAAAGAAAGAAAGAAGTAGCCTACAGCAAAGAAAAAGTCGAACTTCGATATCTCGAAGTGCTTTCGGAGAGAGATATTACTTCGAGTTATCGAAATAATCGAATAACAGAACTTCGAATTATAGAAAAAACGTTAATTGTGTAGACCTTCACCGGGAAATTAAAATTACTTCAAGATATCGAAAATTCTGGATATAGAAGATTGACTGTAAATAAATAAATAAATAAATAAATAAATAAATAAATGAATTATTAAATAAATAAATAATTACCCGAGCTGATGACCATGAGGTTACCCTAAAAGAAACAACAACAAATTTCCAGGGCTGGCTATGTTTACAGGTTATTTACTACCATTCTGTAAAGTTTTCACTCACTACCTGTTTCAAGCCTCCAGGATAATCCACAAATTGCTCCATCTTTAAAAAAAATGAAAATAAAATGTTTGTAACTTCGGCACGGTTAAATGTAGCAGCGTAACAGTTAGGCTACTTAACTTAATTAGTAATGTCGTTACTTCCCAGCCCTGCTGTGAATCATTAATTACATGCACGGCAAATTAGTCAGAGCTGCGAACAATTGTCTAAATAGCACGCAATATAACTTTTTTTTGGAAAATCTTGCCCCAATCCACGAATTAGGCAAACATTTAACTTGACAGACTGGGCTCCATGGCAGCCATGCGCGTTAAATCATGAACCACAACCGCAACGGGGACTGCAGCAAGTCCGGAGATCGGAGATTCGAATCCCGGCACTGTCAGTAACTGCTCTGAATGTGAATTTTCCCCAGTTATTTTTGCCTGCATGAAAAATGTTGGAATGAAGCTTAATTTCAAATCCCAAGACACTTACCCTTACCCTAACGATTAGTCCCGGACACTACTACAGTCACCACAGGTACACAGGTTATCTGACAAATTCAACATAGAGCCTACGCAAGTACATGGGGCAGTTTACCAAGATGTTCCTTGCCTCTAAAATTAACTAACAACAAGCCTACATTGAGAGTGTCTTTGAAATTCTTTCGTTGACCAGAATTCGTATGTCCTAACTTAATGAACTATCTAGTTGGGTTCATCAGCCGAACAACAGTCTGATTTCTGATGTGCTCAATATAATACTGATAGTCTGTTTAATTGTATTAAATGTTTTAATAACACATCCGCTGCGCTGCACAACGTGGAGAATTGCGCCAAGCAATCTCCAGAAGACGAGTGGGTTCGAACCCCACCGTTGGTCGTCCTTGAAACTGCTTTCCGTCATTTCCCATTTTCAGCTCCAAGCAAATAGGATACGCATATGGCTACTTTCTTCAATTCCCTTAACCTGTTTAGTTCATTTCCATTTTCATGAGGTTTAATTCAGGAAGGACATCCGGCTATAAAATATAACCGGGAAATATAGGCTACACACTGTGGCATTCACTGAAACCATCTGGAACACATTCTAACCAGTGTATTGTTTGATTAAATAATCAATACATGAATGTTAACCCTAATCTTAGCAAAACCAAAAGAAAAAAAAAGCTAAATAAGTTACCCTAACACGCGAATCTTATAATGAACACTGGCAGAGTGTCTGCCCACGCGTATGCAATACCGAACATGATAGGTCTACTCATGGCTTAACGCAATAGTTGAATATTATTTGACTTCGCAATCACTGTTTCAACTACACGAGACTCCATTCCCCCTGCAAAAAGGTTATTCATAGGATTTGGATTCCTTGAACGAACGAATTTTAATGATACGCAACAAGTAGCGTTAATCTTACTCGATCATTAAACGTCAACTATATGAAAAATGAAATGACAGTTATTCACTGATTTCATCAATTATAGGCTATAGGCTATATTTTGCAAACTTGTCGCAATGTTTGTGAACATTACTGGGTTAGATAGGGTGGCAGTGATGATTTAGCCTACACCTGTCATAGGCTGTATTTAGTGAGGAGAACTTATAAGTTGTGTTTTTATGTAGGCTAATCAATAATAATTAATAATGACTGCGTAAGATAAACCGGCGAGCACCGAGGGGATACCTCAGTCTGCGGTTCAAAGGGCATGCATTCGTTTGAAGGACGCGTGAGTCATTTTATACCGGGGCGAAAGACAAAGCTGGGAGCATAACGAATAGAATATAAAGTGTGATCTCTTCTCCCTCAGTAGCATGTAATGAATACGGATCGGGTGGCACTCGCCGCTACGCAGCGCTACAGTCGTTGATTTCCACATATGTTTATGTGTTTATGTGCGATATAATGAAAATCCACAGCCTGCTTCCAGTCTCCGACCGGGTCAGGAATGGAATGAATGAAGCCCCCATCTAGCGGCGAGGATATGAAGTGTGCCGGCTGCCGAGGCCTGACGCACTCCTCTGGGGCAATGATTAAATGAATGACAGATGAAATGAAATGATAGTGGAGAGTGTTGCTGGAATGAAATTGTGACAGGGAAAACCGGAGTACCCGGAGAAAAACCTGTCTGCCTCCGTTTTGTCCAGCACAGATCTCACATGGAGTGACCGGGATTTGAACCACGGACCCAGCGGTGAGAGGCCGGCGTGCTGCCGCCTAAGCCACGGAGGCTTCATGTGCGATATATTAAGTATTTAATCGGTCGGAGTGTTTTGGTGATGTTCTGTGCAAACGTTTATTGATATACAAGTGCTTACACTATTACTTCATAGTATTAATACCTGAAATGCTATTGTAGGAAGCATTAACTGAAATGGAATTTAATTTCTTGTCGTGTGTTGACGTTATCTTCGTGTGTTAATTTTATTGTTATTTAATGTAAGTAAACAGCAGTTTAGCCCTTACATTTTCATGAGTACTCAATGTGAGTAGTGAAGATGCCTTGCTCTTTTGTACCAGGATGCAGATCTAGCTATGGGGACTGTAAAGAGGTCAGACGATTTTTCCAACCTCCTAAAGATAAGGAATGTTTTATCAAGTGCAAAGGGGCCATAACAGGGAAGGATAGGGAACTTACTGAAAAGTCCTACAACTGTGATGCTCACTTTTCAGAAGATTTAATTGTTAAATTTGACAAATGTTTGATAGAAGGGAAGGAAGTATTACTTCTCCCAAGAACCAACTGGCGATTGGAAGACTATTCTGTTCCACATATATTTTCTAATTTGCCGAATTATTTGTCCCGTATGGTGTAAATAAAAATGCTCTTGATGCCATTAAAGACTACTTCTGTGAAGAAAGGGATGAGAATAAAAAGACAATGAATTAAAAAACATATATGTACCGTAATGCTGAAGGAGGCGTGATCAGATTTAGACAATAGCCTACTCTATGAAGTGGTCATGAACTATGCCTTCTATGTCTGTTTAATGTTAAGTTCTTCTGAAATGATGGTAGTTCACTGATTTTGGTGTTTGTGGAGTGAAATTTATGGTTATTATTGAATTCTATAGTAAGCTACGGTTAAGTTGAAAGTTGCGTTCGTACGGCATTTTTTTCTTCTGTGTTGCAAGTCTGTTAAGGGAATGTAAAATGTGTAACAATGTGAGGAAATCCTTTCTGATAGCGAGGTTATATTTTCCGTTCTTTTTTTTTTAATTTACCGATAGCTGGCAAAACTAATTGCATTTTGAACTTGCTCTCTGTCTTCGCTTATTGTCGGAACAGGACTATTACAGGAGACGACTTATTAATTTATAGGCTAATTGGGCACAGTAAAGTAAGTGGAGAGGTCGAACTTATTAGCGCCTATGAGGATATCTTACGGTGTTTTAACGTGTAAAACAGGTCGCAAGGTTTTAAAAGTCTCGTAAGCGCCAATGCTAACTTACATCACAGATCGAAGCCAGCGCTGCGCTGCGGCGGACCATGTGTACTAGGCCAGGGATATCACTTCTTATTCTATTCGTTATGCTGGGAGTATATCACATGAGCATTAGCGAGACTGTAGTGGTGAACCTAGAGATAATTCGAAGGGGATCAAAGAGGAATTAAAAATTAGCAATACAAATTGACAACACCGTGTTCTTGTTCGGTCAACTGCTGATCCATCACGGTGCATAGGTTACTCGTCAGTCAATCGTCGCGCAAACGAGAGCTTAAGTATATTGCGTGACCAAAAATAATACTGAACAATTGTATAGGCATATAAATAGGCTATACTGTATAACTTATAAGAAGTAAAACATATTATATTTGTAACATAATAACACATGCACCAACGCATTACGGTTGGCGTTCTTGGGATGATTTCCATTGGAACAGATATCTCATCATTCCCTATTAAAACAAACCACCTTGTCTCGTTAGGAGATTGTCACTACATAGGTATATTTTTTACTCCCACTAGGCTAGATGATCAAACGTTCAAGATACTATTGCTCCACTTATGATATGTGAACACGTTCAAATATTATAACAAAATTACACTCAATCTGTTTACCAGCTCAGTTTTATAGAGATCTCTCTCGGATTCTTACGACGCAAGGAATCACGTGTTTGATGTTGTTCGTATCAAGTTACGAGTGATGTCTTCAAGGTTATGTCTTGCCTTGATTGGAAAAACGGTAACAGAAACAACTTGTGAAGTAGAAAGAGTGTAAATTAAATATTCCACAGGCTGCAAGAATCTGCACCAATGAATGAAAGTGACGTCCGGTTCTTCTACTTGGGTTACCCTACTTACAGTCTATTATAATAAAATAGGCGCCGACATGAGAGTGGCGAGGCACTTTCTCTTCATTCTAATTATGAGACATAGCCTACCTGTAATATAACCGTACTAAAGTAGTCTTGATCTCCAATTAATTTGAAGAAAAATTTCCTGTAGCCTATACTATAAGCTACGGTGAAGCAAATCGGTGATCTTGTTCAGTCCTGATGCAGTATATTTTTGGAGTGTGCTTGTACGGTACATGTTTGTGACTTAAGATGTTTTTGATCGAAAAAAGAACAAGAGGTCCGAACAGACGAGAACAGGAGACTACTTTTGCTACATTGTTCAGGGCAACACCCTTTATTCTACTGTAGCCTACACATTTTCAGCTATAGGATTATAAAGGCAAGGCTGTATTTTACTATAAATTGCTGGGTTATATACAACAGCAATAAACAACAAACCTAGAGTTGGTGTACTTCAAATAATATGATTATGGAAATTATTATCTTAATCATTAAGAACATATGAATTTATCTAAAACATTAATTCCATGTGATAAATAGCAAATGTGACTAATATCTGATTTCAATGTGTAGTTCTGCCCTCCCTCCTAACATTAGTCTATAAAGAAATGGGTGTCTCTGCATATTAATGTTTCCTGGGCTCTCCCAATTTCTTTTGAAAATCGACTGCCTCCGGTACTAAAGCAAAAGTTCCCGTAAATAATTGTCAACAGTTCCTGCGCAGAACTGTTCAGTGCGGGAACATAAACGAATCACAAATGCTAATTGGTATCTAGTAGACTACCGGTACTCCACTTCTGGTTTAAAAGTGACTTTGACAATGAAGGATAAGCCTACTTCTGATAAATTTAGTTGGCAATATTTGTTTGGTTGTGTCTGTGATGATAACCTATTAGTGACTTCATTTGTTATATTTAAGCGAATGTCTGTGTTACATCGTCGGTAAGGGTTTCGGCTACTGTCGCTTGATATAACCTTGGCACATTTGTCAGAAATTGAGGTTGTTTAAATGAGAGAGACCCTTCGTGGCTAAATTCTGGCACCCCGCCGTGGTGTCTCTATACCCACAGACATATGCCATCTTATTATATAATACGCTAAGGTGTTTGTTTCACAAAACTCAAGCTCCTAAGCCAGAGGGAGTTAGAAGGTGTGGTTTGTACCAAAATCTTCCAAATCGTCTCAATAGTACAGGAAAAATCTTGCATTTCTTGAAAAGTCAACGGAAATATATTTATTTGTTTAAAGAGTGCTTTTAAACAAATAAACAAGACGATAGCCCCTGTCAGAACTATGTCGCGTGCAGCCCGCATAGCACTAGAGCCGAGTGGGTAGTCTGAACACATGGGACACACACAACCCATTATGCGAGAGTTATCGCACGGGTCCGCTAGTTGTATTTATTACTATTAATATTATCATCATCATCATCACTAAATTAAAATATGATCAACTGAGAAAACAGCGATAGTAGCCCAATAATGAGTAGCAAACTAAACCAACACTAATGGCAACAAGCTACTTCTCTGGCTGGCTGTGTGGCGCGACGATAAGGCTCCCGCTTGTTGTGCCAAAGGTTGCGGGATTGAGTCCTGACGCAGTCAGTTTACTGTTAAGGGTGATTAAATGTGAGAGGCTGGTGTGAGTAAATTGGCTGACTCGTTAATGATCACCTTCAGAGCAAAATTCTGACATCCCGGCATCTCTGAAGTCGTAGCAAATAAAAGCGATGTTTATTATTATTTATTACTTCTGTGCCCACATTTTTTGAGAGATAATGTTAGTAGCTAGATGGCTCGACACATTACAGAAATTCACTTTGCCGGCAGGTGTAACTCTGGGGCAGAGCTTGAGGTTGTGGTATTATGCCCCACGGTTGCTGCCAGTTCGAGTCTGACCTCGGGCATGGTTATTCGCGTTGTCTTTACTTGTGTGCCCATTGCGTAGGACATATTAGGCTATTACTGGCATCATATGCAAACCGATCATGGCTCATAGCAAATCGGCAGATAGATTTAAAAATGGTATAAGCCTAACTTAATTAGACCTAACATAATATTATCGTGTTCGAATCCATTTTGCAGTGTTGCCTTAGTAATCGAAATTTAATCTAAGTGTATTTATTAATTCCATGTAATATTTCTTCCAGAATTAGGGAACAACCGATTACAATTGGGTACAATCGTGTTGACCGACTGAAAAACATTAAGTTTCCTAACATTATGACAGACTGGAAATGGCTACTTGGTCGGAATGACTGAAATCCAGCATAACATCCACGCTACCAGGGATATTTTGAACTCGGGTGTGGGCTGCTTGCAGTGACATGAAATTTGAGTTCTAAAAATCAGAATTTAATTTTAAAAAGGAAATTCAAAATGCACTCTAAGGGACAGTAACTGAATATGGCATGTGTAAGTTCGTTTATAATATCCAACCCACACACGAGTGGGCGTTGTAAAGGAAATTTTGAATATTTATACAAGATGGCTTAACTACCAGAAGTTCTTTTGGCACTTAGCTGAGTTTTGTGGAACCACGCCGTAAGTCAAACCTAATACATAGACCTATCTTTGTCTAGACTGTCATTTGTCACCGAGCAAAGCAATCTTAGTTAAAAAATTAGATAGACCTGCAGAACGTTGTCTTAGTTATTTGGTCTTCGTTACAAAAGGGACGAGATAGTGCAACGGTCAGGCTTCTTGTGTTGGAGCATGGCGGACCAGGTTCTATCCTCGGTTAATGTACAGTCACAGATATTTTGTGCCATGTTCGAGCATATTCTTCCCTTGCATTCTGTGGCCTATCCTGCCAACATCACTGATCTCAGGCGATGGTAACAGTGTTTCTGTCACTATCACTGGCCTCAGTGACGTGTCAGCGGAACAGGAACAGGATTGCATGGGAGGAATATGCTAAGACAAGGTATAAATATTCATGACTGTACATGGGATTTTCCAGGTGAAATGCCACGTTCCGTGGTTGAGATTCTACATTCAAAAGAGCTCCTGATCGCGATATTAGCATCATTTCTTGATTACAAACAACCTAATTACGAACTGCCCACTCCGAGTATGATCATCTGCCAATATTCATACAAAGGAAACCTATTCGCCTATACCAACCAAGTAAAGTGATCATTAGAGACCGACAAAAGATAGTAATTTATTAACTTATATAACTTTTCAGCCCAAGAGCAACTTGTTCTTTCCAAACACTGATATGGAATAGTCGATTCTTTCTTACACTGAGTTGACATCAAATCCACCGAGTACCTCAGTACCTTAACGCACAAAGTTGACTCTGTACTCATAAGATGAGTGGTTTTTCCGTGATTTCCCATTCTCAACTCCAAGAAAATGCCGGGATGGTACCTTCTAAAGGACCATAGCAACTTCTTTCAACTCATTGCTCAACTTAATTTAGCTTTGAAACTTTCATGAACCCTCCTGATGAGGTTGGAATCAGGGAGTGCATCCAGACGTAAAATCCATTAGCGTCATGGGTAACCATCTCACCTCATTCCGTAGAAGTGGGAATAATAAGAGATTGATATAGACCTACATACAACTGAATTAGCATAAAAATATTGAACGGTGTATGTTCTACTGCAGTGTATATTACGTGCTTTTATAAGTACTTTAGTCCACAGTGCATGTCATTAGCCGTCCGGCTCCGTGGCTAACTGGTTAGCGCGCTAGTCTTTGGCCCGAAGATGCATAGGCATGGGTTCGATTCCCATCAGGGATTTTAATCTCCTGGGGTTAATTCCCTTGGCTCGGGGACTGGTTGCAGGCGACGCCTTCATCATCACTTTAACATGATTACGACGCGTGGGTCATCCACGGGCGTCAACTAGAAAGACCTGCATTTGGCCTCTCCGGAGGCCACACGATCATTATTATGACATTAGCCTAATCGGGTTAGAATATATGTGCCCACGCATGGCCCTGATCAATTGCTTTGTGAGAAAATAGGCATACACTGCACTCAAAATAAAGAATTTGAATTTAATAAATGCAAGCGTATGAAAAGTTCCAGTACCGTATCTTATTATGCTTCAAATTAGCCTGTAGCTTGCTTCTCAGTACGATGATTTTCGTTTTGGCTTTAAGTAAAACGAACCTTTGAAGTAGCGTAGTTATCTTCAGAAAATTCATAAAATGTAGCCCCTATTTTTTTCCTTCCCATAACAATTAGATAGCCTATTGTACAAGTCGGTGAAATAACACCAGCTAGATTATTATAAAGGGTAATTGTTTCGATACCCACATGAAAAAATATGTCCTTAAAAATTGCTGATGTAAATAAAGCTCTTTGTGGACCAAAAGCAGGTTTAGAAAGCCAGATGAATATAGTGAAACATTACTCAAGTGTCATCAATTCATAACCCTTTCGAGTATTATTGTCAATACCAATAGGATATTAGCGATTTAGATCACGGCATAGGCTACTAACGTATAGTTTCTATCTCAGCTTTATCTTCAACGCAGGTTACGTTATGCTTTGGAATAATATGACCTAAATTATAATAATTCAGCATTATCCTTTACCATGACGAGCGACTTACGATAAGCACACAGTCAGTGGCGAGCTGATGAGTTACACGCATTTCGGATTAGTCTATTTCAATGGCGCTTAAGAAATACATCAATTTGTTTCTATTTTCAGTGAGGAGACATAGAATACCCATAGTAGGCTATGTGGAATATTGAAGTCGAGGAGTGAATACCTTTTCACTATTCATCTAAGTCTTTCTTCCATAGACAAAGCATAACTACTAACGACTTGCATTACGACCGTGACTCCTGCCATTCCATCGATGTTGCCAGGTTATATCGCGTGCAAACGTGATCCATGACTTCAAGTTAAGGCCTTAAAGTAACAGAAATGTCCCAATCTCAAGGAAACTTGCAAGGGAACGCAAGCAACGTCAAGCAAGCACATGTATCCATTTCGGTCAACTACCAGCGATTTTTTATGAGCATCTGCGCTTCACATAGTCTACGCAATAAATTGCGGCATTGTTCGTGGCAGTGAGTTGTGTATTGATGCAGCAAAGTCTGAATTGAAAAAATCAACTCAAAATATCGTCTCCCCCACGCCTACTGTGTGTGGGTGTGTGAAACATTTGCTATGATTACGCAGTACAATGTCATGCTATCACCAAACAGGTAATATATTATAATGCGGCTTCGAATTAACAGTACAAACATTTCATCGGTCCATAAATATTGCAGGAAGCCTGTCACGTGATCATTGCATCATTTGTCGGACATGTTATTTACACGTTTAGTTATTGTAATTATCTCCCCCTCGCGTCCGTGGGTTAGGCAGCACGTGAACTCTGTTAGGCTCATAAATTAAAATCGAAACGTAACTTTACTTGGTTTGTATAGGCCTATCAAATGAACTAACCCATCTCTCTGAATAGAGTTAGTGATCCCTCTCATGTGTGGTGAATTCAGAGTTAGGCTAAGAGAAGCTAAGGAAACGTGTCATCAGCGGTTGTCAGCGACCACTGCGATAGAAAACGGAAATATTCATAACCTAGCCTAAGCCTATGTGTTGTAACTTAGTAAAATTATCTTGAAAACTATTAGTAGATACCAGAGCGGATATAGTTTGGCCACTGGTAATGTTGAGAAGCGCTTTCATGGAATCTGAACTGTTATTAATCATTATTGCCGTAAACAATAGATCAATAGAATCTTGGTAAGGTGCATAAATGATTAGTGATACATGGAACACCATGGTGAGCATGAAATCAACCATTGACTTCACTCCTCCTTGCCACAAACTCTCATTAGGTAAGAAGATTCCTGCAACTTCAATAGGCCTATTAGTTACTCATCACTGAAGTTAAGACTATTTGGGGGATTGTTCCTTTAATGAACGCATTTATGTGTGAGCGGCAGTTGCTTTTCTCTAACTGGCTGTACTCTATCTGCATTGGCAGGAAGAACTCTTCCTGTTAAAACCATTGTATTTTGTTGCCTTATTCCCTATTAGGCTATGAGTCACGCTATATAATGTAGACAAACCAATATTTATTTACCTGAGGCCTACAGTATTTATTTAATTATTTGGATTGCATCTAGGAAGGTAGCCTATTTCTTTTTCATAAAACGAGCCCTCATTTATTTGTCTAATGAGAACTAAGACCGGTAACACAATTTCATGCAATGACACACTTGAGAACGTCGATATATAGCCTACGACTAATGGAAAGGTGTGAGTCAAAATTTTGAGGAAAAACAAAACCTGATGCAATGTCGATATTGATGACTTAACCCAATTATTTTTATGTACAACATCGGTACGAAAACTTCAAATCACATCTGTTCCAAAGTAGCCGAGTGTTACTCAGGCGGAACTGTTTAAATTTTCCGTTATTTATTGCTCTATTCACGAAAAAGTGTGCGCTCGTTTAAACGTAGCAAAGCGGCATTAAAATGAATCTTCGTGCCTGTTATTGCCCGTGTATACATTTAAAAAGACATTCCCTCCTCCGAGGATTTGGTATGATTTATCGTGCCATTTCAGTGACAGGCTGATTCACTGGTGCATGGTCGAAACCAAGGCACTGTGTGTTGTTGGTTCCGAATCAGGCCTTACAATAATAATTATAACACCTCAGATCAAAGGGATAAAACTAAGTAAACATAACAGCTATTATTATTCGCATAAGTTTAACTTGAACGGTTTAAAAAAGAAACAGAAAATAAAATATCTTTCTTTTTGTAATTTAATAGGCCTGCAATTCGTCATTTCCTCATACATTGAGCTTAGGTCTAAGTGAATGACAACGTGGCCTATTGTTTGCCGCTTCTCAAAGCATTATTGAAAAATTATATTTGACAGTAGTATATTTATTTACAAAGTGAGTGACATCGTTCAATATGGAATCAATATGACAACTGGCCTAATTTCAAAATGATAAATTACCGTTCCGTCTTCCAGTGAGATAGCGAAAGTATGAATAGGCTACGTGACAGAATCAACAAGCACTCTATTACCCACGCATGCTATAGGCTATACGATCATATCTGTGATAGGCTACAACTGGATTGGTTACGGTTAGACTATCTCACGTAACTACTGATCGAATGTAATTAACGGAATAGTGTTGTGTCACTGCCAATATTGCCTAATATTACAATACGATATCATTTCTTTTCAAAATTCATTTCATGGGAACTACATAGAATAACTGATTTACATGAAATCTGCTTTCATGCAATATTTGAATTTTCTACTCTAAATTTTTGCGACAACATTCTTGAACCAATAACAATCGTACTTTTTCAGCGTCCTAAAAATACCTCTGCGGGTGTGGAAAAAATGAATAGCTTGACGTATAACATTCGTCTGTTTAATAAATATAGCCTACTGTAAGTTATGTTGTATTCGCAATATCAGCAGTGACATAGTGTTATATGGTTCATTATTTAGCGGAGGAATTACCGTGATTGGCCAGCAATTACAGGAGATAGGCAACATTGCTCATTAGCGATATGATTGTTTCTGCTGTTATGTGCTGCGACCTCTTGGATACATGATACCCGGTTGCCCTGCTTGGGTAATCTAAACAAGATACGCTAGACTACTTCATAGTAAACAAAGGATCAACATTGTGTATTGGCCACGTGGTTAAAATAACCCATTTACATAATTCAAATAAAGGAAGGCCTGTCCAATTTAGCCCCCCAACCCCGCCCCCACTCCATTTTGTGAGAAGTGTTTTATTATGTGTATAAATAATTCATGTAATTTATTTCATACGCTAGGAAATTAATTGTAATTCCCGGCTCAATATAATAGGCTATGGGGTCACTTGTGTCCGCCGACTGAACAGCTTCTAATAATCGTCCTATTAGAGTAACAATATTAGATACTGTTGTTGTTGTTGTTGTTCAATGTGCAGTGATGATCAACTTCTCAGTCTACACCCGGAAACCGTTCGCAAGTGAGACCGTTCAATGGACTTTCTAAGTGCAAGGAAGACATCGGGAAATGAGATGAAGTTTCGCTTATGATTGTAATCGTAGCAATCATATAATTATTGACTTAAACTTATGATCAACAAAGGTAGGCCGATCTACTGTATTTTCAGCCCTTGTTCTTAATGCAGTGCATGCCATTCCGTTTACCTCGTCGTATCCCGAGTCAAGTAATTTGGTCGTATTACATATGACAAGTCACAGAATGAACATTACTGTTCCGAACGTGCAGCCTAATTTTGAAAAGAAAAGTAGCCTACGATTCTTTGTTAAGGTAGCCTATCCCATCTAATACAGAATAGATAACGCTTTGTAAATTAGTGCCGTAGTCGTGCAGTACCGTAGCCTATATTGCGGTTACACCAAATGGAATGTGCGGATATTTGCGCAACTATCTGCGACATTTTCAACTTAATATCCCTTTCAACAATAATGCAGCATGAACAGAACCAACAGCAATGTAACCTAGGTGGACCTATTTATCCTACCCTCGATCGTTTGCAATATGTGCTCCTCCAGATATTTCTTCACGGTGTAGAATACATTTGTTAAAACTTTGCTTCTAATCTTTACACGATAATTTCCAATAGGTGATTAGAATAACTGACTCCAGTTTTCCTTTACAATTTTCTTACTCTTTCAGTCCATGAATTCTTTGTAGTTCATGGACTCATGCATTCATTTAAAACTGAGTTAGTAGAATGTGAAGGATAGGCTAACTGGAACTCAATCAATGCATTAAGGGAAACAATGAAAGCGTCTGTTCAGTGCCTGTAATTAACACGGTGCTTTAGCATGTAATGTAGGCTAAATTTAAGAGATGTAACCTGTGTAATGAGACGTTGAGTAATCTGTCATGTGTCCTGCGCAGAGCAATGCATCCTGTCATATAAGATACCGTATCAAATCGTTTATTACAAGGTCAGTTCAGGGATTTCTTATGATGTGTTGCGTGCATATTCCACTTAACGAGTGGCATGGCCTATCAAACTTCATTCGTGATTGAATGTCCTATTATTATGTCTTTTATGCCTTAAGCCTAATGCAATCGTTTTATTCTGATCAGATCATAGTTATTCTTCGTACTTTGATGCATATTACAATCAAATGACGAGCAGCAGGTTACTTAATTAAGGATTCCGGAACCATTTTAAATTGTTTGTGTGCCATACTCAGCGTGTCAAGAGCACATGGCCATCCTACAAGGTACCGGTACTTGAACATTTCACGATATTTGAAGGAGATAAACCACACGGAGTGAATACAGAAACTATGCTAGCATGACCACACTCGTATTCAGCTGAGATAGTTTCATGGTCTCAGAAGCATTGCGTTAACAGCCTACGAAGATAAACATAGTGTAAGTCTACACTTCTCACAATAATATTAGATCTGGAATTTGTGAACATTTTAGCTGGCATTGTACTAGTCTCGTGCAATGGTGGAGCAGAAATTCCTCGAAACACAAGATTAATAGTTTCTATATTTTATTTGAATTTCTGTGGGCCTAACTGCGTCTTCCGCATTCTATAAATAGGCTACAACCAACATGGATTTGAAGACATAGGATATTTCGAATGATAACAGTTGGAATAAACGAACACGACAAAGCATAATGCGAGTGTAAGCCACGTGGCGAGGTAAGTTGACACCACCCCAAAAATAGGGCACTGTTAGGTCTCTTTTAGTGCTTAAAATATTTTTGCGGCGGGAATCTTTCTGGGAACATTTTTAAAACAGTGTACAACGATTGGTACGAGTGATATTTAGCCAACGTGTCCCCTGTTACTTTTTTTTTCTATATTTGGAAATTGCTCAACCCCTTGGAACCTAGTTTAGATACGAAACTAACCCCTTTATATAGGCTACACATGTTACAAAACGCTACCGGTAGCAAAGCAATGCATGTACGTCTGAGTGACCAGTAAAATAATTCTCACTCAGACAGTAAGCTATGGCATGCAAAATTACGTGTACTTAGGCTATTTCTAAGGTGAAAATTGGTCCCTATAACTGACATGTATTCATATACTTTTGGCTCAAACCATAATTCACGCTATTCAACGCACAAAACACATTTGTTTACATGAACACGTGGCGCACCTGCTTTGGTCCACAACCGTTGGCTGCATCCAGGAACGGGCTGCCAGCTGCGTCGTGGATAGGGGTTCTTCCTTCAGGTTGGTGACGGGTCCACGTGGTTGATGGTGGTGGTGGTGATGGTGGTGAAGGCCAGCCGCGGCCGCAGCAGCAGCGTCCTGGTGATGGTGCAAGCCAAACATGAGGGACGGTGCTGCAGGGCCCGGCACTCGAGTAGGCCCGCCCCCCACTGCTGGTGGCGGGTATAGTTTGCGCCCCCACGCCACGGGGTCCAGCTCCGTGGGTAGGGACAACGCTGGCCACGGGGAAGCCGTCGTATAGGACACTACTACACCGCGTTACCACTCCACCACACTACGCAACTGTACGGCACACAGTCGGATCTACACGGCCAGCAAGTGCCACCAACTGCCACCAGACAATTTGATGGTTTGTGTGAACCTCGCGGGGCAGGGCTGTAGGAAAGTTCAGGCGGAGAGGTGGGGAGAGGTATGGTAGTGGTGGTGGATTTGTTGCTCACAAACATTGTTCGTATTCAGGCGCGAGTTTCTCCCCAAAGGCGGCGAAGGCAACCCCCCTCCCCCTTTGCCACACCCCCTGGAGACAGAGGACGTGAGGACGCTGTGTGGTGTAGTGCCTCACTCATGCTCTGGTCCGATCCGGCCGCCCGGAGGTTGGCTTGTGTCGAGAGGCTCCACCCACCACACTGGCTCGGCCAATGGGCAGACTAGCGGGCGGTCGCCTTTGGCCAATAGCGTGACTCTGACGTCAGCTAGCGGACGGCCCCGCGGTGTCATAGCATTATCATCTGTTTTCTGGACGGGGAGCAAGAGGGCTGGGGAGTGCGGCAGTGGAGGTCTCTGGTGGCGGCCAGAGCAAGTGGACGCCTAGCGCCGTGTACAGAGCGCCACAGACAAGCGTGGCGACGCGTGGTTCACCCACACGTCGTCATCCCCAGAGTGTACTGCAACTACTCGCAAGAGAGGGAACACTTCCTTAGTTTCCAGTCCTTGAATCAATTCATCTTAATAGCTGACGTAGATACCGACGACAATACCCCATTTCCCTGTCAAAGCAATAAAATAATAATATTCTATTTGCACTTGTGTGAGGTAAGAAAGAAGAAATTAAGCTTACTAGGAGTAATTTACATTATGCAACGAGCCTACAATGGCAATAATTAAGACACGAGTAGCCTATGTTTATAAAACGAGCGTATGCGAGTTTTATAATTTCCATACGAGTGTCTTAATCACCATTATAGGCGATTTGCATACGACTGTTTATGTTCGACGATAAATATTATAACTATTTTATGTTCGAATATAAATATTCATAGATATCTGTCGAGATTTCGCCAGTTTTATGTACTGAACAGAGCGCATGGGACGCAGAGAATTGGCTACCTTGTATTTGACCATGGCCTTCTTGATTACCCCACTATGACACTAGGCCACGCAGTGAAATTTAAATTAGAAGGCCTTGGAAATCAAGGCAAGTGCGATGCTATCCTTACCTAATTGGTCAAACAACTGTTTCTTGAGCTCTGATTGGTGGGAGAAACTGCCCCATAATGAAAACTTGTAGTCTACTATAATAAGCCTCATTATAGTACAGTATTCCGATATAGGCCTATAATATTTACATGTCGACATCTTCAAACATAAAGAATATTACCTAACAGTTAGCAGCGTTCTTGCTTGCTCATCTTGTGGTCTTCATTGGCACAGTGGACGTCGTGGAGCCTAACCCCGCGACGAAAGGGTTAAGCACCCTCTGACCCAGGCGATCTCAACCTCACCACGGTGCCCTTTAAATGAAATTTGGTGCTCTCTTCATTTGAGCCAAACGGTGCTTGCGAGCAAAAGCTACCCTGAGATCCATCCATCCATTCTTCAATTCAAATCCTGTTGCACGATCCGGAATAATAGTGTCTCCATTACAAGTTTTGACAGTCAAAAATGATTTATATAAATAATATTAACAATTGAACACTCCTATTTCATGAGTAACGCCAAACATTCCACTGTCCACTGTAAGTTATCATACCTGCAAGAGTTATGCCTGATGAGCTTTGATTACCTAGCTATTTCAGCACTTCTGATGAAAAAGGAAGTTTTACTTAGAATCCCAACCACAGGATATGGCATTTCACTTCTAAAATCTCACTTGTATTGACCGGTAATCGAACCCGGTCCACCTTGGTGAGAGACGAATAGCATGACCGCTGTGCCACCACGCCTCCAGCACTTCTGATAGAGGGATATCATAATAATCATAATAGTAATTATTATTAGTCTAAGTTATTATGTTATTGATTTTACGTCCTTTTTAACTACTGTGGTTTTAGAGACGCCGGGCTGCTGGAATTTTGCCCCGAAGGTGATCTTTAACGTGGTAGTAAACTTGCGCACTCTCAAATGCCAACTAACTGTACCAGGATTGATCCTGAAACTTTGGGCACAGTAGGCCTATGCGAGAACGCTATCGCTGTATGGAGGGAGAGGGGGAGAGAGAGAGAAATATGCAAAGGAAAGAAAATAATAATAATGTGATTGACTTTACGTCCCTTTTAACTACTCTGGCTTTTAGAGACGCGGGGAAGCCGGAATTTTGCTCCGAAGGGTATCTTTAACGTG
This sequence comes from Meconema thalassinum, assembly GCA_946902985.2. Lineage (NCBI taxonomy): Eukaryota > Metazoa > Arthropoda > Insecta > Orthoptera > Tettigoniidae > Meconema > Meconema thalassinum. Next base: position 1,021,915,190 of record OX336389.2, on the reverse strand, counting down.
CCAGCAAATCTACTGACGTGGCTCCCTCACATTTGCGCACCCTCAAATGCCAGCTGACTGCGCCAGCAAGCGAGAACGTTACCGCTGAGCCACGCAGCCAGTCGCAAAGGAAGGAAAGAAAGGCGCATAATACAGTAGTTGGATTGTTATTATTTTTATTATAGCCTACTCCATTTAATGGTGCTCCGGTACTTGGTAACCTATAGCTTGAATGTGGTGCTCACAGTCTCGAAAAGGTTGAGAATGCCTGCTCTAGTTGAATAAAAATGTTCTTTTAGATCCCCCATCTGAAACAAACATCTCCACAATTATTTAACATATCAGGAATGGTATTATTGAGCAATAACGTAAGAGATAAGTGGGAAACCAGTGTTGGGCAGAAAATGTATTTTTGATGTAAAATACAAAGTAGGCTACACATAGAAAATACAAAATTCCAGTAAAATATGCTTCAATTCCGTTGAGGTTGGAGAAGAGAAGAATGTAGACTAGCCTATAGCCTAACTGGAAGTAGCCTAGGCTATTTGGCCTTTTCCATTAGCCTATATTTTAGAATACAATCTTGTATTTTCAAGGATTTTGTTACTGTCCTTCGTATTTTGTTTCGAAAATAAATTTTGTGAGTCATTTGTCCAACTCTGTTGAAATCATAGGCCTATTCTAGGTTAGCCTACACCAGTAGCTTAAATCAGAAGTAAGCTCGTTAGGAAAGAACGAAGGTTGTCTTCTCCTTACATCCCTCCCTTTGCTGGATTCTTTGGAAAACATAGCCTATTGTTTACGTGTCTTTTAAAATAATTTGTGATACGCCTGTAGATAGCCTATATTCTTCTACAGTAAGTGTTCTCCGTATATCCCGTAGAGCTGCCCAAGGCAATGCAATTTTGCAATAAAGAGTCATAGGCTATTGTTTGCCAAATGTGCATTATGATTTGCCTCTGTGTATAAAAAAAAAAAAAAAAAAAAGAACGAAGTATTCACACTCAATAAACTGATCTCATTAATGACTTTCTTCATACCGTTAAACCATTAAACCACACGAGAGAGAGAGAGAGACCCATATACAGACCTAGGCCTACTACCAAGGTAGCCCAAGCTAACCGCTCTACAGTGCACCCTACATCAAACTAAACAATGTGTCCTGCTGTCACGACTTTCAGAAGATAAGACAAATCTGAATTAGAGACTGTTCACGAAATTTTAAGAGAACTAATGAAAATTGGGAATTTTCAGTCAAATTAATAGTCTAATGTAGCCAGTAGTGTACAGTCGGGAAAGATAGCAATAGCCTACTCCTATTATATAAAAATCAACAATTTCAACTCACCTTCAGCAGGTGTATACAATCTCCAGCAATCTCCGCCAACATGAATAATAAGACACAAATGATGAAAATCTCCGGCTATGAATAGCCTATCACTGTCGGGGATGAAAGTATAGATAGGAGATGTCAATTGAAACTTTACCCGTAGCCCTACATAAAACAAAGCTTCACCAAACGTTTCCTTATCTAATTCTGCATTTAGCCATGTAGACTGTAGAGTAAACATTTGTGTTGTGTCCCGTTAAAATTTTATAGCTGATTGAACAAAAAAAGTACTGGTACCGTTTTATTAGGCAACCAGGTCCAACGGAGCACTCATTTAGAAAGATCATTACATTAAAAGTATAATAATAATAATAATAATAATAATAATAATAATAATAATAATAATAATAATAATATCGTATGGCCTCGGATGCCTGGTGCAAGCTTTGTAATTTGACACCCAGAGGGTAGCTTGCATGTCGAATTTCATTGTTCCTTGAATCACTATGAAAGTCAAGGAGATTAGATAATAGATATCTAAGCTCCTTGAACATTATAGCCTAGCGCTTTCTAGTAGAGAAATGAGGAACTTTGTGTTGGCGGAAACTCCCGAGATTAATTTTGCCATTATGAACTCGGCCTACTGAATTCAAATCGTATGACATGCGTATCGTATTTTTGCCGCCTTTCAACAATCAATTACCACGGCCAGGGGCGAACCTGCAATCTTGGGGTTAGTACACCGACACGCTATCCACTCACCCACCGTGGTAAGCTTATTAAAAGTATTAATCAGATCTTATTGAAACATTACTACTTCTTAAAGGAAGTTATGAATTGATCTGGTGTTTCTAAAAGTGGTTAGGCTATCATTTTGTGAAATAACTTATTCTCAAGCATGTGTGTGTGGTCGTAAGAGTAGGCCTACATTTCATAATTAATACATAATTAACACAAGGACTAGGCCTGCAGGTTCATTGGGTTTAGGTAAAGGTGCGGTATAGTCAAGGAAAAGCTATTAATTGCACTACTTAAGCTGCTTTAGGCCTATTATTCTATTCTCTAGCGAAGACTATCCGTAACAGTAGAATACAAGTTCAACCATCGTAGACCCTTAAAGCCTCCTACTTGCAATTTAGGAATGGTCCACTTCCTAATGTTGCGGCTAACATTTTTGGCTGCCTTCCCGGAGGTCCGGGTTCGATTCCCGGCTCTGCCAAGAAATGTATTTCTGGTCTGAGGTCTGGAACGGGGTACACTCAGCCTCGTGTGGCGAAACTGAGAAAAAATGGATTCGATTCCCGCCTAAGGCATCCTGGAAGTGGTTTTCCGTGGTTTTCTATTTCTACTCCAGGCAAATGCCGGGATGGTTGCTATCATAAGGCCACAACCAGTTCCTTCCAAATCCTCACCTGTATTACCAATAGTCCTACACACGCTAATACAGATAACACAGGATATCAGACAAATTGTGCACACACACACAACCAAGTACACGGGGATAAATAACCACGATGTTAAAACCCCTCAAATGGAACAACAACAACAGCAATAGAGTGTGATTAATATTCAACATAAAATGAGAAATTCCTGTGATAATATTACCTTCTTCTTTACAAAATTATAAGTAGCCTATAGGCCCCTATTCGTTCCAACGTTACTGACAAATGTAGCAGCGTTACAGTTAGCCTACTGATTTCAATTAGTAACGTTGTTACTCCCCAGTTACCGTAATAGTAATTGTTACTAGACAATTGACTACATCGATTGATAGATAGATAGATAGACAAGAAACAAATAGGTACCGTCAGCTGGGGTTACTTTACACACTTTTCATGTGTTTTTTAAATTTCATTTGTTGTGATAGGTTGTTAAATTGATTGAGACATGTTTTTGTATTCCTTAAGGGTACTTACAAAAGAACATTACGTCACCGTGAGTGCAAATTATCTCTCAGACACTTTTAAAAATAAATGAACACGTGTGTAAAGTTACCCCACCCTTGGGGTTACTTTACACAGACATGCACTTATCATGGCGTTTGGCTATACAGCCTCACAAGGGGTTACTTGACACATGCCTGGAACTTTTCGTGGGAAAGATAACACTCATTTGAAGTAAAGAGGATACTTTCATAGCTTAATTGAATTGTTTGAATACATTATAAAATAAATTAAACTTGTGTTAAACGTTTAATTTTATGTTTGTTGAAAAGAAAAAGAAAAACAATGCTGCTGAAGTGTTAGTCGTACAAAGGTACCAAACTTTGTTTTTACAGGAGCCTAAGGCATCATTAACAGAAATGTCACGTTAATTGACTCTATATTTACATCAGTGACTGCAGGTAGCTGGTTTTGGAAATTTTGAGTAAAATGCCTCTTAATACAAGACGCTGCGAGCTGTATGAGTAAAAGCCCGTATTTGTGTTTATTCTATTTCACTCCTTTGGATATTGACTGTAGCTATAAATGCACTGTACATTGTTAAGTTGTATAGAAACTTTCATTTCTATGACATGGTCATATTTTACTAGATGTTCTAATTTGTGACAAATAAATTTCCCTAAAGACTAGAGAGGTGGGAGGTGGATGGGGAACATGTTTCCTTGTTTAGTCACATTACTAGGCTCTTACTAATCCACAGCACTCAAATACACTGGGATTCAAATATGAAATAGTAAACACTGGCTTTTGTGTCAAAGAGCCTGTGTAAAGTTACCCCCTCCAAAGGGCGAGTCCTGCACCTTCGGTTATTTTAGGCTTCCTAGTAATGTGACTCAACAAGTAAACATGTTCCACAACCAATTTCCGCCTCTCTAGTCTTTAGGGAAATTGATTTGTCACAAATTAGAACATCTATAAAAAATATGACTGTCATAGAAATGAAAGTTTCTAAACAACTTACCATATGTACAGATACTCAAGTGCACAAAGTTGCAATTATTATCCAGAGGAATGAAGTACAAATAACACAAACACGGTTTTCTTACTCGTACAGCCCACAGCGTCTTGTATAAACAGGCATTTTACTCAAAACTTCCAAAACCAACCACGCACAGTGCTCAAAGGATTTTAGCGAAAAGTGTGTAAAGTTACCCGGTCTGTGTAAAGTAACCCCAGTTGACGGTAATAAATAGATAGACGACTAATAAGTAGATAGATATAATAGATGGATAGATAGTTAGATAGCAAACAGTTAGATAATAAAAAGGTAGATAATAAATACATATATGCATATAAATAGATAATAAATAGGCAGATAGGCCGTTATAATTAGATAAGTTATAGTCTATAGAAAACAGTAAATAGGCTATATAGATAGCCTAGATCATAAATAGGTGGGTAGATAATAAATAGTTAGTTAATAGATTGATAGAAACATAGATGAATAGATAGGTAGACAATAAATAGGCTACATAGACAGATAATAAATAGTAGAAGGATAATATAATAATAAAGTTAGACTATTGGTTTTACGTCGTTTTTAACTACTGTGGCTTTTAGAGACGCCGGGTACCGGAATTTTGTCCCGAAGGGGATCTTTAACGTGTCAGTAAATCTACTGACACGGCTTCCTCGCATTTGCGCACCCTCCAATGCCAACTGACTGCGCCAGAATTCGAACTTGCAACTTTGGACACAGCAGGCGAGAACTTACCGCTGAGCCATGCAGCCAGTCAGATAGATACAGTAGATGGATAATACATAAATAGACAGATTGATAGATAATAAAGTGATAGATCAATAGATATAGCCTATAGATATAGGCTAATGGATAATAAATAGGTACGCTAGATTGATAGATGGATGGTTAGAAAGAATTGAAAGACAATTATTGGATAGGTAGATTGAATGATCGATATATATATAGCCTAGGTAGATAGCTAGATAGATAGGTAGATAGATTGATAGGTAGACAGATATAGGAGATATGGAATGATCCCTTCTATGTACAACACGTATACAAATCAACCAGCATGGGGTGAGCTTAGCAAACGAATGGAAAAGCCTACTTACATGGGTAGAAGCGATCATCCTTTCAAAGTGAAGGGCCGACCACAGCGAACAAATTATGGTAAATATTCTTTCGTAAACCGTGCCATTGATAATTGGAACTCTCTGCCTGCCGCAGTCTTAGAGCCTTTCCCGAAACATATAGGTGTGTTTATAGGTGTGACTATTTGTGTAAATACTCCAGTATAATTGTTAGTGAATTGTTATGTACAGTTATTTATTTGTTATGTAGGCTAATTTGCCACCGGGGGACACACCCCCAATTGCAAATAAACGAATGAATGAATGAATGAATTGTTTTGTCTTCAGTTATGCCAGGTTGGAGGAGATCTTTAACGAGCCACTGCATCTACAGACATTATAACACAATTGGAACATCATTAAATGCAATGGGACTGACCTGGACTTGAACTCGCAGTTTTTGATTTTGAAGTCCAGGGCCTAACCTACTGCACCACATGTGTTAGTTAAATGCTGTGAAACTTGCGAAAACAAATTGCTTGCCTAGCCAGCGAATTCAATGCACATTTTAAAGGCCGTGTGATCGAGGAAGGTCCCTGGAGTACCTAACATCCCTTCCCATGCCTCTCCCCTACGCCAGCATTACCCACATTTCCGATTACTCGAACTAATGCAGATATGGTTCGTTTACTGGCCATTGAATTTCGAAGCAGCAGTTGAATAATGTAGGCTGATAGAAAATGCTTATTATCATTGACATAATATAATTTTATTTGGAATGTTAAGGAGAATGAATCTAAACATGATAGGGACGTAATAAGTTAAGTACTAAAGCGGAGTGCGACGATAAATTAGTAGGCTATGTTATGAATAATTTTTGAAATATAATAATAATAATAATAATAATAATAATAATAATAATAATAATAATAATAATAATAATAATAAATAATAATAATAATAATAATAATTATAATAATACTGAAGCAAGTCAAGGCTATGTCGATATGAATGCGTCGAACTTTCGGCTGACTGCAAGCCAGATCTTTCCTGAGACGGAAGGACATATGTCGGCAATTCAAGACCAAGTCATCCCTACTAGAAACTATCCAAGGTCATTATCAAAGATCCATCAGTTAGTGACGATAAATGCCGCAATGGATGTCAAGTCTCTTAAAGTATTCAACATATCACCTCTGGGTTCGAAGTCTCCGTGGCTTAGGTGACAGCACGCCGGCCTCTCACCGCTGGGGTCCGTGGTTCAAATTCCGGTCACTCCATGTGAGATTTGTGCTGGACAAAGCGGAGGCTGACAGGTTTTTCTCAGGGTACTCCCATTTCCCCTGTCAATATTTCATTCCAGCAAAAGTCTCCACTTTCATTCATTTAATCATTGCCCCAGACGAGTGCAACAGGCTTCGGCAGCCGGCACAGTTTATAATTATCCTCGCCGCTAGATGGGGGCTTCATTCATTCCATTCCTGACCCGGTAGTTCGACTGGAAACAGGCTGTGGATTTTCATTTCACCTCTGGGTGCATGCAGCTGTCAGGAACTGAATATAGGCCTAAGCGCAGGCATGATGCTATAGCCTATCAAGAATACTGCACCAAGAGCTAGCTGGGAAACTCCATCTTTCAAAACAGAACAAGGTTCCGTACTACCTGTGGCCTATGTTCTAGAGAACGTGGCTGAATATGAACATTTCAGACTGCATTGGGATCGGAATGTGCTCATCGAAAGGACAGTGAAACATAGCCTAATAGGCTTGACATAGTGATCTTCAACAAAAGATTGAAGAATGTTACGCTGATTGTTGTTGCAATTCCGAATACGCACAACCTGCAGGCTGAACATGCTGAAAAAGTGTTCAAATAGGATTTGGAACTGCTGGAGCCTATCAGGAAACAATGGCAGGTCAAGAGATTTCGAATTGTACCAATAGTCATGTCAAGCAATGGTGTGGTTCCTAAATATCAACTGCAAGGACTGACTCGTATAAATAAGTACATGATCATTTGTAGCTGTTCAGTCGGTCAACACAATTGTGCTCAATACCCATTCATAGGGCACAATCGTGTTGATCGGCTGAACAGCAACAAATGACCATTTTCTATAGGCAACACTGAAACGGAATGGCTTCAAATCTCTACATCATAAATTGGTACAGAAAGCAGTGATATTGGCTACAATTTGGATAGATCGTAAACTCATTGGCAGTGATCTAACTACATTAAGGTGGAGTATGCTTTGATTCAATGTAATCTGCATAATTACTTTGTATTTTACCAGGCTATGATCTGAGAATGACGGTGATGATAATAATAATAATAATGATGATATATTTGATTCACCAAGGATTGGAGACGGTTCGGAATCCTTAGTAAGGAAACCACATAACGAAATGACCTAAACAAGCATTTTTATTAGAAGCGTCATAACACACGGCGATCCCCAAAAGTAATTCAACATTTCAAAACTGACATAAGTAAGGAAAGTTATCAAGGTTCTACTTTCATCCGCCAGGCGGTACCAAGCGCTGCAATCATGCGATGGCTCGCATCTCCTTATTCCGGTGATCTACACCTAAATAAACCTAAGAATGTATAGACTAATCATAATGGCAGCACACATATTAGACAGATTATGTGCAAAATCATTAAAGGCAAATGCTCAGCGACATTACGTACCGTATCTGAAGCTTATACACCCTATGAATTTATGTTACATAGCCTATATATATATATAGATCTTATAACAGCGTAAAGGCCTAATAGTGGTCTAGGATATAGCATGCGTGTCATATGATGATGTCATCAATTTAAGGCAGTTCGAGTCCCAATTCAGCAGTTCTAATTTACTTGCCAATTTTTCGTTTAATTGTTATGCTTGGTGTTTAATTTACATCCTGTTTAATTAACTTTGGGATATTTGAAAGAAAATAATCGCTTATCCACCCAGCTTGGCATCCACTAATATCGGAATATTACTTTATTTTAGTTTAACGTTGTTGTTGTTTGATATTTTCCTTTTAGTTGTAAAAAGTACAAATTCTTTTTGATTTTAAATCTTAAGAGCAACACAACACTTTAATAAGTTTTTAGAAGATAATTTATAGTTCTAGGTTATATTTTTGGTTAAACTACTTTGTAGCAGATCCGATTACGATAGTATTGGAATATTTTAAGAGCACCTCAAAATTGCCATAATTTATAGTTTCCATCACTCACGACTTTATATGAGTCGTCCAGTTACAAAACTCGTTTAGGCTAATCCACTTGTGAATAAGAATCATTTTCATGAGAAACGTTTCTCATGAGATGCCGAGATGCCTCGGGTATCTTTTGTGTTTGTTGTTTTCTACTTTTTTCTTTTTGCTTTGTGTTTTTGGTTTTTGGTTTTGTGCCTGCTTTGTGCTTTTGCTTTTGAATTTTACTTTTTGCTTTTCTTTCTTAGTTTTGGTTTTGTGTTTGTTTCCTGCTTTTGCTTTTTTTAAATTTTGCTTTTTGCTTTGTGTTTCTTGTTTTTGTTTTCTGCTTTTGCTTTTGGTTTTGAATTTTTCTTTTGCTTCGTGTTTTCTGTTCTTGGTTTTATGTCTGTTTTCTGGAAAAACAAAATAAAACAAAACAAAATAAAATAAAACAAAATAAACAAAAAAAATCAAAATAAAATGAAACAAAATAAAACAAAATAAACGAAACAAAATAAAAACAAAATAAAACATAACGATACAAAAATTAAATAAAACAATTTAAAACAAAATAACACGAAATGAAATAAAACAAAACAAAATCAAAATAAAACAAAACTAAATAAAATAAATTGAAACAAAACAAAATAAAATAAAATAAAATAAACGAATAAAATAATTAATTTTACGACATGATCCTTATTCAAAAGTGGATTAAACAAGTTTTGCAACTGGACGACTCATACGTTTTAATAGTTTCTTTAGACAACTTAAGATTGCTGATGGTGGTCACACTGTGGTCGAGACTAGTCCTGTTATATATTGACTAACAACTTATTATACTCTAATATATTTATTGACTTTCGGTGAATTTATTTAATGCCGTTTAGAGTTCAATTAAATTTTGTCAATGACCAATTTGTTTCAGATATGGTTAATTTCTTATCTGTAGGCCTACATACAGTACATTCTCTATGCGAGGCCAGCGATTAAATGAATTCACTCTGGTGGTTGGGCGTGTCCATAAGGCAATAGGCTAACATAAACCATTCAGAATTCCGTTGCAAAACTAGCACAAAACTAGATAAACTTGAAGCAACATGAAACATGCCTCACTAACACTACTCTTATGACTATCACAATGAATACTATGCGCAGCATCATCTTGAGAATGAAAGTTATTATCGATAACCCCATCACCTATTTGAGCTACAATGGACGAAACGCAGCAATGAGGATGGCCCGTATTAATGGCTTTCAATTCCGAAGACAAAAGATCAGCGTCTCCATACTGGTCGCACTATTAAACATTACAATCAATAATTGAGGATGTAATTGCGCAATCAACACGAAACCAGATAAGTGAAAGTATCATATACCGGTACACTAAGTGACCCTGTTGGCATCATTGACCATAGTAATAGCCTATCAAATTTATTATAGTGCGCAGCCGCCATCTTGATGATATAAGCCACTAAGATCTATAACCCACGATATATTTGAGTCACATGAGGACACTTCGCAAGAAGGATGCAATTACAGGGGAACTTTGTGAATGATAATGCAAGATGCAACTTTAGCGGTACCTCGTCAAAGGTCTATCAGACTGATAGTGGAAGCTCATCTAAAAAAAAAAAAAAAAGCAGCAGTTAAACTCTGGTAACGTACAATTTAAAGCAAATACAGTGACGACAAAGCCTCCGTGGCTTAGGCGGCAGCACGTCGGCCTCTCACCGCTGGGTCCGTGGTTCAAATCCCGGTCACTCCATGTGAGATCTGTGCTGGACAAAACGGGTACTCCGGTTTTCCCTGTCAAAATTTCATTCCAGCAACACTCTCCACTATCATTTCATTTCATCTGTCATTCATTTAATCATTGCCCCAGAGGAGCGCGTCAGGCCTCGGCAGCCGGCACAGTTCATATCCTCGCCGCTAGATAGGGGCTTCATTCATTCCATTCCTGACCCGGTCGGAGACTGGAAGCAGGCTGTGGATTTTCATTTCACAGTGACGACACTACCATGGTGTTAGACTCGTGTTGGCTTTCAATGTGTAAGGCACAATCACTATGCAAGTGTATGCCATGCGATACGGCATATTTCCAATTCTCACTCTTGTACCAATATGGACCACACGAGTGCATATAGCCTACAGACTTGGCGGTAAATGACGTGAATAGTTGACCTCCCTAATTCTACGAAATTATAGTCTTCTGATTGATTGACTTATTTAATCTGGCGAGATTAAAGGCCAGTGATATTCCCTTACTGTACATTTTACCTACAATACAAAACTTACATTATAGAACTATAAATATAGCTGTATGTTTAGAGAAAGAAATAGCCTAACATTATTAATAGTAGGCTATAGTAATATTATTGGGATAAATTAATCTAAAATGCCAACGCATAAGTTATGCTAAGCGTTATAAGGAAAAGTAAATCAACTATAATCTTGAATTTAAAAGAAACAATGTTATTTTTTCTACACTGAACATCCTGATTATTTTAAATCGACCACTGCGTGGTGTATCGGTTTGCATTCTTGTCTGTGGCCCCGGAGGTCCAGGTTCGAATACCGGGTCTGCCAATAAATTTAATTCTGGGCTGAGAGATGGAGCAGCCTCGTGTGGCAAAACTGAGAAGATATAGGTTAAGTTTCCACCTCAGCCATCTTGGAAGTGGTTTTCCTCCAGTTAATGCCAGGATGGTTCTTAAGTTAGGACTTAGGCTGACTTTTTCCAAATCCTCATCTGAATCACAAATACACTACTAAAGACTCCACAATAACACCGGTTATCAGACACCCCCACCCCCTAGTACATGGGGCTAAATGGCCTTGATGTCCAAGGTCCTGAAATGAAACAACAACAACTATTTAAATCTCCATCAATAGCCTCTGCTTTAAACAAATTAGTAGGGTGGGGCAGATGACCTTGCTGTTTCGCCAGTTACAACCACAATAACCAACTACAGTACCTAATAACTAACATAGTAGGTATTCGTATCAATTGTTGGCAGTGATGATGATTGTTGGCACCTACTGTGGTCTAAGAACAGTCTACGCGTCGAGACATCCGTTCCAAAGGTAGTGGAGTACTGTAGTAGGCTACTGTAGAGACGTTCCACGATACTTAATTTTTTTGTGAGGATTGAAACCTTACCTTGTGAGCACACCTGAACGAGTAACGATCGATTCTCAAATTGGGCATCCTAGGAGTGGGTATCAATACACAGGGTTGATGACCGTGATGTCCAATACCTCTAAATGATACAACAACAGTCATTTCATGCACGACGTAACTGACCCTAATTTAAACAATAACTCTAAGTTGACTGGGTTATTTCTTTGAATTAGGTTACTATCCACTAATGATAGCAATGAATGCAGACGGTTGTCGCTGACTGAAGTCCGTGGGAGCGGTCTCGTGCTGACCCAGAAACACAGCCACATTTAGCAGGCGGTATCCACAAATAATGCACTGACAAAGCTGGGGGAGGCCTTAACTGTGACAAGAACATCTCCCACACTTCCATAATTGATGTTTACAGAACACCCTAGCATTGATTTCCTGAAGCGAGAGACCAATAAGTGGACAACAGTAAATATTCTCGTGCAATCGGACCTAAATTCTGCACAGTACTAACATGAAATAACAATTCATTCTCAACTCGAAATATAATAATAATAATAATAATAATAATAGCAATAATACCACTTTTGGGTTGATGGCCAGGTAGGCCTACCAATGGAATCCAATGAAGAACTATACTCCAAGATAGAATCAGTAATGTCGTCCATCAGAAAGAGAATACTGCTGTCCTACGGGCACATCTTCCGTGTGACTGATGTGATGACCGACTGACTAAGAAAATCTGGAAGTTTACAAAGTCAAAAACAACCAAGTGGAGATAGTTCCAAGAATGTGAGAAAGACCTGATGCAAATTGGTATTCCAGAAACCAAAAACCACGACAGATTTGAATTCCGACAAATGGTTAGAAACTATCAACATTTTAAAGTAGAATCACAGCCCAGGAGACGGAGAGGGCCTCCACCAGAAACACGAAAGAAGGCGCTGATCGATGGACTCAATAAATACTGGGAGGGTGTCAAGGCTGATAGAAGACCAAGATGTAGGCTAGGCTATGTATTATTCCCGTTTACAACGGGGTCAGGGATGAGATGCGATACAATTCTAAGTGGCTGATGTTTTTACGGCCAGATGCCTTTCCTGACGCCAATCTCACGAGCGGAGTTAATCAGTGATGAAATGAATGAAGATGAATGAAACTGGGCAAGGGTGTGGAAGGAAGCGGCCGTGGCCTATTCGAAGGTACCGTCCCAGCATTTGCTTGGAGATGAAAATGGGGAAACCACGGAAATCCATTTCAAGTACAGCTGGCGGTGGGGCTCGAAACCCACGTCTACCGAGTTGGCATAGAGCTTGGCCCCATGGTTTCGCGCTACGCGTTAGCGAGCGTAGCTTCAGCTGACAGTAGAAGAACAAGATCTAGACACAAATGAAATTGATTGTTAATACGCAGTCCATAGAAGTTCAATTCAAATGTAAATATAATAATAACATGTACATGAAATCTCGCATGTGCATAAACCATCCGCCTGGCTTTACTGATATACGGGTTGGACACGACACAATTTTGTCAGGGGCCATCACATTATTCATTTGTTTGAACGGACGTTTTAAACAAATAGATACATTTCTGTTGACTTTTCATTAAATGCACAATTTTTCCTGTACTTTTGAGACGACTTTGAACAATAATTTATAGTACAAAACGCACCTTGTAACTCCCTCTGGTTTAAGAGCTTGAGTTTTGTGAAACCTTAGCGTTTTATACACACATCAAAATAAGTATTGCGTCACCTTGGTGCGAAGAGGTCCTGTACCTTGACATACAAATGGCTAAGAGATATATACAAACAACGTTTTAGCTCTCTTTATTGCTCACGAAAACCACACATTGCCAGTCGTACAATCATACAGCAAGCCTTTTGGCAGTTGTGGTCCAGATTGCAGCATACACCAGTACCGCTAATGCCAAGTAGCACTTCCTCTTGCATTGATGCATGCCTGTATTTGTCGTGGTATACTATCCACGAGTTCATCAAGGCACTGTTAGTCCAGATTGTCCCACGCCTCAACGGCGATTCGGCGTAGATCTCTCAGATTGGTTGGCGAGTCATCTCGTCCAAACACAGCTTTTTTTAATGTATCCCACTCATGCTCGATGGTGTTCATTTCTGGAGAACATGCTAGGCGACCGATGGTGGTATCATGAAGGAACGCATTCACAAAATGTGCATGATGCGGGCGAGAATTGTCGTCCATGAAGACGACTGCTTCCCCGAAATTCTGCCGATATGGTTGCACTATGAGTCGGAGGATGTCATTCATGTATCGTATAGCCGTTTCGGCGCCTTTCAAGACGACCAGTGGCGTACAACTGCGCCACATGAAGCCACCCCAAAACATCCGGGTACCACCATCTTGCTGCACTCGCTGGACAGTGTGTCTAAGACGTTCAGCCTGACCAGACTGCCTCCGAACACGTCTCTGACGATTGTCTGGTTAAAGGCATATGTGACACTCATCTGTGTAGAGAACGTGATGCCAATTCTGACAGGTACGTTCAGAATGTTGTTGGGCCCATCTGTACCGCGCTGCATGGTGTCGGTGTTGCAAAGGTAGACCTCGCCATAGATGTCGGGAGTGAAGATGTGCATCATGCAGCCTGTTGCGTAGGCCTACAGTTCGAGTCGAAACACGAAGTCCTGTGGCGGCATGAAACGCATTAGTTTGCATGACGGAGTTGCTTTCAGGGTTCCTCCAAGCTGAAATTCATAAGTAGCGGTCATCCACTGCCATCGTGGCCCTTGCGTGGCCTGAACGAGGCATGTCGTTGGCAGTTTCTGTATCTGTACCTCCTCCATGTCCGAAAAACATCGCTTTGGTTCACTTGGAGACTCTTGAAACTTTCCTTGACGAGAGCCCTTCCTGACACAACGTAACAATGCGGATACGATCAAACGGTGGTATTGACCTTCTAGGCATGGCGGAACTACAGACAACACGTACAGTATTCCTCCTTCCTGGTGGAATGACTGGATCTGATCGGCTGTCGTGCGCCCTTCGTCTAATAGGCCCTGCTCATGCATGGTTGCATACTGCTTTGGGCATGTTTAGTGACCTCTAGGAGCAGTCAAGGGGACTGGTTCCGTGATGCTATATCGACATTAAGTGTCAGTGGTCAGGCGAAGTGATGCAACACTTTTTCTAATGTGTGTAAAAGTTAGGTAATACACCGTAATAAATTTTAATAAATCATTATTTATTCTGGAACGAAATGTAGCAATAACTCAAAATTAACACAAAAACATTGTCTGAATGTTTACACTTATATAACCACAATGAAAACAGAATGAGAATAACCTCATTGAACAAAGAAATTAAAAATGTAATCACGTACACCTATACTGTAGACCAATAGGTGATATGGTGTCTGTAATACCGTGATAAATTTAAATTAAACTTAAACTTAAATTGAAGTTAAATTTAAACTTCATATAAATGTACACACCACTCAATAACCAAAAGGAAACGTTTTATAACATTAACATATGGAAAATAGAGAGGAGAACAAATAATTATAAAATAAATAAATTACAATTTAACTACAAAAGTGAAGGAAGGAAGGAAGGAAGATTGTAGTTTTACGTGACCGTGAATCTTGTGATTATGAGCCACGGGACCTCCTTTTAACGTGGAATCCGAACCACAGGATATGGCATTTCACTTCGAAAATCTCACATGCATTGACCGGGAATCGAACCCGGACCGCCTTGGTGAGAGAACTACAAAAGTGACGGCAGTCTCGTCACAATTGAAAATTTGCTCTGGTTTGCCACCGCGATCTAATTTTGCCACAGTATTATCTACCTTGTCATAAAAATCACGTAGGTTTTCTTCATTAGCTGTTACAGCCCTACTAGCTGCTAATTTATCTGGTGTCCTCAAAGATAAGCCAAAACGCGTCTTGAAACATCGCCCCCAAAATGCACCTGCCTTTCCCTTTTCCTCATTAAAGGGGGACACTAGTGTAGAACTTTCTGCCAACTGAAATGCAAGTCGCTTTATGCTGGTAACACTCAATCTGAATTCCAACTCCTGCATTTCTATTACATATTTGACAAGCTTTAGTTCAATTTCTTTCATAGAACGAAAGGCCTTCCGAGTTTTGATATCTTGTGAGGTTCCTCATCATTATGACGACTCACGTGGTCTTTTAGGGTGCTCCATGGTACACTAAACTCTTTAGAAGCCTTATATAGTGTCCATTTCGCACTAACAACCTTTTTACAGCACTTAGAAGTTCATTATTACTATGGCTGCCACGCCGCGATTTTTGAATTCCCACTCTCCCGGGCCCACCAACTTCAAATCTGTAAGAAAGATGGCCGAATTCATAAGCTTCCCAGGCTCCCTCCATTAGGCTACTCGTAACTAACATCTAAGCACGCAGAAAAATTGAACCTTCTTTCTACTATTTATAGTACGACTATCGTTTGCCTACCATGTACACAGAATATATAACACAATTTACACTAACTTCAACACATTTAAAATAGCAGGCCTACGTATCCATTTCCTTCCAGCAATTCGCAGTTTGATTTCCTCTGCCGTTGTGTCTGACTTCTTGGTCGGCGTCATTACGCTCACTGCAGGGCCACAGTACAAGGAAACTATTCCCCTTGAAAACGAACCACTGCTCCGCTTAGTATTACCGTGATAGAAGTTCAAATAAAGGAGATAATACCACATACCACGATAATACCTAACTTTCCCCTTAATAAGGTGTGATCAAACGTTTTCCGTTTGAGGGCGTTGTTGCGGCGATAGACTACCCCGGGCGTTGATGCCGAACGAAAAGAACACTGGATGGTTGTTTGCCGCCAGCACCCGATGCGTTTCAATGTTGAAGGCAACATGTCCCTGGAGCGTATTGTTGGAGGCGACGAAAGCTAGTGCCACCACAGGGAACCAGAATCGAAAAAGTCGACGATGCAGTGATGTAATCCATCTTAACACATCTTCATTTATTTTCATCGTTCCCCTGTAACACCACATTGAAAATGATTATAATCTCCTCTCGTCAACGGCACCAGCAATCCAAATCGCACCTCTACAGAGCACCACGTTCCATTCCAAAAATGGCTTTCTAATATCTAAATCTGTATTTTATGTCAACAGGCTTCTTTGACTGTGCTCACCTAACATTTGTATCCTCTTTGCTTCATTCATTTCTGCTTACTTTGCTTTCCCAGTGCCATAATTATCCTACTTCATTTACTGTAGACCAGTGATGCACAGTTGAGCATCTCGGAGATGAAGAGGGAGCGTGGGACCGAATCGGTCTGCTTGGCTTGGCCATGAATGTAGGGGAAGTGACGTGGCTTGCTGCAAGCTTCATAGGGCTCACCAACGTAACGTTGTGTAGGCTACATAGCGTGAATAAGGGTGCACGCTGCCATTGAATACTGTTGTGTATTTACATGAACATTCTAGAAAGTGCTATGTTAACATGAACATTCTAGTCAGTGTTGTGTATTTGGGCTACTTGAGTTAACACGAACATTCTAGTCACTATGCCCAGAACATTCCAAACTGGAACATTCGATTCTGGAACTTTCCAGCTACTATGTATAAATGCACCCGCGGACTGTAGACGTCAGTTCCGCTCAAGTTAGTTCACATTGTGTATCGTTGTGTATCGACTAGTGTTTAATAAACCGTTGTGTTATATTAACAAGTGTATGTTATTTATCTTGTATCTCCCACGACATAACAGTGGTGTCAGAAGTGGGATAAGATAAATAACGTTGTAAAACCGAGTGACTTTCTAACCTCAACGCAAGTGTTGCACCGAACGACGTTCATCGCAGTGCTTGTTGGAAACTAAACCGAGTGAACTTTCTAACCCCAACGCAAGTGTTTGCACCGAACTAAGTTCATCGCAAGTGCGTGTTAGATATACTGTTCTCCACTCATCTTCACCATGCCGGACTTAACCTCTGAGCAACTCCAACAATTCTCGGCAATCATCGCCGACGCTATCCGACAGACAAGTTCAACAACGCCATCATCACAGCCTCGACCGCCACAATTCACAATGCAACCGTATCGTACAACCGTCGGGACGACTGTAGCCGACTATTTCACTGGCTTTACCTGGGCGCTCAACTTGAGCAAGGTACCCGCGGATCAACACGCACATTTTGCACGGGTTTGCATGGGATCTGAACTCAATGATGCCCTGAAGATCCTGGTGAGTCCTATGATCCGGAAACTCTGTCATACAACGAGATTCAATCTAAGCTGAAAGGCCACTTTGACGCCACACGCAACAAGTTTGCTGAGAGCATCAAATTTCGCAGTGTAATGCAGAAGCAAGGAGAAACCATCGCTAGCTTCACCTTAAGACTGCGGCAGGCTGCAACGTTTTGTGAGTATGGCACATTTCTTGATCGCATGTTAATTGAACAAATGCTCGCAGGTTTGGAATCACGAGCAATGTGCGACGAGATTATTGCAAAACAACCAGAGAACTTCACCGCAGCATATGAAATCGCGCACGCACTCGAAGCTACTCGCATTACCACCGACGAGGTCAAAACAGCTGCCGCTAAGTCTGAATCAACCAATCGGATTGGATACGAGAAGCCTCTGTCCAGGAAGAACATCAACCAGCAGCCGCCACGCAGCAAGTCAGATCATCGAAGTCAAGGGTCTTACAACCTAACCAGACAGCACCAATGGCCACACCAGGCAAACCAGAGTGCATCCCAGGACAACAAATCAACATGTGCAGGGTGCGGTGAAGCTCACCCTCGTAGTCAGTGTAGGTTCCTGAACGCAGAGTGCCTGAAGTGTGGCAAGAAAGGTCACATCAGAAGAGTTTGCCGATCGAAATCGAGGAAACCTCGAACAACAAACCATGTGACCGAAGAAGAGCTTCCAGCAGAAAACCTCGACGTTGTGGACTACCTCAGCAAAATCGAGGTCATCGGATCGGTCAACGCAGCACCTAAGCCACTGGTTGATGTCAACATAGAGGGAACCACCGTCAAAATGGAACTCGACACCGGCGCCCCCTGCTCAACCATGAGCAAATCAAAGCTAAGTATGATCAAACCAGGTTTTGTGTGGCAGAGAAACGATCGTAACTTCGTCAGTTACACTGGCCATCCGATTAAATGCATTGGCAAAACGTCAGTGTGCACCACTATCGGAACCACAACCAGGAACCTGAATCTCTACGTGGTTGACGATGAAGTCGAATCGCTCTTTGGCCGAGAGTGGATTTCAGAGTTTGTACGGGAGATCGACTTTGGTCACCTCTTCGCAAAACCCGACCCAATCCACAAGCTCTCAGACAAGCAGGCTCTGACCTTGGAACAACAGAAGCAGCTCGACAACATTCTATCTCGCTACCAGGATGTGTTCAGCGACACCCCCGGGAAGATCTCAGGTCCCCCAGCGAAGATGCACCTGAAGGCTGGAGCCACACCTGTTTTCGCCAGAGCTCGAGACGTACCAGTTGCCCTCCGCGATGCCTATGCCAAGGAAATCGACAAGAAAATTGCATCTGGCTTCTACAAAAGAGTGGACTACTCGGAGTGGGCATCGACAACGCTCGTCGTCGCCAAGAAGAACGGCAAACTGAGGATCACAGGCAACTACAAGCCTACTCTCAACCCGCGGATCATCATCGATGAACATCCGATTCCCAAGGTGGAACATCTGTTCAACCGAATGCGCGGCGCCACTCTCTTCTGCCATCTGGATATCTCCGACGCGTACACTCATCTCGAGGTCGACGATGAGTTCAGCCATGCTCTCACGGTTAACACGCCAACTCACGGTCTGATCCGCCCAACGCGAGCAGTATATGGAGCAGCTAACATCCCCGCTATCTGGCAGCGGCGAATGGACACAGTCCTGCATGGTCTCCCAAACGTCGTAAATTTTTTCGATGACAGTATAGTTTTTGCTGATAGCTTTGAAAATCTGATGCAGGCCCTCAGCACCACTCTGGAACGGTTTCGGCAACACAACCTCAAGCTCAACCGAGCCAAATGCGTTTTCGCTCAAACTTCTCTGGAAGCCCTTGGCCACAAAATCGATGCGTCAGGCATCCACAAGTCGGATGCACACATCCGAGCTGTACGTGATGCACCGAAACCAACTACACCAGAAGAACTCCAAATGTTTCTTGGTAAAGCAACCTACTACAGTTCGTTCATCCCCGATTTGTCCACCAGAGACAGACCACTCAGAGACATGCTGCTCAAGGACCCTCTCATCTGGACACCAGAAGGCGACAGGGCATACAAAGACATCAAGAACGCCCTAACCTCGCCCCAGGTACTCATGCAGTATGACCCAGCGTTTACCACTCCTGTTGGCCACGGACGCCAGCAAGACCGGCCTGGGCGCAGTATTGTCACACCGGCTCAGCAACGGGCAAGAACGTCCAATTGCTTACGCCAGTCGAACAATGACAGCAACGGAACAAAGGTACCCTCAGATCGATATGGAAGCACGGGCCATTGTTTGGGCTGTACAGAAGTTTCTTAATTATCTCTATGCTCGCCACTTTACTCTCATCACTGATCACAAGCCTCTCACACAGATCCTGCACCCGGAGAAGTCTTTACCGGTCCTGTGCATCAGTCGCATGGCCAATTATGCCGACTATCTAGCACACTTCGACTACAACGTCATCTTCAAGACATCCAAAGCCAACGCTAACGCTGACTACTGCTCCCGAGCTCACCTACCAACAACAGTTAACCTCATCAGAAACTTCTATCCTCCACAGGAGGAAGAGACGGACAGTTTTGATGATTTTGACTTTTTTGCAGTCCATCAGATCCAACAGCTACCAGTTAGGGCAGAAGCAATCGCACGCGAGAACAGGAAAGATCCACATCTGGGCAAAATTGTCCAGATCATCGAAGCAGGGCAAGACCTCACCCGCCAGCATTACAAGGCACCAGAAGCGAAGTACACCCTCGCCGCAAACTGTCTGATGTTCGAGCATTGAGTTGTTGTCCCTCCTTCACTACGAGATCAACTACCAGGGAAAACGATTC
This sequence comes from Meconema thalassinum, assembly GCA_946902985.2. Taxonomy (NCBI): domain Eukaryota; kingdom Metazoa; phylum Arthropoda; class Insecta; order Orthoptera; family Tettigoniidae; genus Meconema; species Meconema thalassinum. Next base: position 1,021,894,542 of record OX336389.2, on the reverse strand, counting down.
AAGCGCCACATTGATCAGATCAGATCGTTTGCTGACACCAACAAAGGCAAAACCAACTTGGACAACGATCAAGGACCGACCAACGATCGAGAGTCAACCAATGATCAAGAACCAGCCATTGAGCAACCGAGCCTGAGACGAGTTCGCTTCACCGAGACACCAGCAACAGACCAAACACCACCAGCCACACCAGCTACACCTGTAAACAGGACATCACCTATTTCCCAGACCTCTTTTATTCCCCGCAGGAGTACTCGCCAGCAGCGACCACCGTTGAGATTCTCTCCTGATTCCTAAATCATCCATTTAAAAGAGGGAGGAAATGTTGTGTATTTACATGAACATTCTAGAAAGTGCTATGTTAACATGAACATTCTAGTCAGTGTTGTGTATTTTGGCTACTTGAGTTAACACGAACATTCAAGTCACTATGCCCAGAACATTCCGATCTGGAACATTGGATTCTGGAATTTCCAGCTACTATGTATATATGCACCCGCGGACTGTAGACGTCAGTTCCGCTCAAGTTAGTTCACATTGTGTATCGACTAGTGTTTAATAAACCGTTGTGTTATATTAACAAGTGTATGTTATTTATCTTGTATCTCCCACGACATAACAAATACCATTCTTGCTTTTTGAAACTCAGTAATATATTAGGCTACATGAGGATGATGATGACAGTTGTTGTTTAAGGAGGCCTAACATCGAGGTTATCGGCCATGTGATGTATGGTAACTGCTTGAGGTAGTAATGGAATCTTTAGATCGTAGAAAATCCGCATCAACAACAATATTATTAGATTATTTGGTGGTTGTTGTTGTTTTCATGGACGAAACATGTAGGTCATCTACCCAGAAGCATTATTGGCGATTAATATTAATATTATAGGGGAACGACCTTAAAACTATTGGCAACAGTCGCTAGAGTATAGTAGCGTGGAACATGTTCACAAGAGATAAAGGGTACAGAATTAAAAACATCCCTATTTTATTCAATCTATTCAATTTTATTCAATTCTATTCCTTCTAGTGATGTACAAAAAATATACTGAGGAAATGCAATATTTCCAGGAATGTAATGGTTACTCAAAAATTGATTGAAGTAGATTATGAGAAAACAAGATCTTCAGTAAAGAACATATAGCCTTCTTTCTCCTAAATGCATGGGTATAGTTATAAATATTTGTCATTTTCAAGGAGTATAGCCAAATTGAATGTTGGTTGTACTGCTGGGTTCCAAGCTCAGTGAACTTGCGGGATGAAGGGCAGAGGCAGGGTATGAGCAGGCGTGAATTGAGAAGCCTGTCGACAGCCCGCCGTGTTACCTGACATTCTCGTCTATTCCAATACTGCTAACATGGGTCTTTTCTGAAACCAGTGTGGCGTTGGGAATGAGTGACTGAGTCACCGACTAATGTATTTGCTTCTGTTACTACGCAACGACCGAGAAACCTCATCACTCGTCACCACCACTACTCATAGTCTGTGATGCACATTCCTCTCAGGTCCACGCAGCTTAGACCCGAGCAGTAGTAGCTTGTTGAAATACAACATGCTATAAGGATATTATACGTTGATTGATTGAATCCTTACCTGAATTATGTATACACACACTAACACAGATATCACAAGAACACAGGTTATCAGACAAAATTCAACACTCGCCCAAGTACACGGGGCTAAATGACCATGATGTTCATTCATCTCCAATGAAACAGGAACAACAACAACAACAACGGCTTCCTACCCAAATCCTTCCTCGTATAAAAGTACACAAACTAGTAAGCCTACAGATATCACAGTGACACAGATCATCAGACAACGTCTACACACCCCCAAGTATACGCGGCTACAAGACCATGATGCCGCAAAGAATCAACAACAAAAACTACAACAACAATATACTCTACCGCGGATCAAGGACAACGAATTTTAATCGCTGTACTCGAGTCTTGAAATATGTGGTGGTATAAGTAGGGATATTATACAATATTTTCGATTGCAAATACACATTATAGGTAGCCTATATGCTCAACATTATAACTTGTGAGTAGTTATAAATCAATAAATACAAATAAACGAAGTAAAAATATTTGAACCTGCTGGGATTTGATCCACGAACCTCCAGACTATGAGTCCTGGTCGTTACCACGAAGAAACAAATGGCGTATGCTAATACTTGGTTAACAACTGGTTTCGTATAACTGCATGATATTATACCTTGCAATCAACGATTTCATTAGCGTTTTATGCCGTTTGTATAAACCATTTGATACTTTATATGTACCCTATTAATTTGTTCAGTACATTCCTAAATGGATATATACTTACTTAGTCACGGAAATACCTTGTATACTAATTTACGAACAAATAGCGGCCACTTTTACTCAACGGGACGGTACGGACAAGCACGATACGGCACGGTGAGCCTGAAACGTTAGTCACTACTGCGGTTACATATTCTATTTTAGAATGCTAATACCCTAACGGACATTTTAAACCTCCCTATGTACGATGAGCGTATTTGGTAAGGCCAGGGCTTGTTGAATCGTAAGTTACTGTTAGGCTATAATACTTGCATGATTCATACAGCCACTATCTTGAAACTATTTAGCAGATGACCTTGTAGTTTGGCCAAAAGACGCTTCCCAGATTAAGGTATATTGTTGAAAAATTAGGTAGAGATCGGATGATTAGGTTAGTCGCAATTTGATTTAAGCTCAGAACATTTGGGTGGCGCCATTTCTTCTTTATTATGATGGCGGCGATATACAACATGACCTGAGTTGTCCCTTGCTAGTACTACCTCTGTATCAAAGGTGGTGCGATTTGGTTTCATTGTGTTAGAATTGATATGGAGGATCGATTTGCACACATACACGGCCGCTATCTTCAAATTATTGGGCAGCTGACCTTGTAGTTTGGTCAAAAGACGCTTCCCACATGAAGGTATGTTTGTGCAATATTTGGTAGAGATCAGATGATTAGGTTAGTCGTAATTTGATTTAAGCTTTGAACATTTGGGTGGCCACCATTACGTTTCCGTCAAGATGGCGGTGATATAAAACATGACACTGAGGTGTCCTTTGCTAGTGCTACCTCTGTACCAAATTTCGTTCAATTCTGTTTCACCGTGTTTGAATTGATGGGGGGGGGGAGTACACACACATACAAACACACACACACTCACAGACACACAAACAGACACACATTTTTTTGGCCCTGTGTAGATCTCATTGGCCCTAAGTCTACTTTCATTTATTGCAAAAATTGAAAGTAGGCTATAATCTTCATTATAATCTATGGAATAGGCCTACAAGTAGAAAAGTAGTAGTCGATACAGGTAGTTCCGTTACTTGCGTTTCATTACATATAATTTTTGACAGGGACGTATCCTGACTAAAATTTTAGGGTGCGTCTGATGATGTCTCATAATAAACATTGTTTTACATTTGACATTTATTGTTGCCAATATTGTCATTACCATAATTCCACACAACACAATATTTGTGTATTATGTGTATTATGTGTATTATATGTATTATGTGCACTCGAGTTTGAAGGTTGTTTGTTAAGTAACCAATAGGCTTACATAAAATCCAATAACATCATCATTTTCGTCGTTCTATTTTACGTTAGTTCATGTAGGTTTGGAATTTTCAATTTAAACGTGAGTCACATTTAAGAATTATTATCTCAAAAATCCGTCATCAGATCGAATTCAAATATTAATACAATATACATTGGAATGTTGTATAACTGGTTTATTAATTTCAAAATTTTGTATGTCCAAGAAACAGAGTTGTTATCATTTTTGTAAGGTAACTTTTTCTCGGCTCGGGGTGATTGAAAAATGTAGTTCTTGGTCGCGTTGTAATCCTTATACAGTACATCAGAAAGTTATGCTGTATGACTGTGAAGTACGTAAATTAATTCACTTATTTTATATAGGTTTGTATTTCTTCGGGGAAATAAGGCATGGTTCACCAGCTAGCCGCTCAGCGGAAAGCTGTACAGCGTTGCTGAGATGGTGCCCATCACTTCCGAGCGAGGCGCGCCATGGCGCGTGATGGGTTCCATCTCGGCAACGCTGTACAGCTTTCCGCTGAGCGGCTGGCTGGTGAACCATACCTTATTTCCCCGAATAAATACAAACCGATATAAAATAAGTGAATTAATTTACGTACTTCACGGTCATACAACATAACTTTTTGATGTATAAGGATTACAACGCGACCAAGAACTACATTTTTCAACCACCCCGAGCCGAGAAAAAGTTACCTTACAAAAATGATAACAACTCTGTTTCTTGGACATACAAAATTTTGGAATTAATAAACCAGTTAGCCCATGACGAATAGAAGGACCTAGTGTGAGGACTCCGCCATTTTAGCCCGGTAGTTTCTGGTCCCGCCGCTACAAGCACTGCAAGCGATTATGTCCAACACGTGCTGTGTTTCCGTCGAGCCGGGTCTTAGAAAGTGCGCGAGAAGTTACTGTGTGAGATATTTGTGTGAATTAAATTGAATTTTCTTTGCTTTCAGTTCTTAAATTCAGTTCATTGTGTCTTGTGTACATCAGCGTTTTGTGTTTTGTATACTTCTAACATATTTCTTATGTGGCTTTGTTCATTTAATAGTTCAACAGGCCTTATTGTTTTGTACCTGGCTGTAAGTCAGGGTATGGTCGAATAGTTGACGATATACGATATTTTCACCACCGAAGGATACAAATCAACTTGAAAAATGGGCCAGAGCTATTCCACGAAAGGATACGAAGTTAACGCGTAGTAGTAGAATTTGTCAAATTCATTTCTCTGATGATTTGATAGTAAAATCAGATAATTTTATAGTGAATGGTGAAGAAGTGAAAATCCCTCGTGTGAGGTGGAAGTTACGTCCTGGAGCAGTGCCTCATATTTTCCCTAATTTACCGAAGTACCTGTCAAGTGAGAATAAGTCCCGTAAAGCTCCTAACAGGAAAAAGAATCTCGATACCACCAGGAAGAGAAGAAAGAAGATTGAAGATGGGAGTGAAGCAACGAATGAGGCATTAAAAGGTCAGTCTAATGTTGATAAGAATTTGGGTCATTCTAGTGTACTTACCGATGCTGAAAAGACTATAATATTGCTCAAAAGGCGCCTAAAGAATGCTAACCGTAATTTAATTCGTGTTAGATCCTGCCTCAACTCAGCAAAATCGAGAATTAATTTGCTGGAGAAGCAGGTTCGACATTCACAGGCATTTAATTACAAAGATAACAAACACCTTAGCAAGAAGGAAAATATGATAATAGACACTATGCTCAAGAAATGCCAGGTAAAATCTCCCAATGGTATGAGGTACAGTAATGAATTCATTTTAGAGAGTTTATTGTTGAGAATAAAATCACCGAAAGGATTTCGTCATTGTCGGCGACATAATATCTTGCCTCTGCCCTCAGAAAGTCACTTGAGAAAACTTTGTAAAGGACTTAAGTGCCCTTATGGAGTTAATACGCATAGTATAAATGCCATTTCAGACTATTTTAAGGAAGAAAAGAATGATAATTCACGTTACGGTGTTGTAATTTTCGATGAAGTGAAGCGAAGAGAAGAAATCCAGTTTAATAGTTTTTCTCATAAAGTAGATGGATTAGTTGATTTAGGTGAACACACACCTGACCTCCAGAAGAACGTACTTGCAAATCACGCTCTAGTGTTCATGTTCGTACCTTTCATGCATAATTGGGTGCAGCCAGTTGCTGTTTATGCAAGCAGAAATGCTACTCCAGGGGACATTCTCGCAAAAATTTTAATACAGGTGATTTTGCAATTAGAAGAGGCTGGGGCGAGGGTGGTTGGCTTTACTTGTGATGGTAGACAAATAAAAAGGCCTGGAGATCGTTAGGAGTTAGTGGCAAGACAAGCTCTCTACAATCTCACATCCTTAATCCTGCAGATGTTACGAGAAAGATCTGGGCTTTCTCCGACTTCGTTCATGTATTGAAATGCATAAGAAACCACTTTCATGATAAAGTAGAACTTCACTATAATGACAAAATTATTAATTTCAATTTTTATAGGGAACTGTTCAAAGAAGATCTCTCAGGGTATGCTGGGCTTAGAGCATGCCCCAAGCTGACAGTTGCTCATTTAGACCCATCATCTTTCCAGAGAATGAACGCTAGGCTTGCATTCTAACTTTTCAGTGACAGTGTTGCCAAAGGTATTAAATTTTATCGAGAAATGGGACTGGCAGGATTACAAGGTAGTGAGGACACTGAGACATTTACCAGTGATATAAATGTTGTTGCTGATGCACTAAATGCATTCATTCCGTCTCAGGCTCTTCGTAAAGGTTCACCTTCTCATACAGCTATTGTTAATTTTCTTCAGACCGTGAGATCTACCAATAACACCTTTGCCTCCAATAGAACCTTGGAATCACTAGTAGTAACCCTACAGAGTACTTTGGAGATGTGTGAATGGCTTTGGGAGAAAGGTTATAAGTATGTGTTGACAGGAAAGCTCACCCAAGATCCCTTGGAACGGCACTTCGGAATTATGCGGTCTTTCAGTTCAGATGATCATCCATCGACAATAGATTTCCTTCATTTGCATCTACTTCAATGTTATACGTCCCTATAAAACAGGCTTTAAATGTTGGTGGAAATTGTGAACCTAAACGGGAGCAGATCTTGACCTCGTATGTTAATCAGATGCGTATATTAGCCCGGAATGTGGAAGTGCATAACAAGACAGTGAAGGAATCAGTGGAAACTTCCATTAAGAAAAAAATTGTGGTTCGAGATGCAGTAAATATCGAAGACTGGGAAAGCTCTGTACCTGAATTTGACAGCGCAGTTCGAAACTCTTCGATTGATAAGTGTTTAGTGTACCATTTGGCTTGCTATGTTGTTAAGCACTCTTCTAAATTTACTAAGTGTTCGCTTTGTGCTCATTCTCTACGTGACAATAGGGCCTAATCTAAGTAAATTTTCAGTTCTTACCGAAATAAAGGACTACGGCTCAATGAACAATGAAGTGTTTCTAACACGTCCTTCGAGAAGTGTATGTGACATTCTTTTCCAGGTCGAGAAAGTAATTACCGGAAAATTAAACTCAAAATCGATGTGGAGCGAAATATTTCTTGATTGCATCGATTCCATAGAAACAATTTCAGTTGATCCTTCAGGAGCTGGCTGTTGTCTTCAGCATGTCGTGGATGTTATCCCCAGACTTGTTTATCATTATATAAAGTGCCGATTTTTCTTCAGAACGAAGGAAATCCGCCGAGATTTGCAATCTCGAACATCCGCCAAGTCTTCACGCAAGCTTTCGAAAGTCCAGTAGCCGACAAAATGAATTGGTAAGTAGAGTGTTACTTTAAATAGTTTATGAGTGCTTGTTTTAATATGCTGGGGATTATGTTTTTTTTTATCTGTGTCTGTATACTCCAGGAATCTGTGCTTTTATTAACATGTAATGAAGACCGTAGTTCGTATTTCCGTGAATTATATTTTCCATTGTGCCTTGCCGTGCTATTTTAATTGTAAACGCTAATTACTTTTTAAAAGAGTATTAGTTACAAAGTAATTCGTTTCCCTTAGCAGCATCTCTAAGACCTGCTGACACCGGCATTGTGGAACTTGCCCCCTCCAACGCTGCCTGGCGGGGCGCGCATGAACTTGAGGAGTCTTCTCACTTTCTCTTTCATTCGTCATGGTTAGCCTATATAACATTCCAATGTATATTGTGTTAAAATTTGGATTCGATCTGATGACGGGTTTTTGAGATAATAATTCCTAAATGTGACGCATGGTTGAAACACGCTTTGAAACGGGCACTTTTTGTGTTCCAACTGCGATAAAAAATATTAAAATATAAATTAAAAATTCCAAACCTACATGAACTAACCTAAAATAGAACGACGAAAATGATGATGTTATTGGATTTTACGTAAGTCTATCGGTTACATAACAAACAATCTTCAAACTCGAGTGCACATAATACTTTGGTCGACAGTAGTCCATGCATTAAGAACTGTACTCACATGGCTCCTTCTCTCTTTCAATAAATCTCTCCGCAGACAGGTTTCAATTGGACGTCCTCCATTTCTCTCTGTCTTGAGCATCTTCTTTCATTTCCTGGTAACTTCTTCCTCTCTTCACATCGGTTAACATTCGAAATCTTCTTCTTCCTCTCCCTCTTTTTCCTTCTACTTTTCCTTCCGTGATTCTATGTAGTAAACAATTCCTACGTAATATGTGACCCATCCAAGATTTTTTCTTCTTCTGTATCATCCTCATGAAAGTCCTTTCCTACTCTTCTTAGCACCTCCTCATATCTCAATCGATCCATTTCACCTTCTCCATTCTTCTCCATAACCTCATTTCAGAGCTCTCTACATATTTTTGATCTTTCTGTCTGATTGTCAATGTTTCCGACCATGAGACACCACACTCCACACAAAACATTTCGCAAACCTCTTCCTAAGATTGATCGGTATGCGGCTGTTAATAAACCTTTCACTCTCCCGAAAGCTTTCTTCCCCATGGAGATTCTGCGTCTCACGTCCTCTGTACAACTTCCTTATTTGTAATTATATTTTACACTCCTGTGCTTGGATGAAGCACATTTATCTATCACCTTGGTATATTTCTAACTTTCTTGTCAGAGGTAAAGAAGGAAAGGATTTTGCCAATAAAAATATATTTCATTCATTTCGCTATGTCGCACACAATTTGCATATTAAACGACTACGTACCGTGCCACAAAAGTTAAAAACACATTAATTTATGGAAATTAACTTCATTCACAGAGCTCACTAACACACGTGTGCTGTACTTGGAACACCAGGTAACTGAAAACTTATACATATATTTTTGTGTAAAATCTTAACTTCAGCAAGCTGTGAACAATAAGTACGTGTGGAAGGGTGAGGGGTGGACCAATCTCCAATAATCCAGTTTGACCTTCAAACTGAGATAGAAGCAGGAAGTGAAATGGAGAGATCTTGTATTACGCTCTAACACAAAGTTATAGGCCAATTCTCCAGGCCCTCAAAGAGAAGGGAATATCCTTTGATAGCACATAAGAATTCGCGTGCAAGATAGTACTATGTCCACTCTTTTTTCTCCCGGCTAATCACCCCATTAATTTTACATGGAAGGTTCCATCAATATTACAATACACCGTATGAGACTGTCGGGACTTACGTTAGAGCTGAGTTATGTATACTGAATTATTTTTAGAGATTTGAGTAGGGAAAAACACTTATTTTTAGTAGAATATCTGCAATTAAAGTTGTTTTTGAAGATATTAATAAAACAAATTTTGTGCAATATGGCTTGATGGCCTTTAATACGCACTGCCCCTGATTTCTACTAACCCAACGAAGTTCACGATTTGGAAGTGAAACATGTTGATTTTCTCATAAATCTATCGCGATTGTATGGCTATAGCTTTGTTCACCAACCAATGTCGGGCGAACCACGTTGACATTTCTTTCATTAGGATAACCGTGTGCTACTGGTGCAATCTGTATGGAAGGTGTGATATTTCTTGTGTTTTAACTAAATTACGTTGGAGTGGTAAGAGGAAATTAGTGTCCACACCTCTTCCACGTCCAAATTAGGAAACGGAGTAAGTACCTTGAGCTGACCTTGCGTGTGGCGCTCCCAACAGGGACTGTCTCGCCCGGGACAACGTTCTGGGCGGACCCACTCATTCTACTTCCTTGCACACCACTGCCAGAATTTATGACATAACACAAATATAAACATGGCCATAATTAAGTGTACTAAACATACGCTACTCTTCATATAATACAACAATAACAGCAACACAAATTTACTTACAAACATTAATTCTTGTCTCCTTCACGAGCCGTAACAATAATTACTTTGTTTGGGAATAATGCGTGAGCAGATTCTTGGATTGTAGTAAAGCTTTCCTCAATGAGCGTGGACCTTAACTTATGGGAATCCTGCCTATACCGGAAGAATTTCTAGTAGGCCATGCCCACTTAATTCCAACTCCTGGAAGGCCAAGGCGGTGCTTTCTAGTAGGCCATGACTCATTTCTTCCAACTCCTGAGGCCAAGACGGTGCTTTCTAGTAGGCCATGACTCCTTCCTTCACACTCCTTGCAGACCGAGACGACCTTTCTAGTAGGCCATGACCACTTCCTTCACACTCCTTGCAGACCGAGACGACCTTTCTAGTAGGCCATGACCACTTCCTTCCAAATCCTTGCAGACAAAGACGACCTTGCAGACCGAGACGACCTTTCTAGTAGGCCATGACCACTTCCTTCCAAATCCTTGCAGACCGTGACGACCTTTCTAGTAGGCCATGGCCACTTCCTTCCAAATCCTTGCAGACCGAGACGACCTTTCTAGTAGGCCATGACCACTTCCTTCCAAATCCTTGCAGACAAAGACGACTTTTCTAGTAGGCCATGACCACTTCCTTCCAAATCCTTGCAGGCCGAGACGACCTTTCTAGTAGGCCATGGCCACTTCCTTCCAAATCCTTGCAGACCGAGACGACCTTTCTAGTAGGCCATGACCACTTCCTTCCAAATCCTTGCAGATAAAGCCGACCTTTCTAGTAGGCCATGACCACTTCCTTCCAAATCCTTGCAGACCGAGACGACCTTTCTAGTAGGCCATGACCACTTCCTTCCAAATCCTTGCAGACAAAGACGACCTTTCTAGTAGGCCATGACCACTTCCTTCCAAATCCTTGCAGACCGAGACGACCTTTCTAGTAGGCCATGGCCACTTCCTTCCAAATCCTTGCAGACCGAGACGACCTTTCTAGTAGGCCATGACCACTTCCTTCCAAATCCTTGCAGACAAAGACGACCTTTCTAGTTGGCCATGACCACTTCCTTCCAAATCCTTGCAGACCGAGACGACCTTTCTAGTAGGCCATGGCCACTTCCTTCCAAATCCCTGCAGACCGAGACGACCTTTCTAGTAGGCCATGACCACTTCCTTCCAAATCCTTGCAGACAAAGACGACCTTTCTAGTAGGCCATGACCACTTCCTTCCAAATCCTTGCAGACCGAGACGACCTTTCTAGTAGGCCATGACCACTTCCTTCCAAATCCTTGCAGACAAAGACGACCTTTCTAGTAGGCCATGACCACTTCCTTCCAAATCCTTGCAGACCGAGACGACCTTTCTAGTTGGCCATGGCCACTTCCTTCCAAATCCTTGCAGACCGAGACGACCTTTCTAGTAGGCCATGACCACTTCCTTCCAAATCCTTGCAGACAAAGACGACCTTTCTAGTAGGCCATGACCACTTCCTTCCAAATCCTTGCAGACCGAGACGACCTTTCTAGTAGGCCCTGGCCACTTCCTTCCAAAACCTTGCAGACAAAGACGACCTTTCTAGTAGGCCATGACCACTTCCTTCCAAATCCTTGCAGACCGGGACGACCTTTCTAGTAGACCATGACCACTTCCTTCCAAATCCTTGCAGACAAAGACGACCTTTCTAGTAGGCCATGACCATTTCCTTCCAAATCCTTGCAGACCGAGACGACCTTTTTAGTAGGCCATGGCCACTTCCTTCCATATCCTTGCAGACCGAGACGACCTTTCTAGTAGGCCATGACCACTTCCTTCCTACTTCTGGCAAGCCAGGACAGTGCTCTCTAGTAGGCCAACTCCTGGCAAGCCACGACGGTGCTTTCTGGTAGGCCATGAACACATCCTTCCAACTCCCGTCTGACAATAAAAACTATATTAATGGGGGAGTTGAAATGCATTCCAAATGATTCAGAGGCAGACAGGGTTGGGTTCTGGGTATTCGGCCTAGAGCCAGTACACGCCCATTTTTGCAATATTGCCGTTCGCATTTAATTTATGTACATAAAATCAAAATTGGATTTTGTGGTAGTCTATTATAAAGCGTCAACAGATTCCGGTTATCTCGTATGTACATTTAAATGTACCGCGTTCGTTGCGCCTCCCTCCACGTTTTTGTGTGCTGACTCGGATATTATCAGAGGTCACCATTAGGCAGTCTCAGTTTTGTATTTATACTGTAGTTAAGGCTTCACGGCTGTAGAGGGGCAAGTGGGGATGTGTCTTAACCATAACAGAAACGGTGCGCATCTTTGCCTGGCGGAAAGTACTGCGCATGCTCCGTTTCATTTACCCATCTCCTTCACTCGCTTCTCCTTACGCAACTTATACCGTCACTGCCATTTGATTCTCATCGTACATTTAAAGATCACATCCATACAGCCGACTGTATGGATATTCGAAGTTTGATGTTTTTCAGTCGGTCAACACGATTGTTCCCAATTGTGATGGGTTATTCCCTAATCCTGAAAAAGAAATCATGATATTTCATGAGAGGGGGAAACCCCAGTGAGGTAAGGGATCCTCACACACACGAAACTCCCTTCAGTCAAGAGCAGATAGTGACCAAGTTAACTGCTCTCTCCAGGACCGTGCAAGACTTATTAACCAGATAAGTAGTCTGTCCAATACAATCTGAATTTGCAATCACATACTCCCTCTAAGCAAGCAAATTTTGGAATTTTTTCACCACGTCCAGTATCTTAACAAAACTTCACATAGACTACAACTAACAAATATTGTCGAGTTGCATTATCCTAACCAATAGACTACTGCAACTAAATAAGTGCACATATTGTAAATTCTTTCACCCATATTTTTCAGACATAGATTTTTAGCCTAAATGTAATGGATTTGATCGCTTGACGATCAAAACTGGTCATGCAAGTATGTTTATTAATTTCATGACATTTTTTTTTCAAGATTAGGGAATAACCGATCACAATTAGGTACAATCGTGTTGATCGACTGAAAAACATCAAACTTCGTTTACCAAGGCAACAATGAAGATGGCTTCTAACACCAAAATGTATGGATATTATTAAGTTGACGAGTATAGTTGTAACAGTTAATTAAGTTTCATAATTTTTCTTTATAAGATACAGATTTTCAAGGTCTGGTGTAATTGATTTTTGAGGATTAGCGTGGCCTATAATTTTAGATCTGGGTGATCTTGACTGTGGTAAGCATTTTCAGAAGTGTGTTTTTAAAGTTTTGGAACATTTCATTATTAGGTATTTATATACACATTTTGTCTTAATAGCATTTACTCCCAGGTTGGCTTCACCCACGGACTCTGCGAGGGACCAATCCTCAACCGTTGCAAGGGCGGTGTTGGAGCCGAACACACCTTGACTACTGATACAACTGGGTATGGTGACAGGCCGATCGCCCAGGCGACCGTGAACTTGGGTCTAATGAAGGGTCAAGGAAGGGATTTTGACCGTTGGGCTGAAAGTAATCGTCCCGGTATTTGTCTGGTGGTGAAAATGTGAAACCACAACAAACATTTTCAAGACGGCTTAGGTGGGATTCGAACCCACGCTCTCCCGATGTCAGCGAGACAAGAGATAGCGCGATAGAGCTCTCGGCTACCATGGCCGGTATTTATACATTTATTATTATGGATACTGCTCATGATTTAAGAACCATTACATCATCCCAACTTACTTTTCAAGAAAAGGTGGCCGTAAAACAAAAGGGAAGACCTATTCAAAACCAGAATTTAATTTAAACATCCCTATGCAAAAGAAAGATTATTAATTGCTAATTCCATGTTGAAGTGTAGGCTATAACAAGTATGAGTGGGCTTGTCGCTGTGAACTAACCAACAGAATATATTATCTCTAATGCTTAGTGTTTGCGTTTGACAAAGCCAAAAGTAGTGTAACAGGGACCAAAACAGGATTTTCTGTCCTAGGACATTAAACAACATAAAATGGGCAGACATGAACAATCAACATCGTACATGAATGCAAATTTGGCATTACAAGTAGGTTACTTGGAAATAAGACAGCAATTAAAAGGTTCTTATACCTTGCATTCAGCAAAGAACATGGAACTGCAAAATATTGAGGTGTCGAAAAAGCGACTTCATGTGCCATTAGGGAACTTAGAGAAAATTATGTGAGTGACGTTGTAACGAGACTGTTTTTTTATGCTTAGGTATGCATCCATTTATACCTACCGGATTCTTGTTTATGGATACTCGACTTTAGGCCTTAATTACAAACAAACCAACAGACCTATTGAAAAATGAGTTATACCAGTGTTTTCCTTGTTTAATTTTGCGTTAGACTGTATAGAATACTCAATCTCGAGTTTAATAATTATTGTTTTATTTGTGGTTGTATGGAAAATAGTCCGGGTTTTTGACGTCATTTCTAGGAACCGCTCACTTAAATGTATACGGTAAACTGTACATGGAAAACTATTTGGCTGAGGGTAATGCAATATTTATATTATAGGCACTAATATTGGTAGTGTAAATCGCAAGTTTGAATTTTTTCAACTACCTAATAAAAGGTTCTTATACCTTTTCTGAAGTAACGTTTTCTCAGCCCAGGATAAACGTACTGCAGGAAATTTGGCCTCATTTTGAAGCTCTCATTCGTGATTATTGGAAACTTCGACCACTGTAAACGTACAGTGTGATGAAGAATTTATGGAGAGTAATATTAATGGGAGGTTTCCTGCGTTGTGGCTCCTGTGATTAAAAGCGGGCGGGCGGGCTGGTGAATTCGAGTGTAGCGCTGCCGGGTAGCCTCGTCCCGGGCAGTTGTACAATGGAATGCGAGTGACCTGGCTATGTCTGCATGCTATTTTAGTCTTCCGTTGTACTGCATATTGGCCACATCACATCAGTTCCAGATGCCTCCGAGACCACCATTGTCTGAGGGCGAACTTTCGCTAGTATTCAGTGCCATTTGTTTCTTTCGAAGAAGGGGGGGATTAGGGGACAAGAGGTTTCCTATGTATCGGAAAGTGGCAGATTGTCTTCGATTATCAATGTCCCTCTTCAAGGGAGAATTATTAAAATATGTCATCCAGGTTAGGATAGAAACAGTGTGTGAGGCTGGGGCCAAGTTGTCCGAAGATCCAACTCCATGATTTTACTTTGGGCACAATTAGAAGCACTAAACGCGATTCTTACATGAATAAGGTATTCCCCACAATTAAAAACCTCTGCGAGAAACTGACAGAAAATATGGACGATTTTCTTGATATGTCAATTTCTACACTTTTGAAAGGAGTCATAAGCTTGAGATTCCAATTAAAAAACTATGCAGGAAACCAGTGCTAATGGAATCTGTGACAGTTGCTGCATCCCGAAATAGATTCCCGAGAAGAATGAGAGAACTTCGAGCACAGGGCTACAAGATCCTCTTTACAGACGAGACCTGGTGCGGACAGAACCACACTATGAAATATGGGTGGCAAGAAAACGTGGTTGATGCTTTGGAAAATAAGTTCGACAATTATGATCAATACAGGAGGTGCATTCAGGAAATTTATCGATGGCGTGGAGATTTCAAGACACCGTCTGGAGCTGGGAATCGCATCATAATTTTGCATATAGGAAGTGAAGAAGTATTTCTTGACGGCGCAGAACTTTGTTTTATTGGCAAGCGGTGATTACCACAACGAAATGAATGGTTCACGAAAGTGCTGAGTTTATTGCCTCAAAGGTCAGCAGTCATTATAGATCAAGCCCCACATCATACAATAGTCGATCCTGCAACCAAAAACACAAACATGTCATGGCTGAAACCTGACATTATAACCTGGATTACATCAAAGAATATATAGTTACCACTTGGAGTTGGCAATTACAACAAGCTGACTAAATCAGAGCTGATTGTCCTTGCCAGGCCTTATTTTAAAACTCCATTAAAGAAGCTGGTACAACTAATCAAACGACTTCGACCGGATGTAAAGCTTGTTTGGTAACCAGTGGCTCATTGCGAGCTCAATCCAATGGAATTTATTTGGGCTTACGTAGGAAAAATAGCAAAAACAAATATGGCTAACATATTAGAAAATGGTAGAGGTATGGAAGCAATGAATGTTTTATGCCGAGAAGCTTTACGTACCGTTACTCCCGAACTCTGGAAACAATGTATTAAACACTCTAAAGGAGACCGCTACTGGGAGAAAGATGGAAAGATGGACTGTTTGAAAATGTCCCTCATTTCGAGCCAGTCATAATTAACATGAATGACAGCAGTTCTGATCCATCGGAACACAGCAATTCTTCAGACGAAGAAAACTGGCTGAATTAAATATTGTAAAGATATGCAAATAATGTAAATAGCCCATGTAAGAATTGTGTAGTATGGCATTTCCAAATTAGGAAGCAAACCATTTTTAAACCTGCAATTGAAGGTCCAAAGCCCTTACGTGAAAAGGTGATGGAATATGATATTTTTACGAGGAAAGAAAATCAAAGGTTGAAAGTAAACTTAAAGCTGTGTTCGTTTGTTGCGAGTCATGACTACTGCAACTTAACCCGGCAACTCTGCACCCGATTTAACAAGCCCGCCTGCTTTTAATCGCACGAGTCGGAATGCACAAAACCTCCAATTAATGTTACTCTTCATAAATTCGTCATCATACTGTACGTTTGCAGTGGTCGTAGTCTCCGATAATCACGAATGAGGGCTTCAAAATGAGGCCAAGTTTCCTGCTGTATGATTATCCTGGGAATGTTCATACAACCACAAATAAAAATAATAATAATAAACTTGAGAATAATTGGCTTATACACTCTAACGCAGAATTAAACAAAGAAAATATTGATATAACTAATTTTTCAACAGGTCTGTTGGATTGTTTGTAATTAATGCCCTAACCTCGAGTATCCATATTAAAAATCCCATTGTAATTTAGATGTTATTTTAAGGAGTTCCCATCCATAATTCGTCACAACTAGCCGCCACTGGGATGTTACTCAGACAACAATCACCGTCATCACCAGAAATACAACTTACATAAGTGTATCTGTATTAGGTGGAATCTCTCTCATCTTGAAGTGCAGTGAGATCTAGTTACAAGGGCAGAACTGGTCAACGGGGCAACTTTCCTTCCAATCGCCGTTGACAGTTACATTTTAGAGTTAAGATTTATTACTTGCTCTACTAACAAGGTTCCAGAACTATCAGTGGCATTTGATATCTGTCGTATGAATAGTAGGCCTATCAAGTTTAAACTAATGAGCACAATCCAGAAAAATAAACATAATATTGCTGGAACGATTGAGTATTGCCATGTGATAGTTGTACGTAAAAGTTCTATAACAATGCACTTGACAACCGTAGATCTTTGTTTGAAATGCCCAAAACGTTGGCAATAACCACCTACTCACTTATTTATGTAGGCAATATATAAGTCATCTTTGTCTCCTTTGTGGCATAATGTTGTGACCGTCCCAAAATCACAAGGGATCAAACCCTCACCTTCGAGACTTACGATTCTAACGAATCGATCATATATTTTTTTTCGATGCTTTTATCTGTTATCTAATAATTTATTAGAGTGTATTATTCAATATGATTGATTCCCATAAAATTTGTTTAGCTTTAAGATGTCGATTTATAGGAGGATCCAAGTCAGGGTTAAATGTAACATTGTAATAATATTTATTTGGCTTGCTGGAATTGAGCACATTTGAGGAAATATATGACAAGCATATTGCACCAGTTTTCCAGGTTGGAGGAATTCTGAGCGGCGGGGTTAATCCCACGGCCGTGGAAGATGTTACTTAGAGGTCGAAGCGGGTGATTACATCTGGCATCCACTGTATGTACTGGAGGTGTGTTTGTGAATAAGTGTATACTCTTCTAATTGGCTGGAATCTCACCATCCGTGATATTCATCGTGTGGACCAGATCTGGGGAGGGGAAGACGTGATTGATATTACGGTTGACGGAGGCTGAGAAGAGGATTACTCTTTCGATAGATTTCGTCTGGTGAGGATCGGTCTGGGTCCACGCTCATCTATTTTGGTAGGATATTTGGACTTAGAAGTTGGAGCATCTGGTTATGCTTGATTATCCTTGGGAATAGCGGTAGTTCTGGACATTTACGATAGCCTGTTGAGAATTTCATACTGTACCGCAGGTCGGGATACTCTTCAACTGAGGATATTCTGTCTAGTTTCAGGAAAGTCAGCAATGACTTACTCTCTCGAAATGCGTATGGTACTGGAAGTTCGAGTCTGATTACCAATATTCGAGGGCCATCACAATAGTTTTCTAATCGGTGAATACTGGTCAAATATGCCAAGTATTAGTAAATTCAGGTGCGGAATAAGTTCTGGAATTCACTAAATGGATTCAGAGCTCTATAATACATTAAAATCAACGAGTAACAAATTAACTCGTATGATTGTGAAAGTAGGCAAACTACAACCACCAATATAAATCAATAGTTCTAGGCATGTGAAACAATTTAGCTACTGTAATACAAAAATAATTAGGACTGACTCTATGGGAACAACAACCCCAGAATCAGTAGATATAGTCTTCAAGCCAGCCACCATCATCTGTAAGAAAAAGTCAACAACATATTCCAGGGTTCATAAGTGATTGTCATTGCCATTTTATATATGACAGGGAACGTTAGGTCAGTCTGTAGTCGGCGAGGATCCTGCAGAGTGTGTTTCATGTGTTATATCAGAATATATTATAATGTTTAACAGATATCAGATGTTGTTATTTATGCGGTCACCGGTGTAGTTGGGTGTGAATGAGTATTGCTGTTATTACAATCGTTCAGGTGCTTAACCGCCACGAGCCCCGATTATTTATTTATTTATATGCTATTGAGAGGAGAAGTGGATTATTATTTTATTATTATTATTATAGTTATTATTATTATTATTATCATTCACTGGAAGGACGTACAGTCACAGTTGTGCGCCCAACAAGGGACTGGAAGGTTACGATTGGCACACAAGCGTGGGATGATCTGGTCATTGTAACTTTATACAATTTTTTGACGCCACAAGCGTGGGGTTCGAAGTACGAAATAATAACAACAATAATGTTCGCGAGTGCGCAGAAGACAATACACACATTATAAGGGATAGAGTCATTTCAAATTTCATACAG
Organism: Meconema thalassinum; assembly: GCA_946902985.2. Taxonomy (NCBI): domain Eukaryota; kingdom Metazoa; phylum Arthropoda; class Insecta; order Orthoptera; family Tettigoniidae; genus Meconema; species Meconema thalassinum. The sequence goes on along the minus strand of OX336389.2, from coordinate 1,021,875,565 downwards.
GTCACAGGTTATGTCCTCAGAGCGAAGTCTGATATTAAGAAGTAGAGCCATAAGCAAATTCAGTAATAAGATATCTGATAACAAATTAAGCATATAGGTGGCTAAGAGCTTGCAGAGTGAGAACTTGGTAGAGGAACCGTCGGAGAACTCTATCATTATTGAGGAATGCCAGATCACTAACGAGGGGGGCAGTAAAATTAACGATAATGGGGAGAAATGAACGCTAGTTTTCTCCAAATGCCACTGAGTAAAATGACAGGAATGCAAGAGTCTATTAAACAGCAGGGAGAGTCATTAAGCCAGAAAATAGAGTCTGTAAGTATGGAGATAGGAGAAATGAGGAAGCAAGGAGAGTTTATGACTAAGGAAATAGCAAGTGTTAGGCAGCAGGGAGGGTCTTTGAAGGTACAAAGAATGTGTACGTAAGCAGGTTGAATCTGTGAAGTTATATGTAGTCGAGGCAGCGAAGAAACAGGCAAAAGCGACGAATTCTAAGATTGAGGAGTTGAGTAAGGAAGCACAATAACATAAATCTGTGATGAGTAGTAGGTTCGAAAACTTAAAGAGATTAGCGGTAAGATATAGGAGAGAGAAGATGTGCTGAGAGAAGAGACAGCGAAAAATCAGGATAGCTTGTAAATTAGGTTATCAGGGATGGAGGGCTATCAGGATAGTCAGAAGCGGGAATTGGGGGCAATCAGATAGGCAATTAGAATGAACGGGTACCAAATATAAGAGCGAGTGAGCAGATCGTGTGAACGGGTATGCAATACCGTAAGGGAAAATTCAAAGCAGTATTTTCTTAGAGTAGGGATCGTAGAAGATAAACTGAAGGAGATCGAGAGCCTTAAGGGAGAACAGGTGACATTGGCGGAGAGGACTGAAAAACTTCAGGAAGGGTTGATTAAGGTCAGAAGAGAGATGAGAGGCCGGCCAATGAGCCAAAGGGGCATGTCACTTTGTTGTTCTTTCGGGGATTCTGGTTTACCACAGTTTAACTCTCGATAGTTCAATCCAATGGAATATTTGAAGTTCGTGGAAAAATATTTAAGAAAGACTTAGACGATGAAATAATCTACTGGGAAACGGTCATGGAAATCTTGTCACACTCGGTCAAGGGGGATGTAAAGTTTTGGTTCGAGAAATATAGGCCGAACCTGAGAAACTTAAAAGATTTTAAGAGCAAATTCACGGTAAAATTTCGGGGGGAATCTATTCCGGCTAGGGAACGGGAAACTCCCATGTTTGGGAAATTCAAGGAGCGAGTCGGGGTATTCCTCACAGAGTATTTTTTTTAGCCAACGAGTTAGTGTGAAAGAATTTAGATGGGGTAAGATATAGTAGGATTGATGCTTCAACACTTTCCGAGTAGAGTGCAACAGGCTAGCTGTATGCAGAAAGTTAAGAGTATTGAGGAGTTAGAGGAACTGCTAACTAGCTTTGATAATTTAGGCCATCATCAAAGAATAGAGTGGAGGTGAAGAGTGAGAACAGAAAGAACGAACATCAGTCATATTTTAATTGAAACAGGTTAATCAGGGAAACAGAGGTGACAATTTTATTGTCATCAGAGGAGGGAGGAAAATAATCATAGGAGAGGTGAGAACAATAGACAGGTGGAAGATTATCAGAGGAGAGATAATTTCCAAAGGTGGAAAACATTTCAGAGAGGGCAACAGGAGGGGACAGTTCACAGAGCTAGCGAGGCAGTAAGGAGACCTGAGCAAGCTGCGATGCCAGGTCCCAGTAATTTAAACTCTCAGCGGGTTGTGTAAATAGGTCAGGTAGTCAAGCCGATGGTGAGTACATTAGGCAATATATAATTAAAGAGGAGAATGTACATTTCACGCCTATGGTGAAAGAGGATTTATTGGCCGACCAAGAGGAGTTTCAGGTAAAAGGTAAGAACGAGGTTTAATCATGGATTATTGCAATATGAATTTTAGGGAGAGAAGTTAAGACTCTGGTAGACTCAGGAAGTGAGAGGATTTGCATCAGTAAGGTAGTGTATGAGGAAATAATTAGGAGTGGACATAGGTTGGAAGAGATGCCTGTGAAGACCATGCATATTTTCACAGCCGCAGAAAGTAAGAGTCAGAATGTGAGTAAGCAGCTATTATTGCCTATTACGTTAGAGGGTGAAGTGAGTAATCAATGCTGTCTGGGGTTATACCTAATTTGATTTTCGCTGTAGTTCTTGGCACTTACTGCCTGAATAAGCATAAGGTTGTTATGGATTGTGATAACGGAGTTTTATATCTGGAGAGAGGCATCAATAATCAGGAGATTAGGATGAGATGTGAGGTGGTTGAGGAGATGAGTGAGGCTTGTGTTACTAAGGTTTTGGAGGGGATGTCAACAGGGGTGTCTGACGAGGAAGTACATTTGGTATATGTATGCCATATTTCAGTGGAGGAACATCTAGCTGATCCACTTCTGGAAGCCGTGCACAATAGTAAGTTGTGTGATGTGAGTAAGGAGGATTTATTTGAGGTATTATTACGTAATAAGGAGGTATTTAGTGACAAGCCTGGATTAACGCACGTGTACGCTCATCGATTTGAACTGGTTGATAGTTCACCGTTATCTGGTCCCAGATATGCCATTCCTTTCAGGTATGCTGGCGCCGTAGAGGATGAAATCAACCGCGTGTTGGGCCAAGGTATTGTTGAGCTATCCACGAGTATGTATTCTAACCCACTTGTTGTTATTATGGTGTTTGAAGCCATTTTCAGTGTTGCCTTAGTAAAAAAAGTTTGGTGCTTTTCAGTAAGCAGCAAACTTTTGTCCACTTGTTGTTGTTTTTGTTGTTGGGAAGAGTGATGGCTCAGTCAGACTGTGTATTGACGCTCGTCAGTTAAATTCTAAGATGGAAGGTGATTCTCTGAGACTTGAATGTATAGAAGATCTTGTTCAGAAGTTCAACGGTAAGAAATGGCTTTCAACCATGGACCTTAGCGCCAGCTTTTGCCAAGTGCCTTTAAGAGTATATGATAGGGAGCTGACTGCATTATACGGGTGGCCTTTTTCAGCATTGTGTCGTACCATTTGGGTGCAAGACTAGTAGCTCAGCATTGATCAGGGCATTAAATTTAGTGTTAGGACGGGGCACACACGATTTTGTAAAAATGTACATAGACGATCACATACTAAAGAGGAGCACCAAGTACGCGTGGACCTAGTTTTGAGAAAATTAAGGGAGGGGGATTTTACAGCGAAACTTAGTCAGTCTTCGTTTACAATCCAACAGCTAACATTCCTAGGGCATAATATCACCACACAGGGGACTTTTCCCGAATAGACGCGATAAGACAAGATAAACAATGCCGCTCTACCACGTAACGCCAAAAAACTAAGATGTGCTTTAGGGGTTTTTAATTATTTCAGGAGATTTGTCTTAAAGTATTCCAATCTGGGTGAATCTTTTAGGGAACTGTCGAAGCAGGGTGCGAGATGTGTGGAGCCATGAGCACGAGGCACCTTTCACTGAGTTGAAGGGAGGTATCGTGGATTCAGTTATGCTGAAATACCATAGAGTGGAATTTCCTTACGTCCTTATGACTGACGCCAGTATGTTAGGAGTTTCAGGTGTGTTGTGCCAGTATGATGACGAAGTTAATTTAGGAATAGTCTCATTAGCTAGTAGGGGATTGAATATGGCTAAGAAGCATTATACTATCACTGAGATAGAATTATAGGCTATGGTTTACTCACTTGGTACTGCACCCGAAATTTGAATGTTTCATGATAAAAATGATGATATTTTTTGAGCCCCATGATAAAATTTAACATTGCAATATATATCTTGAAAGTTGGCTCAAGAGAGCTTTGTTAGCAAACGCAGACAGTGGGAGAAACCAGTCACGTGATCAGAGGCGCCCCTGAATATTCTCGATCATTGGAAAGTGCCTAGCAACAAGGCATTACCGCGCAATATTACCAGTTAATTGTTATAAAATATATCATTGGATATATGCTTACAGCCAATGAGAGGAGGGTTTATGGAAGCAGATATGGATTTTTACCTAGTTAATGTGATTAACTATTCCATTTAAGCCCTATGTAACAATTTTACTCCAATGAAATTATCAAGAAAATTAAAAGAAGATATTAGTACAACTTTAAATGTCGCAGAAGGGAAGAAATTCACTGTAATAAGCTTTATTACAAGTGCGCGCCAATAACTACGCGCGACCAACAATGGCGCCGAATTTCAGGCAAGGAAGAGAGGGGACGGCTTGTAGAAGCGTTCTTCTCTCGACAGACTTCGAAGGTACAAGACGTGTTACCCGTGGTAGTTCATTCCCGTAGACACGATACTGAGTGCGGTCCTACGCTACCAAAATAAGTGAGTAAAGTGATATTGTATGAACATTGAGAATTTGTTTTATTGGAACATTATGATGGCTACAAACATTTATAAAGTGGAATTGGTTTTTAATACTTTGAGTATGAGTGAGATGATGGATTAAAACTATTACGCGATTGGGATATGTCGATTCAGAGTTGTGATTAGCAACATGGAACAACGTTAATGAACAACGAGAATATGTATAACATCTAGAATTATATAATGCCGAGACAACATAAGACATTATGTACACTTCCATCCAGTACATTTAATGTGCATTCATGTACATTAATTCTCGACTATGAGCAGATATAATCTTTCATTGACCAACCAAATGAACATTAACATCTACGACAGTCATTCGATGTACAACTTACACATTTATTTGTAACGATGGAACTATTACGAATATATTGCAAGGGGCCGATAACCTAGATGTTAGGCCCCTTAAAACAACAATTATCATCATCATCATCATCAATGTATTGCTCGATAAGGATGGAGGACTTTCGAGTGATGTCGGCGATTGAAGAATCATCAGCGGGATGACGGAAGATAGAAGATACTAGGCCCGATGATTGTTCGAGATTGAATCCATGTTCGAGGAACGAGGTTCGACGTCCGGAGCAGACGAATATGCCGGGAAGGAAATCTTTCTATTCCCGAGGTCGCTGTCCTTGTCCACTGGCGTTGAGCGGATTTGGTTTCAACAATTCATATCTGGGAGATGATCCAGCCGGGTATTTTCGAACACCTGATGATGAACTTGAGTTGTCTACAAAACTAAGGTAGAAATGTTTTGCATTATTTAGTAGTTTGAGTATTTATGATGGCATTTGTGAATAACAATTCTCCATATTTAATTCATGTATTTTCACTTCGATGTTTAATGAGTTTTATTCTACAAGATCGTATAAGATGATGGTCATTGGTCATCTATACTTGAAAATATTTTATGATTCACTTTCTGAGTTGAAGTCAGCTGTTTGAAAAATTTATTTTCCATTGGGAAAATCCTCAAGAAAGTTATTATTCGACGATTTTCGATTTTTATTCAAGATTCCAGGCATTTTGTCTTTGATATTTTTTAGTAAATTTTGTTTAATATGAATTGGGCACTCTTTTTGTAAGAATAATTCATAGTTAGGAGAAGAGATCTACGCGTGATATATTGTGAAATATCACCAGATACTATAAACATTTCGTCGATCTGGCAAGGTATATTCGTTATGATTACGACGTGAAGTTAAACATTTATGAACATTCTTTGTGTAGAATGAAGTGACATTCAGTCGATGACAAACCGAATTTGAGCTGAATTAAGGCTTCGCCCTTCATTAAATGTAAATTATTTGAGACATATCTTTTGAAAGATAATTCATCCGACTATAGGAAAGTTAGATAAAATCTCATCCGGTCGTGATTGATCATTATTAAACGATGAAATAACACAAGTTGTTATAAATACACAAATGTAACATTAAGTTATTTGTCAATGTAGTATTGCAGCCGTGTATATTTATAGAAATGACCAGTATGAAGAAACATGTAATTATTTTTATTAAATGTATAAAGACATGGTATTTTATACCGTTGTAACTTCGAGTAGTAAACCTTAGAGATCTAATAATATAATATTTTGGGAACGATAAGTTGTATTAGTAGAACAGATATTGCTGTTCATTTGTGAGCAATGGATTGTAACAAAAATAATATCCATGCTAGGAGGAAGTTATGCCAGTACTGTGGAACAATTGTTGAGAAGAATTGTGATGATGTCATTTAAGTTTTGTAACGTGATATACGAAGGTATCTTGCCGTATATGGATGTTTGTGAAATACGAGGGTGATTCCGTATTAATTGTATTGAAGAACTGCAGTTTTAGTGATGAAAGCATTGTTATATATTAGTAGAGTTTTGAAGACTCCTAAATGGGATTAGATCTGCGACACGAAAGTCGTTTGAAGGCAGAAATTCGTTGGGAAAAGATATACTATCCTTGTATATTATATTATTATTAAATTTCTATTAAACCTGGAATTGTAACAACAATATGAACTAATCTTTGCTGATCGGTCATATTTATACCGATGATGATAATTAACATGATTTTGACATTTATCGGTATAGCATTAGTAAATGAAAAAGTATAGCAGAAGATAACTATACTAGAGAAAGAGTTAATAATTATATTAACAAAGTTATATCGTTAAAGAATAATTATATTGAAACAATAGACATGTAAATAGTGTATACAAATATTTCCATTTTTATATTAAGGGATTTCATTATTTATAATATTTAATATTTTTAAATGTTTTTGAAATAGAGAATAGTTTGAAAGAGCGAACTTTTGATGTGAGTGTTTGAAGTTAGCTATGATTGTTGTATGTATGAAAGCTTCGTCGGTCATGAACGGCAGAAGCAAGTGTTAGCAAGAATGTTGTGTAGTATGAATGCGTTTGAACGAGAAATGGCCTTAATAGAGGAAGTTTTGTGAATGTTATTGTTTGAAAAACGAGATGCTTTTCATTTTTATGTATTCTGTATGTCAACAGGGTAGTCCATGCCAGGTGGCAGACAAGCCCCGTTATAAGCAAGGCCGAGCAGGAAACAAATGAGCCGAGATATTGCAGGTGGGTGTAGAAGAATCTGAGAGCTGAATCACAGCTATTATTTAATAACCAGTTCATATATGTGGAAGGCACGCGCCTGAGAAATGTAAATGTTTTAAAAACGGCATACCTGTCTCAATGCAGAGCCAGTAGAATGTTTAGATTATTTTATAATTTTGTAGAAGGCAGAATCCTTTTATTTTTAACCAGTTATGTTAGCGTGTATGTAAGGAGTTTTGCCAGCAGCAGTGGCGTGTATGGATGATTATAATATGGTGTTATTTTGTTAGTAAGTGTTATTTAGTTATTATTAATATATTTATATTTTTATACGTCGTGTCTCTGTCCTTGATTATTCTATAAAATGGAGACGTGTTATGGAACAGCCTAAAATAGATAGGATGTCTATTTCTTTCCAACAAAGCCTTGAGATATTAAGGTAAGTTTACACCCTACCGTATAAAGCTAGTTCGTTTTATATCCATAACATGTTCCAAGCCTACTGTGAATAATCGTGAAAAACTCGTTGGCGTAATTGCAATAGTTAATTAGCCGGGACTTTCACCTTTTATAATCCAGCTTTGCTTTGGATTGACCGGCGAGTACCTTCTCGATTTTTTCGGGTACAGTACGTTTCGTAGCTATGTTCTGGGGAGCAAGTTGAAGGTGCTCACAGACAATAATGCTCTAGTATTTATAGATTCGTGTACGTGACCTCTAATAGGGTGTCAAGGCGGATTTTGGCAATCAATGACTACGAACTGAATATTACGTACATTAAGGGTAAAGAGAATATAGTGGCTGACTTCCTTAGTAGGAAAAATGGTGATGATGATCATAGGGTGGTGGACATAAAACAGGGTGTTGGTTTGTGCGTCACAAAGGCGAGAGATTGTGATGAGGAGATGGGTAAGCTCCGTAATTTGCTGGCAGAGCAAGAGAAAGACGAGAGCATGGCTCATATCTTGTGTGAGTTGAGGAAGATGGGTCGGAGCTAGACTCCAGGAGGGTAAGTCTGCCTATACTGTAAGCTAGAATTCGACTTGTTAGCAAGGTTATGCTCTCTAGGAAAGTGGAAGGTTTGTGTTCCATTAGTTTTGCAGGAAGCTATGATATGGTATCACCATAAAGCTCTGGGGCATTTTGGAGCAGCTAAGGCTCTTTTCGCTGTTCAGCTGCATTTTATTTGGTGTAATATGGGAGTGAACATAAGGAAAGTCCTTGCGAGCTGCGATTTGTGTCAGCGTTGTAAAACTCCGACGAGATTTTTAGAGGGACCTCGTCAGGCGGTAATCACTAAAAAACCGCGAGATTTACTATGCTGTGACTTGTATGGACCTTAAGTCAAATCTCGGTAGAGATATCAGTATATCTTCGTGATTGTTTACTCTTTTAGTAAGTTTGTCAAGCTGTATCCCCTGAGAAAAGTAAATGGGAGGGGCTGTGTCCTACAGATGGTCGAGAAATACATCCTTGAGTTCGGAAGCCCATCAGAGTATTGACAGACCATGGCAGCCAGTTCACTTCGAAAATCTGGAAAACCAAGTTGAGTGAATTGGGTGTCGAACATGTTTTCTCTTCAATAAGATACCCTTAAGGAAACATGGCGGAGGGAAGAAAGAATGAAAGAATACATAGCATGCTCTCAAGTATTCCGTACATTTGTAAGCGATTGCCACAGAGTGTGGTTCTCCAAACTAGGATATATTGAACATTGGTTCAGTAATACGTACCATGAGAGCACGAGATGCACGCCCTATAAAATTCAGTTCGGTGGGAAGCCTACCAATGAAATTGCAAGGATGTTAGATTTGAAAACGGAAGAGGAGTTTGGGGTGGATATCACCATCCAGCTGGCTAGGAGTAATTTAGAAAAAGCAAGAAGTAAACGTAGGCGGCAGCAGAAAAGTGTTAAGTCTCATTTTTTCAAAGTTGGTGATTCAGTATTTCCCAGGATGCCGTGTCCTTCATCAGCTCAAGCCAAGGAAATGTCTATGTTCTTTCATATTTTAAGGGATATTTTATAGTGACTAAGCGCATTGGCAAGTGTGCGTATGGGCTGGCAGACCAAGGAACCGCTGAAGGGTCATATAATGTGTATAATCGTAGGAGGTTTGTTAGTAAGTATGGTTATGGCAGATTCTCATGACAGACGTAGTCGACAAGTGACGTATATACATGGCATGCTCTCAAGCAATGACGAAGAGGCTAACTAGCCAAGTGAAGATAGCAGAGCGTAAACTTCCTAATGCAGGAAGAAAGTGCGACGTGGCTAAGTGCCAATATTGTCAAGCATGACAGAAAATAGTGAAATTAAAATTATAAGACACTGAAAGACACTTGAGAAATATCGGTGTGAGTTAGTTTGAAGCAAAACCAAACAATGACATTTGAAAGAATGAAAATGTGAAAAGTAGGACGTCAAGAAAATCATATACTTGTATTGAAAGGGTATTAATTTGTGTCTATTGTGAGAGGGTATTTATTTGTATGATGTCAGTTTATAGTCTATATGTGTTTCAGTAAATTTGAGTGTAGATGGAGTCCCCATTTATATGCATCCATAGGAACTCCATTGGAGGGGAATTGTGACCGTCCCAAAGTCACAAGGTATCGAACCCTCTCTTTCGAGACACGATTCTGATGAATCGAACATATATTCTTATTTGATGCTTTTATCTGTTATATAATAATTTATTAGAGTGTATTATCCAATATGATTGATTCCCGTCTAATTTGTTTACTTATAAGATGTGGATTTATAGCAGGATCCAAGTCAGGGTTTATTGTACCATCGTAATGATATTTATTTGGCTTGCTGGAATTGTGCACACTTAAAGAAGTATGTCTTGTGTGACAAGCATATTGCACCAGATTTCCGGGTTAGAGGTATTCTGAGCGGCTGGGTTAATCCCGCGATCGTGGAAAAGGTGACTTAGAGGTCGAAGCGGGTGATTACATCTGACATCTATGTACTGGATGAGTGATTATAAATAAGTGTATATTGTTCTAATTGGCTGGAATCCCACCATCCGTGATTTGGACGTGTGGACCTGACCTGGGGAGGGGATGACGTGATTGATATTACGGTTGACGGTGGCTGAGAAGAGGATTACACTTTCGATAGATTTCGTCTGTTGAGGATCGGTCTGAGACCGCGCTCATCTCTTTGGTAGGACGTTTGGACTTAGAAGTTGGAGGAGATCAAGTCTGGTCATGCTTGATTATCCTTGGGAATAGTGGTAGATCTGGACATTCACGATAGCGTGTTAAGAATTACATACTTATCATACTCTTCAACTGAGGATATTCTGCCTAGTTTCAGGAAAGTCAGCAATGACCTACTGTACTGTCTCGAAAAGCGTAAGTTCGAAACTGATTACCAATATTCGAGGGCCATGACAATCGTTTTCTAATCGGCGAATACTGGTCAAATATGCCAAATATTAGTAAATTCAGGTGCGGAATAGGTTCTGGAATTCACCAAACGGATCCAGAGCTCTATAATAAATTCAAATTAACAAGTAACAAATTAACTCGTATGATTGTGAAAGTAGGCAAACTACAGCCACCAATATAAATCAATAGTTATAGGCGTGTGAAACAATTTAGCTACTGAAATACCAAAATAATTAGGACTAACTCTATGGGAAGAGAAAAAAAACAACAGAATTAGTAGATATAGTCTTCAAGCCATCAGCCATCATCTGTAAGTATAAGTCAACACCATCTTCCAGGGTCCACAAGTGTTTGCCATAAAAGGTGTGCCATTGTATATATGATAGGGAAAGTTAGGTCAGTCTGTAATCGGCGAGGATCCTGCACAGTGTGCATCATGTGTTATATCAGAATATATGTTAATGTTTACCAGATATCACGTTTTGTTATTTATGCGGTCATCGGTGTAGTTGGGGGTGAATGAGTATTGGTGTTATTATAATCGTTCAGGTGCTTAACCGCCACGAACCCCGATTATTAATTAATTTATTTAGATATATGCTATTGATAAGAGAGGTGGATTATTATTATTATTATTTTTATTATTATTATTATTATTATTATTATTATTATTATTATCATTAAGTGAAAGGAGGTGCAGTCACAGTTGTGTGCCCAAAAAGGTACTAGAAGGTTACAATTGGTGCACAAGTGTGGGACGATCTGGTCATTGTAACTCTGTACATTTACAATGTGTAGGACTTATTTACTGAGCCCAAGGTTGCAGGAACGAATTATATCACAAGCGATTACGATTTATTGGGTTCTAAGAGTTATAGATCTGTAACAATAGGAAATCTGGGTCTAATAAGGCCTACAGGGAAACTTTTGGCAGCCCAGCATCTGCTAAGCAACGTTCAGTGCTTACCATTTTTAAGAATTTTATTTTTCCTCGTGTGTAGAATCTCCCAAGGAATTTGTATTTTCACACACTTGGCAGCAGTATACCGCACGATAAAATGTCATCCGTGGAAATAAGAGAGAGAGTGGTATAATAAGGGTGATGTTATTTAAGTGAACATGATTGGGCAACGTTTATTGGTGTTCGGTGCTAGCATAGGATTAGCTTTTGCTAATTCATTGTCGATGCATATGGGGGTCATCGATACACTTAGAAGAGCGCGCGCTCCTTGGCAAAGTGACTTTCATTCATCGCTGTCTCCTCTGAGGTCCAGGTTCGGGACCTAGCTCTTCCAAGCAATTTAGTTCTTGTCTGAGGACTGGAACGGGGTACGCTCAACCTCGTGAGGCAATCCCGAAAAGATGTGGGTTTGATTCCCACCTCAGGCACCCTGATAGTTGTTTCCCACTTCTACTGCAAACAAATGCCAGGATGGATCCCAATTTAAGGCTACGGGTGCCTCTTTACCAATAGTCTCTTTAGTTTGTCTACAAATGCACGCACTACTACTGACACCGAAATAACACATGTTACCAGACAAATTGTACACACACCGAAGTACACGAGACTAAATGATCAAATGTTCTTGCCCGTCCAATGAAATAACAAATTGGGAGAGCATTGGTAGCAGGTCGATTAGTAGACTGTACATGTGGAAGGTTACTTATGCACGGAAATGCTGGACGACAGACAATACCTCTTGTTTAGTAGATTACAAAGTCGCATATTTCATGTCTGTTCCTTGTACCGTTAGGCAGTAATATCACATGTTAGCAGTGATGTTCCACCGCCGGCCTCATGGTGTTGGGGTAGCGTGCCCTGGTTTGATTCCCGGCTCCGTCAGGGATTTTAGAAAAAGATGTGAGGGCTGGAACGGGGTGCACTCAACCTCGTGAGGACAATTGAGTAGCTGCCAGACGGTGAAGCAGCGCCCCGGTCACGAAAACCAAGATTAACGGTCGAGGTGACCCGAAGCACTGACCACGCGTCACCCCAATATCTATCGGCCAAATGGCTGGGCAGTGGTCGCTTCGTAGGCCTTGGTCCTTCATGGCCTGTGGGCCACAGGGTTTGTGGGGTAGCAGTGATTTACCACAGTTATAGCTCGCAATACGAGATGGATAAATAATTGTTGATTATCTATTTATAGGTAGTCTCCTAAGTATCTGAAGCATAGGAGTATAAATCATATATTTACAACAAAAAGATGGTGTAGCTTTTTAATTATTTTGTTTGTCCCAGAAGAAGACCCACCTAAACATCATGGTGGTAATACTTCCAACGATTTGCAGCTTACAGCACATTGTATCCCTATGTGGTGAGCTGACGTGCTATTTATAAATTTTTGAAAACAGAATTGGGAAAGTAAAGGGCAAAACCGAATGTAATTTAGGGAAGAATGTACTTAAACATGTTAGTTCTCAGAATAAAATTCATACAGAACTAGCGACAAAAAATCTATTTGTTCGGTTGGCTTGTATCAGGGGTCTCAGGTGTTTGACCGGTACTGAACGTGTCACTCAGAAACCATACCGAAAAAGCTCCAATTCAACTTGAACAGTTTGAACTAAGCTCCGCCACTAGTAATGGCTTGGACTTTCTAGTACCGATTCACACCTGTCACAAGGTTGGTGTCAAGATGTGGTCTAGGCCTATTAGACTTTATAAAACAATTTTATTACATAAAGAACAAGTAAATCCGTGAATAACTAAATAGCCTATTTTCATATATCCTACTGGTCTTACTCAGAACACGAGATATGAAAATGAGATTTTAAACATTTGCACAGCCGCCATTTTTAAGTTCTCATGAAATTCCTCTAAATTAGACGTCAGTATATTTGCCTAAGGTTTGTATGAAGATATACCGTGCCAAGATTCACAGTCCTAGGATGAAACACGCGCGAAAAATCCATTTAAATATTTAAATTTCGCGTTGCCGCCATGTTGGTTTTGTGTTCACCAGTTTATTAAATGATGAATTAGTGAACTTAAGTTAATAGCTTCTATCAACATACAATATTTCAGTTTGATTGCTGTAATAGATTCGCTGATATTGAGAACCGTCAAAATATTTCGGATGGTCGCCATGCTGGATTGTTATTATGTTAGGGCATTATGTTATGTACTATTAGATGAAGATTATTGCGTAGTTTCATTATTTAATAGTTCACTTCAATAGCATTTAATTTTTAAATATCGAACAGCCAAAACAGTCAAAACAATTGACTTTATTTGGATGTCTGTAGATTAAATTTTATATAAACGTTTACCGCACCCAGTTTCACTGCGCTCGGATGATTTTATTCCATTTAAATGTTTTTACTTCGGTTGGCCGCTATGTTGGTTTTGTGAACACCATGTTATTTTAAGTCCCATAGGTGAACTTATCTTAATAGCCTCTATCAACAAACTAAATTTCATTTTGATTGCTTTCATAGATTAGTTGATATTGAGCCCGTATTCACTCATGCTGGTGATAGGTTTTTAGGAAGCATGTTCATTTACATCAAGTATATGTAGAACGCACTCCGGCAGCAAGCTCAAACTTCAGATACTCTCTTTACTCATGTATCTTCATTGTGTACACTACAGGAATTTATCATTCGTCATTCTGTATAATTTACCACGTTATTGTAACTTATTAAATGATTTTAAATCATAGGTAAAGGTATTTTCCACGCAGATATGCGAAGCGAACTTAAGTAATCGCTACACGACTTTGGAAGTTCCCTTCAAGCCGGAACGTTGTTCCGAGGGGAGACACACCATGTTTTGAGCTCGTTGAGACAACACGTTTCTGAGTTCGTAGAGGACACACGTTAGGACTGTCGAGTCCTTGTCGACTTTGTGGGGAAGGACCCCAGATTATATCAAGTGCATCGAAACCATTTGTATCACGCTTGAGAAGCACTCGAATGTGCCTGTAATTAATTGAAACACCGTGCAGATAGTACGAGAAGTTAAGCCAGTGTTAAATTCACGTGAAATTTTGAAACATTAATATTTTCAGTTCTGCACGTGGCCAGTTATTGCGACACCACGTTGCAGACACCTACGGTATCCATGAGTCGTGGAAAATTGGCTAATGTAATTGTATGTACTGTAAAATCAGTGTAGACACACAATCCTATATAATTAATCCGAGCCGATTTAGTGCCGGGATTTTGGAGGAACGATTCCGACGATTTTGTGATAAGTGTTTGAAAGTACTAGAATCAGTGTGGAGGATACCTGTTGTATCTCTAGAATCAGTGGCAGACACAAAAGGGCCATTCTTTGCATTAGTCTGCACATGTGTGTAGAGTCTGTGTTGCTATTAAACGAAGCGGGAATCTGTAAATTATGTGAACATCGAGATTTTCTACTCAACATGAATTTTCTTATAACCACGTGGACCACATATTTCTCCAGTCCATGAGATGTCCATGAAGGCTTAAAATATCCCATGAGAGGGATGTCTAGAATATAGCTGCCTTATGAAGAAGAAGAAGGAGAGGAAAAAGGGCAGGCCCGTAAGCCCAGGATGGATGACAAGAAACCCCCTATCGGTAGGAGATGATCAACCCCTCATCTCCAGGGTAAAAATGAGGTGTATTACATATCCACAGTGAGTCCTAAACTTAGTTCTTAGTAAAGGTCACAGTCTCGGTAGAGTAGAATAGCAACCATACTGATAGCAACCACTAGGCCGATTTTTGTAGTATAGTATTTTCCTCATGTGTATTTTTCCTACCATAGCTTTACATACAAGTCAAAAGTTATTTGTGAGACACACTGTAGCGATTAACGCGCCGGTGCACCTACGCTTATTTGAGTTCCAATACTGGAAATGTACCCATTACTTTGTCTTAGCTCTGAGAGCTGTTTTCTAATCGGCATGTGCTGAATTTTGAGGGATGATTGTCATCCTAATGCTAACTTTGCAGACACCCTGTTTAATTTAATTCTTTTACACCGCAGGTTTTTGGGCGTATCGTTTGGTGGGATGTGGATTACAACCACCACCTTTAGAAAGGATTTTGTTCATATTTTATGTGGAACTTTGATGCCACAAGATTCCAAGCAGGAATAATCTACAAGTGTAAGAGCAGTGGATATTCAGCCCTGTCTCGAACCCAAGTACACCAGCGTATCAGTTTATACAGCACGAGGAGGGAAAGTGTTGTCAATTTACGTTTGATTTGTGTCAGGAGCCAACACACACAGTTTTTCCAGAACCCGTAAATATGAGAGGAGGTGTAGTATATCTTTGAAAGCAAAGCCGTTGAGACGAGTGGATCGTCTGTCATATAGAATTCTTTGACTGTGAGGACATGTTATATTTTTCTACGTTATAATTCATGTTACAGATCAATGTATTAATGAAACATAATTTAATTGTATGCATTGAAAGGGTCAAGTTCAGGACTGTGACATGTGAACCCAGTGTTATAAAAGACATGTATTCTAACTTGCCGAGGGCAAGATATTTTTCACGTGCTGTGTGAAGCACGCAATATGCAGTTGTGATGACGACGCATTCAAGGTCAGGCGAAACCGAAGTTACAACTACCCATAATTCCAGAGTTCTCATGTGCGAGACATGACTATGATTGACCATTTCAGATATTACATTTTCTTATGAAATGCTTTGCGCAATGTTAAATGAAGGCTACGGAACTGACGTCAACAGATGATGAGCTGTATTTTATAGGGTGACTAGGTAGTCACGACTTCGAAATCTGCTATTTGCAAGCGACTGTTGTAAGAATATATTTCATGATTTACGTTACTTGATGAGAGGTTTATCCCAGTTGTTAGCCTACTTTTCACATTTTGCAAAAATGAGGAAAAAGTAGACTTATGAGATCGGGCAAATGTGTGTCTGTCTGTCTGTCTGTCCTTCTGTATGTCTGTCTGTCTGTCTGTCTGGCTGTGTGTGTCCCCCCCCTATCAACTCCTAAACGGCTGCTGCAATCGAAACAAAATTTCGTAGGAGTAAAGATATATTCCTGAATATCTCACGGCCACATTTGAAAATGATGTCAGTACTACCAACTGCTGAAAAATCGCAATTGAAATTTGAGCTCCATGTTGGATATCTTGGAAGGTATGAATGAGAGCTATTTCAAAATTGGCACACGTATAGATAATAATATTGCAGTTAATTTCCAGGAGGCCATACATGGCAGTGTTGCCAAAATGATTATAAGCCTGCTGATAGGTCCAATTTTTAAATGCATATAACTTCTACCCTATCAATTGAAATTCAACCAAATTTCGTATGTGGTATGTGAACATAAACAGATATGACTGAGCGTATTCTTAAGGGCCACCAGGGCTGCCAACTGTTAATAAATGCTCTCAATTTTTTAAAATCCAAATACCCATATATCAGAAAATATGCAAGCCGACAGCTTTAAACTATGCACACGTATAGTACCTGACATTCTATATTAATTTGGAGTAACTTATTTACGTCAGTGCTACCAACATGATTCTAAGCCTGCTGAGAGGTCCAACTTAAAAATACATGTAACTTCTATACTATCATTTGGATTTCAACCAAATTTCGTGTGTGCTATGTGTACCATAACAGATGTGACTAAGCCGATTCTTAATAGTAACCAGAGCTGCCAACTGTTAATAAATACTGTCTCTGTTTTTGTTACCCTAATATCAATATATCAGAAAGTATGCAAGCCAATAGCTCTAAACGTTGCACACGTATAGTACCTGGCATTCTAGATTACTTTGGAGTAACTAATATAGGCCTACGCCAGTGCTGACAACATGATTCTAAGCCTGCTGATAGGTCCAATTTTAAAATGCATGTCACTTCTATATTAACTAATGGATTTCATTCAAAATTGACACAACAATAGATCATATTATTTCAGATTATTTCTTTCCAATACATGTATGTCATTGTTGCCAACATGATTTTACGCACTGTTAGATCCAATGTTTAACCGCATGTAAAGTCCATGCTATCCACTGGACTTCAACCAAATTTTGTATTCTGTACCTTAAGAGATGGAACTAAGAATATATTCAGTCACCAGGGCTGCCAACTGTAGTTCTCAATTAGGCTACATTACGCTATGTAGCCTATACAGTATTTCGAACTAATTAGAAACTTCAATATTACCAACTTAATATAGATTATTCATTGGCATGAATCTTAAATTTTAAGAAAAGTAGGCTCTTTAGTTCGTTACGGAACTTCTTGTTATTGACCAGTCAGTTATTGCATATGGCTCGACATACATGTTATTGTTGTGCCTGTGTGAAGACACTTTGACGGGTGGAATGAACACTCTCACCCATTTCTAATTCCGGCAGTACTGAGCCGTATTGCTAGACTGAACCAATGAATATTTTTGCGTGTTCGGAGCCGCCGATTGTTGTTATTATTGGAGCGTATTGTTAGCTCATGGTATTATAGTGACTACTAGAGTCACATGTTTTGTAAGCATTTCTTTGGTGGAGACTTACAGTTGTTATTCAGCCTGTGCCCTTATGGTCATCTACGAATCGACATAAACAACTAAGGAACTAAACCTACGAATTAAACATTCCTTAAATAATGAAATCTCACTACTTTAAACCTACGTCATTAATATGATTGATAAATTGGTTTCTCATCTAATGTTGGTCCAACTTTTTGCTTGCTGACCGACGCATTGAGCTGAATATTCCCTTATGGAAATACCTTTAGAAAAGCCGACACTATTTGACCGACGAGAATTACTGGCACCAATAGTTCGTAACTGGTGGGCCACTGTGATTCCATGCGATGTGAATCGCGGTTCATACTGCGCTATTGCCAACCTAACTACATGCATGCTTGAGATGACGATTAAGAGCAAAGAGCTTCCTTATTAGCGTATGCAGGTTGTGTAAACAATAAGATTATTGTGTTACTTCTTCATTTATGTGATTTACCCGAATGTCCTGTGCCATGTATTTATTGTGTATTGTTATAGTTATTGATAGTTGTTTTGTTGTCAGTTATGATTGGTTGCTATCCTAGACTTGTGTTAATTGTTTTCTTACGGACGCTTCTCGCCGTAATTTGTTGTAATTCAGAATTTAGCTCGATTATGTAAATTAAAATATGTAAATATGAAAGTGGTACTGAATTCGAATTCAGTTTGACTCAAGGCCTCGTTGGAGCCGAAGATCGAACCGACTTGTGCACTAAATTAATGCAAGAAATAGAAATTGGGAATGGAACAATATTTTATTCACATAACCACTTTATGAGGTGAATGGAATATATTGATGAGTTTTTGGAAAAATTTGCAGCCTTTTTCGAGAATTTAATGTGGAAACATTTCAGTGAATATTATTTTAACCAAGGGAGAGTCCAATCTTCAGACACTGGAATATGAACAAAGCTTCAAGTTGGCAAGTCAAGGACTGTTTTTTGTTCGCCGAGTCGACAATCACAAAATCGTGCACGCGACACTTTGATAAGAGGCTAGAACAATGAGTTTTTCTTGATAACTCAGGAGCCAATCAGAAAGAACCACAAAAATATTGAGGGAATCGCTATTATATTTAATTTTGATATTTAAAGCGATATAAGCACTTCTATAATTAGCGAGGACGAAATGATATTTTCTTATCAAAACAGAATTAAATATTGATGAATAGAAGGAAAGATAATGGCGAATTACAGTAATGAGGACTTTGTTTGAGGCTAGTCCGCCATTTCAGACAGTAACGAGCGCGGCACTGGAGAGCGCGGAGATTCATTCCTTCACAGCGACAAGTACAGTGTAGACCTGTGTTATTGATCGTCCGAGAAGAGCTGATATGCATAAGCGAGGTACGGCAAGGAGATAGACACTTGACCGAAGGAGACGCCACACTTGCCGAGGAACAGTAGGAGATGCCGGTAATGAAATAAATCAGTAGTTTGAAACTGGAAACTACAGATTACAATTTGCCGCTCACAAGAAGAAGTTTACATTATTGAACTAAAGATACTACCACGGCATACAGAGTAGCCCATTACACATTGACTGCTACAGTGAAGAATCCATAATAAGGAATATTTATCAATCTACTATGATGATAAAGAATTCATGTCAGCGGGGAAGTTCCCAATCTGAAAATATTATGAAGATAGAGATGCAACACTAAATCCATGGAGGGAAGTTAATCTACATGCACGGAGTGGAACTCAGAGTGGACCAGATAACAATGAGTTCACTATTCTACAACTGCAATAATAACAAGCAGTAATCTGAATGCACCAACAATGATTCTACAAAGACGTCCATTACCAACTTGGAAGATTTCAACAATAGGCATTCAATCTACGATGATGAAGAAATGCGACAAGAGACCAGCCGTTCGAAGAGTTCGTTCGACCGGGGTACGAGTTTCCAGATTGTTAATCGAGAAGTATGAAGACCTGTTGGCGCGACCCGAGGCCACGCAGCCTGGTGCTCACGGAGAGGAGCAATCCGCCCAGCTGATTTCTCGCAGACAAGGGGGAACCCGTTATCCAGCATACGTCCGGCACGTGTCGAGCCAGGGGAGAAACATCTTACATATCCGGCCAGGTATCGCAAGAACTTTCCATCATAAAATTAGACGAAAGATTGTTCTAATATCTTAGTAGTTTGTTATATTTTGGGGGTATTTCTGATGTGACCAACTTATGTAGATTTTTCTTTAATCATAACTCATGTTATTATGTTGTCAATTTTATAAATTTAATTGTAAATTTTATTCTACGTCAGAGTGTATAGTTTTTGACGTATTTTAACTATTATTTGGATGTTAAATGTCTCATATTTGAATTTGCTGATACGTTTTTTATTATACTCACTTTAAAACGAAACTGTTTTATACAATTTGAATGCCTTGATAGAATGCGTAACTACTTATAGTATGCGTCAATTTGCTAGATCGCATCGTTTAATAGAGAAAGCATAAGTGAAATATGCTGAAGTATTTGTTATAAAAATTAATATGTCATAAAACAAGTGTAATATTTATAAAATACTTTATGAAGTATAACAATTCCAATATCGGAATATTATTGAAACATGACATTGTTATAGTCATTTGTTACTAACATAACGGAGAAATGAATGAAAATAGGATCATAATGTTGACAGATAGAGTCAAGATGATGCCTAAAGTTATAAATAATTTTATTGAAGTAATTGTTTATTACGAAAACATAGACCAGGTGATTTGTAGATCAACCTGAGGTTTATTTGAAAACAAACACATTTGTAAATGAATAATTAATTCATTAAGAAATACCAGGAAGGGAGGAAATGTTTTATTTTTATTAAATGCGAAGACGAGCGGACTAAAGTCTATTAATGTTGATATTTTATTGTAACGTGGATAATATTATATTATGAAGATTATTAACGGAATGTTTTCATTTGAAGCATTGTGGAATATACTACAACAACGTAATGATGTGAACAAAAATGTTATTGAAGTTTATACAGCACGAAGGTAATGAGTTTGTGGACGAGATTTGTTAGTGTGCACCATGAAAGGTATTTCACAGGTTAGTGATTATCTAGTAGGGTCACTGATTCTTATACATGTTTGGAATGTATCAAGATGGGTTTTTATTTGAAGAATACCGTGCATTGTTATCGTCGGAAGGAAAGGAATGTGTTGAGAAATGTATGCGTGTAGTTAACGCTCTATTGAGAAGTTGTTCACCAAATAGGAAGGTTTATAAGTATATTTCTGGTGAGAGCAAATGGTTTGATACAGTATGTCGAAGAAGTTAACTGACATTTGAGTATTTATTTGTGTTGTACATGTCAGTGAAATGTAATTCCGAGATGCACGAAATTATGAAGGTAACAGATTAGTCCCGCATCGTTCTTCAAGTATATCGAAAATATTTATTCATAATGACATTACAAAGCCGTAGTTAGCTTTATTGTTTGTTACGAAGGTTCTATTGATTATGACAAAAACCATTAGATACAGGTGAAACATTGGTTGTGAACTGCATTAGAGGAAATGTTTTAGAGGAAGGAAACACAGCGAGATTGTTAGATCACGCATGATTTTGTAAATAGTTTGTTAGAATATCGTGCTGGACATGATAATTCGACTAATGTAAATACTTGAATAATTTAATAATTTTTATTAATAATGTTGATATATTTTAGAAAAGATAAATGTATAATATAGGGTATCATTTGTTATTAATTACAATTTTATATGATAACAGCTGATCATATCAGACTGTTTGTTGCAACCGAGTCACATGGTGACCATTGAAAGAAACTTTCAGTACTTATTATTTGCGAACAATTTTGTGAGTCGAATACTTTCGCTTGGAAAGTGAATACAGATAGAAGGACTATCTACATTTGTTAAAATATTTTATTTTTATCTTCAAATATTTTTATTTGTGTCAGGAATTTTTTATAGCATGTAAATTTTTATTTAATAACCTTGAAAGCACTGTTTAGTTTGCTTGTCCTTTTTATAGAAACTGATCATCTTTTCATTTCGCAATCGACATGCAGTAGTGCTACTGGTTAGTTACTACAACTCACTTAGTCTCAACTTCACCGTTCACAATCGAGATCCGAGATTCTCGTCCTAACTTTTATGTTTTAGATGATTGTTTGCTAGTAAACGTGTAACTAGTTACTAGTGTTATTGCAAGACCGATATGCGCCGAAGATTTCCTAGTTATTCACCTAGTAGGGAAGTGTTGGTTAATCTGGCTGGGTATCAACGTCCTTACAATCCTTTCCATCTCAGCGGATATAGGTGGTAGCTATGCGAGATTCGGGCACAGTACCAACATAATTTAGATCTTGCAAATTTTGACTGTGTTGTTTATTGATGATTCTGTTTTCGATTCATCACCTGTTCCTGTATTTCAATTAGAGGTTCTTTACGTACCACGTTCCCAGCTTTGTTGGTGTTGCTTTGATTTCTGCAAGAAGGACTTTCAAGAGGGATAACTTAGCTCCAGTTTGGGCCTGTTTTCCTTATTTTTTATTAGCTTTGCGAACTAGCCGATTTCAAACCCTCCGAAGTAGGATAGGGGTTTGATTTTATTGAATAAATGTTTTACGAATTTTATTTAAGCCTGGATCTTGTTATTTGCTAGCTTTTTGTGTTGAGGGTGTACTTCTTAGTGCGTCTATGACATTACTCCGTGTAACAGCCCGATCCCTCGGGTGATAGATCTCGTGCCAGCGCTAGCCTAAAGGAAGTGCATCCGATCCTCTCAGGAAGTATGTCCGATGGATGGGGTTGTCTGGAATGCCATTTACGGTTCGTGGTACCCCGGCAATCTCCTATGACGGGCACAATATGGAGAACCGTCGAAATATTTCGGATGGTCGCCATGTTGGATTGTTATATATGTAGGTCATAGAGTTATATACCATTAAATGAAGATTATTGCGTAAGTTGATTATTCAAACTTTCACTTTGATGCATGATTAGGGCACAAGAAATAAAAACATTTTAAAATTTCGCACGGCCTCCATCTTGAGGTTATGCAAACAATTGAACTAAATAAGAAGCCAGTGCAATATAATATATGTAAACATTTGCTGTACTAAGTTTCACTGTGCACGGACGGTTGAATCGCGAGAAAAGTCGATTTAAATGTTTGAAATTCGCTTGGCCGCCATGTTCGTTTTGTACTTAACAGGTTTATGAAGGTCAGATAGATGTATTATTTAGTAGTACAGTTTATCACTGTCTAAAATTTCAGGGTGATATCTGTTACTGTTGCGGAGATATGGAATGCCAGTGAAATATTTCGCATGGCCGCCATGTTGGATTGGTGAAAGGTATCAAAATTTGAAAGACATGGTCGAGCTTTGACAAGATAATAGTATGCGCTTGCCGAGTTTCATTGAAATAGCTTTGGCCGTTTAGATTTTATTGGATTGACACACACACATACACACGCACGGACAAATGGTGATCTCATAAGTCTATTTTTTTTTCATAAATAAAAATAGGCTAAAATGTAACTGCAGAAGTAACTGTGACTTAGTCACAATTTTTGGCAAATATTGACAACTGTTATATCACGAACTCTGCTTGAAAGCAAAAGCGACCATTTGCTGAAGGGCATTGTTTGCTCGGTGAGAATTAATTAGGTGGGAATCTGATAAGCAGTCTGGTTTATGCTTATGATCTCGTTGTAAAGACAGAATCAGTCGAAAGCTTACAAGCCAGCATGTTAAAATTTGAACATAATATGTTATGCAAATCAGCATTTCAGAAAGGAAGTTTATGTTGATAGGGAAGAAAGACGAGAAAATTGAATAGAAGGAACGAAAGTGGAGCAGGTGGATAAATTGAAGTTCTTAGGCTGTATATTCTCTCAGGATGGTAGTAGGCCTAGCCTAAAGGGAAAGAGAGTTGAGGTACGTGTAAGCCTATACAGTATGTTCTCAGTTGCAATCTACTATATTTTGCAAGAAAAAAATTAGTGTAGCTACGAAACTCTCCCTTCATCGCTCAGTATTTAGACGGACTTTGCTGTTTGGAAGTGAGAACTGGACAGATTCAGGATATAATATGATACATAAGCTTGTGGTAACTGATTATATGGGTAGCACAAATGATTGCTGGGACAAATAGATGAAAGCAATGGCAAAAAGTTACTCGTAAAGAAGAGATGAAGGTTAAGTTAGAAATTAATACGCTAGATGAAGCTCTTCGTATGAGTCGACTCTGATGTACGGTTCATGTGATGTAGATGAGGGAGGAGAAATTACTTAAGAGGTTAATGAGTCCAGCTGCAGGGGGTAAGAGAAGCAAAGGATATGGTTGGACTCAGTGTTGAATGATTTCAAAGTGAGAGTTGTAGAAGTTGAAGAGGCTTCAGTGCTAACTGTTAATAGGTGTTCCTGAAGGCAACTTGTTTGCAAAAAGAGGTTTGCCGAGTAGACTGGACACTAAAAGGGATTCCAGTCTCAAATGAAAATATGTGAATGTTACATGGGAGTATGTTTGCTGTAATACGTTGAACTAATGTTCACGTTAAAAAGGAACTTTGCAATACTTCCCAGGAAACTGCACTTGAGTTTTACAACTCTTATTTATGAGCGAGCAGCACACTAAGTACCATTGTATTGGCAGAGTTACACATCCACAGTAACTGAATCAGTTCATCGAGTCATTTTTCAATAAGAATACCGCCTAAGTCATCGAAAACAAGTGACTCTCTAAGTGCAAGTTCTGGTAACGACCTGATAACGCAGTGCTACTACACTTCACAACAACACTCGTTCCAAAACCATCTTCCTTTACGGTTATGGGATGTTTAATGGTAGCAGGCTGTGACATCACGATGCTATCTGCTCATTATGGTGCATTACCTGGCGACGCAATTACAGGTTATTGTGTCCTCACAATGGTGGAAGATCTGAAACATTAGTTCAGTGTTGACTGAAAATATAGATTGGATAACGGACGAGAATTCACGTGCGAGGCGGCTAGATGTGTGTACTCACGTACCCTTCTATGCATGCATTTTATTTTACATTCCTGAGGCGTACCTCGTGGTATAGTGGCTAGAATTCATAACTGTCACCACTGAGATCCGGGTTCAGAAAGTCACATAGGTGACCTTCTAGTATGCCCTTTATCATCGTAAAAAAATCCAGGGCGATATCAGTAATAGTTTCGGAGATATATAATGCCAGTGAAATATTTCACACAGCCGCCATGTTGGATTGGGAAGACGTATTAAAATTTTAAAGGCACGGTTGGGGTCGGACAAAATAGTTCTATGTCCTTACCGAGTTTCATTAAAATCGCTCCAGACATTTTTATTTTATTAGGGGGGATACTCACACCCATACACACACACGGACGAAAAGTGATCACATAAGCTTACTATTTTCATTAATGAAAATAGGCTAAAAATGTTATCGAGATCTTTTGTTTGGCATTCCACTCTCACTATATTTAGCGTTAACTGTTCTATTATATCGTGGCCATCTTGAAATATAATATAATAATTTTCTTGGTTTTAGGTCCCTTTTAACTAATGCGGCTTTTAGAGACGTTTTGGTGCCAGAATTTTGCCCTGAAGGGAATCTTTAACGTGCCAGAAAATCTTCCGACACGGCTCCGTGGCATTTGCGAACCCTCAATTACCAACTGAATGCGCCAGGATTCGATCCTACAACCTTGGGAACAGCAGGCAAAATCTTGTCGCTGAGTCACGCAGCCAGTCGCTTCATTTTCGGATGCTGGTTTAGCTGGTCGTCATCGTCTTGGGTTGAATTTGCTGGTGAGGGAGCTACAAACTAGCCATTTTGTCATCCTTATCACCATTGCTTTCACAATTATTAGCCTATCGGAAATAATGTTGAAATGTGAGAAGAATAGTACCCAATAAGCTATGAGCTCAGTGTAGTCCCTTCGGACTGTGGAGGTTATTACGTTACTCTTTTAAGCAGTATCCATTACACTTATTAACTAAAATTATAATTACTAGTATGGTTCACACGAGCAAATCCTGTCCCAGGGGAATAATAAATTAGGCCTGAAAAGTACCTCCACTTCCTGCTGTTATTGATATTATAAGTGTCAAATATTCGACGAGTAGAGAATGTATCAATCCCACGTTTGCATTTCTAATTATCTGCCAGCATAATATAACAAATAAGTCATGTGTCTGTATATTTCAATTTTTGAAAGAAGAACATGGGTATTGTAAGGGTGTTAACAATATATTTTGATCTGTAGCTACGCAGAACATTATTTTAAATTCTGTAAATCCATGGGTTGTCAATAAATAGCTTTAATTTCCCCACTTTCGTAAAACGGAAACTGTAAAATACCAGTATTGTAAAAAAAATTATCTCCCAGCTATTAAATATTAGAAGGACCGCCTCGTTACTTAAAGGCTATCACTCTTAGCTGTCACCGCGGAGGCCCATGTTCAATTCCCAGCTCTGCCAAGGAATTTAAATCTGGTCTGAGGGTTGGAACGGGGAACACTCAGCTTCGCGAGATAAAACTGGGAAGAGACGGATTCAATTCCTACGTCAGCCGTCCTGGAAGTGGTTTTCCGTGGTTTCCCACTTCTACTCCAGGCAAATTGCGGTATGGTACCGGTACCGAACTTATTACCACGGCCGCTTCCGACCAAAATCCTACCTCGATTACAAATTCACACACTGCTACAGACATCACAGTGATACAGGTTATCAGTAAAGCCCTGCGCGGATGCGGATATCTGCCGTTAAACCCGTTGATATCCGGAAAATTTTTAGCCATGCGGATATAGTTTGCAAGAGCCGCGGATAATCTTTAGAGTTAATTTGTGGATAGTTTTTAGAATGCAATGTTGAACTGGATGTTTTAAAATAATTTTAGTTTCTGCTAAGATCTGCGTTTTTCACGTTTCTTATTATGAGAATCTCTACTTAGTATAAAATTAAGTCCCCGATTCTTGGATGTTACGGGTAAACTCGAGAACCCCTGGATGAATTTTGATGCGGATTTCACCATTCTGTAAAAGATATCTCGAGGATGATTTCTGTAGAAAATAATTTATTTATGATGAAAGGAAGCCGAGCAGTAATGATTTCAGTGGAAAAGTCGAAAAAAACCTGGCGTCCGAGCGCTGGGCAAACCATTAAAAATATCTAAATACTATGAGTGTAAGAATTGTTCAGCATGAAAAGTTCTACAAAAAAGTCCGCGAGAGCATATGTCTCTCTTCAATACATCGCCCATTATAAGTGTTATTACGGTTTAATTTCTTCCATGTCCATTCAACTACTGAGGCGACAGTTTACGAGCTAGCTAAGGGCGAGTCTATCATTCCTGTTACAGCCTAGCTAGCGGGCGAACCTATTGCCCCAGTTACAGCCAGCAGCAAACCGTCGAGTCGTGTTGAGTTAAGACTTCTGAGAAGGGTGGTTGTGTTTGGAGTTTCCCTGGAAGTGCAACTCAGGTTTTCTTTCGCCTGTGGAACACAGTCAAGTTAAGATTGGACGGAAGGGGATTTGAGTTGCATTCACCTCGCCATTCCCTGGAAGTGCAACTCTCATCTCGCCTGTGAACTTTTCATTTCCGCAAAATTCACAATCAATTTAAGATTGGAAGGAAGGGGGAATATATTATATTAAATTATATTGATTGGCGTATAATCTCTACTTAGTATAAAACAAAGTCCCCGATTCTTGGATGTCACGGGTAATCTCGAGAACCACTGCATGGATTTTGATGCGGTTTTCACCATTCTGTAAAGGATACCTCGAGGAACGTTTCTGTAGAAAATAATTGATTAATGATCAAAGGAAGCCAAGCAGTACCAATTTCAGAGAAAACATCGAAATTAAGCTTACGTTGGGCAAACCGTTAAAAATATCAATATACAATGAGTGTAAGAATTGTTCAGCATGAAAAGTTCTACAAAAACGTACGCGAGAGCACATCTCTATATTCAATATATCGTCCAATATAAGTGTTTTTAGATTGGACGGAAAGGGGATTTGTGTTTCATGCACCTCGCCATTCTTAAATTACTTCTGACAAGAATTTGTTGTACATGCATCTCCATGATAATATAGTTAATAGTCCAGTCAGTGATTTTAACCCATCATTCCGAGACGTAAAACGGATATAGATCGTAGTTCATTGACACCGTAAAGAAGCGCTTATCACGTAATGCAATCACAACTGTTCCCGGGCGAAGCCGGGCCGGGTTGCTAGTAATAGATAAGTGGGAGAAGCCAGGCATGGAAATACCTTCAATTAGTGATGACTTATGAAAAAAAAAGTCCTTTATACGTACGCTTGCCTGCGTGGGTACATCCAACGACTAAATAAGTGCTATAATTAGCCACCTACTGTTTCAATTGCCAATACTCAGAGGGAGAAAATTCAGTCAACATTGTGTTTCGATTCACAGCCTAGGGGAACGAAATTCACCTCAAATGTCTAAATGTGTTGCTTTAATACTTTACGGTTTGTCTAATAAATTAAAATATTATTGTAATGCCAGCGGATTCGGATAACAAACGTGCGGATGCGGGTCGGATGCAGGCCGGATGCGGATAATGATTTGTTTATCCGCGCAGGGCTCTAGTTATCTGACAACTCTACACACACCTATGTACACGGGGATACATAACCACGATTTTGTAAATCTCATAAAGAATCAACTTCAATAAAAACAAAAACAACGGTTATTTAGCCCCTTTACAAAAAAAAAACATGTCACTCGGGACGTGGAAATTTTCCGCCCTCCTAAAACCGACTGCCTCGGCTGGAATTCGAACTCGCGAACTTGGAATAAGGAAGAGGAACTGTATCACTGATTTGCCGAGGAAGAAACATGAAGTTAATCATGTCAGTCCCTTGAGGAGTGGAGCACATGTAACTTGTTTACACACTTCTTTCATTAAATACACGCATTAGTTCCGACGAAGCAGCAGATTGCTTCCAGAATTGTGAAACAAATTAATGAGAGATTTTTGTTCACTTGATGTAGGATTGTAATAGTAATTACCACGATCTCAAGAGATAACAGTGGAAGTAAATGGTTGCCGCCAACCGAAACGCTCTTCGACGCTGCAATCTGGAGGTAACATTTCCACATGATACAAAAGCAGAGAATATGGTGTTTTTATTCAAATTCCTTCGAGAATGTTAGCTTATTGATGTCTATTTATTAATGGGCTCTGTGACATCGTGGTCACGTAGCCCCGTATACTTCGGTGTTTGTGCACGCTGACTCATAACATGTGTTACTCTGATGGATGTATTGGTGTATGCACTATCGCGTGCAAAAATAACGGGCCGCCTTGCCAGACGGGAGTTGAGTTTTCGAGCTATCAGGTTGCCTTCACTTCGGGTGTTCTCGGGAGGGGAATGCTCAGAGCCGTGGTTGGACACCTGTCCTTGTAGGCATGGGGGGGGGGGGGGGGGGGAGGAGGGAGGAGGGGGACAGATCGAGGAGCGCAGCGCCAACTTCGATTTTCTTTAGTTTCGCGCTTGGAAGATTGTTACAGGTAACGAGACAGTTTAATAAATTTAAATTGAAATGTCAAGTAACCCATTAATTGTTAAATCTCTTTAGAAATGCACTGTTGAGTTTTACTGTGTGTGAATTCTTTTGAGAATCGAGTTTTCACAGTTAGGGACTAAACGCAGTTTAATAAGGAGAAAAAGAAGAAATCGCAAACGTCCTAAACTAATTATATTTCTGTTATTCCGACGCCAGCTTCATAGAGCCCAACTATCTGCCCCCTCAAAACCAAACGGTCGTTCATATTAAAGGTCTCGGACCTCAAAATCGAGTTCGCTGTCGTGTTACTGAGCCACTGTCAGCCTCTTGTGATTAACAGGTGATACCACACTCCCCCCCCTCTCCCCCCTTGCCTACAAGGACAGCTGCCCAATCACGGCTCTCAGCATTCCCCTCCCGAGAACACACCAAGTGATGGCAACCTGATGGCTCGAAAACTCAACTCCCGCACGGCAAGGCGGCCCGTTATTTATGCACGCGAGCATTTTCAAATTGAGGCTAGAATTTAAGTCAAAAACTATTAAGGGGACAGAGTGTATAACTGATATGAATTAATAACACATACACATGTCAGGAATCACTTCTTTGTTTGGCTGGGGGTATTTACGTAAGGTACGTGTTGCTAAAAATGATAGTTATAAATTATAATATTTCAAGTTGACATGCACTTTACCTGAAATTACCAGAGGGCGTATTGTAATGTCTATCAAAGAAACAACAAAGGCAATTTATAAAATATTTCATGTTGTTGTTGATTCATTTATAAGTTTTGCGACTTCCTTATCATTTAGCTCCGTGTACTTGAGTGTGTGTGAGGATAACCTGTGTTTTTGTGATGGCTGTATTAGTCTGTGTAGTCGTAATTCAGATGATGATTGGGAAGGAGGGTCTGTGGCCTTAATTTAGGAACCATCCCGTTATTCGCCTGGAGTAGAAGTGGGAAACCAACGAAAATCTCCAGGATGACTGAGGAGGGAATCAAACCCGTCTCTTCTCTGTTTTGCCTCACGAGGTTCAGTGTACCCCGTTTCACCTCTCAGACCAGAATTCAACTTCTTGGCATAGCCGGGAATCGAACTCAGGCCTCCGCGGTGACAGCAAAGGCTAGCAACTACGCAATGAAGCGGGTATAAAATATGTATTGAGCTCTCCGAGCCAGTGGCCGTAGTTAACATACAGTCAAGGCAGAGAAGGTCCCCCCTTATATTTTGGATTGGATCCTCAATACCTGCAAGAGCAAGTGCAAAACAAAAGACAAATTGATTTGCAAGAAAATATTAATTGAATATTTGAAAGAGATTACTTTATTTATCAAGTTTAGTGCAGCATTTAATTATTGTGTGTTGGCACTATGGTATGAAGTTGATTGCCTTTGTGCCAGGAAACCCAGGTTTGATTCTCGGCTTCTCTTCAGACTTAAGATTGGATGTGATCGATAGAATGATGTGCGCTTAGCCTTGTGCAGACAATTGAGTAGCTGCATAGTATAAAATAAATTCTATGGTTTATAGGGCTCAAGGTTGTCGTCCCAAAGTTAACCCAACTAACATACTCCACTAGATATAAGCCAGGAGGCAGTCCTTCTTGGATACACGCAACCCTCTGAGGTCCGATGGAGGGGTATATTTTCATTTAATACTTTAAACTGCGGTTTGAGAATACCGACTACAAAGCATATCATTTATAATCAATTCCTCTTTAGAGTTCAAGTAGTACACTAAGAACATGTGTAAAATCATACACGAAAGAAGAAGATGAAGGTCATGTAGGGTACTCCAGTAAACAAATGTTTAGACGTCATGTAATCCACCTAACAAATGGTTAGAAGTAATGTATTTAACTAAGCCAGTGGGTGGAGACCATGCACACTAAAATATGGTAAGAAGTTATGTTGTCCACCGAACCAATAGTTAGAAGTCAAGTGGTTCACCATGAAAAATCTAACAGTACTGAAATCGACAATGACTATACTGAACCCTTGCAAAGAAGCATATGGGACTCAGGTTCGGGGGGGGGGGTGTAAGAGTCCATTTCGTTAAGTTGTTGTTAAGCGCTTCTTATAACATGCAGGGTACCATATAACAAAATAACATGCAGGAAGAAGTGAATACCAAGGTTAAAACAAATGAATTTAATAACAGATCAACTATTTACACTATTTATAACAAAACAAAACAAACAAAGTCTCCCAAATGACTCCCACTTGAATTAATAAAATGCCAAACTAGGCCTAATCTCAGGAGAGATTGTAAACAGCTGGTCCAAATGTCCCAAATTACTACAATGACCATGTGCGTGTGCGGCTGTTCTACATGCGTTACGATGTGTACAAATTAATGCGAGATTCGTCACCATCCAGTAAACCTTCAGAGGACGAATCTGCATTGTCTAGAGCTAGACAGACACGGGGAACCAACTAAACACAAATTAAATTAATCCGACACTTCCTACACTAAATAAAACAACAAATAATTTCCGCATGAAATTGGAATCAAGGAACTGCCGAAGCAAACAACATTAACGCCTAAAACTAGGACTTTTCAAATCAACACAAGTAAATTAACACGTGACCAAACAAGAAAAATACACATATGGCCGCTTGCCATTTTTACAATAAAATACACAACTACACCCAATGGTGTCACAACAGACAAACTAACAATGAAATGAGTCATAGAAATCACTAGGCTCAAAGCCAACATTTACATCATAAAACAATATTTCATTCATACGATAGGCGGTAATCCGTAACGGACATGGCGAACTCCCAATTATTTATGGTCCAATGACCATCACAAGAACAGGTTTGCTACTGATAGCTTACAGGGTCAGTCGGTCAGCTGGACTGCCTAAAAGATGAATCACCAGACATAGACGGGCGCTAAGTGGAATCTGCACATCTGTCAACCCACGTGTCAATAACCTCGACCTGCCGTTGCACGGGTTCGAGTCTCGAAGAAGCGTGCTCCCAAAAGCACTTAATATATGTGTGTGTGTCAGAATAAAATATCTCAGCATTTCCCACGGAAATCCAAGAATTAGCACTGGACAAGGTACAGTAGCCTCTGAGAGTGCTCTGCCTTTCCATAAAATACAACAGCAATATTTGAGGGCGGTAGCACATCCTACCCCTCATCACGAAGAATTAATACACACACCTGACACAAGAACACACACAGAATCACACGTATGGGTTTGACAGAAACCTGAAATAAAAGACATAAAATATTTTCCACCAACTTGCGCTCCCAATCTAGTCCGTGACTAAAGAACCTGAAAAGGACTCAAAAAAACTCAAAAAAATAGAACTAAGGTGTTCTACAGTGACATCTTAATTTGTTGCGCTCGGCAACCCTAGTATGAATAAAAACCTCTTCGTAAAACATCTTACAACTCTTACCCCCTTTTTCTACAAAAAAAATGAACTTTAATAAAGCACCACTTGTCGACCGTGACGAGTTTCGCATTCCCATGGATAAAATCAAATACACACGCCGTGTACACTAAATATGACTCAATAGAAAAAATATAACAAACAAACACTTTGGCCACGTGCCAACGTACATTTAAACATAATAGTGTCGGCACACAAAAAATCTAAATACAAGGAAAACAATGAATAAAATATTTACAACGTTCCCGCGTCTAATCTAACTACATATTGAGTAAATCAATGGTTTGTACATCACCGTTGCAGCTTGTAGACCTTAACCTCCATCCCTGAACATTTCCCTACGGGAAATCTACTCGTCCATCGTCGACGTATTGGTAGAGGCGTTGCACTTCATTCCATCACACGACCTTTCAGCAGACATCTTGGCGTAGCTTCTTGGAAAGAAATGTTCAAAGTTATTAGTTTGCCTAGCTAGAATCGCTATGAGCTACTACTTTCACTCACAATAATGTCCTAGGCGATTACTTAACGTAGAACTGGCCCTATCTCAGCAGTTGCTTGACACACGCACATATACGTCACACAAAAATATAACACAAAAATATACATAAATTACACTCTTCAATCTCAACGCAACTGGCTTCAAACAAGTCTCAAATATGTCTAACACGCAGCGCTTATCTCGACTAGAGATCTCCACCGCTAAGCGTGAACTCTGCTCCCTTGAGCACAAAATAAAATGTTTGTCAAACAGACGTGAAGTATGCTCACTAGAGCTTGATAAATCGTGACGCAAACTAGCGTGAACGTTGCTCACCAGAGCTCAATAAAGTTGTGTCCCAAACAGCTCATCACCGATCAATTTATTAGAAACTGACAGAATGGGGTTGGGTGGGGGAAATTTGTGAAAATAATCTGTAGTTTTCACCTCACAAACTTGGGACTAGTATCAATCTTCTTCTTTTCATCCAAACGTCTCAATGGACTTATGCGGAATTATATCGTATCGGCGGTTCTTTAGATACGCGATTTCGCGCCTTTTTCTAGGGTACACAATCCACCGCGTGGCTTTGGCGTTCTCTCTCCTGATTTGCTGATTCAATCGTGGATCGGTTAGAACTTCACTTCTGACACTCCCATAATGACGCCGATTGAGGTGCGTGTTCGTACAGAATTTGTCCTTGAACTCGGCTTAACCGGTCATCTTCAGGAATAACTACCAAGCTGCTTCTGTTGTATTCGTTGCGACACACTACCTGACTCCCCTTTGTCAACTTCCAACATGTTCTGCCTGGGCATCAGTAATAATAATAATAAAAATCATGAAGACTTATTGATCGGCAAATCAATAAGGGTTCATTTATCCTCAGCAAGGTTTTGAAATTCGAAGCAAGTGGTTGATTTGGATTTTAAAAACAATATCCACAGTAGTATAGATAACATCTCTTAAGTACCTCACTCGTCTGCCTGAGTGTACATTCCACTGTCCCAATTAGTGTGCGCGCTCCTCGCTGCAATGTCATTCACACGTCTCGCTAGACCTTCCCCCTCTCACTCACACAATTACAACTTCTGCCGGACCGGCTGTCTTGTTTATAAACAAAGCTCGCTCTCCCAAGTACCACATAGCCACGTACATTTGAGTGTAGGTTCTCAAATTAAAATTTGCAAAAATGATTCTGCATTCATAGTCCTGATTATTCATCAAATGGTTCCCTTCTGTAATACGGCTTGAGATTAGCGCTATTGAAAACAGATTTAGCGCCAGTGCTCAATTCTTCAAGTCTGTAAGCATTATTACCCAAATTCTTGATAATACGGAACGGGCCGATAAATTTTGGACAGAACTTGGCAAATACTTTGTTCTTAGGATCAGATATCGGTGGTCTCCGAACAAGCACTAGTTCCTGTTCCTTTAGTTCACGATGAAATTTCTTTCCTCTGTATCTCCTCAGTCTTCGGTCCGCTTGGCTCCTCATGTGTTCTCTTGTTCGCTGAATTCGCAACTCATGTGCTAATAACGGGTCCCTTGGGCATGGAATAATCTTGTCCCAAGATCTTTCAGGCATCCTGTTGTGGTGTACAACTAGTGGGACTTGACGTGTCGACTCGTGCTTCGTAGTATTCATGCACATCTCGATATCTCCTACTCTGTCGACCCACTTATTATGATCATTTGGAATCATGACGCGGTAATACTTGGCAACACAGCGAATCGTTCTCTCGCTTGGATTTCCACAAGGGTGGCGAATGCTCGATAGAACATGCTTTATTCCTAAGCTCTCTAGATCTTGTCTAAAAACATTGCTTGTAAAATATGTCCCATGGTCCGATAAGATGAATTCCGGCTTCCCAAGCGTCGGAATGACTTTGTTCTGGATTCTGCTGAGGACTTGCTTTGATGTCGTCTTCTGGATTGGACATAATACCACCATCTTGGAAAATACATCGACACATACAAGAAGGTGTCGGCATCCTCGTTTTCCCTTAACTAGAGGACCAAAACAGTCAATAGCGACCAGCTCGCACGGTTTCTGTGGTAATAAAGGTTTTGGAAGCTGTTTCAGTGTGAAATTTTTGGGCTTAGTACGCTGACACGCGTCACAAGTTCTAATTACTTTAACAATGGTATATCGCATCTTTGGCCAAGTAAAAGTTTCTCCTATTCTTGCTTCTGTTTTGTCCGTGCCGATATGTGCTAAGCTTTCATGGACATGCCACGTCAGTCCTCTCTGTAATGATGCTGGAACTAGAATTCGAAGTTTGGTGTGATAGTCATCCACAAACTTGTGAAGAAGCTTATTGAGGTAGTGGAATTTCGCTTCCTTGGCACGGGCTTCTCGATATTCAGGTGAATCTGGCTGTAGTTCCTTCTTGTAAAACTTGATCATCATCATCATCATCCATGGGTCCTTTTCTTGATCCTTCTGAATTTCTTTCAACTTGTCCAAAAACTCACGAGCCTTAGGGGTTAATGCTATGTGTTGTACATCTACTGCTGTCTCGTTCTCATCTTCAGGATTCCTGCTTAAAGCATCTGGTATGATGTTCATCCTTCCAGGGCAGTGTTCTATGGTAATATCGAACTGCTGTATATAAATGGACCAACGCGTAACTCTTTCACTTGCCATCGTTGTTTTGAATAAGAAGGTCAGTGCATGGTGGTCAGTTCTGACAACAATGGAGTACCCGAAGATCATTTTGCGCCATTGTTGAAGTGAGTACAAAATCGCTAACAACTCGAGTTCTGTAACAGTGTAGTTCCTCTCGTGCTTCCTAAGTTTACGACTAGTAAATGCCAAATATGATCGATTCTTGGGTTCATCAGCGTCCTCTTGGTAAAGCATGGCACCGATTCCAATCAATGAAGCGTCTGCCTGAATTACAAATTTCTTCGCGAAGTCTGGATACCCTAGCTTCACACAATCCTCCAGTAGGTCTTTCGTGGCTCTAAAGGACCTGTCGCACTCCTCATTCCATGACCATCGATTTGATTTCTTTAGCATCTCTTGCATCGGTGCTACTGTTTCCGTGTACCCAGGACAATTCTCCTTAAAGAATCCTGTCACTCCCAAAATGCTCTAACATGTTTCACTTTAGTTGGTGTAGGGAAATTCTTAATTGCGTCTATTTTCTCCGGATTTGGTCTCACGCCGTCAACATCAATTATGTGACCCAAACATAGAATCTCGCTCTGGCAAAAGTGCGATTTCTTCAAATTAATTTTGGAATTCATGGTTCTCAAATTATCCAAAAGTTTGTTGAGGTTTTCCAAATGTTCCTCCATTGTTTCTGACGCTATGAGTATGTCATCAACATATCTTGTAGTGAAGCTCTTGACCTCTTCAGTTAGATTCCTGTCTAGTGCTCTTATCAATGCACATCCTGCTGTTTTACACCAAAGGGCATGCGAGACCATATATAGCTTTGGTTATCAAATAAAAACCCCGTCAATAATTGGGATTTTTCCTCAAGTTCCAGGTGGTGGAAACTATTCGTTAAATCGACGCTAGAATAAATCTTCTTTCCACGGAAGCCCTTCAATACATCCTTGATCCTTGGTGCTTGGTCATGCTCGACTAACAGTTTGCTATTTAAAACCCGTGCGTCTAGGCATAATCTGATTGATCCATTTGGCTTGGCCACAGCCAATATTGCATTTAAATATGGGGTTGCTGCTTTCATGATCATTCCAGAATCTAATAGGTTAGTAATAATGTCCTTGACCTGAGCAAAATGTTTCTCTGTGATCGGGTACAATTTACTCTTAAATGGGGTCCAATCGGTAATTTGCATGGCATACTGGAAATTTAATACTTTTCCAGGGATCGTGTCGAAAACTCCCTTATGATGTCTCAAAATCTCTTCTAATTTTCTTCTGTCTGGTTCCCCTACTATTGCCTCCTTAAGTCGCTCCTGAAGTAAAATTTCAAACTTGGACCCGCTAATTTCTTCCTCCGCCAAATGTATCCAATGTTCCAGCGAATTATCTTGACCGTCCATTTCAACAACTGCTGTCTGGCTTACTCGTCCCTCTATCGAGTTCTTATCTTCGATCGCCTCATTAGTGCATTCTTCAATGACCCAAGTATTCGCCTCTCTCTCTAGTGGACTCTCTTCGATGTTCAGACCAACATGACTCAACCCCTCAACTTGTTTAAAGCTCACAGTGTTATTATGTAAGTCAATTATAGCGTGAAAATCACAAATGAAGTTGGCTCCCAGAATGGCATTATAATTCATCTTTGGTATCACGATGAAAGTTTGTGAAAATGTATGGTTTAATATCTCCAGATCTAAATATGCTTGGTGCTTGCAAACTATGGTCTTATCAGGAATGACCCCTTGGACTTTCATTAATGGTACAGGCATTATTGGAATGGTTTGTTTATTTCCAATTGCTTTCAACAATGCTACCGTGACTAAGCTCACCTGGCTACCCGTGTCGATCAGGCACCTCACTCTAAGACCTCCAATATGAGCATAAATAATTGGTAATTGTCTGATTACATTCTCTCGGTCCTTCACCACTTCCTCCAGGCAATCGTCTGGGAATGCTACCCACTCTTCAATGTTCGCAACAATCAACTCCTCCCGTTCCCTGGTTTCCTCCGTTCTCAGGCTATCTGGTTTTGATTTAATCGTGTTTTTTTTAATCCTGCGACCCATTTGTTGAGTTTCGCCGGTTGTCATCGTGTCTCTCCTGCTGCCGTAATAAACTTTCCGCCCCCGCATCCTGGTGATTATCTGGACTTTGTCTATTTGCCATCGCACGTCCCCACTTCTCTTTCTCTGTTTCTTCTGCATTTAATTCGTCCGAATATTTTTGTGATTCAGCGTACCGCTCGTTCCAGTCATTTCGATAATCTCCCTGGTTATCTTGCCGATAATTCCTCTGATTGTTCCATCTGCCGTCCCCGTTCCTTTGGTAAGGTCTACCCTGTCTTTGGTTTCCCCTCCAGTTAGTATATTCTCGCTGGTACGTCCTCTGATTGTGATTGTTGTTCTGATTATTATTAAAATTATCACGGCGATTCTGGAAGTTCCTATTGTTATTATTGTATTGGTTCCGACCGTCGAACTCCTGCCGTCTGGGCGTAAATTGTGTGCTGGTGGACTGTGTCTTCGTCTGATTATTCTGATTGTGACTATTTTGATGCCCTTGAACTACTTCTGCAGTATTCACGCACTCCATATTCCGTCTCCATGTCTGCGGACTGACCATACTCGTCTCATCCAAGTGGCGGAGTATCTCCTCGGCCTGAAATGCGGTTTTGATATTTCCAGCCACTAAAAATTGCTGAATATTCATCGGAACCTGCTTGCCGGTGGTTAAAACCATGTTTTCCTCTGAAGGGGGCTCATCAAAATCCCGGAATTTAACTAGCTGTTGGCTAAAGAACTCAGAAAACCTTATAGGGTGTGTACTATGATATTTTCTGGTATATAAATCCATCCTCAACCCCTGCTGCAGTGATGGACTCCAGAACTTCCTCAAGAACGCCTCTTTAAACTGGGTCATGTCATTAAACGTATACTTGAAGCTTTGAAACCAGATTAAACTTGGGCCCTCTAAAAATTTCTCAACCAGACGCAGCTGTTTTGCGGGACTGACGTGTTGGTCATTAAAGTAATATGCCAGCTGGCGCAAAAATGCTTTTGGAGTAGATCCTGAATTCTCCCTGAATTTGTCGGGTTTAAAGTCGTTTCCCCTAATTACTTGTATGACTTGGGCCGGTGACAAACCAGGTTGTGGAGTTGATGTCTCCCCTCTGTAATTTTGGAATGAGTCGCACGTTATCTTTGGACTCTGACCTCGGCTCGTATCCTCAGCTAGCTTCGAGCCCCCCGGACTCCCAATACTTCCATGTTTCTCTACTACATTTTCTGAAGAGAATAAAGTGGCATTTACTAAAGATCTTATCTCATTCTTAACGATGAGGTCTGCGTGTTCCTGGAACTTGGACTTGATAGTTTCCTCCAGAGCCTGCATTCTAGAGTTATTCTCGCCTAGCCGCTTTAATATATTCAGCCTATCTCCTTTAGTCTCATTCACCTGCTGTTCCCAATCTTTCCGGATCCTATTCTTCAAATTATAAATTTTTTCTTCATTGCTTTCCTGATTCTTCTCAAGCTGTTCCCCTATTTGCTCTTGTATCAACTGCTGAGTTTTAATTAATTGTTCTCCTATCTCTTGTATCTGCTTCTGAGTTTTAATTGATTGTTCTCCTATTTCTTCCTGTATTTGCTCTTGGGTTTTAGTTAACTGGTCTTCCAGGTTTTCGCGCAAGTGCATCCGTTCTTTCTCCGTTTTTATCTCCAGCTTGTCAAGTTCCTTTATCAATTCTAACACATTGTTGTCGACTGAATTAATCTGCTCCTGTATGTATACGTTCCTCGCCTCTATTCTATTGAATTGCCCCTGTAATTCATCCTGCGTGCTTTTGATCCCTGCCGTGTTGTTTACGCATGCTGTCTCAATTTGTTTCAATTTGGCGGCTACCATTCCATCTAATTGTACTAGTTTATCGTCGAATTTAGATTCTAGCTTCTTAATTTCTCCTAATTGCCTCGAATTATTTTCTGCCACCTCTCCTGCCAGTTTCTCTAATTCTACTTTAGTACTCTGGTTTATTTCAAGGGTGATCTTCTCTAACTGAACTGTTTGTAATGTTGCCTGCTCTGATAACTTATGGTTTAGTTCAACTAACTGTTTATCATTCTGTTCACGTAATTGAGTAGTTATGTCATTTAATTGTTTATCATTATGTTCACGCAACTCGTGTAATTGTTTATCACTATCCAATTTCTGGATCTGCAATTGTACCGTAATGTTACTGTTCACGTCCTGTAATTGTTTATCACTGTGTTCACTCATTTCCTCCTTCATGCTTTTTAACTGTTCCTCCGTCTTTGCAGACAATTGCACAGACATCTGCTCCATCAACCCTTTAATCTCCTCGATGCTAGCCATCGCTAAACACACAAATATATACTGAGAAAAATAGGGTCATGCAATGGGATTTCAGTCGTACACACACACACACACACACACACACACACATGTCTTGATATTTAAATATTATTAATTCTAATTTAAATAAATTTTCAGTAGTCAAAATCTTACTGAATAATGACTCTTATTTCCAAACAACAAAATAACGCCCTTGTGATCTGCTTTTAAATTCCTAATTGACAGAATTTACGAACAACACTTTAATTAACTGGAGTTAATTAAATGTAAAGTAAGGCAACACCTTCCTGCTTTTGACTGAGATCACTAAATATGCAAATTTTCTAATTTTAAGCCGGGCGCCAGAACAAGTTAACAACAAATACAATATCTACTTCTAACCTTGTTCAACATTTCTAACTTTAAGAACTCAGTGATTTTACTAATACACATGGCGGTACAACTTCGCCTCGATTTACTGAATTTACTCTTGTCCTGCTGACCTGGCATCATTTCTCAGCGAAATAAGTATGAGGTCAACAAAGCAACAACAACAACAATCCACACTTGGGCAGCCATTTTTGATATATGAACCCTTGCAAAGAAGCATATGAGACTCAGTTTTGGGGGGTGTAACAGTCCATTTCGTTAAGTTGTTGTTAAGCGCTTTTTATAACATGCAGGGTACCATATAACAAAATAACATGCAGGAAGAAGTGAATACCAAGGTTAAAACAAATGAATTTAATAACAGATCAACTATTTACACTATTTATAACAAAACAAACAAGGTCTCCCAAATGACTCCCACTTGAATTAATAAAATGCCAAACTAGGCCTAATCTCAGGAGAGATTGTAAACAGCTGGACCAAATGTCCCAAATTACTACAATGACCATGTGCGTGTGCGGCTGTTCTACATGCGTTACGATGTGTACAAATTAATGCGAGATTCGTCACCATCCAGTAAAACTTCAGAGGACGAATCTGCATTGTCTAGAGCTAGACAGACACGGGGAACCAACTAAACACAAATTAAATTAATCCGACACTTCCTACACTAAATAAAACAACAAATAATTTCCGCATGAAATTGGAATCAAGGAACTGCCGAAGTAAACAACATTAACGCCTAAAACTAGGACTTTTCAAATCAACACAAGTAAATTAACACGTGACCAAACAAGAAAAATACACATATGGCCGCTTGCCATTTTTTACAATAAAATACACAACTACACCCAATGGTGGCCCAACAGACAAACTAACAATGAAATGAGTCATAGAAATCACTAGGCTCAAAGCCAACATTTACATCATAAAACAATATTTCATTCATACGATAGGCGGTAATCCGTAACGGACATGGCGAACTCCCAATTAATTATGGTCCAATGACCATCACAAGAACAGGTTTGCTACTGATAGCTTACAGGGTCAGTCGGTCAGCTGGACTGCCTAAAAGATGAATCACCAGACATAGACGAGCGCTAAGTGGAATCTGCACATCTGTC
This sequence comes from Meconema thalassinum, assembly GCA_946902985.2. NCBI lineage: Eukaryota > Metazoa > Arthropoda > Insecta > Orthoptera > Tettigoniidae > Meconema > Meconema thalassinum. Next base: position 1,021,833,816 of record OX336389.2, on the reverse strand, counting down.
AACCCACGTGTCAATAACCTCGACCTGCCGTGGCACGGGTTCTAGTCTCGAAGAAGCGTGCTCCCAAAAGCACATAATATATGTGTGTGTGTCAGAATAAAATATCTCAGCATTTCCCTCGGAAATCCAAGAATCAGCACTGGACAAGGTACAGTAGCCTCTGAGAGTGCTCTGCCTTTCCATAAAATACAACAGCAATATTTGAGGGCGGTAGCACATCCTACCCCTCATCACGAAGAATCAATACACACACCTGACACAAGAACACACACAGAATCACACGTATGGGTTTGACAGAAACCTGAAATAAAAGACATAAAATATTTTCCACCAACTTGCGCTCCCAATCTAGTCCGTGACTAAAGAACCTGAAAAGGACTCAAAAAAGCTCAAAAAAATAGAACTAAGGTGTTCTACAGTGACATCTTAATTTGTTGCGCTCGGCAACCCTAGTATGAATAAAAACCTCTTCGTAAAACATCTTACAACTCTTACCCCCTTTTTCTACAAAAAAAATGAACTTGAATAAAGCACCACTTGTCGACCGTGACGAGTTTCGCATTCGCATGGATAAAATCAAATACACACGCCGTGTACACTAAATATGACTCAATAGAAAAAATATAACAAACAAACACTTTGGCCACGTGCCAACGTACATTTAAACATAATAGTGTCGGCACACACAAAAATCTAAATACAAGAAAAACAATGAATAAAATATTTACAACGTTCCCGCGTCTAATCTAACTACATATTGAGTAAATCAATGGTTTGTACATCACCGTTGCAGCTTGTAGAACTTAACCTCTATCCCAGAACATTTCCCTACGGGAAATCTACTCGTCCATCGTCGACGTATTGGTGGAGGCGATGCACTTCATTCGATCACACGACCTTTCAGCAGACATCTTGGCGTAGCTTCTTGGAAAGAAATGTTCAAAGTTATTAGTTTGCCTAGCTAGAATCGCTATGAGCTACTACTTTCACTCACAATAATGTCCTAGGCGATTACTTAACGTAGAACTGGCCCTATCTCAGCAGTTGCTTGACACACGCACATATACGTCACACAAAAATATAACACAAAAATATACATAAATTACACTCTTCAATATCAACGCAACTGGCTTCAAACAAGTCTCAAATATGTCTATCACGCAGCGCTTATCTCGACCAGAGATCTCCACCGCTAAGCGTGAACTCTGCTCCCTTGAGCACAAAATGAAATGTTTGTCAAACAGACGTGAAGTATGCTCACTAGAGCTTGATAAATCGTGACGCAAACTAGCGTGAACGTTGCTCACCAGAGCTCAATAAAGTTGTATCCCAAACAGCTCATCACCGATCAATTTATTAGAAACTGACAGAATGGGGTAGGGTGGGGGAAATTTGTGAAAATAATCTGTAGTTTTCACCTCACAAACTTGGGACTAGTATCAATCTTCTTCTTTTCATCCAAACGTGTCAATGGACTTATGAGGAATTATATCGTATCGGCGGTTGTTTAGATACGCGTTTTCGCGCCTTTTTCTAGGGTACGCTATCCACCGCGTGGCTTTGGCGTTCTCTCTCCTGATTTGCTGATTCAATCGTGGATCGGTTAGAACTTCATTTCTGACACTCCCATAATGACGCCGATTGAGGTGCGCGTTCGTACAGAATTTGTCCTTGAACTCGGCTTAACCGGTCATCTTCAGGAATAACTACCAAGCTGCTTCTGTTGTAATCGTTGCGACACACTACCAGACTCCCCTTTGTCAACTTTCAACATGTTCTGCCTGGGCATCAGTAATAATAATAATAAAAATCATGAAGACTTATTGATCGGCAAATCAATAAGGGTTCAATACACAATCAAAAAAATAGAACGGTGTATAGTCCAATACAAAACAATGTGATAACCATTCTGCAGGCGGAGTATTGAAGGCTAGGCCAGTTGGCCTCGAAGCATTCAGCAACTGAATGCCATGGATTAACCAACAACCATCGGTGAATACCCTTTCTGAACGATTTCTCTGGTGGAGTGTGAATGGTTTCGCGGATTTTAATGTGAATCATCGTACGTACCTTAAATTAAATGAGAGTTCTGAATTTCGCTTAGTTTACATCTTGATAAATCAGTTAGGTACGGACAGGAGTGAATGTTACTCCAAGACGAAGGTAGTTAGTTGGCTGGCTTACTCTTCAAATCAAGTAAAAGATTCCATTAAACCTAAAGAAACTTTCTGTAGCCTATTGAGGAAGGCATTTACATAAGTGAAGAAGAGATAACTTTTACTGTTTCAGGCATTACATATGATACGTCTTCTGGGCTGGATCATATAGACTAATTGTCAGACCACTTATTGCTCTTAAGGCCGCTACAGTTTAATCCTTATTGTAAATGCAATGATTAAGTTCACTAGGTGTCCACAAATCCTAGAGAAAGCTCGAAAAATTCTGATTAATAAAGGTGGAAACCACAGCAATGTTTCAAATTTGAGACCAAGAACTATCTTTTCAATTATTAGGAGAATGACTCTCTCACAATACCGTGTGGCGATTCTGTTGCGTACTGAGAGGACGGTGGTGTGATCAAATATCAAGGTGTAAACTTCTCAGATGAAATTGTCTTTGATAGGAGAGAAATCATTCAAAATGTAAATCCTAATTTGAATTTTTTGGCGGATTCTACATTATTACAACCTGGTCAGAAATTGAACATAATAAATCAGTTTATTTGGCGAAGCACCATATTCAAACTACAGACAACACCTATGGAGAAAATTCCAGAAAATATTTTGGATGATGTTGATAAACTGATTAGATCGTCATTTAAAGAAATTTTAAGTTTACCACACGACTGTCCGAATGACATGCTGAATGTGGCCAAGAATTTAAGGGGTATAGGTATAGGTATAGGTATGCTGGGAAGCTAATTTTCAACAATATAATATCGCCAAGTGATTGCTCTTAATAGAGGATGCCCATTTGCAAAAATAAAATATCGGGATTCGCAGGGTGAAATGAAATCCTCTTTATCCAAATTTGGAATTCCTTGTAATGAGACTACACTGTTGCAATCTGGACGTCAGCTGAGATAACATCAGCAACAAGCCTTTGCCTCATGGAGCCTACTTCCCAATAAAGGTCGAGGAGTAATCGCATACAGTATAAGGATGGTCCTCCAAGCAATTCCTGGATTAGTAATAGCCAAGGCATGATCTCTTCTGAAAGGACGGCTGCAATATGGATGTGTAACACAGCAGCAGTACGATCAGTTCCAGGAAGGACATCTACTAGCAATCGCTGCTGTTTCCCAGGGTGTGAAGAAGTTGAGAAGCTGGGCCATGTCCTGGGATGTTGTCCAAAAGGCGAGCAGATGACGATCACTCGACATCACATGGTTCGATTTCAAATCGCAGCTCTACAGAAGACGAAGTGGGAAGTCTATGAAGAAGTTCATTGTTTGGCGGAAGATGGTAGCCTCTCGGGAAAGCATTTACAGCAAGCTATCGAAGTTGAAAACTAGAAGAGGCTATCTATCTCCCATGCATTCCTCACCTAAGAGTTATAATGCAGCTGATTATACATGAAAGGTAAGATGTCTCCTCTACGGAGAACGTGGAATATCGTTTCCTTATACTAAGAAACATCTACAATGTCTAGGTTTGCATGCCCAGCAGTACACGGAGATGCTGCGGGAATTATGAAGGATTCTATTCATATTTTGAATAACCACCTACATAACAATGTTTGATTTCCTTTCTCATCAGTGTTAAATATCTGTGTTATGCGTTGCTGACATTTATATTCTTGTTGTATAATCCTGGATCTCCACGGTCACCTTAGATGTAAGGCAGGTGCCTATTTCGAAAAACATACGAAGAGCTTAATTCCAAAGTGACGTAAATCCATGAAATGCAAATCTTCAGAAATAGCGTTTTTGTTTCTTCGTATAATTAAATTCAGATATGATTATGAATATAATGTAATTTCATTCATTACTTTTACGTACATCCTGACACAGTGCTTTAAAAATGTCCTATCAATGGAAATGGTGGTAATCGTCTCCTGTAAGTTGGAGTGAGGACGGTTTGGAAATAAATCATATAGCCTATTGGCATACGCTGTGAGTGACATTTATGAACATTTGAATGGTTTAAACACAACAAACACAAACTGATGCTCTACATATTATTCTTAATTTGCCATGGCCATGATTTATCACGTGATATCACGTGATGTCCAGAGAGCCATCGGATTGGTCATCATGGATATAAGACACATTGGAAATAAATACACGTTGGAGTCACGTCACTTTGTTTTTAGATCTCTGTTAATATGAGATATACGACGTATTGCGACTTAAAACCTTTGCTATACGTTGAGTGAACCTATAAGCTTGCTTATGAAAGAAAAAACTGAAAAACTGTCAGTTTTGGATTTACGTCACTTTGGAAAGAAACTCTGCGTAGTCTATACACTAAGAAATGTATAACTTCAGTAATAAGAAGTCTACAATTAGAATTTGGTGGAAAATATGTATTAGGCATATAGCCTTCTTTTTTAACATTAATAATATGTGCATCACTACCAAAAGAATTAGACCATAGTTGTAAATGCTTCAGAAGAATGCTAAGTATGCATTACAGACGTGCGTTTTTGTAACTATCATTTTCAAATAACGATGCAAAATACATTGCCCTAGACTGTTCAGAACAATGGTTTAAATATTGTACTGTATGTGATTCCAAAGACAAGCGAGGATAATATGTTTATCTTTGAAGTATTTGTTGCATTCTTGTTCGTAGATGTACAGGTAGTTATGCTACACAATGTGATGACCCTCGCAGATAGACGAGCTCCTTAAATCTTACAGATACACGAGTCATTGATAGAACTAAAGGCAGGCAAGTCTAACTTTTATGGCCTATGGACGCAATGTTGAGTGGCAATGGCTGTCACATGCTGAATCTAAACTATGCTGGCCGACCCTTAAGGTAGATTTCCCAGTAATTCACTACTGACTTACACTAATTCTCCTCTGAAGGGCTCGTACATTCCCGAATGTTTAAGAAAATAACATAATAAACTCGGCATTACATGGGAGTGAAAAGACTTAGAAGCGTACATGTAACAACCCATTCCCACATCAACAAGTAGTTCCGTGATGAACTGAATAGCACATTTACATACATTCTACTGGTCTTTTCCATTTACAAACTCTCCCGCCTATTATAAGTATTTTCCATGTGATGTACTAAATAGCCTTTGGTACAAGACCTACGTTGTGATGAATTAGAGAGCAACAATTTCGAACTCAAAACAATATCTACAATATGTGAAAAGAACAATAATGAATTGTCTACTGGTTTATAACTTGCCGAGAGACAGGTTCAATACGGCACAGTAAATTAGGTTCCTTTTCAGAGTATAATCCACACTATACGATGCCTGCAAGAGAATATTGGGGTACATGACCTTGGTGTATTTTCCCTTAAAACAATTTCCTCCAACACCATCCCATTAGGAACCATGGATTCTGCGTCGGTAATTATGACTCCTCCCGCAAGATGGCATCTTTCTGTAACGAGTCACGGGAGTTTATTTTATGAAAAGTCAAATGCACAGCTTTTATGATTTACGAAAAGTGAGCTTCACAATTTAGTGCCCTTAGATAATGATTATTTTAATGGCCTATCATCCGTACCTCCTCTGCAATCGCTTGCGTAGGACATGGGAATTTAAAAAAAGTTTTTTTATTTTGAACGATGCCATCTTGAATTATTGAAAACAATTGACCAAGGTTAATCTCTGAATATAGATCCACTGGGCCAAGTTTCATTGTCCTTGGGAAAATAAACCTTAAATATACTGTACTGTAGGAGTGCATAGCTACGCGGAAATATACTATTCTAAATTACAATAAATTTAAAGCTCATTTTCGTTCTTACAAGTACAGAGGAAAATGAACCTAACGTGAATTGTTCTGTTAGACGGCTCATCCACATATGGCTGGGAGGCGTGATCAATCATAAAGGAAATAATGGAAAAGAGGAGCATTGTCAGATACGCGGTATTCCAAGTTTAGTGACGATATGCAACACACACCCAAATAAATGTGGTTGACGGCCAAGATGCCACGAGTCCCTTTAATGATTCGGCAACACCTTAATTTCCTTTGAATTAAGCAGCCCAGTTTCAAATAGGCAATCCACTTCATCGTGCAGTGACTAGCATTCTTGGCTGTCATTGCATAGGTCCAAGTTCGATTCCCGGCTCTGTCAAGAAATATATATTTTTACTAAGGGCTGAAACGGGGTTCACTCAGCCTCGTGTGGCAGAACTGAGAAGAGATGGGCTTGATTCCCAAATCAACCTTCCTATAAGTGGGTTTCTATGGTGGCCCACTTCTACTCCAGACGATTGCTGGGATGGAACCTAAAAATAAAAGAAAGGTCACAGCCGCCTCAAATCCAATTACAAGTATGAAACTAGCACAGCAATCACAATAACATAGGTTATCAGTGGAGCTGGTAATAACTGATGTTAAAAGTCGAATAACTTGAAATTATTCGTAAATGGTTAATCGACTCATCGACTAACCGAATAATAGATTAATCGATTTACTGAAGAATCGATTAATTGATTAGTAGACACGAGATAAGAGAAGAAGTTTAAATGAGAGGTCCAGTAACGCTTATTTACGAATGATGTATAGAAAATATCACTTCCGTCTTGAAAGTTCATCGATCAGCTGGCGTCAACGCGCTGTTCACAACAGCTGGAAGAGATTTCGAGTAATCCTCGATTTAAATCGATCTATCGAATCAATTTCTTTTGATCGGCAACTCTGCACTCCGTTCTTATAAACACGCAGGCTAGTCTTCGGAGGCGGGGTAGGTGTTATTTTGTGAGTGTGGTTAGTTTTGAAGGATGAAGAAAATAACGAACTACAGTATTTAACATCCACCCAGGCATCGAAAAAGCTGCAAGTTAATGATTCGAACAGAAACAGTGACCGGACTTTGCAAATTGCCGAAAATTGCAACATCGTGATGTTTTGTCGACTACAACTGAGAGTACCCCTTAAATATTTTTGTTAAAGCACTGCTTTGTTTTAACCTCATTGTCACAAAGAAGGTACATTATCTAAAAATATATCATACGATATATTTTAACTAATTAAATGTCTGTTTTGCTTATGTGAGTGCGTAATAAATGGAGTGAAGATTTTCAGTCGGTCAACACGATTGTACCCAATTGTAAAGGGTATTCTCATTATCTTAGTGTATTTATTAATCTCATGTACATTTATTTCAGGATTAGGGAATCACTCATTGCAATTGGGTTCGATCGTGTTGACTGACTGAAAAAAACTTCAAATTTCGTTTACTAAGGCAACACTAAAACATGGCTTCAAACACCATAATAAAAGGAGCGAAGTTCATCGATTAATCGACAAAACAATAAATCAATTATTCGACCAATCGATTCATTGATTAAACGCACAATCGATTAATTGGTATTTGTAGCAAGTATTCTGCTTCGATTAGTCCATTATTCGATAACTGAAATAATCGATTAAAAGTACCAGTCCTAGTTATCAGGCATATTCCAGATAAACACACCCAAGTGCACGGGCCTACATGACTAGACTAGAATGTCACAAAGCTCATAAATGAATCAACAGCAACAACTTGAAAAAGGCTGAAATGTAGTGGAAAATCAATGAGTTGGGAGACATAAAATACCGGGATACTTATTCATCAAACTTGAGTTAATCAGTAGATGTGCAAAAATGTTTAAAATATCAGTAGATCTACTGAGGAATCGTAAACAGTGTGCTACTCGTACACCCGCCAATGCAGCACTCTTGATTAGTAACTCATATAAGAAGGCTCTCATATCGCCCTCGCGGTTTCAGAACCGGCCCCGTCTTCAGCAGGCGCGCGCGTGGCTGATGGTATCTACCCCAGCCTGTGCTTCTACCATTAGTTTAATGAATAACGTTCACCAATTAATTAGGCGCAAACTCAGCCAGAAAATACTATGACAACAGCTGATAAATTCACCAGCACGTACAGAAGTGTGAGTGTGCGCGAGGGCTAATGAACGAATAACAATAGACTTTGTAATGACTCTGTTTCTTGCAACGAATGTCGGTATACATATCTTGTAAGAATTACGTTGGAACCTAGGGCCTACACGAAAATGGTTTCAAATTAATGGGGCTTTGTCTGCCTCGCACGATGTTTTATTTCATTGTTAATATCTACAGCTGACTTTTAGACCGTATCTTCTCTATGGTGAATAATTTCTACGAAAGGACTAAATGAGTTCGTTCTCTTCCCATTTGTATTATATTTTATCGTGAAAACGTGAAAGTTCCGCTTCCAACAAACTCCTTTCTTGAAAACACAAAGGAAAGTGACAGACGAGATAGCCCCTAGTTGATATAATACCTAGTAGCTAGTTATTTCCCCCATATGCCGTCTATTATTAATGATACATATTTATATAACAAAAAGTATATTCGGTAATTTACGAATAGTGTCAACATTTAAAATCCAGTTCTCTCATTTGCATTAATTTCGTTGCAATAACATATTGTTAAAATAAAGCAAAACTTACAAAAAATCCTGGTAAGAAGAGCTTATCTATGAAATGGCAAACTCCAATTATCACACTTTTTTTTTATTATTTTCAGATAAGCGATTTGAAATAGATTGTTGTTAATTCATTTTAAGGGCTTGGGGTATCTTGGTTATCAGCCCCGTGTAGTTAGGTGAGTGTTGAATTCGTTTGATAACCTGTGCTTTTGTGGTGACTGTAATAGTGTGTGTAACTTTATTAGGGACAGGAATGGGAGTAGCTGCGCCTGGTCTTGAAATAAAGTACTATCCCGGCATTTGCCTGGAGGGAGTGTGGAAAAATCTTGGGGAAAACCCTATTTAGGATAGAACCTGTCAGAGCCAGGATTCGAACATACGACATCCGAACTTGCAGCTGCCCGTGCGGTCATGGTGCATGGGTTAATGAGCACGAATATGCCGCAGGGTGATTATAAGTTATGATTTAGGCCTACTGCAATATTGTAACTCCTGCAGTTAGGACACTTATTAGGAGGTAAGAAATTATTTCAGGATTGTTTTTGTAAGAGATTATATTTTTAGATAGCATGATTTACGTCCCTTTTAACTACTGAGGCTTTTAGAGACGCCGGGGTGACGGAATGTTACGTCAAATGTAATCATTAACGTGCCAGTAAATCTACCGACACGGCTCCCTTGTATTTGCGTACCCTCAAATGCACACTGAATGCGCCAGGATTCGATCCTTCAACCTTGAGCACAGCAAGTGAAAACATCACCACTACGCCACGTTGGGACAGTAGTCTACCATCAGAGAAGCCACGGCCGTTTCCTTAGTAGGCCAATTTCATTCAGTTCGGTTCTGATTAACTCTCCTTTGATGGCGTTGGTGTCAAGAAGGAATGTGGGCCGTAAAAACCATATACTAAGTAGAAATGCATCGCATTTTATCCCCAATCATGTACAGACAACATTAATAAGGGGTAGTTTTGGTAGGCTATATATATATATTTTAATGGGACAACACACGCAATCGGTACACTGTTCACTCCAGGTTCTTGACCCAGATGCATAGCTGTGCGCGTTGAATCACTCGCCATGACACTATCGGGGAGTTGCAACGAGGTTCCAATCTTGGTGCTGACAGCGGCTATCCTTTGTGAGGCTTTTCATGTTTCATTCCACATTCCATCCAGACAAATGCCGGGTTAATACCTTATTTCAGGTATCGGGACACCTACTTCATCCCCGACCCTAATAATTTTAGCTACACTCTCTACTACAGTCACCACAGAAACACAGGTTATCAGGCAAATTGAACACACACCGAAGTACACGGGGCCATTGACCACAGATGCCTAAAGTCCCTAAAACTAATTAATAACAACACAAACTGAAGGGACTTGAGTGGATGGCACATTTTAAGAAACTGTCTTTTGTAGCTCTTCAGTCGGTCAACACGAATTTGCCCAATGATTGGGCGAGTTACAAAGTATGAAAAATCCACAGCCTGCTTCCAGTCTCCGACCGGGTCAGGAACGGAATGAATGAAGCCCCCATCTAGCGGCGAGGACATGATCTGTGCCGGCTGCCGAGGCCTGAAGCACTCCTCTGGGGCAATGATTAAATGAATGACAGATGAAATGAAATGAGAGTGGAGAGTGTTGCTGGAATGAAATTTTGACAGGGAAAACTGGAGTACCCGGAGAAAAACCTGTCTGCCTCCGTTTTGTCCAGCACAGATCTCACATGGAGTGACCGGGATTTGAACCACGGACTCAGTGGTGAGAGGCCGGCGTGCTGCCGCCTAAGCCACGGAGGCTTAGTTACAAAGTATAAAATATGTAAATAAACTCCTGGAGAAAAATAAATGTAACCTATTAGTTAATTATCACTATTGTAATGGGGCAATTTAGAATTACACATTTCAACCTTCAAGCGGCCATCGTCAGATCCTGATCACTGTGTTGAGGTTAACTTTTTAGCCTATTTTCATTTACGAAAAAGCCCCACCGTCGGCTGTCCTTGAAATGGTTTTCCGTGGTTTCCCATTTTCAACACCAGGCAAATGCTGGGACAGTACCTTCTGACAGGCCACGGCCGCTTCCTTCCACATCCTTGCCCAGTTTCATTCATCTTCATCCATTCCATCTCTCATACCGACGCGCAGGTCGCCCACGGGCGTCGACTAGAAAGACCTGCACTCGGCCTCTCAGGAGGCTAAACGACAAAAAAAAAAATACGAAAAACATAGGCTTATGAGATCCGTGTGTGTGTTTCTGCGCGTCTGTGTGTGTGTCCCTCCTAATAACTTCTAGCCGGCTGGAGCGATTTCAATGAAACTCGGTAAGGCAATAGAACTATTTTGTCAGACCCAGAACGTGCCCTTCAAATTTTATTACGTCTCACCAATCTAACATGGCGGCTGTGCGAAATATTTCACCGGCATTCTATATTTCCGAAACTATTACTTATATCACCCTAAAATATTGTATGGCGATAAAGGACACTACTAGACGTTCGCCTACGTGACTTTTAGAAACCTGTTAACTACAAAACGAACATGTTGGGCAAGAAAAGTTGAAACATTTAAATAGACTTTTCTCGCGATTTAATCATCCGAACGCAGTGATACTTGGTACAGCATACGACTATACAAATTGCAATGCACTGACATGTAATTTAGTTTCCATATTCTTAAGATGCGGCCGTGCGAAATGTTAAAATTAAGTTGTTATTTCTTGTGTCCTAATCATCGATCGAAGTCAGCGTTTGAATAATGAACCTACACAACAATCCTCTTCTAATAGTACATAACTCAACGGCCTACAATAAGATCCAACATGGCAACAATCCGAAATATTTAGACGGTTCTCAATATATATTAATCTATGACAGTAATCAAACTGAAATTTTGAATGTTCATAGAATCTATAAACATAAGTTCGCCTATGGGACATTCAATAACCTGGTCAGCACAAATCAAACATGGCGGTGACGCCAAATCTAAATATTCAAATAGACGTTTCTCGCGATTTAACGATCTGGGCGCAGTGAAACTTAGTACAATATATGCTTATATAAATTTTAATCAACTGGCATCTAATCCAGTTCAATTATTTTCATATCCAGAAGATGGTGGCTGTGCGAAATTTTAAAATCTCGTTTTTCTTTCATGTGTCCTAATCATGCGATTTAAGTTTGAATAATACACCTAGACAATAATCTTCATGTAATAGTACATAACTCTAAGGCCTATATATAAAAATCCAGCATGGTGACTATCCGAAATATTTAGACGGTTCTCAGTATCTAGGAATTTATAACATTAATCAAACTGAAAATTTGTAGGTTGATAGAGGCTATAATCATAAGTAGGATGTATGGAAATAGGCTATATAGTTCTTCACGGGACTACTTGTTTCCAGACATTGGCAAAATTTGTGTTGACCGACTGAAGTGCTACAAATGACAGTTGGTAGAGGCAGCGCTGAAAGAATGGCTTAACTGCTTAACAGTTAGAACACACACCATTGGTAGAAGCTACGCGCATTAAGGCGCAAAGGAATGGTGCCAGTTTTCATGGGAGACGAGTGGGTCGGTTCAAAGCCCTTCGCCAGTCGTCCTCGAAATGGTTTAATTAATTTCTGATTCCAATCCATTGCTGGGATGGTACTTTCCTATAGGCATAGGTCGCTTCCTTCCAATTCCTTGCACAGTTGTGACTGGCTGCGTGACACAGCGGTAACGTTATCGCCTGCTGTATCCACGGTTTGAGGATCGAATCCTGGCGCAGTCAGTTGGCATTTGAGGGTACGCAAATGTGAGGGAGTCGTGTCTGTAAATTTACTGACACGTTAAGAATCCATTTCAAGGCAACATTCCGGCACCCCGGCGTCTCTAAAAGCCGCAGTAGTTAAAAGGGACGTAAAACCAACAACAATACCTTGCACAGTTTCATTCACCTTCATTCATTTCATCTTTCATGAACTTCTACTTTGAGGATGGCTTCAGGAAGGGTATCTACATCCAAAAACGGCCACATCGCATCTACGAGCCCGCAGAAACAGGAATAATAATGGGTGGATAAGAAAGGGTCAGTGACCCAACCAATAAATTGTACAAACACCCACTCGCATAGTGGAGCAGTAAAGGGCTTGTTCCACCACTGGACTAGGTACCTAGCGTTCGCATTCTAAGTTCCGAGGTTCGAATCGCGGTGCTGATAGCAGCCATCCGGAGTGTGGTATTCCTCATAAAGTTTTCAAACTAATTCCAATCAAATCCCAGGGTAGTAATTGTTGCTTGATAGTGAGAAACATCAAATCTACTGTCTGTCACGAATATCAATGAAAGAAATCGGTAAAGGAGTTAGATGGATGCCACCATGGACTCTTAGATGGTACGGACCCGGCATTTCCCTGTAGTTGAAAATGGGAAAACATGGAAAACCATTTCAACGATGGCCGATGTTGGGGTTCAAACCCACTCGCCAACTGAGTGCTGGGATAGCATGTCCCCGTGGCCTAACGGGTTAAAATGCTGAGCCACCACAAACTGTAGTATGGTACAGGGGCACCAGCCAAATCCTAGATTTTAGTAAGCCTATGGCTACAGTTTTCACGCTTCGCTTAAAGCAAGAATATTAAAGAACATTGTTGACCAGTGGAGGTCAACCCACGACACACCACGAGTCTCTTGAGATGTAGAAAATCATAAACGTGCCACTCTGATGTATCCCCCCACCATATATTTTCCCGAAAGATAAGGTAGATATGTACTTATGTATACTTTAAGTAAAATTACGTGAAATACAATCAGTATTTCAGGGAAACAAGGCAAGACAAACTCTAGTCTGTATTTCGAAAGAAAAGATCATCAAAGATATTAATTAATTAATTAATTTATTTATTTATTTATTGTCTTTTGGGTGGAGAAGTTAGGGCTCTCGGCCCTCTCTTAACATTTAATATGACAGGAGCGTGTAACAACTGAACTGCGTTGCCGATTTTTTAAATCAGCTGATTGGAACAAAACCGTAGGTTACACTGGGTTACACTTCAGATATTCAGTTGGTACAATTATACGTAAAATAGTTTATCAATTGATCTTGAATCAACGCCTAGTAAACTACATTCAAATAGAGAAATACATAAATTACACGCCGAAGCCAAGCTGTCTTTATCACCGGTATTCAATTCAATAAGTGCGAAATAGAGTACAAATATTCTACAGCTGAAGCCATGAAGGAAGCCATTATAATATACAAGTTATATTAAGATAAAAAATATTTAGCAGTGAATACTCAAACAAGCCACTTTATGAAGATATTGTTGCCGTGTCTTGGCATTGTCGAATGTATTGTATGCCAGACGGTGAAGTTTGAACAATATGACGGGAAGCAATGACTAATAAGCAACTGGCACACGCTGGCAACGTGTTGTACTAGTTGTCAAACTAAAGCCAATAGGAGCCAGTCGGTGACCATTTTATATCACACCCGCTAAATCCTTCAGATACTTTCTTTCGAAATACAGTAAAACTTCGTTTAACCGTCACTCTTCAAACCTTCAGTTTCTGTTGACCGTCATTGCTGTAATAGCATAATAATACTGTAATAACAAAGTGCTTTAAGGTGCAGTGACGTGTTCGCTTTGTTTACTTACTCTATTTTAGTGGGAAGTGAGTGTATCTGCCCACCATAGTGTTCAAACCATGACGAAAAACAAACTATTAGCCACTCAGAGGCTGAAACAATGCTGTCCAAGTGTATAGAATGGTTTGAAAGTCAAGAAGAGGCCAATGCAACTCAGATACTACTGCTCCGAAAAATACGAAATATTGCCGCGGTGAATGCTAGAGCATCAAAGAGGCAGAACAAAAAATGACTGACTATTTTCAAGCTACATGAACTATTTCACCTCCTAAGTTTGTATTACTGTACATTATTTTGCCACATTTGTAGCTACTGTACGGACGTTTTTATCATGTAATAAATAGTTTTATTTGCTATTACAATCGTGTTTAATTTCTTTTCGTTCTGAAATATATTTGTGAGAGTGATATCTCTCTATAATATAATTGAATGAGGTCATGTTTTGGAGGAATAATACAGTGTTTCTGTTATCCGTCTATTCGCTCAACCGTCACGACCACGGTCCCGACGATGACGGTTAATCGAGGTTTCACTGTACAGGGTAGCCTACATCTCACCATCCCTCAAATTAGATGGTACCCAAGAAATCGCAACCTCCTGGTCACCCTTGAGAACTGGATGACCTGGAAGTCACTAAATGGATTACGAAATGAAGTTGGCTGATCCAAGGGTAATCTACGGTCGTGGTGCTTTCATATTGACACAGCGTTGCCAGTGGTGAGATACAAACAAATTGACATTGTTGTTGTACCTTATACCCATCAAGATATACCATGGACGATCTGTAATTAGTAGGGCCCGGATTTATATGCACTAAAAAACCTGAAAATATGCATGCAAATATGCACTAAAAAGTTAGAATATATGCACGGAAAATAATGAAATATGCACTTAAAACATGCAATTATATTCACTTCCCTATTTACAGGTATAATTTGTTGCAAAAAGAAGCATCACAATAGGTAATAGTAGTCTTTCAATGTTTTCTGGAGACAAACTATATCTATTGTCCGTCAAAATGAGTTTATAGGCTGAGAATGGTCGTTCTACATCAACTGACGTGATTGGACAGTACTTATACACGGGCACCAAAGTTTCGGAGCATACATCTGGCAAGGATACCCTAGTTCCACTCAAGTATTGACTAATTAACTTAATCTTCTTCAGTCCTGGGTTCGAATTCAACACCTTTTCAAACTTGCATTTAATCTTCTCTCCAATTTCGCCTGGAGCGGAATTCAATGAAAATGCAGCTTTCTCAACGAGATCAAGTGATTCATGGAGGGGAGTACCAGAAGATTCTAAGCTCTCAATGGCTTTTGGAAGTTTAGAAAAATGTGCATGAATGAAATTCACATCTTGATAAACAGTAGCGGTTTCAAACACAACTTTTGCATCACGGACACACGCAATATGCTCATCTTCAAGTTTTGTAACCACTTCTTTCACTTCATTAAAATTGTCCTGATAAAATGATACTGCAGATAACCATGTCCCCCACCTAGTCAGGACAGGTTCAGGTGGCAAAGGAACTTCAGGTAGACAATCTTTGTAGAACTGGACACGAGCTGGTGCTTTCAGAAACAGCTTCTTCCCACATCCAATTAAATTGTTAACAGCTGGAAACTGTGCGTATTTCTTCTGCAATGCGGAGTAATCCGTGCGCTAAACAGGTTACGTGTATGAGTTTCGGATAAAATACGTGGAGGGCCTTTGCTGCTTTCAACATATACGAAGCTGCATCTGTGAGCAGTACAAGCACTTTACAGCAATTATCCTCAATTTCAGATGGCCACAATAGTGGCAGAGAATCATTTACAAATCTTGCTATTGTGCTATGGTTGGTTTTCTCTAGTACTTTACAAGCAAGAAGATGCGGCTTACCGAGTTCGTCTGGATGTAATTTACCAACCACGAAATTTGCTATGTAACGGCCACATGAATCCGTTGTCTCATCCACCGATATCCAGACATAGTTCCTTCCGATATCAAAACGGATCAATTCCAGGGTAGATTCATATAGCGGAGGTAGGTAATTTTTGCTAAGAGTTGATTCATCTGGTATTTTTTGATTTACACAATATTTCTCAAGAAATGATCGCAGAACTGGATTGTTTAATTTATTCCATGGAATGTTGCTGCATACGAATGCCCTACAAAGATCATTTGAAAATGTATTAAGAATACCGGACTTAGGCTTTACCTGCGTAAGAAGTAGTTGTTGTGGTGTGCTGTTCTTCTCCTCCTTTGCTTTAATATGTTCAGTTGGTTTTGAATGCTGTTCAAGCTGAAATTTCTTTTCACATTTTACTTCCTTTGAGCAAACTTGACAGTACACGATGACACCATCTGTTGAATAGCCCCTATTACCTGACACCCACTGATTTAGTAAATCTCTTCTCCTGCTCCTTAGGCATTTTTAGAAACTAACACTTGAGATGCAGGGCATTAAACTGGAACGTAACTAGTGAACTGAAGAAACTTCTGTCCTGACCAATTGCCCAACCCCCTGAGATTATTATCTACTGTGGTAGAGAAAGGAATTCCGGGAAGTCCAGCCAGCCTGCCTACCCATACTTAAGCTATCTGTTGCCATTGTCAGTTGTGAAAGTAAAGTGCCATTACACAGAGAGTCGAAAACACCAATTAGTGAGGGATAGACATAATATAGGCAACTAGCTAGGGATGCACAAAACAGATTTATTTTAGTAGTTCTTGTAATTGTCCATAAATTCAGACATATATACCGGAATATGCTGTTACGTCTAGAATATGCACTAAACCTCAAAATATGTCAAAATATGCATATGCATATGCGCATATGCATTTTTTAAAATCCGGGCCCTAGTAATTAGCCACCGCAATAATCTGGAGGTGGTAAAATTTTAGGCGGGATCCAACTTGAGGAAATTGAAGACATTATGTTATTTATGCGTGCCACTGAGAAAGCATATGCGTGCCGTCGGTTGATCGTCCATGTTCTAGACACTGAAGACTCCAACATGTAGATAAATCTGCTGTAGTGGAAGATGCATGGGAAAGTGATCACATTATCCGTTTTGAAGACACAGAAATACTCTCTAGGACAGAGGTGTCCTTACAGCATGCCGGCATGCTTCTGGCACGGACGACCTAGCAGCGATGATGGAGGAATACCATGGACGATCTGTAATTAGCCACCGCAATAATCTGGAGGTGGTAAAATATTAGGCGGGATCCAACTCGTACACTTTCCCGTCTCACTCCCTTAGTCGAATGTAAAACGGTATTCAGTATATTGTAAATATGAAAGCACATTGAAACAAAAAACAAAACAAAAAAAGAAACGAAAAAAGGAATAATTGCAATGCCTTAAATGAGTTCGATCATACCGTATCAGCATTTCTGACTGTTTTAATGCTAAGGTCGTAATATGCAAGTACAGGTACGCGGAAAAACGTGTGCAACACAATATACATGTGTAGAGCAACCAATGCATTGGGTGAACAGTTTGTTTCTTTGTTTCTTTACATTTGGTGCGCTAGCGATCCCAACTTGATCCGGTCAGACGCGGCGAAGAGCTGCTGGCACAGTCCAGCCAAGGGAGGCAAGAGTCAACCTGCCAGCGAGCGGCACAGCATAGGCTACCTATACCTCTAGTCACCTCAAGACATAAGCGGTCCGTTTGATGTTCTGGTCTGTGAAGAGGCTACCGCGCCAAGAAATAGTTTCCTTGTTTTCTGCTTGCTTTTGGCGTGCATGATTTTCCAGCACATGTTGCTATGTTTCCATAAGGTGGCTAGATTACTTTTCAGAATTCGCTTGGTAAAAATCAAGGAATACATTTTTCATTTTCACGTTAATTAGGAGCTTTAGCAACGTTGCTTTTCATGTGATGAATTGTGTGTGTGAATGGTGAATAGTGGTATTTGGAACGATAGACAAAGTAATTCAGTACGAATTTGATATTATTTTACACTTCTTTTAGTATAAACCTTGTATGAGCGGAAAAAGGGCACCAGAGTAATTCGATTTTATGGCGAATCAGGCTGAAAGTTTGGCAACACTGTTACGATTTCACAAAGTTCATAATGGCTCTCTCAAGTAGACAACGTGTTCAAACTGCAGCTGTAAAGCTTGAATCACCATTAAAATACTTCAAAGGTAATGAAAGTGAAGATAAGTTGAGTTAAAGGTGCAAACAAATTGTTTTAAAAGTATATTGTAGGTTGATGGATGACAATCTAGAGTGGAGAATCTAAAGTTTCCATGCTGGAAACACAAGAAGGGACAGAGAGGGGAGTTGCGTGGAGGGATATACAGGGTGTCTATAAAAGAACTCCGGGGTTTTGAGGCAAACTATTGTAATGAAATAAAAAGGTTATATTAATGTTTAATACATGATTGGAAAGGTTGCATTTTCAAGTTTTTTTAAACAATTTAATAATGTTCAATATGAGCCCCATTAGTGGCACGGCACACATCATAACGGTATTCCACCTCTTCGCATGTCCTGGCCAGCATGTCTGGGGAGACGGTTGCCACACAATTGATTATTTGTTCCCTGAGAAGGCCAACGTAATGAGTTTTCTCCGCATATACAAGATTCTTAATATGTCACCAGAAGAAAAAGTCCAACGGAGTCATATCAGGGCTGCTTGGAGGCCATGGAATATGTCCTTCCCTTCCAATCCATCTGTTGCCGAGTCGAGCGTCAAGTGCCTCACGCACACGCAAACTGAATTGTGGTGCCCCATCTTGTTGGAAGTGGACTAGATTTCTTAGGGCTTCGAAGGCATGAAGCTAGGATTCTGTCCACATTCTCTCGTGACACCGGCGACTTTTGTTTTAAAACACTTGCTGTTTGTTTGAAAGCATTTAACCATTGGCGAATGGTTTTATCCGTAGGTGGGTCAACACCATAATTACGTCGAAAGTTTCTTTGTACCTTAACAACAGAATTAGTTTCTATTAGGCAAATAACGCATTGAATCTTTTGTTGCGGCGTCGCCATAGCGCGGTAATCCAGATAGCACTGACTGCCGCTACGTTGTATCAAGGTCAACGCTCCGCAGCGCTGCCAAATGTTGATGAAAACATTCCCAATTGGTATGAGTAAAACTTGATGAGCTACTCGTTTCAGAGAAATTAACTACATTTTGCTATCTTCTACAGTTACTAAGATATGAATTTTTAAAACCCCGGAGTTCTTTTATAGAAACCCTGTATTCCTCAGGACTTCGCCTGACGTTTGGTAGGCTATAGCACGTCGAGCATGCAACGGCTGGACGCCACTGCTCTAGGACATTGAACTACCACACTATAAATTTAAAAATTTCCAAAATATATCAATAGGAGAATGGAGATACTTTTGGAAACCAGTTGTCAGCCAGTTCCTGGAACTTGACCTACGTCATGCTGCACTTCCCTCAGTACACGATGGACGGGGCATCACAAAGCAGCCAACCAATAATGTAGAGTATATCGATAACAGGTATTTACAAGGAAACGAAGCAAAAGAGCTGTCGACAAGGACCTGCCTGAATCAGCTCACGTTTCGTGGTTACTCGAGAATATTCCAATAGCCTATATACACCTCAAACACGCGCCACATCACATTATTCATTACAAATCTTTGAAAATGCCAGCCGCACTAATTGGAGAAACTTCAGATATCGAAGAAATAGTTCTGTGACGAACTAAAGAGCCTGCTATATTTTAAATATGTATGATTAAATCCCTATTATTCTAAGACCAATTTAAAATGTATTTAATTTACGAAATTATGCTGGCAGCACGGGCCTATAAAATTGTTGTGGCAGAGCAGTAAGTTATAGCATGTTCCAGATTGTTTCCTTCCATGAATTCGGAGATATTGAGAACCTACGACTCACATGCCCATAGAGAGTTGTGAGGTAGTTGATAGGACTGTAAATGTGCACAAATATTTCTTGTTGTTGTTGTTGTTGATTCTTTTAGGGGCTTTGCGACATCGTGGTCATGTAGCCCCATGTATTTGGGTGTGTGGGAAATATGTCTGATTGTCTGTGCCACTGTGATGTCTGTACTATTACAGGGCGTAATTGTAATTGAGGTAGGATTTGGGTAAGAAGCGGCCATGGCTTTAAGTTAGGTACAATTCCGTCATTTGCCTGAAATAGAAGTGGAAACCCACGGAAATCCACTTCCAGGATGGCCGAGGTAGAAATCGAACCCGCCTCTTCTCGGTTTTGCGTCACGAGGGCCTGGCAGAGCCGTGAATCGAACTCGGGTCTCCGCGGTGACTGCCAAGACAAATATTTCTTCAGGCTTGAACTGTATATACAAAATTGGTAGAAATCCACTGAATGTAATGGAAAGTACATGGAGTTCAACATATATCTCATAAACGTACGTACGTAAATTAATAGATAACACTGGTATGTAGGCCTACATACGAGTTGCTTAAAATCAATCTGCAGTACGGTATTAAGATATTATATTGTTCAGAGTTGCAAACGGTGAGCAGACTCTAAGATGGTGACTCCCAGATGTTACTAGGCAGTTGGTAGTCCTGTTGACTCAGTAAATAGGCATTCTGGTTCAAGTAAACATTGCGATGCAGCCGCGTTTAGGGAATTTTTAGGGACCTCTGTGACGTTAGTATGACTGTCAAATGCACTTAAACATTGAAATTATCAAAACGCGTAGAATCATGTTGGCAATACTGTTATGCAAGGGCTACTAAAAATTAATCAGAAATATTATGTTCTATGTGTGTGCAATGTTAGAATCGTTGGCCTGCATACTTTCTGATGAACTGAGACTAGAGTTAAAAATTATAGAAAGCACTCATCAACAGTTTGCAGCCCTGGGTAGATAGTGTGGGTGTTACATGCAGTTGAACATTGAATCTATCACCACGCTTAGAATCACGTTAGCAACACTCGTGCATTGGATGATCAAAATTATTCTGAGATAGTATCTTTATATGCCCCAATTTTGGAAGTTATTCAATTGTTAGTATGGAAGGTACATGTAGGGTAGTTAAAAATTGAACCTATCAGCACACGTTTATTCATGTTGATGGCACTCTCATACATGGGTTACTAAGAAAAATCTGCAATTTAATGCTCTTACGCGTGTCGGTGAAATATTCAGACTAGGATTCCAAATTATAGCATTTATCAACGTTTTGCAGGCCTGGAGAATGTGAAGAATATGCATACACATATCTCTTAAGGTACAGAAAGCACACACGAAACTTGGTTGAAGTCCATTATATAATATGGACGTTCCATATAGTAAAATATTGAGTCTATCAGCACCAACACTGTCATATATGGGCCGCTCAAAATGAAAGGGCGCCTGACATTTAGTTTGAAATATTATGATCAATATGTGTGCCTATTTTTCAACAGTTCCCATGTATACGTTCTGAGATATCTCAGAGTTCAAATTTCAATTAAGTGTCCTGCAGACTTTCTGATGACTTGAGACTAGAGTTAAAAATTATAGAAAACACTTATCAACAGTTGGCAGCCCTGGATAGATAGTGTGGGTGTTTAGAAGTTTAGAAGTTTCAGTTCATTTTTAAATATGGCCTTGAGATATATCCTGATATAGATTGTCAATCATACCAAATTCGGCTTCAAAAGCTGCAGGCGTTTAAGAGTTGATAGTGGGGGTAGGGGGTGACGGCGACAGATGGACAGACAGAAGGACTTCGTGGTATAGAGGCTAGCATTCTTAGCTGCCACCCCGGAGGTCAGGGTTCGATTCTAGCCTTTTGCCAAGAAATATAGGCTAATTCCTCTCTAAGGGCTGGAACGGGGTAAACTTGGCCTCGCGAGGCAAAACTGTGTAGAGGTAGGTTCAATTCCTACTTCAGTAAACCTAGAAGTGGCGTCCCCTTCTATTTCAGGCAAATACCGGGATGATTCGTCACTTGAAGCCCTACTGCCTCCTTCCAAATCCTCGCATAAATTCCAAATACAGACACTACGATAACACAGGTTAACAGACAAATTTAACACATACCCAAGTAAACGGGGATAAATGACCATGATAACCAAGCCCCTCAAATAAACAAAAACAACAACAGAAGGACCGACGGACAGACGCACATCTGCCAGGATTGATCCAAAAAGTCTACTTAGTAAAATGTGAAAAGTAGGCTATTTTTTAAGTGGACCAGGATATTTCATACATTGAACTGAGTATTTTTTTCAACATTCCCCATGATAGGATCATTAAGTACTATGTAATGGGTGTTCATCTCCGAGTATAGGTCCCTAACTCTGTGCACTTGGGTATGAGTGTGGAATCTGTCGGATAACCTGTGCCATTGTGATTGCTGTACTAGAGGGTTTGTAATTGGAGCAAGGATTTGTGTAACAGGCAGTCGTGGCCTTGAATTAGTTTCCATCCTGGCATTCGCCTAGAGTAGAAGTGAAAAACCACGCAAAATAATACTGATTACTTGATAAAATATTGCCACTGCATGTGTTGCGAAGAGACCAATGCAATTAGACACGTTGCCAACACTTTGATATACTGATATAAAACTACATAATAGAATCGATCAATATCCTAAATCCAACTGTCATGGGGGTGGGGGCTCATGAAATTATTGGTTACAACTGAAATTTAAAATATACTCTCTAGGTAGGACGGGAAATGGTAAGTTAAGCTCTTACCATGTTTCCTTGATGTCTCTCTAGCCAATCGAAAATTATAATGGGAACACACGCACGCGTACAAAATGTGATCCTCATAAACCTCTTTTTATCCGATGGAACAAGGATAATATGTGAGTTACTATCAACCCATTACTCGAGACGAAGGTGGACTCATTAAGCACTCCATTACTAGGCTATACTGATATACGAGTACGTACTTCAAAATCCTCCCGAAGATATTCGTCAATAATTAATCATATTTTAAAGTATATTAATTTAACATTCATGATAGCGAGTTCAGATTTTTTGAATATTTATATCAAGTTTAAATCATTTACAAGGTAATTGGGTCTCTACAATTTTATTTTGCCATCAGATTTACAACAGGGGAATAATTGGTAGAATTTATTCTAAATGTTCTCAATATTTATGGACTTTTTTCAGATACAGAAGGTTTGGTATAGGTTCAAATAAAATTTTGTATGAAATGGAAACACTCAAAGTACAGATACAATTTTCTAGAACAGCGGGCCAATTATAATACCCTCTGTCTGATAGTGTTAACATTCAGGGTGATTTGGGGACGGGGAGGATAAAATAAAATATTTTTTTGGTTATGTCGATTTTCAAATTAAAGGAATTTAATTAAACAATCTTTGAAACGTCAGCAAGTGTAAGTGTCTGGGCTCAGAGTTATTCCAAATCGTGTGTATTATTGCTTAGCATAATTCATGCAGTAATGTAAAAGATGAACCACAACGTGGACTCATGAAAATGTTATGAGTGTTAGAAAACACACAGATTCAAATTGTATAGGAATTCGCAACAAACATTTTACTGTAAGCTTATGAACACATTTATGTTCCATTTTGAAGCTGTTATTGTTGTTGCTTCAATAAGAGGCGTTGACATATTTGATACTTTGTTAACGGAGTGTGCCTTGCTTGTTTGATGACCTGTGCTATTTTTATGAATGTTGGAAGTGTTTTAGCTGAAAAAATTTGGTTTGATGGGATAGGTTCCCAAAGACAAAAAGTAAGGAATCATTAAAATGTCTTGTTGTTGAACACTACATGCATTGTTATTGCTTTTGTCACGTTTCCCAAATGCTACTAAAACCTTAATACCATGGAATCAGCGCTACAGCTTGGTTCCAAAGGAATCCATTTTTAGCCTACTTTTCACATTTTGCAAAAATTAGGAAAAAGTAGACCTATGAGATCGATCCGGGAAAATGTGTGTCTGTCTGTCTGGCTGTATGTGTGTCGTCCCCCCCCCCCCTATCAACTCCTAAACGGCTGCAGCAATCAAAACCAAATTTAGTATGAGTAAAGATGTGCACCGGAATATCTCACGTCCATATTTGAAAATGATGTCAGTGCTACCAACTGCTGAAAAAACGCACTAGTAATTTAAGCTCCATGTTATATATCTTGCAAGGTATGCATGGGAGCTATTCCAAAATTGGCACACAAGTAGATAATACTATTTCAGTTTAATTTCCAGGAGGCCAACCATGACAGTGTTGCCAAAATAATGTTAAGCCTTCTGATAGGTCCAATGTTTAAATGCATATAACTTCTACACTATCAATTGGATTTCAACCAAATTTTGTATGTAATATCTGTACATAAACAGACATGACTGAGCGTATTCTTAAGAGCCACCAGGGCTGCCAACTGTTAATAATTGCTCTCTCTATTTTTTTTTATCCAAATACCAATATACCAGAAAGTATGCAAGCCAACAGGTTTAAACTATGTACAGGCATATTCTGACATTTTAGATTAATTTGGAGTAACTTATATACGTCAGTTCTACCAACATGATTATAAGCCTGCTGATAGTACCAATTTTTAAGTACATGTAACTTCTATACCATCAGTTGGATTTCGACCAAATTTCGTATGTGCTATGTGTACCATAACAGATATGACTATAAGTATTGTTAAGAGCAATCAGGGCTGCCAACTGTTAATACATGCTGTCTATATATTTTTACCCTAATATCAATATATCAGGAAGTATGCAAGCCAACAGCTCTATACTTTGCACACGTATAGCACCTGATATTCTAGGTTAATTTTGAGTAATTAATACAAGGCAGTGCTGCCAACATGATTCTATGCCTGCTGATATGTCCAATTTTAAAATACATGTAACTTCTATACTAACAAATGGATTTCATCCAAAATTGGCACAACAAGATATAATATTTCAGATTATTTCTGACCAGCACACGCATGGTATTTTTGGTAACATGCTTTTACGCGTGCTGATAGATCCAGTGTCCAACTGCATGTAACGTCCATTGGACTTCAACCAAATGTTGTATTCTGTACCTTAAAAGATGGAACTAAGAATATATCAGTCACCAGGGCTGCCAACTGTAGTGCTCTATTAGGCTACATTATACCAGGTATATTTTGAACTTATTAGATATTTCGATATTACCAACTTAATTTCGTCATTATTCTAGATAGATTCATATACTGTAGAATAATCATTGGCATGAAAAGTAGGCTGTATAGTTCTTCAAGGAACTTCTTGTTCTATGTGTTACTGATTCCTGAACACCCCGTTCATTCCACGTTAGTTATTATTTAGCAAGCTTATGGAGTAACTTCTTCCTCCTGGCATACTATTGATTACTTTCTGGCTACACTAACACTCATTCGAAATAAATTTTAGAAGTGAGTGTTCCTGGTCGGGACAAGGTTCTATTAAAAAGGATCTTGGGATTAACTTCAATCTGTGCAGGATGAAGGGGGAGCGAAGGGTTATATATTCCCCCAGGATGTGGGCTACTGACCGCGATGAATTCATCATATTGCTGGAAGTGCGCTCTGGAGGCTTACAGGAATAAATCAAAACCAGGGGATATTTGTCCAGCAGAAAGGTGTTACAGGAGATCACACCAGTACAAAGCACACCGGAAGTAGGTAAACTCTCATCTTTTTCATATTCAGTTATCAGGTGGGGACAAGTGTCTGTCTGAGGTCTCGTAGTCTGTTGCAGTTCGTTAATGTGACTTCAATGTCTAGTGGCTACCCACGGGTTTAGAGTTTAGGGGCTGCTGATGAAGCTCAGTGTAGATCCTCCCTACGCATCGTGTTTGGTTTAGTGATTACGTTTAAATTAGATTTTACTAAGCGAACCTTATAATTCTTTAACGTAATTCTGAAGTAGCGGCTGTGCATGCTTCATAAAGTGCTCCAATCCCACAAACTTTTTATGGGGTTATAATTATTGCAGATTCCGAACCAGATACTTAAGCACGCGTAATGGTTTATACTGTAGTCTATTTCCTTTTATTGGCGTGGAGTTCTCCATCCTTCAGACCAGTCTATCCAGGGTTTCTCCCGGCTGCCAGCCCATTCTGAAGAATCGTATCTATTTGGAAGAGCTCCCCCTCTTTCTCATCCACATTCCAACTCACTCTTCCCTTCTCTTTCTACGAAACTCTATCTCTCTTTCCATCATTTACGACTATCCTTTTTTCGTTGTTCCGCTTCTGCGTTTCTTATCAATCGCTGTGCTGAATCCTACTCCATAGCAAGTTTTATCTGTTCGCTGCAATGGAAAAGGCTAATTACAATTACAGGCTGGAATTTACATCCGAGGGTCGGCGTGAAGTATTAGATTTATATGCCTGGCTTCTCCAAGGCTTGCAGGGGAGAGAGCACTGCCCTATCAAGGATTGCTAATTCGTTTTAGTCTCGGGTAATTTACTTTTTCTGTTCCTTTTTTTAGTTTTATTTGCCGTATACAGAGTAGTTAATTTCGTAGAGCCAGTGAGCTCACCTCAGTTTGGAGCACCCAATGAAGTTAGTTCCTTGCGTTAAGGTGACACATCGATGGTAATAAAACATGTTATGAAGTATGCATGAACCAGCGCGGCTGTGAATCATGCGTCCACTGTCTCCCTCACGACTGCCTTGCCTTAGCATCGTGTCGTGTGGGCGTCTGAGTGGTTACACTTGCTACAAAATTTATAGCGTCCTGCTCCTTCACTGGTCTTTTATCTCTTTATCGAATTCCTTTGTAATCGGTTAACAGAATCACAAATAAATGATGGTTGCAAGCAATATATTAGTTTCTGGGGATGTATTAGCCATCAGGCTACTCACTGGGCAACAACTGAGACGTTACTTTGCATTTGCAATTCCTTTTGACATGAAGAAATAAGAAAGAAAGGTTTTTATGTCTACACAGTCGCTGCATAGTACTCAGTTAATTGGTTGATAACTGTTGAAATACGCACAAACACCGAAATCATGAAGGTAGTTAACAGTTCTTCGATACTGAAGAAGTTTGCTGTTTAAAGCCTCTTTTCCTAATATTAACAGTGTGTTTCAGAAATTGTGGGTTACATGGCAACTGATTGAACACGGACCGTGCTTATAAACTCGTATAATGTAAAATTCCCAGTCGTATTTTCTCACTAGCATCCCCAAGACGACGATGTATTCAATTCAAACTTACGCGAAATATTGAATTAGTTCAATGTTGTGGGTATTATAACATTCCCAAGATTAAACAGAAGGTTGTCTAGCATAGCTTACGTCGCTGAAGCAATAGCATTCCACACTAAGTTTGAGGGTTCAAATCAAAGATGTTCAAGGTAGGCGTGATGGTGCAGCGATCAAGCTGTTTGCCTCCCACCATGGCAAACAGGGTTCGATTCTCGGTTAATACATGTGGGATTTTTGAGGTAACACTTCACGTCCGGTGATTCAAATTCCACGAAACAAGGTTTCATTGTTGCTGTTTCATTTGAGGGGCTTTGACATCGTGGTCATTTAACCCCGTGTACTCGTATGTGTATAGAATTTGTCTGATAATTTGTGTCTATGTAGTATTTGTAGTAGAGTGTGTGAAATTGTAGCCTAATTCATGTGAAGCCGTGGCCTTAAGTTGGTTACAATCCCGACATGTGCCTGGAGTAGAAGTAGGAAACCACCGAATACCATATTTACGTTAGATGAGCTAGGAATTGTACCTACCTCTTCTCAGTTCCACCTCACGGGAATGTGTGTAGCACATTCAAGCCCTTACACCAGAATTCAATTCCTTGTCAGAGCCGGGAATTGAACCCGGACCTCCAGGACGAAATCCAAGAATGTTAGCAGCTACACAAGGTGGACAAGGAAGGTTTCGTGCTTATGATCACGAGAGTAACAGTCATGTGAAACTATTGGCTTCCTCCTTTCATTAGAGATGTTCATGGTCCCTATATTAATAGCGTGAAAAATGGGACTGTTTTACTCTTTAAAGCAAAACATAGGAATACATTCTGGTCACTTTCGTGACATATAACGAGTTCCAAAACGTATTTTTTTCTTTCTTTGTGACGGCCTATTTTACCGTCAAATTTATAATCGCTCCTGCAAAACCTCCGGATGGTAATAATCGTATTATTATTCAATTATCTACATAATATATATTAAACAAGTCATGTGTAAAAACAAATTGTTAGACAATACCTTAGTAGTGTTACAGACCTCGGTCTACTCCTGTTGCACAAGTTTTATTGACTGCATCAAAGCTTCCACCTTCTCGTTGCGAAAAGCGAGCTACGTCACTGTGACTCCTTGAGCAATCAATGGCCAGCCTACAATCTGCCACGTGCCTTGGAGTTTTGGAACCTTCCTTAGGCACTATTCAAGGGGTACCACTGCATCCTTCTGCAAGCATTTCTTCTAAAGGCATTCCTCATTAAAGCCTTCTTGACATTATTCTCCAAATACCGCCAGAATACTCCGATATGCACTCTGCTACATAGTAGGCTATTCACCGCCAGTCCAGTCTTCTAGAAATATCACCGCAGTAACCTTCTGCAACCGCTGAAGCTATCTATATACAACATAGTATCTAAGACCATGCTGCTCTATACTTGCTAAAAGTCATCGAACTTCATCTTGGTGGCAGTCTCTTCTGACTGTTTATATTTCACCTGTAATGTCATCTCCTGGACACTAACTTGGTGTCAATTCTTCAAACAAGAAGAAAGAAGAAGAAACCTGGACTTTCCTCGCCTACACTACAGCACCAGCGAAGTCACGGCCACGGCCGCCTCCTTTCATTGGAACCTTTTGGCTGATGGTGTGACATATTAACAACGCTCCGCCTTGGATTTTATACACAACGCTAGCATGGTATCTTTTTATAGAGCTGGTTCTACAAGATCTTTTAAAAGAAGTTAAGTCATTGTTGTTAATTTAAGTGTTATATCAGTTTATAAACTCATCATAATTTTTGTTGCCTGAAGGTCCAATCCCTTATCTATTCAAAATACCATTTCTCTTAATCAAGGCTTCCATAATTGAACTCTCTTTAAAGTTGTTAAGTTTGTTCAAACGCACATATGTGTTATAGTCTTACGTCATTTTATAAATTCATTATTACTGCTGAATTGCATAGCAATGAACTAAATAATTCCACTTTTGTCTCGCTATTATTTTCAGTCTAATTGTTACTCACAGTGAAGCTATTTTGACCAAGCTTATGCTTGATGCGATCTCCCGTATGGGAAAGTTTAGGGCGAAACTTCCTCCACAGTCCAATACGCAAATAGACCTACACGGACTGAGCAGTGTGGGTCTCGCTCGTTCAACTAAATGTTACACCTAGTCAGTGTGAAGTACCCATGCTACGCTGTTTCCAACTTCACAGCATCTTTTACAAAACGCACATTTGAATGACTTAGAATAAACTTAATTCCGAATGAAAAGTTTCACGTAAGTAGTAACTAAAAGAACGAGAAGAGGGATGACACCTGATCAGAGTTGGGTGTAACGTGAGCTTGTAACGCCGTAATTATCAATCGTTGCTTTATAAATGTAGGGCTTCGTAACTGCGTTATTAATTAACTGTAACTATAGCAGCGTGTTCAGCCTACTTTTCACAGTTTTTCAAAATGAATGCAATAGCAGCCATAGGCTATGAAATCAATCTGGGCAGATGTGTATCTGTCGTTCTGTCTATCCTTCTGTCTGTGTATGTGTGTGCCCTCTATCAACTCATAAACCGCTGCAGCTATCAAAACCAAATTTGGTATGCGTGAAGATCTGTACCAGGACATCTCAAAAACATGTATGAAAATGATTTGTTGTTTTTATTTAGGGGCTTTGCAACATCGTGATCATGTAGCTCCGTATTTGGGTGTGTGTGGAACTTGTCTGATAACATGTGTTATTGTGATGGCTGTATTAGTGTGTTTATGTAATTCAGGTGAGGATTGGGAGGGAGGCGGCCGTGGCCTTAAGTTACGAACCACCCCGGCATTCGCCTGGAGTAGAAGAGGGAAACCACAGAAAACAAGTTCAAGGATGGCTGAGTTAGGAATCGAACCCACCTCTTCTCAGTTTTACCTCACGAGGCTGAGTGTACCCCATTCCAGCCCTCAGAGCAGAATTAAATTCCTTGGCTGAGCCGCGAATCGAACCCGGGCCTCCACTGCGACAGCCGAGAATGCAATTCCCTACGAAATATTTGAAAAAAGACGACAGTGCTATCCACTGCTGAAAAGAATCACAATTGACATTTGAACTCCCTTGTATATCTCAGAAGGTACACATGTGAATTTTTGCTGTTGATTCCTTTGGGGGCTTTGTGCCATCGTGGTCATATAACCCCATGTACTGGGGTGTGTGAAGAATTTGTCTGATAACGTGTGTCACTGTGATGTCTGTACTAGTGTGTATATTTATAATTGAAGTAGGAAGCGGCCGTGGCCTTAAATTAAGTACCATCGCGGCATTTGCCTGGAATAGAACTTGGGAAACCACGGAAAACCACTTCCAAGATACCTGAGATAGGAATCGAACCCGCCTATTTTTGCCTCATAGACTGAGTGTACCTCTTTCCAGCCCTCAGTCCAAATTGAAATTTATTGGCCGAGCCGGGAATCGATCCCGGGCCGCAACGGTGACATCCAAGAATGCTAGCCACTACGCAACGAGGCTGAGTCTAACGACCTGTTCCGAAATTAGCACATATATAGGACATATTTTAGATAAATTTTCCTGAACAGTGCATGACAGTGCTGCCAACATGATCTCTACGCTTGCTGATTGTTTCAATGTTTAACTGCTTGTAACTTCCATACTCACAAATGGATTTATTCAAAAATTGGCACATATAAAGTGTGCCCATTAACTACTGGTACGCCATGGCAAACCACTTTGCACCAATAAGCCACCGTAAACATATGTGAAATTTGAGAACAATGCGATCACGAGATGAACCTCGGGTCGTCCTGGATATATTTGCGAGTTACTAGCAAACTTTTCCTCAATTTCCACGCGAGGCAAGGGAAGAGAAATAATAACAAATCAGGTCAGAGCCTTTTGAATATTGTAGCCAATTTTAAAATAAATTGTAGTTTTCACTTATTGAATAACTCTTTTACGACTCGTAGGGATTCGAGAAAAATACGAAATAAAATAAAAAATCCTGTGAAGAGAAACACCCTTGTCGTTGATCCCTACAGTCAACCTATCCTAGTCAACCGACAGTAGTGGCTACGCGGGCTAAAGCGCTGCGTTAGGTCAAGGGGCCAAGCTCTCTGCTGACTCGGTAGACGCGTGGGTTCGATCCCCACCGTCGGCTGTCCTTGAAATGGTTTTCCGTGGTTTCCCATTTTCAATACCAGGCAAATGCTGGGACAGTACCTTCTGACAGGTCACGGCCGCTTCCTTCCACATCCTTGCCCAGTTTCATTCATCTTCATCCATTCCATCTCTCATCTCGACGCGCAGGTCGCCCACGGGCGTCGACTAGAAAGACCTGCACTCGGCCTCTCAGGAGGCTACACGACAAAAAAACAACCTATCCTAGTCGATGTTGTGTTTCAAAACAAAAATTCAAAAATGAAATGAAATTAATACCGGCCTATTCTCGGAAAGATACAAGTCACGTTGAACGTGAACAAATCACAGTTCAATTGACTATTCAATTCCTGTAGCCATAGAACAAGCTTCTAGATCTCGGAAAAAAAATCCTTTTAGGTTTTTGGGTAAAACAATGAACGATGGGAAAGGGTGCGCCATCCCGTGTAATTTTACACCTCACGTGACCATCTCCGATCATTGGTACGAGAGATATCGAAAAAGAAATAGCCACACGGCAATCAGCGTAGCCAAGCCCCTATTGTCACTAGGTAGGACATTTGGCAAAATAAAAAAATAAAAAAATGGTAAATATAAATTACATATAAAATAAAACATAAAATAAAATTAAAAAGTAAAGAATCAAAATTTTCAAAATGTGTAGCTAGGCCCTTTGTCACATTCAAAAAAACTAAAAACAAAATGGTAAAATAATATGAAAAATGAAAATCCACAGCCTGCTTCCAGTCTCCGACCGGGTCAGGAATGGAATGAATGAAGCCCCTGTCTAGCGGCGAGGATATGAATTGTGCCGGCTGCCGAGGCCTGACGCACTCCTCTGGGGCAATGATTAAATGAATGACAGATGGAAGGAAATGATAGTGGAGAGTGTTGCTGGAATGAAATTTTGACAGGGAAAACCGGAGTACCCGGAGAAAAACCTGTCTGCCTCCGTTTTGTCCAGCACAGATCTCACATGGAGTGACCGGGATTTGAACCACGGACCCAGCGGTGAGAGGCCGGCGTGCTGCCGCCTAAGCCACGGAGGCTTCGTAAAATAATATATATATCAATAATAAATTAAAACATTAAATTAAATTAAAAGTCAAGAATCCAAGATTTTCAAAATATACAGTTAGGCTCTTTGTCAAAATCAAAAAATAATACATGATAAATAAAAATTATATAAAAATAAATTTAAACATTAAATAAAATTAATGCGTCAAAAAAATCTAAATTTTCAAAATGAGTAGTTAGACCCTTTGGCAAAATTTGGAAAAAAATAAGCAGTCCATAGGAAAGGGATTGTTATCCCGTGTAATCGACACCTAACATAAAAGTGATATAACCATATTGAACATTGTATAATTTATCTAGTTTTGAGGAGATAAAATTGTTTCTACGAGCTGTGAGAATAATATGAAGTCAACGATTCTCTGCATAAAGAACATCACGTTAGTTTACAAGGGATATCCAACAAGATATAAAGAATTCAACGGACGAACGTCTAAAGATTATCAACATAGTATTCTACGTAATACGATAAAACTGATGACGCATTATCAAATTGATTTAAAGGGGACAATCTTACGCATCATGGAGGAGATGGGGATGACACACTAGTTCACCATGATATGGGGAACATAATGGAGAAAAATATGTGGATATCTAGAGTGACTTAACTTGTTAAACTGTCACAATGGTAAAGCTGAGGAGATCTTCGAGAACGTCTAGAGCAAGAAAGAAGGAGGAAGATGACGACTAGCGCAAGAAGACAACATCAATCGGGGCTGATAAAATTTCTGAGAAGCAGTACGGAGTAATGGAGCACTGGAGATTGAGATTTGAACCTACATCCACCAACATACGGAATCGAGAAGGCTACAGACGTTACAGAAGAAAGAAAAGATCGAGAAGGAGGATATTCAATATATCTGGAGATATATTTACCAGCAGATGCAGTCCAGTGAAAGGTAGTGTCGCTCCATTCTATTTAAGTAGTCATTTGTGAGTAACATACACATGCATGACCATTGTTGAGGGATATTTTGATGTTCATTCTTCGACTTTTATAATATTCACTATTCGATTCATTCATCATTTCACGCTTAGGATTATACGAATTGATGGTTAATTATTTAAACTTACTTGGAGATTCTTATTATTAATAAGTTTGATTACAGACTACTGTTACAACAGAAGGATTGTATATGATCTACTCCACGCAGAATTGTTAGGAAGAGCAATATTGAACATGCGATGGAGACAGCTTATATGAAGTCGATAAGTAGATAGACTTTGGATAGAAATGAGTTGAAATGAAATACGAATTAAATCAAGAATAGCTGATAGTGAGAATATTATTTAAAATAAATTGATATCATAAGGGATGTCAAATTCAGCTAAATTACGTCGAATATTAATGAGTGTATGTTAAATATTAAATATTGTGTGAACTTGCGTGGCTTGAACGGTTTTCTAATGTATTCTATATACCGCAAGAATTCACAAACGTCACACAATATTGATAACCATTCAAACCACCCCAATTCACACAAATTAGCAGGCATTAAATCCATAGTAAACAGGGCTATCAGTATACCCATGTCAACACGAAATGTCAATAAAGAAATTGAAACGATAAAACAGGTGGCAACAGAAAATAGTTTCTCACTCAACATGGTCGACCAGATACAGTACTAGCAAAACATCGGAAGAAAAATAGAGGGCATTTCACCAACCCAAAATGAGAACAAGTATGCACAATTCAATTTTCGTGAACAAAAACACGTACAATATAACAAATATCTTCATGAAACAAGGATTTAATAAAGCTTTCAGAACAAATAACTCACTTGGTAAACACCTACATAATAGTAACTTAGCAAAGAAAAACCCGCATTGAAAATCAGCGGTATATTTGTTTACATGCCAAGATGAGGGATGTAATCCTAACTGTGTCGGGCAAAGTAGAGGACAAATTGGACAACGTTACAAAGTGTACAAAAATGCAACTAAACACAACAAACATTCTGCTATATGTGAACATATGTACGGCAACAAGCATATTTTCACTTACATGGAAACTGACTTGTAAATTCTATACCATGAAGCAAACGGCAGAGCTGTCGACATTAAATAATCCATAGAAATATATCGAGCCAAGAAAGATATTCCAGTGAATCTGAACAAACATGTTTTTTAAAAGGCCACCACTTTTCGCGCTGCTAAATAAAATAGTCCACACACATAAGAAAATGAGGCAATGAATGCATACGGTAAGGAATAATTTGGGAAATATGTTATAGAAGGGGAATGCACCGTGTGCTATTCCTCAACAAACCAAGGCCTGAAATTAGGCAGTAACGCAGGATCCAATTCCATCTAATAGATCAGTTGCAAGCATATATGGAAGGTTTTTCTAGGCTTTGTCAGATGGCATAAATGGCCTGCAATAGTTATGAGAATATTTCCATTCTAGCTCATTCTAGCTTCAGTTAGTTGCAATTTCCATCAACAGATGTCGCGGGTAACGCTATTCAATTTAAGGCTCTCCGACACCACGGATAAACAATGGAGAATAGGCAGGTGAGATGATAGCAGTGGCTACGATCAACGGCTCCACTGAGATAAGAAACCATATTACATATTATAAGGTGCGTTCAAAAAGTAACGAGCTGGAGGATGGAATGCGCAAACCGGTGACGACATCGGCTAATCGTGGCGTGTGTAACGAGGTGTGGTTCCGACAGAGCGTGGAAGGTCACTGCCCGTCGCTAGAGGGCACGCGTGCACGTCACGTGACGGTACAAAGCGAGCAGCAGCAAGCATTAATCGTCCAACGCTGCCAGTCGCATTGCAAACAGTGACATGGAGGCGTCAACCGAAGAGCAAAGAGATGTTGTTCGGTTTCTGACAGCGGAAGGAGTAGGGGGAACGGACATTCATCGCCGAATGTCACAAGTGTACAGTGAACACTGCATGTTCCTTGCAAGGGTCAAGGCGTGGCACAAGCGCTTCAGGGAAGGACGGGTGTCGTTAGCCGATGATGCCCGGTCTGGAGCACCCTCCTGCATTACCGATGACAACGTACAGCTGGTTGATGCACTCATTACCCAGGACCGCCGACTGACAGTGAACGCCATAGCCGCCGTGGTCGCTCCACGACAATGCACGACCTCATACGGCCAACACAGTCTCGGCACTCCTGCAGAAATTCAAATGGGGGGGGGGGGGTTCTCGGCCACCCTCCATACAGTCCAGACATCTCTCCCTGTGATTACTCCATGTTTGATCCCCTGAAAAGGGCTCTGCGGGGCCAACGATTCACCTCGGACGCCGACGTCCAGCTGTACGTGCGGAACTGGTTCACATCGCAGCCCAGGGAATTTTATGAGACAGCCATTCACCGCCTCGTGTCACGGTGTGACAAGTGCCTCAACAGCCAGCGCCAATACTTCTAACATACAGGTACTGGTTTCTGTAATTATGCCTCCGGCTCGTTACTTTTTGAACGCACCATATAGAATTCAAGTGCATGTTCTAATTTTATTTAATATATTTTGTTGTTCTAATTTGTATACACGTGCATATTATTCATACTTAATTCATAAACCCGTATAAATAAAACAAACTAACCTGATATAATGAGATTCAAACTGCGAATCAAAATGTAAACACCAATTGTACGCACAACAAAGTTTTAGTTAGATAACATTATGTGTAAATTTAAACCTGAACTCAGTGATCATGATATAATGATGACTTCTTGAAGGTCTAAACGCGAAATTCTTAATATAACCCTATTATAATAGTGATCATAACCAATACACGTTAATTTTTCCACGAGTGTTGTACAGTATACTTCTTATTCATATATAACTTACATTGCAAACTGCCCAGTCTTTGGGTTAGTTTGTGTTGACCGACTGAAGAGTTACAACTGACAGCAATTTTTATCCAAAACATGAAAGTAAACTTATGAGATCTACACGTGCCAAACGTTCGCCTGTCTGTGTCTGTGTGAGTGTGTATGCCATCTTACCCGAAACAAAACGTGGCCATCCAAATGTTCAAAGCTAAAATAAAATTGTGACTAATCTAATCATCCGATCTCTACCAAATTTTTCACAAATGTACCTTCATGTAGGAATAGTGTTTTCCTAAATAACGAGATCATCAGCCAAATTGTTTCAAGATGGCGGCCTTGTATGTGTGCAAGTTGATCCCCCCCTTATCAATTCAAACACGACGAAACCGAACTGACCCAAATTTGGTACAGAGGTAGCACTGGCAAACGACAACTCAATGTCATGTCTTATATCGCCGCCATCCTAACGAAAATGAAATTGCGTCCACCCATATGTTCAACGCTTAAATTTAATTACGAATATCCTAATCATCCGATTTCTACCCGATTTTGCAAAAATGTGCCTTCATGTCGGAACAGTCTTTCCACTAATCTACAAACCAATCACTAATGGGCTTAAATATGGAAGCAGTGTGAATCATAAAAGCATTATTGGCTAATCCATAAGTTATGATCCAACAAAGCCCAGCTTCACCAGTTCTGTATCCTACATGCAGATATATTTGTGAAACATTTGGTAGAGATCGGATGATTAGGTTAGTCGTAATTTGATTTAAGCGTGGTTTTAAACTGTCATCAAGGAGGTGACCCGTTGGATATTAGAATTTTATATTAGGATATTATATTGTACTGTAGCAGTGACTAGTGCTCTGAGCTGACGTGCCGTGCAGTGACACGCCGTGCCATGGTGTGCACTTCAAGCTCACTCAACAAAATAGCGAATATTGTTTGCTGGCACGTCCATATGTCATTACTTGTAATTATTTTATGGAATATACTGAACGAAATAATATAAATTTAGTATGATTTGGTTTACAATAAAGGCATAAGTTAGTACGCAGAAGAAATCTTTAATTCCAAGACATTATATGCTAGGCAGTTAGACTAAGGCTATTGCTAACATAGGACTGGCGTTCAAATCTAAGTAGGATTTCTTTTACTTGTTTTTTATTTTTGTTGTTTCATGATTAATTGTTAGGCATATTAAGCACACATATATATATAGCCCGAATTTTGCAATGAAAAATTTTACACCTACTCACTGCAAAACATCTGTTAACACGCTACCACAGACATGTCCATTCGTTGTCCTTGATTCGCGACTCTGTTGTATCTTGTTGTTTGTTTATTCTTAAGGGGTTTGAGGCATCATAATCATGTAGCCCTGTGTACTTGGGTTGTGTAGAGTTGTCTGATAACTTGTGTAACAATGATGTCTGTACTAATGTGCGTAGGCCTACATGTAAACAAGGAAGGATTTGGGAACAGGTCGTGGCCTTAAGTTTGGTATCATCCCATCATTTTGCGTGTAGTAGAATTTGGAAACTACGGAAATCCACTTCCAGGATGGCTGGGGTGGGAATCAAACCCGACTCTTCTCAGGTTTGCCTCACGAGGCTGAGTGTACCCCGTTCCAACCCTCAGACCAGTTTTTTTTTTGGCAGAGCCGAGAATCAAACCCGGGCAACCGCGGTGACAGCCATGATCGCTAGCCACTACGAAACGAGGTTGACAACGGCGGTAGAGTCTACTAGA
Organism: Meconema thalassinum; assembly: GCA_946902985.2. Classification (NCBI taxonomy): domain Eukaryota; kingdom Metazoa; phylum Arthropoda; class Insecta; order Orthoptera; family Tettigoniidae; genus Meconema; species Meconema thalassinum. Next base: position 1,021,795,705 of record OX336389.2, on the reverse strand, counting down.
GGCAACATATAGTGTAGGTAATGTAATTTATTTTATTTTTTTGGGTCAAGGGACGAGTGTAGGAATCTTTAGCCAATGAACTAGCCTTTTTGATGTGGAAGCTTGCAATAAAATGTGTTGTGTAATTCGTAATGATTTCCCATTAGAAAATACGCACTGTGTATTTATATGGGCAATTATAAGACAAGGAATGAAATAAAACACAAATAAAGAAAACCAAGTTTTACATATTCGTACCCCTGCTACATGGGTGTGAACCAAGCATCTAGACCACTCGCACAAAGAACCAGATTGAGTTAAGTCGATAAGAGCTACAGAAAATACCGTAATGATAGGAAATAAGGAATATCTTTAGTATAGTTAAACATAGAGGCCCAAAAATGGGGCAGATAACCGCACTGTTCCTCCCCTTAAAAATCATTGAACGTATAATACAGCACGTTGTATTTCAGCAAGCTACTGCAACCAACATTCAATTCTACTCATTGACAAGGACAATCAGTTGTAACTATACCCACGCATTTAGAAGAAAGTAGGCTATACCGTATGTTCTTTACTGATCATCTTCTTTAGCCTAGTTTCATTTTTCAAAATATGATAGTAGACTTATGAGACCTACATGGGCTAAGAGACCGTGTGTCTGTGTGTGTGTTAATGTGAGTGTGTATATCTGTCCCCCTCCCCCATCTATTCAAACTTGACGAAACCGAATTGAACCAAATTTAGTACCGTGGTGGCACTAGCTAAGGACACCTCTGTGTCATGTTTTATACCGCCACCATCTTATCCAAAATATAATAGTGGTCATCCAAATGTTCAAAGCTTAAATTAAATTTCTACTAAACCAACAATCCGATTGCGACAAAGTTTTGAGAAATATACCCTGATACAGAATGCGTCTGTCGTCCAAACTGCAACGACATAAACATACAGTTAGTCTGAAAGATTAGACGTTATATCATTTCAAATGACGCATGCTACAAATGCTACACATGTTAGAAAGGCTCAGGAGGGCTTCTCGCTTCGCTCGAAGCCCCAGGACTCTTTCAACAGACTCCATTACCCATTAACTTAGGCTTCACGCGCGGGCACCTCTTTAAGGGTCACCCTGTATTTGAGTCTGACATATTTTACAACTCTTTAAGAGTCACCCATTATTTGAATCTGATACCTTGCAAACCTCTTTAAGGGTCATCCTGTATTTGAATTGAATCTAACATACTGTACACCTCGTTAAGTGTCACCCTGTAATTTGCTCTGACATCCTGCACACCTCTTTAGGAGGCACCCTGTATTCTTATCTGGCATCTTGTATATCTCTTTAAGAGTCACCTTGTATTCTTATCTGGCATCTTGTACATCTCTTTAGGAGTCACCCTGTATTCTTATCTGACATCTTGTACTGTATTTTGCTCTGACATCCTGCACACCTCTTTAGGAGGCACCCTGTATTCTTATATGTTATCTTGTATATCTCTTTAGAAGTCACCCTGTATTCTTGCCTGACATCTTGTGCACCTCTTTAAGAGTCACCTTGTATTCTTATCTGGCGTCTTGTATATCTCTTTAGGAGTCACCCTGTATTCTTATCTGGCATCTTGTACACCTCTTTAGGAGTCGCCCTGTAGTATTTTCGCTTCGCTCAAAGCCCCAGGTCGCTCGACGCCCCAGGACTCTTTCAACAGACTTCATTAACCATTAACTTCCGCTTCCCGCCGTCCTTGATCCATTAACTTAGGCTTCCCGCGCGGCTGCATGACGTCACTTCCGTCTCCGTAACGCAACCGTCTCCGTCCCGCATAACTTTAGACTCAAGCATAACGACGAAGTCGACAAGATCATTTGAAATGATAAAAACAATTTAAAAATAGTGGCCGTGTAAGTGTGCAAATTCAATCATAACGAAACTGAACAGAACTAACTTTGGTACAGAGGTAAGCACTAGCAAATGACAACTCAGTGTTATGATTTATATCGCCACCGTTTTAACAAACACGAAATGGCGAGCACCCAAATGTTCAATGCTTAAGTCAAATTACGGCTAACATAATCATCCAATCTCTGCCCAATTTTGCAACGACTTTTGGGAACGACTTTTTAGTAAACTAGGGCCTACGAGTTCATCACGCAAATAGTTTCAAGATAGCAGTCGAGTGAATCATACAAGCATTATAGGCTAATCCGTAACTTATGATACAATAAAGTCTGGCTTCATCAGTTCTGTTTATCGGACAGAGGGTGGTTTAAACTATCCTCGTGGATGTGACTCGTTGGATATACTGTACTGTAATAGTTTTATATTAGAATATTATACTATAGCAGTGACTAGTGCTCAGGCTAGCCGTGCTGTGCTGTGCTGTGCACTTCAAGCTCACGCGATAAAATGGTGACCATTGTTTGCTCCCTGGTCAATATTTCAGTAGCCTGAGATTCTTTTATGGAATGTACTGAACGAAATCATGTACATTTAGTTTAATATGGTATAAAATAATGGCATAATGCGCTGAAGAAATCGTTTATATCAAGAGATTATATGCTAGGCTGTTGAACAGGGCGCCCGGGAATGTTCTCCGCAGTGGCAACGTGCTGCTACGAGTGGTTGCGTCATCGGTTTAGTTGGCAACACAGTGTCCTTGATAGGGTGAAGGCCACATGTGTGGGCTGTGGGCTTTCGAATTCGTCAGTGTGTATTGCAATAGGCGAGCGTGTGTGTCATCAGCACTTCTAGCATCAGTTATGAATGGCTGTGGTGAGTATAAAGTTTAGGCTACTGTTTGTTTGTTATGATACAAGCGACAGACGTGCTGCCAACGTAACTGGTGACGTAATCTCTCGCAGCAGCTTGGAGGCACTGCGGAGAACATTCCCGGGCGCACTGTACTATGACTATTGATAACATTGATGACAGCCATCATATTTAGTCAAGGGGTAGCGTTCCAAAATGTAGGAGTGGGGTTCAAATCCAAGTAGTATTGCATTTTTTCACTTGATTTTTTTTCAAATTGATGTTATTTTACAATTACCTATTTATCATATGTAAGACCACCCCAGGGGCTCACGTCTAGTGGGATGTGGGTTGGCGACCACGGGGCCCCAGCTGAGTCCGGCATTGCTTCCACTTACTTGTGCCGGGCTCCTCTCTTTTTTCTTTCCTGTCGACCTCACTTGGTCAACTCTTGTTCTCTTCCGACCCCGACGGTATTAGGGCATCCGAGGCCTAGGGAGTCACTTCCTTTCCCGCCTTAATTGGCCCTTGTCTCATCTTTTCTGATTCTCTCCTTCTGCGAGGGGTCAGACTTATTTTTCTTTTCATGTTATCTCCTGCCTTCTGCTTAAGGCCCTCAAGGAGGCCGGGTGTATGTAGCCCCACCACTTTTGGTGCACCCTAGATAATGCTACACCCTCAGGGGCTCACGGCTGGTGAGTTCGGGAGTTGGCAACCCCGAGGGATTCCTGAGCTGGGTCCGTTTTCCCTTTTTGTCCCTTACCTTTGGGGCGGACCCTCTCCTCTTTCACTTTCCTATCTGTCTTTCATGGCTCTCCTTACCGACAGTAGTGGCTACGCGGGCTAAAGCGCTGCGTTAGGTCAAGGGGCCAAGCTCTCTGCTGACTCGGTAGACGCGTGGGTTCGAGCCCCACCGTCGGCTGTCCTTGAAATGGTTTTCCGTGGTTTCCCATTTTCCACACCTGGCAAATGCTGGGACAGTACCTTCTGACAGGCCACGGCCGCTTCCTTCCACATCCTTGCCCAGTTTCATTCATCTTCATCCATTCCATCTCTCATCCCGACGCGCAGGTCGCCCACGGGCGTCGACTAGAACGACCTGCACTCGGCTTCCCAGGAGGCTACACGACAAAAAAAATATGTAAGACATATATATATATATATATAGTGTGACTTTTGCAAGGAAAATATGATATATATTTATAGCGCAATTCGTTGTCATTGATCCACGGTAGCGCCTGTTGTTTGTTTTTGTTGATTCCTTAGGGGCTTTGCGACGTCGTGGTTATGCAGTACTTGAGCGTGTGTAGGAGTTTTCTGATAACTTCTGTCGCTGTGTTGTCTGTACATGTGTGTGCACTTGTAAACGAGGAAGGATTTGGGTAGGTAGCGGCCGTGGCCTTAATTTAGAGACTATCCCGGAAATTTGCCTGAAAAAAAGTGGGAAACCACGGAAAACCACCTCCAGGATGGCTGAGGTGGTCATCGAACCCACTTCTTCTAAGTTTTGTCTTACGAGGCTGAGTGTACCTCGTTCCAGCTCTCAGGCCAGAATTAAATTTCCTGTCAGAGCCGGGTATCGAACCCGGGCCTCTGTTGTGACAGCCAAGAATGCTAGCCACTATGTAACGAGACGGACAACGGCGGTAGAATCCAGGGGGCACCATTGTGGGTGGTAGTCTGCCCCTTATGTGTCACGTAAAGCCGTGACGTAGTGTGCCCTTGGCCTACGTCTTAGGCCAAGGACACATTATGTCACTGGAGTACTTATATGGGGCAATGTCATGATGTTAATGAGAATGAAATCATCATTATGTAATGATCATAATAATAACTAGGATCTTTCTGCCGTGTTGAAGACCACATATACTGTATATGGCTTGGCAGTTCTGACAGGGAGAAATTTATGGTTTTCACACAATGGGCAGAGCAGGTGCGTCACAAGTCGCTTGCCTGCAAGTTTCAGAGCAGGAGCACTCCAGCGAGTTCTGAGAATCTTGCCAAAACGCAGTAACTATCTCAAGTTAGCACGCAGTAGATGCTTGACTCCGCCCTTAAAGAGTACGCCTCAGTTAGTTACAAGAGATCAAGACATTACATGAATGATCTAAAACGCCCATGATGAATCTAATTATTATCAAGAATTTTGGGAATGCGGTAACGGATTAAATATCTCTGTGTTCATCGAGTAGAAGTAGTCCCCGCGCAAGGAAATTTGACAACGTCGAGTGTGTGAGAGAGAGAACATAGCGTCCTTCAGCAAGAAATTAGTTCTACCCAAGCGCTGATGATTTAAATTTAGCCTATGATCGAGTTTCGTCGTGAATCATATGATTAGCAAGGCCATATTTTTATGTATGAATTAAGGTACCTGATTACTGTAGCCTATGATTATGAAAGGAGCATTTGGTGTCGTATGTGCAAAACTGTGAATTGGCAACCATTTTGTCATATATGTGGGTGAAGTCTGTGACAGCGGGCATTGTTCATCATTCAGCCAACGTTAGTGGATGCTGGTCCATGTAGCGTCACGCCCAAGCATTAATGTACGAAACGCACAGTCCATTGTTCGGCTGATGCGAAATAATATTAAAAATGAATACTGAGCTGTGAATGTGTATAACAGTAAGGACGGATGTGAAATTATATGTAATTCAAGTGAAAAATATGTAACAGAAAATGTGTCCGCGACAAGTGTGGAAATAGTGTGAGAATTTGTCATCTATGACACAAGTGTATAGTCCACTAATGTATATTTTTTTAGTGGTGCATAATCTAATTAAATATGTGTGTGTGTGCATTTTAAAAGGGTGCTGGCTTATAGCAACCTAGTGATAATGGAGGATTGCAGTGATATTAGCGAGTGGTGTTACATCATCATGATGGGATTCGAACTGGCCATGGAGGTCATGTGTTAAGTTATACTGTTGCGGGCCTCTGGTCCAGCTTATGCAAATATGACGAAGGAGCCTTCAATGTGATGAGTACCTTTTGATTACATTTTACAGTGTCAAATAATTCATGGATTTTATCGCCATAATGTTAACATGTTATTTGTTTTCTTTTGATTTGTTTTATCTTGTGTGTACAATAACTGTGTCAATGGCGACCATAGTTGTGCATCTGACGGAGCTGGATACGCTCATAATGATTAATGATCACAATAATTATTTTAATGAATTAAAAGTGCCTAATTTAACGTAAGGATGTTGCTAGGTAATCGTATCCGTACATAAAACACATGGTAGAACTACCTATTTTATTTATAAATGTGTGTTAGAAATATCCCCTGTGTTTTCCACCCAAATAGAACGAACGAAGCATGGTATTTCGATAGATGCCCTTTCCAGGCAAAATCTCATTATTTCGTATAAATGACCAGAAATAGTAATTTATGTATTCACATACCGGATGAATTAATATCCGAGGATTTTTTGGGACGATATTTAAAGGACCATGGTGTATTGTGATGGATAATGACGGGATATTATGGTGTAAGCAATGAGTATAGTTTAGAGGACAGTTTACAATGGCGTGAGTTATTTAAGAAGTGACGGCTGAACCAGCCTCATTAATTGTTATATTAGTTTTCATTGAACGCGTGTGATATTTAAGGCCATACAGGTAAGATGTTGTAAGGAGGAATCTACGATGAAATAAGATAAAATAGATAATGATGCCAGGTAAATATAGACCTGAGGGAAGATGTCAGATGAGAGTTAGTATGATAAGTTTACAATGATATTAAGTAAATTGTATGTGTAAGGTAGTGGCAAACAAGCGCAGGTAAAAAAACGCTATAATTAATCTATATCCAAATGAGAGCGCCCCGCTCCACGTTTAGAATACTAAGATCTGGTCGCACAGCTGGTGAGGATTCAATCATATGTTAGCCCGGGGAGGGGTGAAGAGTTGCATCTCTGCCTTTTCACGGTCAAGTTTAGCTAGTAGGCATGGCCAACCTATTGTCATTTTCCACAAAGAGGGGGAGTCCACTCTGGACTCGGGTGCTTGTCGCAGTGATTTTTTTTAATTTTTGTTATCTTTGGTCCCAAGTTTAATATTCACGTAAGGGTATGTTAGGTTACTACCCTGATGCCTCCAATCAATAGTGTTTCTTTTACTGATCATTTTGATATAAGGGACGGTTTTGTCTGCTGACCATACAGTCCCGGGTTCGATATCCTCTTGTTGTGCCTGGTCCTTGCGGTCCCGTGTTCGAAATCCTTTTGTTTATGCCTGGTCGATCAGTCTTTTTAAATGGGTACTAGCTAGACAGTGACCTTAGAGTCCTGTGTTCATGAATAATTATTTTCGGTCCTGGAAAATAATTATTATTAGTTTTTTTTAATAGTTAATATTGGTTCAAAATTATCTTGAGATTTCTTTTTCTCGATAATTGTTGAACGGACCATGCTTTGTTCTATTGTAACCTCGTTCTGCAAGGTAAGGCATTCAAGGTAAGAAATGTTTAGGTAGCGAATACCCCTAAATACATATTGACCCTATTGAATAAGCCGCTTAGAACATGTTTGTGCCATGTCTATCTTTTTCAGGGGTCGCGGCTTCAAATACATTCACCGTTGTTTAACATAACACTGATACAAGGTATTTCTTCTGTGTCATGTCCATTTTTTCTAGGGGTCGCGGCTTCAAATACATTCACCGTTGCCTAACGTGACTCTGACACGATACGATTACTTTAATAATGTTTGGTTGGAATTATTAATTGTTTTTCATGTTTATCCAACCCAAGTTTGAAAGGCAAATGATTAGTCATCATTTTTTATGATGCTATTTTTGTTTGTTTTTAAGGCATTTTTCTTAGTTTGTTTATTAAATATCCATGAATTATTTGACAAGGCATCGAGTGCTTGGTTCGAAAGTGTATCACGTCGAACGCAAGGGCCGAAGCCAGGCTTATCATATCGCTAATATGTTAATGTAATATGTGACAATTTGTAAGTGTGTTTCAAGGCTAAGGAAACTAAATGGCTTCATTGATTCAGCTAATTTGTTTTAAAGCTAAGACGTCCAAAGTAATGTCGGGATTGGACATTAAGATTCCGTACGGAAAGGCTTCCATAATTAATTTACAAGAGTATGTAAATAAGATGCATAAATCATATTCATGTTTGCAGATAGAAATACATAATTAATGCCATAAAGGTTAAGATTTGATATGAGGGTAAACTTTTATTTAACGGAGGGATTCTAGTAAATGTTAATTAAACGCCATTAATAATTAAATAAGCCAATGGTTAGGCTATAATGTATACTTCGGAATGGCCATGGATGTCTCTGATATTGAACATACCATGTATCTGAAATGTAATTGGATGATATTAGACTCAATGATCATTATGTTTACTGAGATTAATGATTGATTAATTTCGTATAAATGGATTTCTTTTTCTTAATCCATACTGTTGTTGCAGTTGACCGGACCCTCTTGATCCCTCATCTCTTAATAACTTAACTTTCTGATGATATCTTATCATCGTAATTAATAAATTTGATTATGGCAATTAAGGCTAATTGGTGTTAACCAGATTTCATTTCGATTCATTTATTTATTTTTCCATGTGATTGGTTTTTATTTGTTAATAAATTTGATTGTAATCATACATCATAACTACTATGATAAGTATTAATTGATGCTGATTAGCATTTAATTGGTGGTTATTGGACATTAATTAGTCCATTGTTTATATTTTTGATTTTGACTTAATTTTATTGATTCCGTATTTGATTTATTTTACCTTTGAGTTATTATTATTATTATTTTAAATTTCATTTCTACTATTTTGGTTTTATTTCATTTATTTGTTTTTGCTGTACTGGGGTTGGTGCATTAAATTTGTTTATTCTCATTCAGAATCTGTGTATGATGAATTTTATTCAGCCCTAGTGATCTTCCTATAATATCCAGAACAGTTTCATATTCAAGCTAGTGTACCGTTCATGCCCCGACGACAGAGTCCTGTTCTGAAGGCCTTGTGCAAGGGTACATGGCAAAGGATAGATTATTCTCTATTCTTCTTCGATTTTTCTATTCTGGAAGATCCTAGTGGTTAACATACACAGATGCACCCGGGTTTTGTGCTTGTTTGATTAAGTTTGGCTTGCCTACTCGTTTGGATTGTTAATTATTTTTTTGACTTTATGCTGAGCGGGTAAACGCAGGAAGATACCCATAAGTCATTTATCAATTCAAACCCGAATCCAAACCATACTCCATTCATTTCATACCCGTTATTTTTCCGTGAGGATCAGCCTTGCCCTTTTTCCGCTTGCCACATTCATTTAATACCAAACCCTGTTCTCCCCACCACCAGTGTAAAATGCAAAATGGCGCCCAACGGTGTGACTTAAGCTTGAGACAATAGCAGCACAACATAAGGTCGAAATGGAGCTCAATTAATTGATTGAGAGTTACTGTAATTAAATTTTCATATATATATAAATTTTTATAGTATCACACAGTAATCCCAAGGAGTCCCTTGCAATTTTTATAGCATTGAGCATCCATCAGATAGTTAATTAAGGCTCATTAGTGGCCTGATGAGAAACATTAATCACTTTAATTAATGTTTGATTAAATTAAATTAATTAATTGATTTTTCTTTTAGTGATAAGTCAAATATTTAATGACACCAGTGGATTACAATCAAATTTAAATCGTTTTACTGTTGCAATATCACTGTAGGTGATTGCAAATTCGAAGGATAGGGGAAGGAAGCCTTGAAAGCTTTGAAATACACTTACATTGCAGGGTGTGTTGTTGTGTATATTTGCATGAGTTGGGACAAGCCCGCATATTCTCTTATTGATAATTATGTCATCGACAGAGGACCTGATGGTCGTATTGCAAGAATTTAAGGACAGTAGTTATAAGCAGATGCAGGAAATAAAAGACAGTAATCAGGAACTTAGAGTTAGTACTGAACAGCAATTGTCACAGATGCAGAGAAATATAGAACATGTAGGCCGCATTTGCAATCAGAGTACTGAGCAAATAGAAATTCATATGGTCACGATCGAGAACGAGATCAAGAACGTGTCTCAGAGAATGGCTAGTATGGAAATTCGAGTCCAAGCGCAGGTAGCGAAATGTGAAGTGGGAATTGCAGCAACTCAGGCAGATGTCGACAAGCTGAGAGATGAGAATAAGTCAACGCAAGCCAAGATAGGAGTGATCGAGACCGACATTTCTACATTTAAGGACGAGATTAAGAATTCATTGCAGCTCATACGAGATGATATGAATGGCCAACATGACGAATGTAAGAAATCATGGGAAAAGGATAAGGAAGGATTGAAGAGAGATGTCGAATTAGCATACGAGGACATGAGCCGGGAGGCTAAGGAAGAAAGGATAGCTGTACTCCGTAAATTAGAAGAGAGCAAATTAAAGATAAATAAGGTCGAGATGGAGCTTTTGTCAAGGATGGAACGACAAGAAAATAAACAAGTCAAAAGCGACCTCAAGATGCTGATCCAAGAAGAGGTCATCGCCGACTTACAAAAAGGATTGGCCAAGTCCATTACAGAAACCCGTATGGAAGGGAAAGTAGGATTTCAGGAGCATACGACCATAGATGAGGGGATGGAACCTCACAGTCAGGAATTCAGGGGTCGTACTTCGACACCCGTGGAGTCTAACGCAGCTGCTCAGGTCATTCACGTTATAAAAATGAGTGATGACCGGCCGAACAAATTTTCAGGGAACAATAACTTTACTCCTAAGAGTTTCCTCAGAGAATTGATGGAATACATCAAGGAAAGCAAGATATCAGAAGACCGACAGTTAAGGACAGTGGAGAAACTGTTGACTGGACACGCGTTACAATGGTTCCGTAGCTTCAGGTATACCCTTGACACTATGGGGGAATTCCGTGAAGCATTTCTGAAGAAGTATTGGAGTCTTGCCTCACAACAGAACCTGAGGATGGAACTATACGCGCGCCGCTATAGTACCACATCACCCACAAAATATTCAGAGTATTTCATCACACAGCTACACCGAATGAAAGAGTTGGATATGCCTCCATCGGTAGAAGAGATGATCACCGCCATTGAGAAGCAATTGCCAGTCGGAGTTCAACAGATCATGGCGGCAGCGAACGTACGGACAGCCGTACATGCCGAGGAAATATTGAGAAACCTCGATGAAACGACGATCCACAGTCCGCAAAGAGCAGGTCGAACGACTGAAAATGTAAACGTGGTCGGCCTAGAAGAAGCACCTAGACGACGCATGAAAGACCAAAGTACAGACGCCATGGACATGAGGCAGAACTGGGAACGTCGGGAATACCAAGATCAAGAGTTGAGGCCCCCGTGGTATGGTAACCGAGGTAATAATAACTGGAGGTCGTCTCAAAGACAAAATGAACCATGGAGAGGACATCGTGGATCATACAGGCCGTATAACAAGAGAGGTGGGCGTTTTCAACGCGGAAGACCGCCGTGGGACCAAAATAGAGAGCCAGAAGTAAGATGGGACTTGCCAGATGACCACAGAGAGGAAATGGAAAGGTGGCACAGTGATTCGGAGTGGTATTTGGCAGAATTACGTGCCAAAGAATCGGCCGAACAAAGTAAGAAAGACAAATGGAACAGGGGAATGAATGATCGAAGGGATCCAGATGTCATCGAACAGGGAGCTGAGAGCCTGGAACTCCAGAATGCCCGGAGGAACAACAATCAATCATCCGGAGGTACACCAGATAGGAATGACAACAACGAGAAAGAAAACACCAATTTTAGAAGATGGGAACGTCGCTAGTGCACAGAACAGTCATAATGCAAAGTATATGGTAGTAGCGCAGATCAGTGACTGGGTCATCAAAGAAGAGGACTTGACGGAGGACACAAGAGGGCCAAAGATTAATACAATTAGAGAATTACCCATAATTTACGCCCGAGTGGGAGGTCTAACGGTACGATGTATGGTAGATACGGGTGCCAGCATCAGTATAGCTTCCCAAACATTAGTTAAAGAGTTGGAGAGATTGGGGAAGGTTCCCGTGATGCCAATTTCTAACATCACAGTCAAGGGCATTATCCCAGACAAATCCGCAGTCTGTAAGTTCCAAGCATTGTTGGAGATTACACTGCAAGGACATAATATGCCGCATTCGTTCATCATAATGAACAAGATAAATTATAACATTATCTTGGGAGCGGACTTCATTCGAGAATATAAAGCAGTCATCAACCTATATGAAAACACCATTTGTTTTAAAGATATTGGAGAGGACAATCATTTGGACATGCAATTAAATACGGATATTCCAAGAGATGGCGAAGAGATATGGACATTGTGTACCACTGAAGAGATGGAAGCATATGAGAAAATCGACGAAAGGTTAAGGGATATTGAGGATGATTTAATGGAACCTGAATCCTGGATCATGGCGCTAGAAGAATTGGAAGACAGAGTTACTGACGCTTTTGAGGAGAAGGCTCGTGAAGCAAAGATAAATGAGGAGAACAGGATCAAATTGATGGACATGTTAAAGCGACACGAACCGGTTTTTAATTCTAAACCCGGTAAGATAGAACATTTCAAGTACCAAATGCAGGTCAACGATTGGTCACCGTTTAGGAAAAAGCCTTATCCGATAGCCGAAAAACATATGAATGAGGTGAAAGAAACCATCAAGCAAATGGAGGATGCTGGAGTCATAGATAAAATGGCTACCCCATTCGTGAGTCCGTTGGTTGTAGTCAAGAAACCCAATGGCTCTGTCCGAATATGTCTGGACGCCAGGACAATTAATGAACGATTGATTCCTGAATATGACCAAGCTCCAGCGATCAAAGAGGTCATAAACAAATTCCAGAACAAGATATATTTTTCATCCATAGACTTGACTAGTAGCTATCACCATTTGGAACTGGATGACAAGTCAAGGTTATTGACTGGATTCCTATTTAATCAGCAAACTTATGCATTTCAAAGATTACCATTCGGTATCAAAACAGCAGGTTCGGCACTCATACGAGCGTTAGACCGGAACCTGACGTCGGAAGTCAAGGATGCCACTGTAAGATATGTCGATGACTTACTCTTGGCGTCTGATAATTTGGATGATCACCTCACGAATTTAGAGAAATTACTAGACAATTTGGAGAAGGCCAATTTCAAAATTAACATCCAAAAATCTCATTTTTGCCAGAAGGAGGTACTCTATTTAGGCCACATCATCGATGGTGAAGGAGTACGCCCAAATCCTGCGAAACTAGAGGCTATTCGGAACTTTCCTAAACCAAACAGGATAAAACACGTCCGCCAATTTCTGGGCATTTGCAATTTCTTTGCAAATCATTGTCCCGGGTATACTGAGGCTGTGGCGCCACTACAGGATATGCTTCGTAAGAACAGCAAATGGGCATGGAAGGAAGAATGCGACGCGGCTTTTCGGAAAACGAAGGAATTACTAACCAATAGTATTAAATTGGGTTACCCGGATTTCTCAAGAAAATTTATAATTCAAACCGACGCCTCACGGATTGGAATTGGATGCATGCTGTACCAAGAAGATCCAAACAACCCTCGAGAACGATCTTACTTGGCATTTTCTAGCCGTAAGCTAAAGACACACGAGCGAAATTACACAGTAACGGAATTGGAACTTCTGTCCATCATTTTTGCTTTACAACAATGGAGGAAGACTGTCTATGGTTTCGAGATTTTGATAAGAACCGACCACAAGAGCCTTATCTTCCTATTGAAAACTCCCATGGCTAGCGAGCGAGTGAACAGATGGTCGTTGTATGTTCAACAGTTCAATATTGACACTGAACACTGCCCAGGAAGATTCAATGTGATACCCGACGCATTAAGTCGAAACCCAGAACGAGGAGAAGGAGTAGTATCTGTACAGCAAGTCGAGCTCACTCAGGCAGATCAGGAATTTTTGGTTAAACTGGGAGAAATTCAGGCTGAACAAGTTAAGGATCCGTGGATGAATATGATCATCAATTATTTAAGAGGAAGATTGCAACGAGGAACGCCCGCGTATTTGGAAGCGGAGAAAATTTCGACATGTTATATTTGGTATAATAACCTGTTGCACAAGTACGTGGATCCCGATCGCGTGAAATCAAGGATTGTGGTGCCACCTTCTTTACAGAGAGGTCTAGTCTGGCACGCACACAGCATATCTGGACATGGAGGAATCGATAAGACAAGTGCTCTTATTCAAGAAGCATTTGTATGGCCCAAATTAAGGGAAACCATTCGCAGTGTTTTGAAGACCTGTGACAAATGTCAAAGGGTTAAGCCAAACTCATTCCTCATGAAGCAATATCCCAAACCTCTACTGCCACAGAAGCCGTGCGAACTGGTTGCCATGGACGGTTATGGTCCATTACCAAAAGGCAGAAGAGGATGCAAATACATTCTCGTCAGCATCGATGTATTTACTAAATACGTGGTGTTATGTCCAGTTCAGAAGTTAAACACTAAACAGGTACTGAACAGAATTAAGGCAAGGGTAATTCCAACGTTAGGGAAGATGGAATTCTGTCTTACGGACCACGGCAGTTATTTCACTAGTGCCGAGTTTAGGAGTGAGATGGTGAGGTTAGATGTCCGGCACGTGTTGAGTTCAGTGCGCCATCCTGAGGGAAATCCATCAGTAAGAATAATGCGGGAGATCGCAAAATATTGCCGAATTAACTGTTCTGATCAGCATTGGAAGTGGGTCGACGTATTACCCGTAATGGAATTCTGTATATACAATACGATCCATGAAAGCACAGGACAGATCCCCACAGTCCTTCACTTAAATCGATGTCCAGATCGACCGTGGAAGAACATCTTGCCGTGTCCATTGGACGCACGACCAAGCCATGAATTAACCATACAGGCCACGGCAACTTATTTGAAGAAACAAGCTGATCGTCGATTACGTAGAGTGCGTAATAAAAGATTTCACCGTCCTTTGGAATTGGAAGAATTGGTCTTGGTGAAACGACCAGCAGTGTCCGATCCAGCGAAGCGAATATACTCAAAATTTTGCGAGATATTCTATGGACCGTACCGAGTCATAAAGGTGATTGGAAATAATGCTTATAAAGTGAAACACCTACGCACTGGAGTCGAGTCTGTCTATAACGCACAGAATCTAAAACTGTACTATCCCGCCGAAGAAGATGAGGTCCAACATCGAGTCAACGTAGTGAAGAAGAAAGAAGAAGGGGAAGATCCATTCCAAGTAGAAGAACCATCGGAAGCAGAAGAAGAGAATCAGCGGACAAATAATCACGACTTTCAATGGATAACGCTGCGTGAAGAATTTGATAATACTGATAGAGAGTAAACTAAGGATAAATGCAGAATTTAAAGCTGAGAATAAGAGGCTGCTTGAAGAATTTGGTGATCCAAATTAATTTGGAGTCCATCAGAAAGCCAACTTCGAAAGAAGGTCGATGAGGAAGACATGACATTGTTAAAATGGATTATGTTGCCGAGTATTGTTGAATTGTAAAAACTCTTCGTAACCTCAGCAGTTTTTCCAAACTAAGAAGGAGGGAGATGTGCCCTTGGCCTACGTCTTAGGCCAAGGACACATTATGTCACTGGAGTACTTATATGGGGCAATGTCATGATGTTAATGAGAATGAAATCATCATTATGTAATGATCATAATAATAACTAGGATCTTTCTGCCGTGTTGAAGACCACATATACTGTATATGGCTTGGCAGTTCTGACAGGGAGAAATTTATGGTTTTCACACAATGGGCAGAGCAGGTGCGTCACAAGTCGCTTGCCTGCAAGTTTCAGAGCAGGAGCACTCCAGCGAATTCTGAGAATCTTGCCAAAACGCAGTAACTATCTCAAGTTAGCACGCAGTAGATGCTTGACTCCGCCCTTAAAGAGTACGCCACAGTTAGTTACAAGAGATCAAGACATTACATGAATGATCTAAAACGCCCATGATGAATCTAATTATTATCAAGAATTTTGGGAATGCGGTAACGGATTAAATATCTCTGTGTTCATCGAGTAGAAGTAGTCCCCGCGCAAGGAAATTTGACAACGTCGAGTGTGTGAGAGAGAGAACATAGCGTCCTTCAGCAAGAAATTAGTTCTACCAAAGCGCTGATGATTTAAATTTAGCCTATGATCGAGTTTCGTCGTGAATCATATGATTAGCAAGGCCATATTTTTATGTATGAATTAAGGTACCTGATTACTGTAGCCTATGATTATGAAAGGAGCATTTGGTGTCGTATGTGCAAAACTGTGAATTGGCAACCATTTTGTCATATATGTGGGTGAAGTCTGTGACAGCGGGCATTGTTCATCATTCAGCCAACGTTAGTGGATGCTGGTCCATGTAGCGTCACGCCCAAGCATTAATGTACGAAACGCACAGTCCATTGTTCGGCTGATGCGAAATAATATTAAAAATGAATACTGAGCTGTGAATGTGTATAACAGTAAGGACGGATGTGAAATTATATGTAATTCAAGTGAAAAACATGTAACAGAAAATGTGTCCGCGACAAGTGTGGAAATAGTGTGAGAATTTGTCATCTATGACACAAGTGTATAGTCCACTAATGTATATTTTTTTAGTGGTGCATAATCTAATTAAATATGTGTGTGTGTGCATTTTAAAAGGGTGCTGGCTTTTAGCAACCTAGTGATAATGGAGGATTGCAGTGATATTAGCGAGTGGTGTTACATCATCATGATGGGATTCGAACTGGCCATGGAGGTCATGTGTTAAGTTATACTGTTGCGGGCCTCTGGTCCAGCTTATGCAAATATGACGAAGGAGCCTTCAATGTGATGAGTACCTTTTGATTACATTTTACAGTGTCAAATAATTCATGGATTTTATCGCCATAATGTTAGCATGTTATTTGTTTTCTTTTGATTTGTTTTATCTTGTGTGTACAATAACTGTGTCAATGGCGACCATAGTTGTGCATCTGACGGAGCTGGGTACGCTCATAATGATTAATGATCACAATAATTATTTTAATGAATTAAAAGTGCCTAATTTAACATAAGGATGTTGCTAGGTAATCGTATCCGTACATAAAACACATGGTAGAACTACCTATTTTATTTATAAATGTGTGTTAGAAATATCCCCTGTGTTTTCCACCCAAATAGAACGAACGAAGCATGGTATTTCGATAGATGCCCTTTCCAGGCAAAATCTCATTATTTCGTATAAATGACCAGAAATAGTAATTTATGTATTTACATACCGGATGAATTAATATCCGAGGATTTTTTTTGGGACGATATTTAAAGGACCATGGTGTATTGTGAGGGATAATGACGGGATATTATGGTGTAAGCAATGAGTATAGTTTAGAGGACAGTTTACAATGGCGTGAGTTATTTAAGAAGTGACGGCTGAACCAGCCTCATTAATTGTTATATTAGTTTTTATTGAACGCGTGTGATATTTAAGGCCATACAGGTAAGATGTTGTAAGGAGGAATCTACGATGAAATAAGATAAAATAGATAATGATGCCAGGTAAATATAGACCTGAGGGAAGTTGTCAGATGAGAGTTAGTATGATAAGTTTACAATGATATTAAGTAAATTGTATGTGTAAGGTAGTGGCAAACAAGCGCAGGTAAAATAACGCTATAATTAATCTATATCCAAATGAGAGCGCCCCGCTCCACGTTTAGAATACTAAGATCTGGTCGCACAGCTGGTGAGGATACAATCATATGTTAGCCCGGGGAGGGGTGAAGAGTTGCATCTCTGCCTTTTCACGGTCAAGTTTAGCTAGTAAGCGCGGCCAACCTATTGTCATTTTCCACAAAGAGGGGGAGTCCACTCTGGACTCGGGTGCTTGTCGCAGTGATTTTTTTAGATTTTTGTTATGTTTGGTCCCAAGTTTAATATTCACGTAAGGGTATGTTAGGTTACTACCCTGATGCCTCCAATCAATAGTGTTTCTTTTACTGATCATTTTGATATAAGGGACGGTTTTGTCTGCTGACCATACAGTCCCGGGTTCGATATCCTCTTGTTGTGCCTGGTCCAGAAACTATTTTTAAACGGGTGCTAGATAGGCAGTAACCTTGCGGTCCCGTGTTCGAAATCCTTTTGTTTATGCCTGGTCGATCAGTCTTTTTAAATGGGTACTAGCTAGACAGTGACCTTAGAGTCCTGTGTTCATGAATAATTATTTTCGGTCCTGGAAAATAATTATTATTAGTTTTTTTTTATAGTTAATATTGGTTCAAAATTATCTTGAGATTTCTTTTTCTCGATAATTGTTGAACGGACCATGCTTTGTTCTATTGTAACCTCGTTCTGCAAGGTAAGGCATTCAAGGTAAGAAATGTGTAGGTAGCGAATACCCCTAAATACATATTGACCCTATTGAATAAGCCGCTTAGAACATGTTTGTGCCATGTCTATCTTTTTCAGGGGTCGCGGCTTCAAATACATTCACCGTTGTTTAACATAACACTGATACAAGGTATTTCTTCTGTGTCATGTCCATTTTTTCTAGGGGTCGCGGCTTCAAATACATTCACCGTTGCCTAACGTGACTCTGACACGATACGATTACTTTAATAATGTTTGGTTGGAATTATTAATTGATTTTCATGTTTATCCAACCCAAGTTTGAAAGGCAAATGATTAGTCATCATTTTTTATGATGCTATTTTTGTTTGTTTTTAAGGCATTTTTCTTAGTTTGTTTATTAAATATCCATGAATTATTTGACAAGGCATCGAGTGCTTGGTTCGAAAGTGTATCACGTCGAACGCAAGGGCCGAAGCCAGGCTTATCATATCGCTAATATGTTAATGTAATATGTGACAATTTGTAAGTGTGTTTCAAGGCTAAGGAAACTAAATGGCTTCATTGATTCAGCTAATTTGTTTTAAAGCTAAGACGTCCAAAGTAATGTCGGGATTGGACATTAAGATTCCGTACGGAAAGGCTTCCACAATTAATTTACAAGAGTATGTAAATAGGATGCATAAATCATATTCATGTTTGCAGATAGAAATACATAATTAATGCCATAAAGGTTAAGATTTGATATGAGGGTAAACTTTTATTTAACGGAGGGATTCTAGTAAATGTTAATTAAACGCCATTAATAATTAAATAAGCCAATGGTTAGGCTATAATGTATACTTCGGAATGGCCATGGATGTCTCTGATATTGAACATACCATGTATCTGAAATGTAATTGGATGATATTAGACTCAATGATCATTATGTTTACTCAGATTAATGATTGATTAATTTCGTATAAATGGATTTCTTTTTCTTAATCCATACTGTTGTTGCAGTTGACCGGACCCTCTTGATCCCTCATCTCTTAATAACTTAACTTTCTGATGATATCTTATCATCGTAATTAATAAATTTGATTATGGCAATTAAGGCTAATTGGTGTTAACCAGATTTCATTTCGATTCATTTCTTTATTTTTCCATGTGATTGGTTTTTATTTGTTAATAAATTTGATTGTAATCATACATCATAACTACTATGATAAGTATTAATTGATGCTGATTAGCATTTAATTGGTGGTTATTGGACATTAATTAGTCCATTGTTTATATTTTTGATTTTGACTTAATTTTATTGATTCCGTATTTGATTTATTTTACCTTTGAGTTATTATTATTATTATTTTAAATTTCATTTCTACTATTTTGGTTTTATTTCATTTATTTGTTTTTGCTGTACTGGTGTTTGGTGCATTAAATTTGTTTATTCTCATTCAGAATCTGTGTATGATGAATTTTATTCAGCCCTAGTGATCTTCCTATAATATCCAGAACAGTTTCATATTCAAGCTAGTGTACCGTTCATGCCCCGACGACAGAGTCCTGTTCTGAAGGCCTTGTGCAAGGGTACAGTAGGTAGAATGGCAAGGGTGGCGGTAGGTTCAAGCTAGCCGCAGTGAATGTCCGTAGCGAAACATGCTTTATTTCTTGTGAGCTGTCTCTTATCGCTAGTTCCATTTAGGTGTTTTATAAATGTTATATTGTGTACTATATTCTATGCACTTCCACTCAGTATGAAGTTTCGGTGAAGTAGTTGGTAGCATGCTGAGATTCTATGCCCAAGATCGCGGGTTCGGCCGAAGTCGTCGAATTTTTTAAGAGCGTTAAAAATCCCTCAGTTTGCCTTCCTTCGGATGGGAAGTAAAGCCGGCGGGCCATGTCATAGATAGAACCTTCCACTAACTACAATTTTGTGAAACTCAATTTGTAGGTTAGATTTGATAACCACTCTATTGAGCTCCAATGTTCGTCGCCAGGTGCTGGCTGCGGTGGCATCTGGTGGCCAAGTTCACAGCTAGGTGTCGTTGACAAAAGCCTTTGGTAGCAAAAGTAGGAACTACTTGAAATTGATCGTCTGCAGTTCTTACTTGAATTACAGATAACACACACTAATACAGCCATCACAATTAACGCTGGTTATCAGACAGATTCTACACACAGCCAAAGTACACGGGGCTACATGACTGCGTTGTTGCAGCCCCTAAACTGAGGAACAAACCAACCAACCCTTCAGTATGTCCAATCCTCTGTGCACTAGTTGAAGCGTAATAAGCTCATATAGCCTAAGTTTCCTTGCAATGGAATGTGCTGTTGCTACATGCCGGAGTTATTAGAGAGAAAATAAGAGACAGCATTGATACTGTGTATTGCTCTTCCTAAAGAGGCAACGCTTGTGAAAACTTCTCTGCCAATGTCTAAATGAGGTGATAGAGTACGAATAAATGTAGTTAATGCAAAAATTTGCTCCAGTCTATTTTTCAAGCCATGATTGCTATCGTAATTTAGAGTATGGATTATTGGGCGTGCCACTGAGGAATAGAAGACTTCTCAAGAAGGATGCTGTGCCTTATCTTCCCTTCACTAGTGTGAGAGAGACCAATTCAAACATCCAGAAGAGGCCTGATAATTTGAATGTTGGGTGTTGATCACTTTTTCAAGTATGAATAGCCTAAGCATCAGAGTGAGCTTGCAATTCTTTTCAACTCCTGAACGTCTAGTTATTCACCATGATTTATCAAACCAGTACAGTTGAAGAGCTCTGAAATAAGTGGCGTAGCAAAATTATGAGTGGACTCAGAGTGTAATCAGATTGAAATAAGATTTATACAAAACCTGCATTTCCAACAACAATAAGTGCATTAATAGCAGTGGAATGAACCCAAAATTCTCCAGATATTTAGAATGTTGGTTCCATTGTTAAACGTACTATGAACAAATTATGGGGGCAAATAACCACGATATTCCACTCCTTAAATCAATCACCTCGACCAACATCAAAATAAATTACTAATAAATACACAACGGTATTAAGAGTGATCCACAAAAACTCACAAATTAAGTACAAAAAGTTGTTTAATGTAGGCTACTAGTTTCAACCACATTGTAATCTTCTTCAGAATAATTTACAAATGACAAGTTTTGTTTTGCCGTGTGACCTCCTGAGAGGCCGAGTTCAGGTCTTGCTAGTTGACGCCCGTGGGCAACCTGCACGCTGGGACGAGAGATGGAATGGATGAAGATGAATGAAACTCGGCAAGGATGTGGAAGGAAGTGGCCGTGGCCTGTCAGAAGTTACCGTCTCAGCATTAGCCTGGTGTTGAAAATGGGAAACCACGGAAAACCATTTCAAGGACGGCCGACGGTGGGGCTCGAACCCACACGTCTACCGAGTCAGCAGGAAGCTTGGCCCCATGGCGTAGCCACCACTGTCGGTAATTGACAAGTGATACTGAGAGACGAGTGGTTAATAATTAATTACGAGTACGTTATCGAAATTTTATATAAAGGGTGTCGCTATCTGGTAGCGTGATCTTAGTCAAAAGATTATCATACTACATATAACTGAAGAAGAAGGATTTGTGTTCGAAGCGGCCATGGCCACAAGTTAGGTACCATCCTGGCATTTGCCTGGAGTAGAAGTGGAAAACCACGGAAAACTACTTCCAAGATGATTGTGGTAGGAATCAAACCTACCTCTTTTCAGTTTTGTCTCACGAGTCTGAGTTTGCCCCGTTCCAGCCCTCACACCAGAATTAAATTTCGTGACAGAGCCAGGAACTGAACCCAGGCCTCCGCGGTGACAGCGAAGAATGCTAGTCACTACTCAACGAGGGGGACTATGAGTTTACCCCGTTCCAGTCCTCACACCAGAATTACTTTTTGTTGTTGTTGGCAGAGCCGGTAATCGAATCCGGAACTCCGGGAAGACAGCCAAGAACACTAGAATTTCATCACGAGGTTTCTTTTTACTAAGTAGAACAAGAAAACAAAAAATTAAACTTCGACCCTCGGATCTGAAGATGACCACGTAAGGTCGAAACGTGTAATCATAAATCCCTCCACTTTATCAGTGAATAATATTTTACATGTAATTTTTTCAAAAATAGTGTGTTATAAATATAATTCCTCCGCCTAATCAAATTAGGCAAAGAGCGTGTTGAACGACTGAAGAATCTATATATATAAAAATCAATCTTACGTGATAGTTTGTCTGTGGGTGTGTGTGTATGTCTCCTATGCATTCATATACCACTCAACCGATTGCGATGAAACTTGGGTGAGATGTTGAGTAAACTCCAAGGATGGTTTCTGACTTAGGAAATCCATTTTACAATAGGTAGCGCACGCGTAGATTCAACAAATGAGCGACGATGCGCGAAGCATTTCAACAAAGTCCCGTATGTGTTCATATACCATTCGTCCGATAGCGATGAAACTTGGGTGAGATGTTGAGTACACTCCAAGGAAGGTTTCTGACCTAGTAAATCCATTTTACAATAGGTAGCGCACGCGTAGATTCAACAAATGAGCGACGATGCGCGAAGCATTTCAACAAAGTCCCGTATGTGTTCATATACCATTCGTCCGATTGCGATGAAACTTGGGTGAGATGTTGAGTACACTCCAAGGATGGTTTCTGACTTAGTAAATCCATTTTTCAATAGGTAGCGCACGCGTAGATTCAACAAATGAGCGACGATGCGCGAAGCATTTCAACAAAGTCCCGTATGTGTTCATATACCATTCGTCCGATAGCGATGAAACTTGGGTGTGATGTTGAGTACACTCCAAGGAAGGTTTCTGACTTAGTAAATCCATTTTACAATAGGTAGCGCACGCGTAGATTCAACAAATGAGCGACGATGCGCGAAGCATTTCAACAAAGTCCCGTATGTGTTCATATACCATTCGTCCGATAGCGATGAAACTTGGGTGAGATGTTGAGTACACTCCAAGGAAGGTTTCTGACTTAGTAAATCCATTTTACAATAGGTAGCGCACGCGTAGATTCAACAAATGAGCGACGATGAGCGAAGCATTTCAACAAAGTCCCGTATGTGTTCATATACCATTCGTCCGATTGCGATGAAACTTGGGTGAGATGTTGAGTACACTCCAGGGAAGGTTTCTGACTTAGTAAATCCATTTTACAATAGGTAGCGCACGCGTAGATTCAACAAATGAGCGACGATGCGCGAAGCATTTCAACAAAATCCCGTATGTGTTCATATACTATTCGTCCGATAGCGATGAAACTTGGGTGAGATGTTGAGTACACTCCAAGGAAGGTTTCTGACTTAGTAAATCCATTTTACAATAGGTAGCGCACGCGTAGATTCAACAAATGAGCGACGATGCGCGAAGCATTTCAACAAAGTCCCGTATGTGTTCATATACCATTCGTCCGATTGCGATGAAACTTGGGTGAGATGTTGAGTACACTCCAAGGATGGTTTCTGACTTAGTAAATCCATTTTACAATAGGTAGCGCACGCGTAGATTCAACAAATGAGCGACGATGCGCGAAGCATTTCAACAAAGTCCCGTATGTGTTCATATACCATTCGTCCGATAGCGATGAAACTTGGGTGAGATGTTGAGTACACTCCAAGGAAGGTTTCTGACTTAGTAAATCCATTTTACAATAGGTAGCGCACGCGTAGATTCAACAAATGAGCGACGATGCGCGAAGCATTTCAACAAAGTCCCGTATGTGTTCATATACCATTCGTCCGATTGCGATGAAACTTGGGTGAGATGTTGAGTACACTCCAAGGAAGGTTTCTGACTTAGTAAATCCATTTTACAATAGGTAGCGCACGCGTAGATTCTACAAATGAGCGACGATGCGCGAAGCATTTCAACAAAGTCCCGTATGCATTCATATACCATTCGTCCGATAGCGATGAAACTTGGGTGAGATGTTGAGTACACTCCAAGGAAGGTTTCTGACTTAGTAAATCCATTTTACAATAGGTAGCGCACGCGTAGATTCAACAAATGAGCGACGATGCGCGAAGCATTTCAACAAAGTCCCGAATGCATTCATATACCATTCGTCCGATAGCTATGAAACTTGCGTAAAATGTTGTGTACACTGCAGGGAAATTTTCTGGCTTAGTACATCCACTTTACAATAGGCAGCGCACGATTAGATTCAACAAATGAGCTACGACGCGCGAAGCATTTCAACTAAGTCACGTTTGCGTTCATATACCATTCGTCCGATAGCGATGAAACTGGGCTGAGATTTTGTGTGCACTCCAGGGAAGGTTTCTAGCTTAGTAAATCCCTTTAAAAATAGGTAGAGCACGAGTAGAATCAACAAATGAGCAACGGCGCGCGAAGCGTTTCAACAAAGTCCCATTTAATTTCATATACCATTCATCCGATAGCGATGAAACTTGGGTGAGATGCTGTGTACACTCCAGGGAAGGTTTCTGGCTTAGTACATACATTTTACAATAGGTAGCGCACCAGTAGATTCAACAAATGAGCGATGACACGCGAAGCGTTTCAACAAAGTCCCGTATAAAGTCATATACCATTCGTCTGATAGTGATAAATGTTTGGTGAATTGTTGTGTACACTCCAGGAAAGGTTTCTGGCTAAGTAAATCCATCTTACAATACGAAGCGCACGTTTATGTTCAACAAATGAGTGACTACGCGCGAAGCGTTTCGACAACGTCCCGTATACGTTCACATACCATTCATCCGATTGCGATGAAACTTGGGTGAGATGTTGTGTACACTCCAGGGAAGGTTTCTGGCTGAGTACATCCATATTACAATATGTAGCGCAAGAGTAGAATCAACAAATGAGCGACGACACGCGAAGCGTTTCAACCAAGTCCCGTATGCATACATGTACCATTCGTCCGTACCTATGAAACTTGGGTGAGATGTTGTGTACACGTCATGGAAAATTTCTGGCTTAGTAAATCCCCTATACAATATGCAGCGCACAAGTTGATTCAACAAATGAGGGACGACGCGCGAAGCGTTTCAACAAAGTCCCGTATAAGGTCATATACCATTCTGCCGTTAGCGGTGAAACTTGGGTGAAATATGGTTGACACTCCAAGGAAGGTTTCTGGCTTAGTAAATACATTTCACAGTAGGTAGCACACGAGTAGATTCGACAAATGAACGACGATAGCGATGAAACTTGGGTGAGATGTTGTGGACACTTACGTGACGGTTTCTAACTTAGTAAATACATTTTACAGTAGGTAGCGCACGAGTAGATTCAACAAATGAGTGACGGAGTGCGAATCGTTTAAACAAAATCAGGTATGCGTTCATATACTATTCATCCGATTGCGATGAAACATTGATCAGTTATTTTGTACCTGCCAGGGAAGGGGACTTAGTAAATCCATTTCACAATAAGTAGCGCAAGAGTAGATGCAACAAATGGGTGATGACGCGCGAAGCGTTTCAACAAAATTCCCTATTGCGTTCATATAACATTCTTCGATTGCGATGAAACCTTGATGAGTTATTGTGTACACGCCAGGGAAGGGCTTCGACTTAGTAATACATTTCTCAATAGGTAGCGCACGAGTAGATTCAACAAATGAGTGACAGGGCACGAATCGTTTAAACAAAAACCCCTATACGTGCATATACCATTCATCCGATTGCGATGAATCATTGATGAGTCATTGTGTACACGCCAGGGAAGGGTTTCGACTTAGTAAATCCATTTCACAATAGGTAGCGTACGATTAGATTCAACAAATGAGTGACAGCGATGAAACTTTTTGAAAGTTGTTGTGCACGCTCCCACGAATGGTTCTAAATTAGAAAATCCATTTTATGATAGCTTAGAGGCAGTTAACATGTTGTGTATCCAAAAGCACTTCAAGAAACAGAATTTCAACGCCAACACTTTCTTTGATTGGCATTGCAACGCATGCCGGGTACAGCTTGTAGTCTATAAATGTATAATGTGTACAAGCAACACAGAAAAAAATGGCTTCGAAACTTTACACTTTATCTTACCATACCACTCACCCTCCAGAAATTATTCCTTAAACAGCGGCAGCTTGTGGTTTAGTTTCCTATTTCCGTGATTAACAGGCACGCGTGTTTCCTTGACGACAAACGTGTACATTTGCTTGATTGCCTGAAGTAGGAACGTTTCTCCCTTAAATTGGATTCTTCATTTGTATTTGTTGAAGCAGTCGTGACGTACTGAAGATACGTGCGTTATGTTCCTCGTGGCTATCCCCGCCCGTCCATCTCCCTGGGCGCGCCTCTTTTGTCTCCCCCTCCTCCTCCCCCTCCCCCGCATGACAACAAGTCAGGGATGTGTGTAAGGTGGAATAATCAGTGTTCCGTGGCCGGGAGTGCCAGGTCCTGTTGAGATTTTCCAAACTCCCCTGCCTACTTGCTCAATCCATCACTATACTAGCTGACTGGTTCAGCCGAGTTTTATACGAAGTTAGCACCAGTGCCAGGGGGGAAGTGCTGCCTGGCTTGTTTATATTGGACAGCATGAATATAGGAGCAAGGCGCTGGCTACCACTTCATAAATCAGAGCGCCTAATTCTGTCACCTCTATTACACCATTTAGCCTGAGGTCACCACATGTCTTTTAATGCATCCGGGGAAATATCCAATTTCATGGAAGTCAACTTCATACATCGTCTTGTTGTTATTGTTGTTTCATTTGAGGGGCTTTGACACCGTGGTAATATAGCCCCGTGTACTTGGATATGTGTAGAAGTTGTCAGATAATCGGTGCCACTATGATATCTTTACTAGTGTGTATTTGTAATTGAGATAGGTTTCGGTAGAAAGCAGCCGTGGCGTTAAGTTAGGCACCATCCCGGCATTTGCCTGGAGTAGAAGTGGGAAACCACAGAAAAGCACTTTCAGGAAACATGATTTAAGAATCGAACCCGCCTCTTCTCAGTTTTGCCTCAATAAGCTGAGTGTACGCTGTTCCAGCCCTCAGACCAGAACTAAATTTCTTGGCTGAGCCGAGAATTGAACTCGGACCTCCGGGGACGACTATCAAGTATGCCAGCCGTTACACCACGGGATGGTCTATAGCCTACGTCGTCTTCTGCGGTCTCTGGAGTCGTATTGAAACCCAAAACCAAATGGTCCTGCGTTCGATTCCAGGCTCTTCCAAAATATTTATTTTTTGGCCTGCGAGTTAGAATGGGGTCTACTCAGCTTCGTGAGGCAAAACTGAGACGGAATGGATTCAACTCTCATCTCAACAATCCTTGAAGTAGCAGATTTTTGTGGTTTCCCACTTCTTCTCCACGAGAATGCCAGGATGGTACCTGTATTCTATTAAAGCCACGACCATCTTGTACCCAAACGTCTAGCCTTAATTTCATATCCGCACATCACGATGGCACAGGTCATTAGATATATTCCACACAAACCCAAGTACTTGGGGCTACATGGCGTCGATGTTGCAAAGCCCCAAAATAAATAAACAGCATCATAATATTTATGTTGTTGTTTGAGTCTTCAGTCTTTTGACCGGTTTGATGCAGCCTTCCATGCCTCCCTGTCCTTAGGTAACCATTTTATCTCTACAAAGCTACCACACGCTACATCCGAGACAATGTACTGTATTTAACATATTCTATCCTTGGTCAACACTTACAGTTCTTGTCCTCGACCCTCTCTTTCATAACTATGTTTGCTATTCCTGGGTGTAAGCATGTGCCATACCAACCTATCTGTTCTCTTCAATAGTAGTCACCAGAAACCTCTCTCCTTACCCACTCGTCTTAATACCTGTTCAATTATTTCTCTATCTACCCACCTGATCTTCATCATTTTCCTGTAACACCACATTTCAATCTCTTCTATTCTCCTCTTTTCTGCTGCGCCAAACGTCAAAGTTGCACTTCCATAGAGTGCCACGCTCCAGACAAAGGCTTTCAAAAATGACTTTCTAATACCTAAATCTATATTCGATGTCAACAGATTCCTTTTTTGTAGATATTCGTTCCTCCCCTGAGCCAACCTGCTTTTTATATCCTCTTTGCTTCGACCATCACTGGTTATTTTGCTTCGTAAGTAGCAGAGGTCTCCTACTTCCTTCAGCTTTTCTCCTGCCAATAGGACGCCCAAAAGGGTTTCTGATTTTTTTCGGCTGCATTCCATTAATTTTGACATTAAATTTATTGATTTTCGTCATGAAGTCTGTCGTTAAGGCTGAGTCCATACTGTACCATTGAAGAACGTATTGGGATAACAAGGACCCGGAACATAACGTAACAAGGAACGGAACTCTTGTCAATGTGGAACGGATAAAGTCCGTTATCTCCAAGGTTATTTCCAAGTTGTAACGTTACCGCTGTCTGTTCCAATGCGTAACGTTACCTGTCCAAGAACGGAACGGAGTCTGAAACCATACCCGGTATCTGGAACAGTGAAACAGTGGCCGAGCCTGTACCGGTACAGCAGATTGGAGCCGGGTGGAACGTTACATCGTTCCGTAACAAAATGAACAGCAGAATATCCGATAGGTTACAGTTCGGAACGTTTTGCTTATAAAAACGGAACAAAACAGACGAAACGAAACGGAAAGAATTGAATGTGATTTGTGTTGTTACAAGGCTGCATTATGGCGTCTCAAGGTCTAGGAACGGGGAAATGTAGCTCTTATTTTTAATGCGAAGACAGCGTTAGTGTCGTTAGTGGTCAAATCACATCCATACACGGCACATGCATTTACTCACTCCTTTCTTCCCACCACACATTCCAATTTTCCCGCTCACCTCAGCACACGCCGGCCTTCTGTTTCAGCTAATGTTGAGATCCTGTACCTCAAAAGAAGATCCGCGAACTCCGTCACCTCGCTGAGATCGGTTGATCAAAAATATCCTTGGGTTACACGATTTGTAAGCTAGGCCAAAGTGGGCAAAGCACAGTGCTATCAAGCGGTACAGTGGCACCTTTCCCGTATATATATAACGCACCTCTCATTAACCCCACCGTACGTCGCTAATCTAAGTTGCAGGAATAGTGTTTGATTGTACAGTACTTCAACGTTGATTACCACCGAAACTTGAGGCTTGAGGCCAAATATAAAATTGATAAAGTTCAACCTGCTTGGAGTTGGAGAGGCGAGTACAGACGATTATCTAATTTAATAAAATTTTGGTCGGCTTGCATATCATTTTGTGTCCTAAACCTTTAGGTTGTTTTTGTCTGCTTTCAGAATAAGGCTATATTATATCCTACCCACATCGTCACTCAAAGAGGACAGAAAAACGTATTATTAGACTATTGTTATTGTTATTATTATTAGACTAATATGTTACTATTATTTTCATAATTATTAGACTAGGCCTATTATGATTATTATTATTCGAATATTACTATTATATTTCTTATTATTGTGGACAGTTGAGTTTGTACAAATATTCGCTTTCCAGCAACAGAGAAACTACCTTATACTGTCGGGGCAAAATAAATTCCACCTAGTTAATAGGCCTATCAGGGACCGGATTCTTAGGTTTTTACCTATTTTTTCCTTGCTTCTAAATACCAAAATACTTTTTCCGATTCACATTCAAAAGAGCCTTTTTCATGAATTCTGTAGTACAGTACCTAAAAAAAACTGAATGATATTGGAGTACCTAAAAATTCCATTTATTGTAGTAGGCCTATATTTGAATTTTATTCCAGGCAGCAGAGATGAAGTTCCTTAGAAGTATAATTGGAAAGACTCGCAGGGACAAAATCTGAAACAAGGAAATTAGGGAGAAAACAGGATTCCCGAAGTTAAAAGACAAGATCGAAATGAGTAAACTAAAATGGTATGGACATATGATGCGAATGGGAGAAGACAAGAGTCCCGAAGCGAGCATTTATTGAGAATGTCACGGGAGGGCGTCAAAGGGGAAGGCCGAGGATGACGTGGATGGATACAGTAAGGGAGAGCATTGAGAAATGAGGATTGAAAGTGGATGATATACAGGAAGAAGGACGAGAGTGATGGAGGGACAGAAAAGTATGGAGGTTCCTGATTCACGACCCGACCCAGATTACTGGAACCAGGAAATGAAGAAGAGGAAGAAGAATAAGAGGAGAAAGAAGATGAATGTTTAAAAGTAAATGAGAAGGTAGAGTTTATTCCTAGCTCTAGTGGATGGAAAGAAATCCTACCTGCAGGAAAATTCAAATATTTTAAGCACTTTTAACCTTAACTTATATCTTATGTTTTTTAACGCCATGAAAGTGGGAATAAATCTCTTTTTATTTCCAAGAAACCTATATTATAAATAAAAATCACCTCTGTCATCCTTGGTTTTATTCGATTTGTATAATTAACATATTTAAGGAGAGCAAATATTGCCTAAAAGTGTAAAGTTTTCGGTGATAATTTCATAAAAGACGTATCATTATGTAAAATATTTACACTCTCGTTGCAATCAGATTGTCTACTAACAATTAGGCATTAATTTTAAGGTTTGCGGAATTTATGTCAACTTTTGCTACACTTCATGCATAAAAGCCTATTGTAAAACCTATTCTACTTATTAACAAGTTAGTAGTTCCGTGAAGAGCGAAATTTAATCGTTCCATATATCCTAATTATGTTAATTGTCTCCATCAACAGATAGTATTCCTGTTTGATTGCTGTAATGGATTCATAGGTATTGAGAACCGTATAAGTATTTCGGATGGTCGCCATGTTAAATTTTTTATATGTAGGCCATAGATTAATGTACTACAGTATTAGATGAAGATTATTGTGTAGGTATAATATCCAAATTTCCATTGCATGATTAGGACACAAGAAATAAAAACGAGATTTTAAAATTTTGCACTGCCGCCATCTTGAGGTTATGAGAGCGAGATGGCACAGTGGCTTAGCACGTCGTCCTTTACATTGGTGGTTGAGGTTCGATCTCCGTGAACTTCCAGTAGTGCCCTTTATCACCGTACAACCCATTGAAATAAATTAGATGTCAGTGGATTAAAATTTCTACAATCATTTGGACCTACCGTACCAAGTTTCACTGCGCTCGGATGGTTAAATCGCGAGAAACGTCTATTTTAATATTTAACATTTCGGATAGTCGCCACATTGTATTTTTATATATGTAGGCTATAGATTTATGTTCTATTAGATGACGATGATTATTGCGTAGGTTCATTATTCAAACGTTGACTTTGATCGCATGAGTAGAACTCAAGAAATAAAAACTTCATTTTAAAATTTCCCAAAGTCGCCATCTTTAGGTTATGCTAACAATTGAACAAAATTAGATGTCAGTGCATTATTATGTGTATAAACATTTGCTGTATATGTTACAGTGCGCTCGGGTGGTTAAATCGAGAAAAAATAAAATCCATTCAAATGTTTCAAATTCGCTTGGCCGCCATGATCGTTTTGTACGTAACAGTTTTCTGAGAGTCACATAGGTAAACTTCTAGTTGTGCCCTTTATCACAGTAAAAAGTTTTAGGGTGATATCAGTAATAGTTCCGGAGTTATAGAATGACAATCAAATATTTCGCACAGTCGCCATGTTGGATTGGTGAGGTGTAATAAAATTTGAAGAGCACGGTGCTATGACCTTAAGGCTAAATGTCCCGTTTTTTAGTTTGTAATTCTGACACCACGTAGCAGCACCAAAGTGAGACAATTTCTTTTTTCAGTTTTCTCTTGAACGAAAGCTCGTAGTTGCGATCTGAAAACCACTATGTATACTAGACTGCAATTGAATTGATATTAATTCGATGCATTTTCCAAAATATGAAAAACAAAAACGTAACTAACAGTTTTTTATATCTCTGCTTAAAATATGAAAAAAAAAACTGGTAATACGAAAATGGAGATTTATTTCTTGTTTCCAATGCATTTTTCAGAATTAAAATCGGGTGAATGGTATCGACAGCATTAGTTTGAATTGTTTTGAAAAGGGTGGTAGGCGGCGCAGCTCCACAAGATCTCTTGCGCTAGGAAAATGATGAACACGCTGACAGGGCGGAGGGAGAAGGGAACAATTTGACGACAGGAAGGAGTTGTCTTTCTCTTGTCACAAATATTATAGTTCGACGAGTTACGTGTACAAGTGCCTAGGCGTGGAACAATATCTGAGCAATAAAATTATACTGTAGTAGTGTCACAATACTGTATGTAACGTTGACACAATGTATTCATACAGATACCTTGTTTACTTGCTCTAACATTCTTGTTGATAATAATACTTTGTAGGGGCTTGGGATATATTGGTCATCAGTACCTTTGGCTGGCTGTGGGGCTCAGTGGTAACGTTCTCGCTTGCTGTTCCCAAGGTTGCAGGATCGAATCCTGGTGCAGCCAGTTGACATTTGAGGGTGCGTGAATGCGAGGGAGCCGTTTCATTAGATTTACTGGCACGTTAAAGGTCCCCTTCGGGGCAAAATTTCGGCATCCCAGCGTATCTAAAAGCAGCAGTAGTTAAAAGGGACGTAAAACCAATAACGTTATTATTATTATTATTATTATTATCATAAGTCCTGTGTAGTTGGTTATGTGTGTAGCTGAATTAGAGTCAGAGATGGGGCAGGTGCCCTGAAACTTCACGTACGGCACTATCTCGGCATTTACGATTGTGGAAAAACCGGTGAAAACACACTCGGGGTAGATGCTGATAGCGCTGGATTCTCTTCTAGGTAACTGTTTTAGAGTTATTTGAGGATAAACTCCCGAACAAAAAACATGTTGTTCCGACATTAGTAATACTTTGTAGGGCATAATTCTTACCGCACAGAGCAGTGACTGGTTTCACTCGATGCGAAATTAAATATTGTATAGAAAGATATGACTGGTTTGTAGTTAACACGTTCTTGATATTTTAGAAAAAGATGGACAAGACATGTTCATGTTCAGGTTTATTGGGAATATCTATTCTAAAAACCATCCGATGCAGACGTCCAACTCTAGGTATCGTCTTCTAGACATAACAAACAAGACCACAAACCGTGAAAAATTCTAATAATTGGAGCCAGCTATTATCGATTTATAAGTGGCCAAATGCGCACGCACATAGACCTACATACATACATACATTCATACATACATACAT
Organism: Meconema thalassinum; assembly: GCA_946902985.2. NCBI lineage: Eukaryota > Metazoa > Arthropoda > Insecta > Orthoptera > Tettigoniidae > Meconema > Meconema thalassinum. The sequence goes on along the minus strand of OX336389.2, from coordinate 1,021,762,598 downwards.
ACATACATAAAATATTGATTTGTGGTGTCAATGAAGTAATTAATTTACCTTAAATCATTTTATGATCAGTATCGATTTGTTTTATTTATTTCTTTTTTTTATTATTTATGGCAATTTTCCTAGTAATAATAGGGTTTTATTTTATTATAAATGATATAGTTATTTTTATTGAATGGGAGATTTTTAATTTAAATAGATCTTCTTTAATTATAACTTTTTTATTTGATTGAATGTCTTTATTATTCATAGGGTTTGTTTTATTTATTTCTTCACTGGTAATCTTTTATAGTGAGGAGTATATGTATGGGGACTTGGCAATTAATCGATTTATTATTTTGGTACTGATATTTGTTTTATCTATAATATTTTTAATTATTAGTCCTAATTTGATTAGAATTCTTTTAGGATGAGATGGATTAGGTTTGGTTTCGTATTGTTTGGTGATTTATTATCAAAATGTGAAATCTTATAGAGCTTATTTATTTTGGTGATTCGTAGGTTCATAGTTGTTTTTTTAAACTCAAATTCCCTTTTTTTCTTTTCGTGAGATCTGAAACGACTCCGTGAGGCCAATCACTACAACTTACTTCAATTTTCATGGAGGTAATAATAAAAGTTCATTTATGTAGGACATTTTATTACAATAAACAAATTATGAAAATGCATACCAAGAGCAAAATTATTAAGTACATAATAGAATTAAAGTTCCTAAGATATTCTCATCTGCCTATTGTTAGTACAGGCACTAGTACTACGTACTATAAGCAAACAAAAATATTATACCTAATTATTTCCTGTTCTTGAAATCAATGCTCCAATTTTTTCCATATCAAAGATAGCGTTTCATGATTTACATACACTCAGTATTTTAATTCACCTCAGGTGCTCTTATATCCATTGATCTGGTCATCCTGGGATCAATGATCTCGGGCAACAAGATTTTCTCGCAGCAGAATGTTAGTTAAATAAGCATTATTTGTCTCGAGAACTTTTCGTCCCTCTTTATTGTTTCTATGTGAATGTCCTTTGGCGTCCATACCACAAAATAACATATTTCCCTCTATGTTATTTCCAACTGGCCCTGGTTCTGGAAATAAAAATCTTGTGAGTGTTAGAGAGTTATCAATCTGTTCTCTTCCGAAAGGCACTGTTCTTGACATTCTCTAGGCTTTCTTTTTCGCATACTTTCTGCCAAACAATATCCCTTTAGCTTTTTGCATACTTCCAGTATGGTCATATTCGGTGCAGAATAAGGGCACTTGACTTCGACTATGGCGGCGTCTCCTATTAATCCGTCTGGGGAGGCACCTAAAACCCATAAGTTTTATGTACGAAAATACCACATTCTTCGACTTTTCAACCCAATTCTCCTCTAAATTTCGTTTTGCAATTCGCTCATTGTCAAGGTCATACTGCATTGCTTTTGAGTGCAATTCGCCGTACAGAATGTTTTTTGCTACTGGAGCCCATTTCGAAGTAGGTTTCCTCTTGCATACATATCCAAAATTGGATGCCGTAAGTCTGTCCTTTCTAGCTGTGTGCCACTTATCATTTTCCCTTTGGCCCCTTGTTTCCTTTTCCCGTTTTTGTATATGGCCTTCACTAAGCGTTAGTTGCTTGATCTTCTCATCACTACACTCTCTCAACAGTACCTCATCGAAATCAAACTGCATTGATCGGTTCCAATTATCACGTGAGACAGTACGTTTCATTTCATTAGACTGTTGTCGGTACATTCTTTTCCCTTCTCGCGACGCAAATAAACTTTTTCGGAAAGGTGCTCTTCTTCTTTTTCTGCTGAGTGCAGTGTCCTTCACTATTGTGGCAGTTTTTTTTTTCTAAATTGATTTCATTGGCCCAAACTGAAATATCAGCCCGGCAGCTTTGGTTCTATGAGTGAAAGAACCTCGATTCCCTCGATTGATCTGCTTACCTCCCGTGACATTTGCAACAAGGGACATATCATTTTCGGCAGCATTGCTGGTGGTGTTTGATACTAGTGGGAACTTTTTGCAATTAGGGGCTGCAAGGAATAACGCATAAGTTTGGTTGCAGTTAGCAGTTTGTCTTCACCTTGCCCACTGGTAGTTCCAAAATTACTGTTTGCAGTCTTTATGGATCCCAATCCAATCCAGTATTTCTGGAAACCAATTTTCCATTTTCACATTCGTTAGGCTTTTTTTTCCACACAACGCATGGTTTCCATTTGAAGTCGAACTTGCTTCTCTGAAAAAAGTTGACACTGAATAGTTCGTGATTTTGTACTCCTACACTTATGTATTAGAAGTAAAAAAAACTACACCCGTGGCGCGACAGATCACGGAGAGCCTAAGCCTACCAAGCAACCGCTGCGCTGTTCAGCCATGTAGCCTGCAGATTTCGGGGTGAAGCTTAGTCATCCAACTTGTAGGCTACAGGTAAAATATAAGTGAAATCATAACTGCTCAGTGCATTACAGATTCTCTAATGCAAGCGTAAAGAATTTTCAAATATAAACTAGGAAAAAAACTTACGGATGTGAAGAGGCGTTTTTCCTTTTTCATTAGGGCCTGGCTTCCTTTTCTTGGTACTTAGTCGGAATCTCCCCTGGGATTTAGTGGGACGCCCATGAATCTGTTTTGGTGGTGGCTCCATTTTTCAACAAAAATGAAAAAAATAACTTCACGTGATGACCGTCACGCTCTCCACCAGTCGTAGCCTACATATATGTAGGCCTACTTGTATCTATTCTACCTCCATAGCGTTCGGTCAGCATGGTTCGCTGCCGCCTCGGAGGTCCTGTGTTCGATTCCCAGCTCTGCCACGAAATTTGAAAAGTGGTATGAGGACTGTAACGGGGTCTACTCAGCCTCGGGTAGTCCAAATGAGTAGAGGGGGTTCGATTCCCACCTCAGACATCCTCGAAGTGGTTTTCCGTGGTTTCCCACTTCGTCTTCGGGCAAATGCCGGGATTGTTCCTACTGTAAGGCCACGGCCGCCTCCTTCCCTCTTCCTTGCCTATCCATCCCAATCTTCCTTTCCCTTCCCATCCCTCATGAGGCCCCTGTTTGCTTTGCAGGTGAGGCTGCCTGGGCGAAGTGCTGATCACACCTCCCTAGTGGTATCCAATCCGTCCAAGTGTTCCCAGCTCCAGGACACTGCCCGGAAAGGCGCTGAGTCCGTGGAACCACCAACCTGGAGGCTAAAATTGACTTAAAAATCTATCCTACCAGAAATACTGTCCAAAAAATAGTGCCGAAAATAGAACACCTAACGGGCATTAAAAAATAATACTGTTGCAGGTAAAATAAATTAAACAAAAAGTAATTAATGAGACCGATGAACTAAAAACAAGAAGTCGTAACTAAGAACTGGTAAACTAACAAAGGATCACTCAGAAATATCCAGACCTTGACAATAATTCAGAACTGACCAGCACAGTCAATCACAACATTGGACTAGATGCTCGGGAATTCCATACCGTCTGACAAGGTCATTGCTCTCTCAAATCACTCTAGCTCCACTACCCTCCCCTCCCCCCCCCCCCCCCCCCAACCCACCGCAACCCGCTCTCCAAGACCTAGTTCTATTTCCGCGCCTTGTTGCAAATACAGTAACACTTTTATTCACAAACTTCCCAAAGTGATCCCAACGGTTCTATTCAACCGAATTAGGTTTTCGATGTGGCTTTGGAATCAGTAAGTAAAACTCAACTTTCGTATTACCCGTTTTCTTTCGAATTTTAATCAGATATTTGAAAAACAAACAGCAACTTTTCTGTTTTTGAAATTAAAAAGTAAGCAATGAATTAATATCAATTCTGCTACTAGACAGAGTACATAGCAGTTTTCAGATCACAGATCGGAGCTCCCCTTCGATACAAAAATAAATAAATAAATTCAGCGTCGCTTGTACTGCCATCTGTTGAAATATATTCTTACCAAAGTGTCGGGACATTTAGCCTTAACGAGTTTCATTGTAATCGCTCCAGCCGTTTGGATTTTATTACGGGGGGTTGGGGGTGACTGACACACACACACACACACACACGGACAAAAGGTGATCACATAAGCCTATTTCTTCATAAATTAAAATAGGCTAATAAGTAAACGAAAAGCAGGAACGGGAGGTTTCATTTTGGAATGAAATACTATTACTGGTCACAAAGGCGCGAAAGTCTGGTCCGTGTGTTATACTCTGTCTTATATGGCAACACTGTGAGAAGGTGAGTTCTATTCCCATCTTAGCCATCCGAGAGTGGTTTTCCGTGGTTTGCCTCTTGTACTCCAGGAAAATGCGTGGATAGTTCCAAGTCAAGGCCACGGCCAACTTCTTCCCAAGCCATGTCTTAATAACAAATACACACGCTACTACAGGCATCACAATAACAAAGTTTATCAGACAAATTCAATACACACCCCAACTACATGGGACTGATGAACAATAGGCTATGTTCCAAACCCCCATATGAAGCAACAAGAAGTATTTTGAATCAATGGGATCCATCGTATTGTATTTTGGAGACATATTTCAGTGTAGGCTACAGTATGGGCATGTCTGACCTCAATCGAAACGAGCACGGTGCTTTGAGCTGTCTGATGGGGCACGTGCTCAGACTATAATCACTATGTTGATTATTATTGATATTTCAAGAAATAATAATAATAACCCCTGGCACTACAGCCCCTGAAGGGCCTAGGCCTAGCAAACGACCGCTGCCCAGCCATTTGGCTTTCAGATATTGGGGTGGCGCGTGATCAGCGTATCGGGTCCTCTCGGCCGTTAATCTTGGTTTTCGTGATCGGGGCGCTGCCTCACTGTCAGACAGCTAATCAATTGTCCTCACGAGGCTGAGTGCACCCGGTTCCAGCCCTCACGTCAGTTTCTAAAATCCCTGACGGAGCTGGGAATTGAACCCGGTGAGAGGCAGGCACGCTACCCCAACACCACGGGTAAGTAATTATCCTATGTTTGAATAAATAATTTGCCTGGAATTACATATGGCCCAGCATCGTTGAAACAGAGATTGTTGTTGATGCAGAAAAAGGATCTTTTTTCTTATCAGGGTTCTAGGTAGTACAGTAGATACTGAAAAATATACTTAGGCTAGATAGAGTATTAGGATATCCTAAAAGAAATGTCCCTAGATAAGATAACAGGTATGTAATTTGATGTAGTTATTGTGTAATTAGGCGATTATGTTTCAATTTGAAATAACCAGCGTAACAGCGTAATAAACGCTGTGGTCCAATTGCGTGCTAACTAAATAGACTGTGTAATAGTCATAATAGTCTATGTAAAAATTCGGTGTAATAGTCATAATGGTTGTAATAGCCAATGTAATAACTGTGTAATAGTCCTGTGATAGTCTGTACATACATTTTGGGAAATTGTGCTGTAATGTTCCAGCTCTGTACCGTTCCACGTTCCGTTGGAACATATTTTAATCTGAGAATCTGGAACGATACGCATAAAAAACCGGGTGGTTGTTTGGTGGAACCTGGAACGGTACACAGTGTAACCAAGAACGGTACGCAGAGTAACTTGCCAACTAGTAACGCTGAGGAATCGGTCCGGTCATGTACGGTTTCAGTCGGAACGTTCCACTAACACATACCTACTGTCGACCAAAATATTATGTGTACTCGAGTTTGAAGGTTGTTTGTGAAGTAACCAATATACCTACATAAAATCCAATAACATCATCATATTTGTCGTTCTATTTTACGTTAGTTCATGTAGGTTTAGAATTTTTAATTTATATTTCAATATTTTTTTTATCGCAGTTGGAACACAAAAAGTGCCGGTTTTTAAGCGTGTTTCAACCATGCGTCACATTTAAGAATTGTTATCTCACAAACTCGTCATCAGATCGAATCCAAATTTTAACACAATATACATTGGAATGATATATACTTGGTTTATTAATTTCAAAATTTAGTGTGTCCAAGAAACAAAGTTGTTATCATTTTTGTAAGGTAACCTTTTCTTGGCTCGGGATGGTTGGAAAATGTAGATCTTGGTTGCGTTGTAATCCTTATACATCAAAAAGGTATTCTGTATGATTGTGAAATACGTAAATTAATTCACTTATTTTGTATCAGTTTGTAGTTGTACGGGGAATTAGGACATGTTTCACCAGCCGCTCCGGGAAATGCAGTACAGCGTTGCTGATATGGAGCCCATCACTTTCGAGCAAGGCGCGCCATGACGCGTGATGGAGCCCATCTTGGCAACTTTGTACAGCTTTCACCAGAACGGCTAACTGGTGAACCATGTCTTAATTCCCCGTAAAAATACAAACCGATATAAAATAAGTGAATTAATTTACGTATTTCACAATCATACAGCATCCTTTTTTGATGTATAAGGATTGCAACGCAACCAAGAACTATATTTTCCAACGACCCCGAGACGAGAAAAAGTTACCTTACAAAAATTATAACAAGTTTGCTTCTTGGACACATAACATTTTGAAATTAATAAACCAGGTATACAACATTCCAGTGTATATTGTGTTCAAATTTGGATTTGATCTGATGACGGGTTTGTGAGATAATAATTCTTAAATGTGACGCATGGTTGAAACACGCTTAAAAACGGGCACTTTGTGTTTCAACTGCGATAAAAAATATTGAAATCTAAATTAAAAATTCCAAACCTACATGAACTAACGTAAAATAGAACGATGAAAATAATGATGTTATTAGATTTTATGTAGGTCTATTGGTTACTTCACAGACAACCTTCAAACTCGAGTGCACATAATATTTTGGTCGACAGTAGATGCTCGATACAGTTGGGAGTCGAGATCCTGCTGCACCGTTCTAGCGCTGTAAAGTTCCACATTCTCGTACCGAGCTCCTAGTTACAGTGGGACGGAACATTACCGCATGTCAGCTCAGGCCGCAGTATGGTATACATAACGCAACGTGGAGCACATCGGTATGTAACGCATTTCAGTTCTGTTCCGGATCCCTGCTGTATAAATATCGTCTTGCAGACTAACAAACCCTCATAAAAAGCTGTCTCCTCCCACACTGATAGGTGAGAAACACTAATATAAGGCTTAGGATCTATCGCATGCCGATCTTTTGGTGACCGCTAGGGATGAGTTTGCCGTCTCAATTGTGGAAGTTCATGTTCCGAGGTTTGAATCCCAATGTTAACAGTTACCGAATTGTTGTTGTTGATTAATTTAAGATCACGTTGCCCCATTCAGCCTACTTGGGTGTGTATAGAATCTGTCTGATGAGCTGTGTCATCTTGGTGTGTATTTGTACTGGAGGATACCGTTTTGGGTAGGAGGCTGCCATGGTCTTAATTTAGGTACCATCCTGACCTTCTCCTCAATAAGAAGTGGTAAACCACAGAAAACCTTTTCTTGGATGGTCGAGATAGGAATTCAACCCACCTCCTCCCAGGCCTGTCTCATTAGGTTGAGTGAACTCCATTCCAGCTCTCAGACCAGAATTACATTTTCTGGTAGAACCGGGAATCGAACCTGAATCTTCACGGAGATGGCCCACAATGGTCGTCATTTATTACTAATCTGAGTTTGAATATACCCCGAGATAATGCATATTCGCTCTAGGCAGATGATAAATTATTCTACGAGGGTCGAGTCTTAAGTCATGGCAACTTTTTTTTTCCTCGCGAACAGGAGACAACACGGAAAATCTACGATATGCATTTGGAAATATAGGCCTAGGGCATGCACGTATGCATAGTGCCTGAATATAAATTATGTCGTCAGTAGATGCTCATTGGTAAGTGACAGAACACAGACCATTGGTAAATATTGTTTTATTATGGTATAGACAGCAAATACACAAGACTACGTACAAAGGACAGGTCTCCAATGGTTACAGACCTTCGAAATAATCACCCAAGGTGTCTACTGTGCGTTGCCAGCGGTGGGGCAGGCGCTGAATACCATTCGCAGCATGTGTATCGCTAACGTGTAGCACCTCCCTCCGAAATGCTTCTTTGTTAGCAAACCGTCGTCCACGTAGTGGCTTCTTGACTTTGGGGATTAGATCATAGTCACATGGGCTCAGATCAAGCGACTAAAGAATCAAGCTTCTGCTTGTTGACTTCCATTGTGTGACGTTCTCACTCTCACTCTGAACTTGGGGGCATGCTCAGACCCACACTGTTGTTTACATACACCATCTAGTGGCATCCTACGCAAGTACATACCGTACGTTTCCAAATGCATATCGTAGATTTTCCGTGTTGTCTGTTGTTCGCGAGAAAAGAAATAGTTGCCATGACTTATGACTCGATCTCCGTATTATCACAGGGCCCAAGCCCCAAACTGGACTACGAGTATATGTATTACATTTACACACATTACTGAAGTCAATGCTGTGCTAAACACAGGTTATCAGTTGTAGTGTTTGAAGCCATTTTCAATGTTGTCTTAGTAAACGAGAGTATGATGCTTTTTAGTCGGCCAATGCCATTGTGCCCAAATGAGATGGGTTATTCCCTAATCCTGAAATAAATTACATGAGATTAATAAATACACTTGGATGACCAGTTTCGATTGTCAAGCAATCATCATCAGATCCATTACACTGAGGCTACAAAATGTTTATGTCTGTATGGGTGAGAAAGTCTACAATATGTACACTTCTTTAGTTGCGGTATTAGTTGAGATAGTTCAACTCGTCAATATTTGTTTAGTTATAGTCTATGTGATGTTTTGTTAAAATACTGAAAGTGTTGATTGACCTCCAAACCTGCTTGTTTAGAGTGAATCTGTGATTGAAGTTAAATGAACAATTCAGGTTGTATTGTACAGGCAACTTATCTGATTGAGTCTTGCGTGTCCTGGTGAGAGCAGTTGATTTCCTCACTATCTACACTCAACTGGGGGAGCTTCCTGTGGGCCAGGGTCTCTTATATGCCTGGGTATTTCCCCTCTCGCATACATAAGTTTCTGTGTTCGTCGTAAAAATGTGAATGCATGTGGCCAAGTCTAGTCCCCCTAATGTGGTGTATATTACTGTATTCAGGATACTCTTCAACTATAAAATACCTGGTTTCAATTCTCACCACGCATAAGCTAACAGCCATATAAGCGCTGCCCGGTCTAAGGAGAATGTCCTGGCACTCTTTATACTGCCGTTAATACCTGCCTCGGTTTATTGAAGAAAATGATACATCGTACATCCTGATCCAATAACATGTTTCCCTTATTAATTATTTTGTGTCTCGTTTCTGACGAGGTGTGTTTTCTAACAGAATGAAGAGAGATGAGCTCTCCATGAATAAGTGTTCGTTTAAATTATTGGGGTTGTCTATTTTAGCTAAGTGTATCTCGATTGCTTCCTTTATGTCAAGAGCTCTGCCTTTCGGTTCGTAATGAATTATTTTTAAGTCGGTTTCAAAGTTAGTGAAACAGTGTCCCACGCCGCACATGTGTTCGCATACGGCCGAATACGCCCCGTATTTTATCGCATTTCTTTGTTCATTGTATCGTGTATCCATTCTTCTCCCAATCTGCCCGAAGTTATTTGCTTGACATTCTGTATCTTGGCATGTAATGGAATGTACCCCTGGCTTTGAATACGGGTCTTGTTTATTTACACACATCAAAAAAAGTTTTGCATCACCTCGGTTCCCAGATCTCCGGCATATAGACGTTGACTGTGTATATTGTATCCAAGATACAGTTCCTTTGACTGTTCATAGATGTCACTAAAACTGCTCAAAGATGTAAACAACCATGCATGAGCAGGGCCTATTAGACGGAGGGGGTACGACAGCCGATCAGTTCCAGTCATTCCACCAGGACGAAGGTACGCTGCTCATGTTGTCTGTAGTTCTACCATGCCTAGAAGGTCAATACCGCAGTTCGATCGCGTCCGCATTGTTACTTTGTGTCAAGAAGGGCTCTCAACAAGGGAAGTTTCCAGGCGTCTCAGAGTGAACCAAAGCGATGTTGTTCGGACATGGAGGAGGTACAGAGATACAGGAACTGTCGATGACAGGCCTCGCTCAGTCCGCCCAAGGGCTACTACTGTAGTGGATGACCGCTACTTACGGATTGCCGCTCGGAGGAACCCTGACAGCAATGCCACCATGTTGAATAATGCGTTTCGTTCAGCCACAGGACGTCGTGTTTCAACTCAAACTGTGCGCAATAGGCTGCATGATGCGCAACTTCACTCCCGACGTCCATGGCGAGGTCCAGCTTTGCAACCCCGACACCATGCAGCGCGGTACAGATGGGCCCAACAACATGCTGAATGGACCCCACGGAATTGGCATCACGTTCTCTTCACCGATGAGTGTCGCATATGCCTTCAACCAGACAATCGTCGGAGACGTGTTTGGAGGCACCCTGGTCAGGCTGAACGTCTTAGACACACTGTCCAGCGAGTGCAGCAAGGTGGTGGTTCCCTGATGTTTTGGGGTGGCATTATGTGGGGCCGACGTAGGCCACTGGTGGTCATGGAAGGCTCCGAAACGGCTTTACGATACCTGAATGACATCCTCCGACCCATAGTGCAACCATATCGGCAGAATATTGGAGAGGCATTTGTCTTCATGGACGACAATTCTCGACCTCATCGTGCACATCTTGTGAATGCGTTCCTTCAAGATAACGACATCGCTCGACTACAGTGGCCAGCATGTTCGCCAGACATGAACCCTATCGAACATGCCTGGGATATGTTGAAAAGGGCTGTTTATGGACGTCTTGACCCACCAACCACTCTGAGAGATTTACGCCGAATTGTCGTTGAGGAGTGGGACAATTTGGACCAACAGTGTCTTGATGAACTTGTGGATAGTATGCCACGACGAATACAGGCATGCATCAATGCAAGAGGACGTGCTACTGGGTATTAGAGGTAGTGGTGTGTACTGCAATCTGGACCACAAATGCTGAAAGTCTAGCTGTATGATGGTACAACATGCAATGTGTGGGTCTCATGAGCAATAAAACGAGCTGAAATGTTGTTTGTGTTGATCTCTATTCCCTTTGTATTTAAAAGTTCCGGAACTCTTGGAACCGAGGTGATGCAAAACTTTTTTTGATGTGCGTAGATTACTATTGTGCAGATTCTTTCCGGTTGTGATATTCGTTGTAAATGGTATTTTTATGCCTTGTTTTTTGAACAGATTGGTTATCAGAAAAATCCATCATACACCCAAGTTATCGGTGTTGAAAATTACGTTATCTCTACACCCGAATATAAATTAACATCAGCAAGCAACAATGACAGGCTATAAAATGTAAAATTGTGCTGGTAAATTTCTTCGAAGTGCAGACTGCAAATTGCTAAAATTACAGCATATGTAACTTTTTAATAATAGGTGCACTAAACCTTCCAGGATGTGAAAGAGTTGAAACGATGAGCCATAGTCCTGGGATGTTGGCCAATAGGCTAGCGGATGGGGAATACTTGACACCACATGGTTTGACCTCGAAGCGTTGAAGCTTTATAAAAGAAGAAGTGAGAAATATATGAAGAAGTCCATTGTTTGGCGGAGAATGGCAGCACTAGATGTGCAGATATTGTATCTCAAAATGGGTCTCTAAAGAAAGCGATGACCCTAGACCCTTTGAATGACGTAGCAGTGGGCGTTACATCTCTCATCACGACCGCAATGGGGAGCTCAATGTAATCCAAAGATTATCTGGCTCCTTGGCAATTAGTTTAGCGTGCTGGGCTTTGGCCCGAAGGGTCCCGGGTTCAATTCCCGGCCGGGCCATGGGGAATTTAATCTCCTGGGCTTAATTTCTCTGGCTCGGGGACTGGGTGTTTGGACGTCTTCATGTACTGTATAAATAAACCAAGCTCTGGAAACAAATTGTAAATACACAAACAAGTAAAAATAAAAAGTGAAAAAAATGTTGGTGGTAGCCTATGAATCCCGGCGCTGACAGTGCCTATCCAGAGTGAGGTATTTCCAGGATATTTCCGCACTCTCCCCTTGAACATTCTGGGATAGTACCATATTTCAAGTCCCGGGGCACCTACTCCATTCCCAACCCTAATAATTACAATTACACACTAACACAGTCACTACAGAAACACAGGTTATCAAACAAATTGAACACACATACAAGTTCATGAGGCAGATGGCCAAAATGTCGAAAGCCATAAAGTGAATTAACAACAATAAGATTCCAGACCCCACAATTCGATTCGAGAAAGCTCGTTCAGCAAGCAACAACGTGTCTTCAATGTAATCCTCACTTACATGCGAGTTTCAACGTGGGAAGCAAGAGGTCTCTTGATCAGTGTGTGTGGGACATCGTTAGTTTGTATTAGGAAGCAGCTCTAACGACTTGGTTAGTGTGCCATGCTCCTTGGCTGTCACCATGCAAGCCCGGGCTTGACTCCTGGCTCTGCCAAGAAATTTAATTCTGGTCTAACGATTGCAACAGGGTCCACTCAGCCTCGTGCGGAAAACTGCTAACTTGGGTCTGATTAAAGAAGAGTCAGGGAAGGGATTGTGTTAGGAAATCAGTCGTGGACCTGTTGAAGGGAACCGTCCCAGCACTTGGCTGGTGGTGAAAATGGGGAAACAACGAAAACCATTTTCCGGACGGCGAGGTGGGATTAGAGACCCACGCTCTCTCAAAGCCAGCTAGGCATGGGCTAGCGTGTTAATACTCTCGACCACAGTGGCCAGCGGGTTATTCAATAAGGTTTGTTATTTCGTGTTATAGCCTAACTAATCTTTCATTGACTGATGATTGATTCAAATGTGTATGCGTGTCTCGCTTATGTTAATATATACTGCTCAAAAAAATTAAAGCACCACTTTTTTCAAAGGCCACCAAATTTTGAAAAGTTGACCTACAAGCTCGAAATCTCAGTATGACGTTTTTCCTGACGTCTACCAAGCATGTGCTTCAGCACAACTCCCCAACTTGAGTAGTTTCGGGGTAGCACCCCGAAAACCAGCCCATTTTCGAACACCGCAAATTGAAGTTTGCGAAAAACGCTGCAGGACTTGTCGCAGGTTGCCAAATCAGTCGAAAATGAATGAGCCTTGCTCTTAAAGGTTCCACAAACACGTTGAAATCGTTACATTTGACGTTTGGGCATTTTCAACCCCCTTCATCATCCCCTAAACATGGACTACCATTGGGGGCGTCTGAGAAGGTACCGGGTGTGTTTAACCACCTGAAAACCTGTACACCGTCCTCAGTTGCTGATTGCAGTAAGTTCTTAAGGCCTCCGGCAATGTCCACACCCCCTAACACCCTCAACTGGCATGGGACCAAACCACTCCTTCTCGATTCACCCCTAAGGAAGGTTTTAATCGAGATGTTTATCAGTGCTGCTAATGGGGGGGGGTCTTCCCCTAACGTTTCAAAAAAGGAACTGTGCCTTTGTCACCACCCCTTCCCCTGCAACCCCCGTTTGTATGATTTTTCGAATCAGGCCATTTTTAAGGGCTGAAACGACGTCTTAATCGCTGAATGGGCTGTAAAGGTCCTTAGAAGTAGTGGTGACACGAAATCAACCCCTTCCGATCGATGATTGACATTCCGTCCCCCAAATTCGAAATTTTTGCACCCCCAACCCTCCCTGTCTGGACGCGTAATGCGTCATGGCAGAGTTTTCAGAGTTGGATGAAAATGAAGCTTATGGCCTGCAATGGAGCCCAAAACAGCAGGCTGGATAGAAATTCATCGGTAGGTTGGGAAACGGGACCAAAATTTTTCAAAAAATTGTACAGCCTACAGTAAGTACGCCCATGCATAGGCAACCCACATCACGTCCGTGCGTGTGGGTTGCCTATGATCGGCAATAGGTTACAAAGTTAGGCAATGGGAGAAAAATGACGTGATGTGGGTTGCCTATGCATTGGTGTACTTACTAGAGGCTGTTAACTTTTTTGAAAACTTTTTGGTCCCGTTTCCCACCCTACCGATGAATTTCCATCCAACCTGCTGTTTTGGGCTCCAATTCAGACCATGAGCTTCATTTTGATCCAACTCTGAAAACTCTGCCATGACGCGTTACGCGTCCAGACAGGGAGGGTTGAGGGTGCAAAAATGTCAACTTTGGGGGATGGAATGTCAATCAAACATCGGAAGGGGTTGATTTCGTGTCACCACTACTTCTAAGGACCTTTACAGCCCTTTCAGCGATTAAGACCTTATTTCAGCCCTTAAAAAGGGCCTGATTCGAAAAATCATACAAAAGGGGGTAGCAAGGGAAGGGGTGGCGACACAGGCGCAGGTCCTCTTTTGAAACGTTAGGGGAAGACCCCCCCATTAGCAGCACTGATAAGAATCTCGATTTAAACCTTCCTTAGGGGTGAATCAAGACGGGGTGGTTTGGTCCCTTGTCAGTTGAGGGTGTTAGGAGGGGTGAACATTGCCAGAGGCCTTAAGAACTTACTGCAATCAGCAACTGAGGACGGTGTGCAGGTTTTCAGGTGGTTAAACACATCCGGTACCTAATCAGGTGCCCCCAATGGTAGTCCATGTTTAGGGGACGATGAAGGGGGTTGAAAATGCCCAAACGTCAAATGTAACGATTTCAACGTGTTCGTGGAACCTTAAGAGAAAGACTCATTCATTTTCGACTGCTTTAGCAACCTGCGACAAGTCCTACAGCGTTTTTCGCAAACTTCAATTTACGGTTTTCAAAAACGGGCTGGTTTTGGGGGGCGCTATCCCGAAACTACACAAGTTGGGGAGTTGTGCTGAAGCATGTGCTTGGTAGGCGTCGGGGCAAACGTCATACTGAGTTTTCGACCTTGTGCAGTCAACTTTCCAAATTTGGTGGCCTTTGAAAAAAGTGGTGCTTTAATTTTTTTGAGCAGTATAATACTAGAAGACCCGTGCTGCTCTGAAGCACTCATTTCGCGGTCATTATATCAGCTGCTGAAATTAGCCAATAAGATCGTTTCGTGTGCGAATTCAAATGGACTCTGCGGGGCGATGCTGCCAACTCTACCCGCGGTTCAAGACAGGGTCGAAAGCTTCAATCGAAGAATGAAACTTCCCTAGGGAATGGTTTTGAACTACGGAGTCCCTGGCTAGCAAATACGTTCCGTAGCAACTACTCTATGGCGACACCTGCTGTTGCCCACGGTGTGGTTGTTTTGATGTTGATTTCTCGACAGTGGTAGCTGCTAGTCTATCGGTCATTTACTCACCATTTATGTGAAAAGAAAAATGAAAATCCAAAGCCTGCTTCCAGTCTCCGACCGGGTCAGGAATGGAATGAATGAAGCCCCCATCTAGCGGCGAGGATAGGGACTGTGCCGGATGCCGAGGCAGGACGCACTCCAGTGGGGCAATGATTAAATGAATGACAGATGAAATGAAATGATAGTGGAGAGTGTTGCTGGAATGAAATTTTGACAGGGAAAACCGGAGTACCCGGAGAAAAACCTGACTGCCTCCGTTTTGTCCAGCACAGATCTCACATGGAGTGACCGGGATTTGAACCACGGACCCAGCGGTGAGAGGCCGGCGTGCTGCCGTCTTAGCCACGGTGGCTTGTCACCATTTATGTATGGGTGTAAAATCTTAAAGATGCTCACCAGGCTTCTGCGAAGGCAACATAGCATTAACAATAGCTGGGTGTAAAATCTTAAAGATGCTCACCAGGCTCCTGCGAAGGCAACATAGCATTAACAATAGTTGCCTTAATACCTAAGTAATATTATCATGATTTTTTTGAGTCCTAGTTGAAATTTTTTACACGACAATATCTAACGTAGCGCCATGTTACCACGTGAGATAAATATTTACTGCTGCACTTACAATAGAGATACCACATTTGAATGTCAATTGAAATTAGCCAATAAGATTGTTTCGTGTGCGAATTCAAACGTGCTCTGCGAGGCGATGCTGCTAACTCTACCCGCGGTTCAAGACAGGGTTGAGAGCTCCAATAGTTAGTTAGTTAGTTATAGGAGTTCATTAGAAGTTTTAACGAAATTATTGATCGAGAACGTCAGTCGAGCACCTGGATTCAAGACAATGGTCGCCTATTGGGAATGGACTAGGCAACAGGAGAGGATGTATTCAACCGTAGACTGGGACAACAGGTGCATGTAGTTGATGCTCCTTGTTACCACAAAATACACCTTTAGTTTCACAAGCTGAGTACATAACATCAAAGAGCAACGCATATGGCCTTCCGCAGGATACGGTTACATTGATTTGTTTACAGCAGTTATTATTATTTTTTTTTTTTTTAATCGTTTCGGTCGTCTATGGACCACGTTATTTCAACTGCCTTTTCCCTCGTTCTTTCACATTGGCCCAGTATTCGCGCATTCTTCTTCGGTGAGCTTCCCTTCGTTCTTCGGTCCACTTCTTGCCGGTTTTCAATATAGGTTTTGGCTGAAAACTCTGATCTCCCCAAGTTTCTTCTTCAAAGAGTCACGTTCCAAGATATCCTCATGTGATATCCCCAGTTCTTGTAGGCCTTTTTCCACCTCTGTAAACCAGATCCCTTTGGTTTTCTTTCCCACAAAGTAGGCCCAGATTCGATTGGACAATCTTCCGGAGTTCATTCGTGTTAAATGGCCATAAAAGGAGAGTCTTCTTTTGCGAATGGTGTCGGTTATTTTCTCCACATGTAGATAGAGTTCATCGTTGTGTCGTCTTCTATACTCTCCTCGTTCCTTGACCGGGCCCAAGATCATTCTCAGAATCTTCTTCTCTTTGGCTTCGAGTTGTTCTGCCAGGCCTTTCTTATTCATCGCCAGGCATTCTGATGCATATAACGCCTCCGGGCGAATAACGGTAACGATGTGCCTCAGTTTGGCCTTGAAGGACATTGATCGTGATTTGTAAATGTCTTTGGTTAAATGGTAAGCCATTTCCATTTTGTTAATCCGTGCCACGAAGGCTTCCTTTTCACGAATGTTGGGCTCAATCCATTCACCCAGGTATTTGAATTTCTCTACCTGTGTTATTTGTCCTCCATTCACCGTAAGTTCTCTGGGTTCCGACTTGATGTTCGTTATAAACTGCGTTTTCTCAAACGAAATCTGAAGACCTGCCTTTGCTGCTTGCACCTGTAATTGATTGATTTGTTGTGTGGCTGTGTCAAGAGAATTAGAGAAAATTGCAACATCATCTGCGAAAGCTAAACAGTCGATTGTCAGGTTTTTGTTCTTACAACCTAGTCTGACCCCATTCTCTATACCATCCTTACACAATTCTTTACGCCATTTTCGAATAACTTTCTCAAGAACACAGTTGAATAAAAGAGGCGAGAGCCCATCTCCCTGTCTCACCCCTGTCCGTATTGCGAAGGATTCAGAAATCTCTCCCCTGAATTTCACTTTGGAAGCCGTATCCAATAGGGATTGGTGAATGATTGCTCTTGTCTTATTATCTAAACCAAATTCTCTTAAAACCTGGATCAGGGTACTTCGATCCAGCGAGTCGTAAGCCTTCTTGAAATCAACAAAAGTCACAACAAATTTCTTACTTCTCAGATTCATGTACGATAGAATTGATTTTAGATTCATGATTTGCTCAACACAAGAGCGCCCCTTTCGAAATCCACCTTGGTATTCGCCCAGGTGTTGATCGAGCTGTGCTTCCGCTCTCGTTTGAAGCGCTTTCGCGAGAATCTTGTATGTTATCGAGAGGAGTGATATGCCACGATAGTTGTTTACGTCCGGTTTATCACCTTTCTTGTGCAGGGGATGAATTAGGGCCGATGTCCAATTACTGGGCAGTTTCTCTGTTTCCCAAATCTCCCGGATGATATCCGTTAGCTTGTCGACTGGTTTTTCACCTGCGTATTTCCAGAGTTCGGCAACTATTGAATCCTCACCTGGTGCTTTATTGTTCTTAAGTGAGTGAATGATCTGCTTGATTTCTTCCCTAGTTGGTGGACTTGAGTCTGGATTGACGAGCACATTACTGTGAAAGGAAAATTTCGATGTAGGAGCCTCACAATTGAGAAGGGACTCAAAGTATTTCGCCAGGATCTGGCAGTTGTCTTTGTCATTGTAAGCAACTTTCCCATCGGGATTCCTAAAGTGAAGACTGGGTGGTGTGTATTTACTGAGATTTTGCTTGAAGGTTTTATAGAAATCACAGGTGTTGTTCTTTTTGAAATATTGGTCTATCTGTGCCAACTGATTTTTTTGGAATGCTCGTTTTATCCCGCGTATGGGTTTATCAGCCTGCTTTCTCACGACCAGGAATCTCTCTCTGTTTTCTTCATTCTTCTGTTTGTTCCATCACAACCAGGCAAGCCGCTTTTGGTGAATGGCATCGTCACATTCATTAGTCCACCAAGGATGCCGCCTCAACTTTGTCAGTGGGATGGTTTCCTGTGCCGTTTCAAGAATTGCTTCTTTGAGTTGTTCCCAATTCTGTGGCTCAAGTGTTTCAAGTTTCTGACTGAATTCGCTTTGTGTTTTCAGTTTTTCCACATCAAACCTGTTGATCTTTCTTCCCTGAAATCTCTTGGTGGATCTTGGAAGAAGTTTTAATTTTATCTTTGAAAGATAGTGATCAGAGTCAAGATTCGCGCTTCTTAAGACTTTTACATTCTGGATTTCTCTACGAGATTTACGAGAAATAGCAACGTGGTCAATTTGGAATTCGCCGAGATGGGGATTTGGGGATGTCCATGTTTTCTGTTTTGCAGGAAGTCGTTTGAAAGCGGTTGACTTCATCACTAGGTTGAACGCCTTGCACAACTCCACTAACCTTTCTCCATTGCGGTTTGTTCTTCTGTGGGCCGGGTATTCTCCGATAATATTCTTGAATTTCTTTTCCTTACCGAGCTGAGCATTGAAGTCCCCAAGAAGGACGATGATGTGTTCCTTGGGAATCTTGGATAGAATATCTTCAAGCTCTTCCCAGAATATTTCCGTCCCTTGTGGATCGATTCTGTTAGCTTGATTAATTGGGGCATGGACGTTCACCATGGTGTAGATTTTATTTGTGCTTCGAAACGAAAGGTTCGAGACTCGACTGTTGGGGGACGTGAAGTTGGTGATGGACTCTAAAATCTTCTTACTGACCACAAATCCTGTGCCAAGGTGGGGGATGGATTTTACTACACGTTTTCCGACTTTACCTTTGAAGATTCTATACCTCTGGGAGTCAAAAGCTTCTGCATCAACAAACCTTGTTTCCTGAATTGCTGCGATCAGGATTTGATGATGTTGTAGGGTGTCAATCAGTTGTTTCAATTTACCGACCTTCATAAGGGAGTTCACGTTTAATGTTGCGAAGAAGTTGCGTCGTTTGTGTCTGATCTTGTTTGTAGGAGTCTCCGATACCTCCAAGCATGTCGTTGCAGGCTCCCCAGAGTCCGAAGGCCTGCATGCGTCGTGCAAGACGACGGTGGATTGGTTACCACCTGGGGTAGTTGCTTCAGCAGACGTTTCCTCCATGCTTTTCACAGTTGAAAAAAACTGTAGATAGGGGGCCAGTGATATTGCACACTGACGAATGTAATGCCAAGGTTGTGAGCCTTGGAGTCCCCAGCACTGATCGGCTCGCCGACCCAGCTTCCCGCTGGGATTGGTTACCCAACCTTCCACTGGGTTGCTCGGCTTAACAGGGGGCACCTCTTGTAGGTTACATGCTGGAGTTGGAGTGAAAGAGGCTAAGTTGGATTCTCTAGCTGAATCCAATATGTTTAAGTCGCAGCTGACATGCAACAACGCATTTCACTCCCATTAGCCCAGAGCCGTAAGGACTCCTCCCAGGTTGATTCCTGGGACCCATTATTATTATTATTATTATTATTATTATTATTATTATATATAATATTTGCAAATGGGGGTAATTCCCCGGTGGCAAATTGTACAAATACAGAAAATTACCAACAAGGACATCAAACACAATATACACAATTGGCAATTTAGGAACTATAATAATTACATCATAGTATTTACGTAAAATTTCAATCTTCTCTTAAACACATCAATATGTTTGGGGAAAGGCTTTAGGACTGAGGTAGGTAATGAATTCCAATTACCAATACCACGGTTAATGAAAGAATATTTACCATAATCTGTACGCTGTGGTCAGACGATGATCTGCCCTGCTCAGGTAGGTGGGATTTCCCAGACGTTTGCTTAGTTCGCCCCATGCTGGCCGATTAGTGTAAGTGTTAAACATAGCGTATAGTCTGGATTTCGTCCTATCTTCCAGAGAATCCAGAGTTCGTAAAGTCTTACTCATTCCTCACAGACCGTCGGCATGAAGGGAACTATGGTCACATGCCGCTACGGTACGTTCTCTTGATCGCATTTGCGACGGTACAAAGTAGTTGGCTTTGCTCTTTTTATCTTTGCAAAATAATATTTCCTTAAGTTTATTGTCCGACCCCCGTTTGGCGTTCACTACCACTGAAGCAAATGTTGATGTTAAATATTTGATATTTGGCATGGATTCGACACATTTCCGTTAGGAGTGTTTCAGACTCATTCATTGGTGGATTGCTTCCACATCACCTGGTCTGCTGTCCGCAACTCCAGACAATTCCATCGAGACGTGTGGTGGTCACGTTACAACTCAACATGATCATGGAGGCCTACTATTTACGGCTGGTTTTTGACGTTCTCAGCGTCTATCTCCACCCAGCAGCCTGCACGTCTTAACGCCTGCCAGTGCCATCTTCGTTTGTTCAAGGACGTCTTCGCCTGGAAATTTTCTCTTTACTACAAGGCAACTTTTAAAGTGTTGTCATGAACTTTTAACCCAGCGCTTCTTAAAATTCAGCAAGAGCATGGATGTTTGCAGCAATAAAGAGAGTTAAGCAAACAATTGTGAACATTCGAACCAACAATCACAAATATGTAAGCATATTTCTTCAACAGTGAAATAGGACAACAAATAAAAACTCACTTGTCATATTTTTCAGGGCTCTGTATATCAGGCCGAATAACTTTGAATTGAATCTAATTGTGAGTAGTCCAGTGCTTGTCTTAGATGTGTGAGGACATCAGCCTCCAATACTAGTCAAAGTTGCTATTTATTTCAAAATATCAATTTGAGCAGCTATTTGGTGTTCTCTCTCAGTCAATAGTGCCTACTCCTCTGTACCTGATTAAATCGAGTAGAATTGTAGAATAAGTAACAATTATATTGTACTTGTTATCTGTGGACAATTTTCCTTTCTTCTTGTGGAATTACGTGACTTCATTCTATTGTTTACTCCCCTATCACAACAACCTTTTATCCATGTTTGGCCTTGCCTCTTGCTCCATCTGCCATGTTGCATTGCCTACCGAATACATACACCTCCCAATATCTTCAAGATGTATAAGTACTTGAACTGTACACCAGAATTACAAATAGCGTCATCACAAAACAAGGCGTGTGTTTACTTTCAATCTTTTATTCAGAATTTTGTAATAACGTTCTTTCGTGGAACACATCTCCGCAATATTGAAACATTTTCTAAGGCAGGGTTGACGATTTACGGCTTTTTTCGTTGATCGAAACTAGAGCCGGACAAATTTGCACTAGTTCCGATCGGTATCGTAAGTTGCCGCATGGCCAGTATCATCCCCCACCAAGCGCACTCAAGGCCAGGTCTCTCCACTGAATGAGAATCTTAAGCCTCGATAATACCGGTACTGAGTGGGAACCTTAAGTCTCGATAATATCGGAACTCCTTATTCTCGGCGTAATCGGCAGTATCTATTTAAAGGAAAAAGCAGACTCTCTCAAGCCGCTGTTACTGTGGAATGGGAACCATTCCTCGAAAAATTCAAATCCGTATGAAGTGACCATTACGACGAAAAAGACCATATTGTATTGAGTTCATTTTTTTTTTTAACCATGATTTCTCTCACTAAATATATGGTAAGAGAGAAATTAGCAAATGGAAGTCTGAAGTTATTATAAAGAGCACAAAAATAGGCCCAGAATTCATCATATATCTCAATATATATGGCATAAAAATCTTCCACACTACATACAAAAAACTTCCACTTATAAATTCAACAACATCATCCATCTTACTGTGGGAACCTCCTTCATTATTCAAGGGCATTATTCATCAGCGACTTTTACACGTCCACTGAACTAACGATTATACATCCATTGTTCCTCTTTAAAAATTCTTATATTCATCAATTGTAATAATGACTGTTATTATTTAACCTTCGTGGGTTTCATTCATGAATCGATATGAAGTAAAAATTTGCCAATCACAAATAAATTTAATAGCAAATACGATTAGACACTCCTCCCTGGTCTACCAAAATTGAGATTAATATCATCAAAGTAACGCAGTATAAAAATACTATCTTCAATCAAAGTTCATCTAAACTGCATGAATAGTCGAATAGAATACAATTAGATTGTGGAATGCAAACATTATTGTTCCAATCTATAATTGAGAAAAACTCCTATCAAATGTTCATTACTATAGTGTATTCAATAAATCGTAATCAAAGTTCATATTTCATAAAATTGTCTATAATGCAATGATAAATGTCTATGTTGCAATCATGTTCATAAGACGACTAGTATTTCAAAGATCGTCGATATCGTAATAGATTTTAACGCTCTAAAATCATTTAATCATTCTTCTTTCTTGAGGATGACAGAAAATTGGTCAAAGTAATTTACTGAATAGAATTACTTTAATAAAATGACACGCTGTCTAAATTCAAATCGGCCATAGAAAATCGTTAACTTTACAGTCAAATCGTGACTACAAAAATATGCAAATTACTGAAAGAATATTAATTATCAGTCTCAACTGATCCAAAATTATTTAACTATGCCAATGACATAACAATGTCACAATAAAACGAAGAAAAAGGCATCAATCATCGAAGTGTACTGAGTACAGAAATATCAAGTAAGAAAATGGGGCAAAAGATAGGACAGAAAATATGGGAAAAAAGGTTGCTCAGATATCGCTACATGACTCAAATAATACAAGAAACATTCACGACTACCTTATCTGTTGATTGAAGTTCTAGAGGAAAGTTTTCAAAGAAAACTGCTGTTGGTTCCATTTCACCAGCGTAAAGATGTGCTCCGACCTCGAACCTGGAATCAGCGCCCTCGGAGAATCGAACTGCTTCCTCCTCCGGAAATTGCACTGCTCCATGTATACGAAAGACATCCTTCTGGCAAAACTCTTCTTTGTGAGCCGGGTCCACCCTGGCCTCTCTTGAAAGTTCCCTGAAGTTCTGGTCGCAATTCGCCATGAAGTTTATTGCAGTTATTTCCGCAGAAATATTCATAATCGTGGAGTATGAAATTATTTCCACTGCCATTTGATATAATTCAGCGATGGATTCACGATGCATGAGTGTAGTTGGATGTTCACTACATGCTCGCTTTTGTAGAATGACGATTAACGAAGTTCCATGCTGTTATTTCACTCCATCGATATATGTCCCAATTGCATTAAAGCCTTAGCCTTCCATCTCAACTTCTGTTATAATCATTGAAAGCACTGCAAGATTATAATGTTCCATAATAGAATGTATCGTTGTATTACCAAACGTATGCTCCAATATCACGGTTGCGATATACGTGTCAGCCGTAGTGTATAATGTGGAATTTTAAAAGTGCTTCTCAGGTGGCGAGAAACTCACTTTTGTCTGCAGCCTTAAAATACCAATATCCTTCGAATTACAACTGTGAAATTGTTCAAATCTTCTACACACCTCAATGTTGTACTGCCCAATTGAATTATAATAAAGGCAGAAGTTAACTCTTGATATCTTATCTGGTAGAAACGTTAATGTGAGCGTTTCAACTTCACCTAGTTTCGAACAGCGTAAAATGGAACTGCTCCGTGTTCGTTCGATGCGCCGGGCTTTAACCACACGCTAAAGATGACTTGCTTCACTTATTCACTCGACAATGACTATCTGACATCAGAAATATATATGCGGTATCAGCGGTATGAGAGATATGAGAGCTCCTCTATCCTGTGCACGACCTTTTATTAACTTCTTAAGGGGCGTATCCATCCCTTCCATAGCCTGTTGCTCCGTCATTCTTAGAAGTTTTAACTTTGGCTATACTTGACGGATTTTCAAATTTCAAAAACTCAAAATTAATTTCTTCAAAATTCCAAATCAATGCCATAACTGAAAATAGATTTCCACAAATCTGCATGCCAAAAGTAATTAAATATCGTAGTTTCAGCAATCTCCGTCTTCCTTCCAAACTATCGTTCATTGGTTCGAGCCTTTCCTCCAATAGCGTAACTTCTTCCTTAGCACAATACCTTGTTTCCTGCGACTGCGTCGTAAATCTAAGATCTTTCTCGAACAAAATCATGACGTCACCAAGTATCTCGGCTCAACCAGCCTACTTGCATGAAGTCTACGTCATCCGTGCCTACGTCATGAATATCCACGTCACAACTATGACAGCCATAACTTTATTCATATTTGCCAATACAGCCATCGTGGTCTCAATATAATTCAATTTACGGGGGCATTCTCCCTTCACCACGTTTTAAAAACAGTTGCAAATTGTTTTTAAACTCTGTGTTATAAATATCTCAATTCACTTGAACACGAAATTGAATTATAATCTACTCTTGTATGATATTTCTTCTATGTTCCTTAATCATAAGTCTCTTCTTCTCTGGGTTGTGTGTGGCTAATGCATTCTCTCCTTTCTACTTTCTCTTCTGTCCTGTATTTCTGTTTTCCGAATTCTGCTGACTTGTAGAAGGACCAGGATCGATCACTACATCCTGTCTTTTCTTTTGGTTTTCAGCTTCCTTTTCTCGTAATTCCTTCAGATACTGCTGACTTTCTTTCTCTCTCTCTTGATATTTGTCGGGTGTCATAACCTGACCTTGAGAATTCTGATTCTGATTCTGATACTGGTTATTTCTATTGTAGTTTCTATTATAACTATTGTTATAGTATCTACCTCTTCCGTTGTTATAATTCCCTCTATTATTATTCCAGCCTCGTCTTTGCTGATATGGACGGTAACCTTGTGATCTGTTGTTGAGGAAATAATTATTCCTGTGAGGACCTACATTTTCAGTTTTTTCTGCATCAGGCTTATCAGTTTGCTGCACTTGATCCATGTAGACTTTATTAACGTCGTTGAATTCGTGCCTCTGACCTTTTTGTACCAAATTTGGCATTGGACTCGTGTAGTCAAGCCTTCTCAATAATTCGTCCATACTGGTCAAATCCCTGATATTTGACGATATGATCAGTCTTCTTACCTCCACAGGCAGCATACGTGAAATCGCATCTATCAACTGCTCTGTTGACAATGGGGGTTGCAAAAATCTCAAGCGTGATAACTGACTCGTGAAGAAATCAGCGTACCGTGTTGGAAGAGTACCTGAATTCTTCCTCGAGTATACCTCAGCTCTTAACGAATTCTGAGCTTCTATTGACCAGAATCGTTTTATCAGTGCCTCTGCAAATTCGTCAAAATTGCTGAAAGTGTATCGAAATGCTCTAAACCATTCAAGAGGTCCTCCAGCTAGAAATCTTTCTACGATTCTCATCTCTCTCTCTCTAGGAATGTGGGCTTCTATGAAATAGTCTTTAAGGTTCCTGATATATTCAATCGGTGTGAGACTATCAGTGTTGCTAAATTTTTGAGGTTTGTCTTCAAAGTTCCGGATGACTGTCACATTTCTCGGATATGAATCCATATAATGTTTCCCACTATCACGATACTTCCATTCAGGTTGAATATTCCTATCCTCTTCTTCTTCCCTGAATCTGGATATACGTTCCTCAGGACTAATATCTCTCTCTTCTGTAGCGAGGTTACATCTTCTCACGTAATTTCTATCCTCTTCACCAGTCAATCCTTCAGTATCCTTGTCCGTGATTTCCGTGATGACTTTCCTAATCAACTCTTCCTTATAGGTTTCCATCATGCTAGCTTCTCCTAGTTTCAAATTCTGCAGTTTGCTCGTAGTTTCATTAACATCAGAGACAACCTTATGAATCTGTTCCTCTAACGCAGTTTTTAATGCTTGCACGTCCTGACCTATTTGAGTTCTATCCTCTACCTGCTTTTCGGATAGCGAATCCATCCTTACATTCAAGTCTTTCCTAATCTGAACTACTTCATTATTAATGTCTACTTGTGTACTGGCAAGTTTCCTTTCAATTCGTTCCTGAATCTGATCGACATGTTCCCCACTTGACCTGTTCCATTCATCTTTCCAAACCGTTACATTTGCAGTTAACATTTCCTCGATATCTACTTCAATGTCTTCCTTAAGTAAACGATTGTGATCTAATACTTGGGTTCTCATGACCTCTACATCGTATTTTAAACCAGCTAAAGAAGCTGTTGTCCTAAGAGACTCGTCAACTAACCGAGTTGTTAATGCACTAATGTTACGAGTACAAAGCGTTTTTGAAGTTTCAATTTCCTCTCTAACTTTGTTAACATCAGTCTGAACTTTAGCAATGTCTACAAAAACAGTATTCACTTCTACTTGTATCTTATTGATATCACTTTGCATATCATTAACATCTGAATGAATATTATTGATGTCAACTTGAACATTTGACACATCAGTTCGAGCATTTCTAACCTCTTTTTGAACTTCCTCTACTTTGTCTTGTACAGTAGCAACATCATTCCTAACAACAATTACTTCAGCTCTAGCACATGAAATATCACCCCGGACATTGGCAACATCAAGATTCAACATAGTAAGATCTTTCTGTACCTTAGAAACATCAATTTTAACATGAGAAACATCTTTATGCACATTGGACACGTCTGTGCGCATGTCAGTTACAGCATTCTCGATTCCCTGGGTACTGGTCTGTAAACGCGACATATCATTTTCTAAGTTTGCAGAACTGGTCTGAAGAAATTTCAAACTTTTATCCAGCCTAATAGACAAATTACTAGCATTCCTAGCTTCCATCTCCTCCATTCGACTAGTATTCCTAGCTTCCATCTCCTTTACACTTTCATTAATGCTAGCTTTCATCTCCCTCATATTGTTGGACATCTCCTCCAACATTTTCTTAATACTTTCATCTGCCATTTCAATAATATTTCAATAATAAACTGCTTTAGGGACATACATCAAACAGAGCAAAATAACAACATCTGAGCAACATTTTTCACCATATATAAAGTTTGAGCAATTTTCTGTCTTAAATCTAACTTATAATTACCTTATAATTAACCTTAGTAGACACTTCATGTTGAAATAAACTCAAGCACATGTTCAAATTTCTCTGGTTCATTTTAAAATATCCTAACACAAATAATTTACATTTATAATCCAAATAATTTAATTTTATCTTTAATATGACTAAACATGTCATAAGCCGGTCAAATAAAATAAGATTCCAGATCATAGGCGATTTTTCTAAGTTTCCAGCCTATTTAACCTCTCTCAAGTTGTGTAAGATCTGATCTTTTCTGAGTGTAATTTTCCTAATACAATACAACATTTTATTCCTATATAATCACACTCTCAAATTCTACAATTGGCTAAGACATCTGACAAAGAATCAACCTCTTTATTTGAGTCTTCACAATCCCTTTGACATCGATAACTTGGTAATCCAATGTTATTCGAACACTCCACAAAAATTGCGGTGCCAATTCTACTGCAATAACTTGGTAATCCAATGTTATTCAGTCGAACGTGCCAATCGAGCCAATCGTGCCAATCGAGCCAATTCTACTGGCGCTCAACCTGGTAATCCAGTGTTGTCAATCGATCCCCACGTTGGGCGCCAATCCTACTGTCCCCGATATCCGGATAGTAGGCTGTCAGATATCCGCCCCTCAATCGGATTGCCAATAATCAATCGCACCGGCACAGCTACATCAATGAAAATGGCACTGACAGATACTATCGAGATTAGAGCACAATAGTTAACAAGAAATTATTGTGGAACACACCAAATATACGGGGGTTCATACTTACCTTTACTTACCTCTTAAATTTATCTCGGGGACTGGGTTGTCAACTGGATCACTTAAAGTATGCCCACACAATAACCTCCACCATGATATTTAAAAATGAACCATAACGAAGACGAGAAACTTTAAACTGCACAATAATTTATTTCACATAAAGAATGATTTAACAAAAATAAACAACAAAATCCACGTGGCAATCAGAAGCCATTGTCCACATAACTATGTCCTCCTGTAGGACTTGTATACTCTACATACAATGTTTCAGCTTTCTCAAGCTCAAAATAACGTAACTATAATAATGCACTTGGAATGGAAACGGGATTTGGGACGAGACACATATATCAATTGTTTTGCGTGTTTATATACTTCACATTTTATTTATAGCCACAAGGCTATTATGTAAACGTCCTTGGCCTCTATCATACAGTTGTCCGGGCCAGCTGCGATACACCTGCATCGTCAAAGTGGACTCACCCGTCCGTTCAACCCCAGCATATGCGAGTTACATCAGAGCTTAGCTCTCCTTCAAAACACGTTAAATGTCCACATCTCAACTGAAATATTATCACGCAAATCTTTTAAATGCTCCATTCAAACACCAGTGGAATACTCTAATAATCCCAAATCATGTTTACTTGTTCAATCCACCTGCTTAATTAGCGTTGTTTAGAGTATAAAAACAAAACTCTAAATGTTTATAACAAAAGTTCATTAATTATTTATAACAATAATAAATTGTTTATACCAATGTCAAACGACAATTGAAAAATTTATACACGCCTCTATTAACCCCTTTCATTTCAAATTATTATCAAAGATATTTACATAATTATTTACAATATTAATATTGTTTATATTATTTATATAAGAAATACATTAAACCACACGTTTATCCGGTTGATAATTACTCAAATCGTGTTGATATAATCGACCAATGAAGGTTAGTTATATTTAAATGTCAAATTCAGGTTTAATAAGGTTTAATAATTATTACAATATTTGTGACGGTAACCTCCATTCAAAATCTTCATCTCAAATTATTTAACACTCTTGTTAATTTTAACAGTATCTTCACATGAATAACTTTCAAAGAACCAGGACAATACATTCAGCGGAAAAATACTTCGCTCAAAACGCACAAAATTGCACAAAAATAAGCCCAGAATTCATCATATATCTCAATATATATGGCATAAAAATCTTCCACACTACATACAAAAAACTTCCACTTATAAATTCAACAACATCATCCATCTTACTGTGGGAACCTCCTTCATTATTCAAGGGCATTATTCATCAGCGACTTTTACACGTCCACCGAACTAACGATTATACATCCATTGTTCCTCTTTAAAAATTCTTATATTCATCAATTGTAATAATGACTGTTATTATTTAACCTTCGTGGGTTTCATTCATGAATCGATATGAAGTAAAAATTTGCCAATCACAAATAAATTTAATAGCAAATACGATTAGACACTCCTCCCTGGTCTACCAAAATTGAGATTAATATCATCAAAGTAACGCAGTATAAAAATAGTATCTTCAATCAAAGTTCATCTAAACTGCATGAATAGTCGAATAGAATACAATTAGATTGTGGAATGCAAACATTATTGTTCCAATCTATAATTGAGAAAAACTCCTATCAAATGTTCATTACTATAGTGTATTCAATAAATCGTAATCAAAGTTCATATTTCATAAAATTGTCTATAATGCAATGATAAATGTCTATGTTGCAATCATGTTCATAAGACGACTAGTATTTCAAAGATCGTCGATATCGTAATAGATTTTAACGCTCTAAAATCATTTAATCATTCTTCTTTCTTGAGGATGACAGAAAATTGGTCAAAGTAATTTACTGAATAGAATTACTTTAATAAAATGACACGCTGTCTGAATTCAAATCGGCCATAGAAAATCGTTAACTTTACAGTCAAATCGTGACTACAAAAATATGCAAATTACTGAAAGAATATTAATTATCAGTCTCAACTGATCCAAAATTATTTAACTATGCCAATGACATAACAATGTCACAATAAAACGAAGAAAAAGGCATCAATCATCGAAGTGTACTGAGTACAGAAATATCAAGTAAGAAAATGGGGCAAAAGATAGGACAGAAAATATGGGAAAAAAGGTTGCTCAGATATCGCTACATGACTCAAATAATACAAGAAACGTTCACGACTACCTTATCTGTTGATTGAAGTTCTAGAGGAAAGTTTTCAAAGAAAACTGCTGTTGGTTCCATTTCACCAGCGTGAAGATGTGCTCCGACCTCGAACCTGGAATCAGCGCCCTCGGAGAATCGAACTGCTTCCTCCTCCGGAAATTGCACTGCTCCATGTATACGAAAGACATCCTTCTGGCAAAACTCTTCTTTGTGAGCCGGGTCCACCCTGGCCTCTCTTGAAAGTTCCCTGAAGTTCTGGTCGCAATTCGCCATGAAGTTTATTGCAGTTATTTCCGCAGAAATATTCATAATCGTGGAGTATGAAAATATTTCCACTGCCATTTGATATAATTCAGCGATGGATTCACGATGCATGAGTGTAGTTGGATGTTCACTACATGCTCGCTTTTGTAGAATGACGATTAACGAAGTTCCATGCTGTTATTTCACTCCAATCGATATATGTCCCAATTGCATTAAAGCCTTAGCCTTCCATCTCAACTTCTGTTATAATCATTGAAAGCACTGCAAGATTATAATGTTCCATAATAGAATGTATCGTTGTATTACCAAACGTATGCTCCAATATCACGGTTGCGATATACGTGTCAGCCGTAGTGTATAATGTGGAATTTTTAAAGTGCTTCTCAGGTGGCGAGAAAATCACTTTTGTCTGCAGCCTTAAAATGCCAATATCCTTCGAATTACAACTGTGAAATTGTTCAAATCTTCTACACACCTCAATGTTGTACTGCCCAATTGAATTATAATAAAGGCAGAAGTTAACTCTTGATATCTTATCTGGTAGAAACGTTAATGTGAGCGTTTCAACTTCACCTAGTTTCGAACAGCGTAAAATGGAACTGCTCCGTGTTCGTTCGATGCGCCGGGCTTTAACCACACGCTAAAGATGACTTGCTTCACTTATTCACTCGACAATGACTATCTGACATCAGAAATATATATGCGGTATCAGCGGTATGAGAGATATGAGAGCTCCTCTATCCTGTGCACGACCTTTTATTAACTTCTTAAGGGGCGTATCCATCCCTTCCATAGCCTGTTGCTCCGTCATTGCTAGAAGTTTTAACTTTGGCTATACTTGACGGATTTTCAAATTTCAAAAACTCAAAATTAATTTCTTCAAAATTCCAAATCAATGCCATAACTGAAAATAGATTTCCACAAATCTGCATGCCAAAAGTAATTAAATATCGTAGTTTCAGCAATCTCCGTCTTCCTTCCAAACTATCGTTCATTGGTTCGAGCCTTTCCTCCAATAGCGTAACTTCTTCCTTAGCACAATACCTTGTTTCCTGCGACTGCGTCGTAAATCTAAGATCTTTCTCGAACAAAATCATGACGTCACCAAGTATCTCGGCTCAACCAGCCTACTTGCATGAAGTCTACGTCATCCGTGCCTACGTCATGAATATCCACGTCACAACTATGACAGCCATAACTTTATTCATATTTGCCAATACAGCCATCGTGGTCTCAATATAATTCAATTTACGGGGGCAGTACCATCCCGGCATTTGCCCGAAGACGAAGTGGGAAACCACGGAAAACCACTTCGAGGATGGCTGAGGTGGGAATCGAACTCCCTCTACTCATTTGGAACACCCGAGGCTGAGTAGACCCCGTTCCAGTCCTCATACCACTTTTCAAATTTCGTGGCAGAGCCGGGAATCGAACCCAGGACCTCCGGGGCGGCAGCTAACCATGCTGACCGCTACGCTACGGAGGTGACCTTGGCCATATTCACACGGCGAAGTAGGATGGTCGATTACATGAGGGAAGGGTTTTCACAAATTAAGGGTATATTATTATTATTTATTTCCTCTCGTGTCCACCATCAGTTAAATTCATTATAATAATACATAAATAGCTTGTTTTGTCACTGTGGTTGTTATACTCAACCCCTTTAAACGACGAAATAAAAATTAATATAGAAATTCAGAAACGTTAGGCAAATTACTGTACATCATTTGTCATCAGATTATTAAATTTTCTTCTACTAAATACTCTGATTTTGGGCTTGAAAGCAATATTACTTTGTGGCAAGCGGTATATTAATTATTATGCCAGTGCAAGCACCTCACTGATTGGTTTTTAAATGCCAAATATATGACAGTTTGAGTGACAAGAGTGCGACGGCAGTTTACTGAGAACTGCTCATTACCGCAGGAATGTCACTTTGTCCGATACTCCACAGTCTCGTTCGATCACAAGGTAATGTTGATATCACAACCCATGATGCAACGTGAGAGCACGTGTCTAGGGATGCGATTTAAATGGTGGTGGCTCAAGGATATTTGAAAGTCATCATAACAAAATGAAACAAATCTATCTTATTCTTGAATGTGAACATTATTTTTTTAAGGCCGAAGACTAGAAGTAGGGGAAGTAATTTAGAATTTGTTTTCATTGAGTTATATAGATTGTGTCGACCGCTTTGCCAATAGCTTTCTACAAAAATGATACGACAGAACACAGTTGCGTCACAAGGGTGCTAGTAATATAGCGGGTGCATGATTTTTCTGGTTCCATTCCATGAAAGTTACATAATGCTTGAATGTGGCATTACACAGAAAAACTCAATACGTACACATCAAATAGAATTATCTTTTGCTGAAATTTAATGACCAAATAATACTGAGGGATATCATAAGACTGCTTGCATTGCGAAGTGTGCGGCTGCACAGGGCCCCACTCCTCCCAGGGCCCCGCAAAAGGTTACTGACAACCGACGATGCACAACCTCTTAAAATAAATAAATAAATAAATAAATAATAAAGAATAATAAATAATAATAATAAATAATAATAACAATAATAATAAATTAGAAATCTGATCTTCAACAACCTGCCAACTTGGGCTATAGGCCTACTACATTTTTTGCTAGACAGATCGAAATATGCTAATTGTTAAAATTGATGTCAAACATAATTCATACACTATCACTAAATTTCGCATATAACTATTGAAAAAATAAAATCCTTCCTTCTCACAGTGTTTGACGGCTATTCAAATACAATGGGAAAGGCACTCGAGGTAGAAGAAAAGAAATTAAAAAAGTGGGATTTTAACGGCTTTGAAATACATCGTGGAGAACAACCTGAATGAAATTTATCCAAATACAAGTATTGCACTTAAAATACTAGCTACTATTCCCGTCACAGTCGCGGCTGCCGAGAGAAGTTTCTCAAAATCCAATTTAATTAAAACCTATCTCAGAAACACCATGACCCAGGACAGACTCTCAGCACTCGCAATCTTGTCCATAGAAAATTAATTGGCATCTGGTTTGGACTATAACGTTTTAATAAAATACTTCAGCCAGAAAATGAGCAGAAGAGTTACATTTTAGCATTCTTTGTTACTGCAAGTTTTTGAAATAGTAATAGGCCTACTGTACTGTATTTCAAAATCATAACATTACAATTCACTCAATTTATTTCTCTTCGTTTTATTCCTACATGGTATTGACCCCCCAGACCCCCCTCCCCCGCAAGTAAGGGCCTCGCAATTCTCGTACCGCTCAGGGCCCCGCAATGACTAGCGCCGCCACTGGATGCAAGCACTGACGATCAATATCACCGATTTTTTTAGCGTATGGCTTTTAGTGCCGGGAGTGTCCTAGGACATGTTCGGCTCGCCAGTTTTGTAGCTGCTTGGAGACGGACTCCCAATGGGTGAGCTACAAGTACTGTTGGGGAGGGAAGTTGGAATGTAACGACGAGGAGTTGGAAGGTAGCGGCTGTGGCCTATAGTTAGGGACCAACCCCGGCATTTGCCGGGAAGGAAGATGGGAAACCACTCAAGACCATCTTCAAGGTTGCCGGCGGGGGGATTCGAACCTCCTCGCCTCCCGGATGTGAGCGACTGCCAGCAGTCATGCCGTAACGACCACGGCTAACTCACCCGGTAATATCACCGATATGTTATTAAGATGATATGCTCAATATAGTATGCTAATATGACACCATTGAGGTTGGGTGGATTCTTCCAATTCTCAGACTCCAGTCAACGGAATGAACAATTTCCATTGAATCCTTACACAACAAGCCTCAGTGCCTTCAGGCAACACCATATTGCCCAAACGAGAATGTCGAGAATTATCGTTATCGAGCCCATGTTATCGGTAATACCAGTTTCGGAACCAGCATTTCCGTTCTTTATTCTCGTCCAACGAGACCGATCGGAACTCAAGAGCTTTTTTTTTCCGGCTCTAATCGAAACTCCACCTGTCCGTCCGAGTCGAGGCACTCCCGGGAGCCGCTACCGGAGGTAGCTGAAGTCGCCAAGGCAGATCGTAGTTAATCGCTCGTGATGCGAACTGTTGCAGCCAATATCGCGTACTGTTCAAAGCAATAACTGGAGGTATATGAATAAAACCCATACCGCAGGTTCAGCTTAGTAGAACCGATAGCACAATTTCCTAAATCATGTGCTTTTGCTACAAATGTGTTTTCGTTGTTTGAGGCGACTTTTCATTATTAAAATTAACAAAGTCACACATTCGTGGCAGATTGTATGATAATAACTTGTTGAATGTTGACTAAGGATATCAAAACAAATATGTATGAACTTGTTGAGAACAGAACGCTGTGTCAGTTTTCAAAGCAGACGATTTGCTCCTCTAAAATGCAATATATGAATAAATCTACTTGACACAAAAAAGATTATTATTCCAATGACTACATCCCTTTCACCGGAAGACAACCCTTGCATTTCTCTCAAATAAATGTATTCTTGAACGAAAAAACCAAATACTTCAGCAGCATCACCCGCAGCTTTCCCGGGTGCCTCAGTTCAGTATTTGTACTCTGAGGGAAAGGATCTGACGGACGACCTGTGCACTTTTCGACGAAGTATGCTCAATTCACAGCAGATCAGTTTGTGGTCTACCGACAGCAGTGGCTACGCTGGCTAAAGCGCAGCGATAGGTAATGGGGCCAAGCTCTCTGGTGACTCGGTAGACGCGTAGGTTCGAGCCCCACCGTCGGCCGTCCTTGAAATGGTTTTCCGTGGGTTCCCATTTTCAACACCAGGCAAATGCTGGGACGGTACCTTCTGACAGGCCACGGACGCTTCCTTCCACATCCTTCTCCACTTTCATTCACATTCATTACTTCCATCCCTCATCCCGACGCACAGGTCACCCACGGGCGTCGAATAGAAAGACCTGCACTCGGTCTCTGAGGAGACCACATGACAAAAAAAATTCTGTGGTCTGTTTCATCAAAAAGCCCCTGAATACTCTGCTATTCCTTATGAGTTTCCTAAATTGTAAGTCAGTAGTAATAGGCCTATAGTCTATTATTGACCTGGTTCCTCGACTCTCCCGTGTGTAAGTTATCTGTATATCTCCATGCGCTTCGATAATGAGTGTGCAACATCTAATTGGCAACACAAACTAACACTTGGGGCGCTGCGGTCGGTCTGCATAAGTAGGGTAAAAATACTCAATAACCCGCGTTTGATATGGAACACTCTTTATATTTCGGTTATAATCAGTAAATGTGGTCCCTAAAATAATGACAGTGTTTTTAATTTTTAATTGTATATATGTATAACTGTGCGATACACGTGATCTAATTTGTGTGTTCCACTGGATTTTATGTGTCAATTGTATATTATCAAGCATCGGTTGTCTGCTGGTATTTGTTTTTGAGCAGTTCGAGTCATGGCGCTGTTACGTTTAAAAGCTATATTTGAGTTTGCTCACTGCACCATAGACTCTAGAAATTATTTGCTGCTTGGTAGGGCGAAGGGATGATTTTAACTTGCATTAAAACTCGGGGGATACAGGAATTGCTTGATTTGGATGGTTAGCAGGTGGGTTTGGTGTTCAATATCGGACTGGTAGCAGGATCTCGCAGAGTACATATTTACTCTGCGAAGTCAAATTAGGCCTATATGACTCGTAGTGGAATGGCTGGTGTAGGCTTGGCTGTCTTGGTACGGCTTGGCTCGGCGAGACTGTGCTTGGCTGTCTACTGTCGACCAAAGTATTATGTGTACTCGAGTTTGAAGGTTGTTTGTTAAGTAACCAATAGACCTACATAAAATCGAATACCATCAACATTTTCATCGTTCTATTTTACGTTAGTTCATGTAGGTTTGGATTTTTTAATTTATATTTTAATATTTTTTATCGCAGTTGGAACACAAAAAGTGCACGTTTTAAGCGTGTTTCAACCATGCGTCACATTTAAGAATTATTATCTCAAAAGCCCGTCATCAGATCGAATCCAAATGTTAACACAATATACATTGGAATGTTGTATAACTTCTTTATTAATTTCACAATTTTGTGTGTCCAAGAAACAAAGTTGTTATCATTGTTGTAAGGTAACTTTTTCTCGGCTCGGGGTGGTTGGAAAATGTAGTTCTTGGTTGCGTTTCAATCGTTATACATCAAAATGTTATGCTGTATGACTGTGAAATACGTCAATTAATTCACTTATTTTATATCGGTTTGTATTTGTACGAGGAAATAACACACGGTTCAACAGCTAGCCGCTCCAGCAAAAGCTGTACAGCGTTGCTGAGATGGAGCCCATCACCGCCGAGCGAGACGCGCCATGGTGCGTGTGGGCACCTTTTCGGCAACGCTGTACAGCTGTTCCCGGCGCGGGTAGCTGGTGAACCATGTGTTATTTCCTCGTACAATTACAAACCGATATAAAATAAGTGAATTAATTTACGTATTTCACAGTCATACAGCATAACTTTTTGATGTATAACGATTACAACGCAACCAAGAACTACATTTTCCAACCACCCCGAGCCGAGAAAAAGTTACCTTACAAAAATGAAAACAACTTTGTTTCTTGGACACACACAATTTTGAAATTAATAAACCAGTTATACAACATTCCAATGTATATTGTGCTAAAATTTGGATTCGATCTGATGACGGGTTATTAAGATAATAATTCTTAAATATGACGCATGGTTGAAACACGCTTAAAAACGTGCACTTTTTGTGTTCCAACTGCGATAAAAATATTAAAATATAAATTACAAAATCCAAACCTACTGTAACGTGTTTTTCGAGGGGTTTTATGCAACTGGCATAAGTCAGTAGGAAGCCATTCTATATTTATTTACGCGGCAAATTGTTCAGCCAAGATAATTTTTCATGTTAATTTATTATTATTATTAATTTATTATAATTATTATTTAGATATTTTCGAAGCATTTTATAAAAATTATAAGCATACAGATAGGTTTTCTATGTCTTAGAAAACGCTATCAAGCAAATTATTACGAACGACGATATCATAGAAAATTATCTGATTACGGAATTTTACGGAGTTTTGTCAGTTAGGGTATTTGAGAGACATGACTCACTGGGAATTCAAATGCAAGCTGATTCCTGTCGAGAAGCATGACGCAATCTTGGGTCGCAAGGTCTAGAAAAGACGAATTGTCGAAACGGAACTCTCGCGCGCCGAGTGTAATGAGGCAGAGGAGGGGAACTAGCGGCGTGCTCAACCAATCAGTGAGGACCACGCAAGCTGAAGCCGGCTGAAGAGTGGGGGAGCCGACAGGTGAATATATCGTTCGACGCGCCGTGAGACGAGGACAATCTGTGAAATACTTGCGGAGTATGGTTATACGCTGGGGACGCTCCGATGTTCCGTGGAACGGACAATCTGTGTAGAACTGGCAGAGTACGGTCGCGAGTGCGTGACGCTCCGATGTTCAGTGGAGTTAGCGACGAACTTTTGTAAAACGTAACCAGTGCGGTTTTACGAGAGTTTGGGTCCGATGTACGGACCATAGAATTATCTAATCTACCAGAATATCATCAAATTTCGACGGAGATGACGACGTCCAGGAGACTGTGGGAAGCACACAGCATCATCAAGAACGAGGGAAATGCTTTGGCAATTTCCAGGGGTAAGCGCTAATGACGCAGAAATACGCAATCTCTCATTTTTCTTTGTTTTATATTTCATAATTCAGTAACTTCATAGCTTGGAAATAAGAGTAAAATCAATTTATCAGACTCCGTTTTCACGTAATTTTCTATCGGTAATATTAAAATCACAACGCTCCAATTTAAATTTTATAGTTATTATTATTATTAATTTTGCTATACTTGTTTTATATAATAAATTCATTTCTTTTACAATGCAATCTTTGCTTTCAGTAGGTAGCATTAGATATAGACCAATTCCTTCTCCTGATACAATTGTTTGTTGGGTTAATGATCAAATCATACCACGATCTGAGTGAATAGAGTCTTGAATGTGTTCTGCCAGAGCTAGACGTTGTTAAATACAAATTTAGATTTCAACATTGCATTGAGGTCTTGGCGCCCATTAAAACAACATAGCTTACGCAAAGGTAAACAGTTACATTTCTCACCCAACAGTGTGGGCTAGCAAAAACGTTTCATTTCGCTACCAACATGGGGCACTAAGAACCGTTTCATTTGTCGCCGACAACTTGGGGCTGAAAACCTAATAACATTTGTGGAAGGAGAAGGGTATATATTTCTGTGCCTGTATTTTGTGGGTTATTTGTCTGTATCAGTGTATATCATTATGGGGGATGAGAAAGAAAGACAGATGAGGTTACGTAGTGGTCATCAACGGGAGAGTGATGATACGAGCAGTATGTCGAGTGATGGTAGTACCGGGGTAGCGGAGGTAAATCCCGATACTGAAACAGGGAGTGTAGGCGGCCAACCAGAATTAAAAACTTTACTTCTCGAGTTTATGTATCAGAACAAAGTTAGTAGTGATGCCTTAAATGCAAAGTTAGAACAGAATAACGCTAAATTAGAACAAAATAGTAGGGAAAATAAAGAAAGTACAGAAGCTTTAAATGCAAAGTTAGAACAGAATAACGCTAAACTAGAACAAAACAGTAGGGAAAATAAAGAGAGTAATAGGGAATTGAGCGATAGTTTAAACGCCAGATTAGAACAAAACAGTAAGGAAAATAGAGAGAGTACTGAAACTTTAAATGCTAAATTAGAACAAAACAGTAGGGAAAATAGAGAGAGTAATGAAACTTTAAACGCCAGATTAGAACAAAACAGTAAGGAAATGAGTGACAAATTTGAACTGATTAGAGGTGAGATCAGGGGGGTGATGGAAGAAAAGGCTAAAGAGATTATTGCAGATGTAGACAGAAAATTAGGAAAAGTACAGGAGGAGTTGGAAATTAGAATCAGTACACAGGCTGAAAATTTAAAAGAACTAGTGCAACTGGAAACACAGCAGGTCAAAAAGCAATTGGGGGGAGAAATTGACAAAATTCAGGTAGCTACTAATGAGGTTAAGGAACAGCTGGGGGGTAGAATTGAGAAAGTTCACTCACAAATAGTTGCAGAAGTAAATGATCTAAGAGAGAGTAATAGGGAGAGCATTAGCAAGATTGAGGAGAAACAAGCAAAGCTATATGATAAAGTAGAAGAATCAGAAGGAAACATTAAATTAACAGTAAACAGTATTGAGAGGAAGGCTGAGGAGAAAATCGCAGAATTAGAATTAAAATTAAAAGCTAGGATCAGGCAAGAAAATAGTCAGAATAGGCCAGTTTTTGTGAATAGCACACACAGGGAGGTAGAACTGGGTAAGTTCAGCAATCGACAGGGGTGCCCAATGGAGTTCATGAACACTATAGAAAATAAATTTGGGGAGAGGTTGGAAAATGGTAGTATTGAGTGGTGCCAGGTAGTTGAAATTTTAGAACAAGTGTTTGTGGGGGAAACGAGGAATTGGTTTGCTGTCTACAGAGACAAGTTTACTGATATCAATGATTTTAAAATGAAATTCTGTGAAAAGTTCTGGAATGAGGTTATTCAGTCGCAGCATCGTGAGGGAGTAGTGTGTGGTAAATATAACCCTAAAGGAAGCTCCACCATGACCGAATACTTTTTAGGGCAGGTATTAGTGTGTAAATATCTGGATGGCTTGAAGGAGGAAAGTGATGTGGTGAGGTTGCTACTTAGGCACTTTCCCTATAGGATCAAGGAGGCTGCTTGTATCCAGAATGTAAAGACTATATCACAAGTAGAAAATTTGTTAAGCACATTTGATGCACTAGGGAGAGGGGGTTATGAGGACAATTTCAATCGGAACCAGGGTAATAATAATAATAGACCTAATGAAGCCAGGCATCAGGAAGTTCAAGGGAACGGTGGCGAAGGGGCCAACGCTCAAAATAGAAATAATAGTAATCAGCTAAATCAGAACAGAGGAAATGGCTATGGTAATCAGTATCAAGGGAGGAACAATGATTTCAGGGGAAATCAAGGGAGGAACAATGATTACAGGGGAAATCAAGGGAGAAACAATGATTTCAGGGGAAATCAAGGGAGAAATTATAATGACAATAATTACAACCAGAATAGGGGTCAAGGAAGAGGACAGCCTAGTGGTAGTAATATACAGCCAAACAATGACAACACAGCCCAGAACAACCAGACCAGTTTAGTAGTTAGTAGTACTACGGCCAGCTGTAGCGGTTCTTTAAACGCGAACCAGGCTGCGAAGTAAGGTCAGAATCTCAGTCTGTTGCATGCCCTGTCCATACAATTATACAGGAACCCTATGACCTAAATGTAAGAAATGAATTATTACATGAACTAAATGATGAAGGTATTATTCAGGAAGTGGTTAGTAAGAGCCCCATAGTTAAATTTAACGTGTCCGAGCGTACACAGATGTTTTAATTGATAGTGGTTGTATGAAGAGTTGCATAAGTAGTGCATTTTATGATAAAATGAAAGGAACTGGAGTAAATTTTGAGGAGATGCCAATTAAAAGCACTTTTGTTATCACAGCTGTTGGGAAGAGGTCTAAAGTAATTTCTAAGCAAGTTTTAGTAGACATTAAAATTAATAATCATGTAGAGAAGCAGATTTGTCTTGTAATTCCAAATTTAGTATTCAGTGTTATCTTGGGTTCAGAGTGGCTAAGTAGAGTGTCTGGTAACTTATGTTATGATGTAGGGAGTTTGAAATTTAAATGGGGAGATTCTGAAGTAGAAGTAGCGTTCAATGACCATATTCAGAGGAGTAGTATTGTAGGTGTGATGTGTACTTTAAATGAGATATCGCCAGCCGTAGAGCGGGGTTCTCCATGTTTTGTGGGCAGTGTGATTACGAACGGAAGTCTAGAGGACTCGTTACGTGAGGCTGCATTTCAGGGAAATATAGAGGTGGAACAATGTGTTCGGCTCTATGATGTGTTATGGTGTAATAGGAGAGTTTCTGAGGATCGCATTGGTATGGCCAATTGCTATACACATTCATTGAACGTTATTGATAGGTCAGTATTCACAGGACATAGATATCCTGTACCTTTCGCTTATCAGAGTACAGTTGAGGCACACATTAATCAGATGCTTGAAGATGGGATTATTGAGCACTCTAACAGTCCATATGTTAATTCTTTGATCACGGTACCCAAGACCGACGGCACTGTTCGTATTTGTTTAGACGCTCGTTTGGTTAACAGTAGAATTAGTTCAGATCAGCTGAAATCTATGTCAATAGAAGAATTAATGCAAACATTTGAGGGGAAGAAGTATTTCACTTGTGTAGATTTGAGTTCCAGTTTTTGGCAAGTGCCACTTATGTACGAAGATAGACCATTTACAGCTTTTAGTCATAAATATAACCTTTATCAATTTGGTAGAACACCTTATGGGTTAAAGAGTAGTTCAGCAGCTTTAATTAGGGCTTTAAACATCGCATTAGGGGATGACACAGGAGAGTTTGTAACCATTTACATAGATGATATGGTAATTAGTTCACGCAGTTTTGAGGAGCATCTAGGTCATTTAGATATAGTTTTTCAGAAGTTAGATCAGGCAGGGTTCACTTTGAAGCTGTCTAAGTCATCATTCTGTCAGTCAGAAGTGACATTTTTAGGTCATAGAGTGTCGAGTAGAGGTGTGACACCAGAGGAAATTAGGGTTAGCATGTGTGGACAGTAGCAACAGGGCATCGTTACAGACACTGAGAAATATGCTAGGTAGAGCAACGTGATGACGTTCATTTAAGGGAGCCACTTGCGAGGTTGGAGGCAGGTGACGCAGAAACATTTATAGTTTCCAAACGTATTGGGAAAACAGCATATGTGCTGGAGAATAGTGAGGGAAAGAGATTATACGGGACGTATAATATACATAGTCTACGAAAATATGTGTCATAAAGTGAGTGTGATTAGCTGGCGAGCCAGCCTACCAAATGGGTAAGTGTGGTATTTGGTGCGTGGGAGGAGCTGGTCTTCAAGGCAGGCGTATCAGAAGTCGCACAGGGGGGTAGTATGTAAGTAAATGAGAGTTTTTAAGGTACAGGGAAATATGACGGGATTGTCGGATGCTCTTGAGCACTAAATTGTCTCGATGCACCAAGGCCATTTTGGCAGCGCTGATGGGTTCCCATTTATCTCCAAGAGATGGGGGAGCGCTTGTATAGGGCTTGTTAGCTTAAGGCGTCCACGAGATAAAAGATGGGCCATCAGAATGCGAGACAGTCCTTCATGAAACTCATACATATCAGCACACGTGATTTCTGTTTACGGCCTCGCCATGTAAGATTTGTAAGTGTGTAATTTAAGATAATTTGTACAATGGTATTATTTGTGTGAGGAGAAATGGTCTGTGTTGAGAACTAGTATTAAGTAGAATATGGTTAACGGGAACTTAACAAGACAGGGCGATTACGGCACAGAAATATTTGGTGTTATATGTAATGCGCATTTACTGTTTTTTTTTCAGAAGTCAATATTAATTTAATCTACTTTAAAGAGAGATTAAGTATTATGGTCACGAGGCGCTGCCACAATAGTGTGATCGTGTGCTCGGTGATAAGTGGAATTAAATGTCACCATAAGGAGGGGACCTCCAGTGAAATTAGGAAGTTCTATGGTGATATAAATATATCAGAACACCTTCAATGCGTGTGATATGACATCATAAATACATAGTGCTCACACATTAATTATGTCTATTTCTCCAACATAGAGAAATTTGAGAGGCGGAAATATCCGTGGAACACTATTCCATATGTAAAACATTGGACTGGTTGCAAAGTGCAATCCATAGTGACAACAAACTTTGACGCAAAGTGCGTGAAGAATAAATATGAGTGTATATATCTGTAATTTAGGGTGATTTCATTTATGTAATATGTATTTTGGATGGGGTTTATTAACGTGTCTGGGATAATCGGATAATGGACCGTCGTCACGGTAAATCATCCGATGATCCGAGGCGAATATGTAACGTGTTTTTCGAGGGGTTTTATGCAACTGGCATAAGTCAGTAGGAAGCCATTCTATATTTATTTACGCGGCAAATTGTTCAGCCAAGATAATTTTTCATGTTAATTTATTATTATTATTATTAATTTATTATAATTATTATTTAGATATTTTCGGAGCATTTTATAAAAATTATAAGCATACAGATAGGTTTTCTATGTCTTAGAAAACGCTATCAAGCAAATTATTACGAACGACGATATCATAGAAAATTATCTGATTACGGAATTTTACGGAGTTTTGTCAGTTAGGGTATTTGAGAGACATGACTCACTGGGAATTCAAATGCAAGCTGATTCCTGTCGAGAAGCATGACGCAATCTTGGGTCGCAAGGTCTAGAAAAGACGAATTGTCGAAACGGAACTCTCGCGCGCCGAGTGTAATGAGGCAGAGGAGGGGAACTAGCGGCGTGCTCAACCAATCAGTGAGGACCACGCAAGCTGAAGCCGGCTGAAGAGTGGGGGAGCCGACAGGTGAATATATCGTTCGACGCGCCGTGAGACGAGGACAATCTGTGAAATACTTGCGGAGTATGGTTATACGCTGGGGACGCTCCGATGTTCCGTGGAACGGACAATCTGTGTAGAACTGGCAGAGTACGGTCGCGAGTGCGTGACGCTCCGATGTTCAGTGGAGTTAGCGACGAACTTTTGTAAAACGTAACCAGTGCGGTTTTACGAGAGTTTGGGTCCGATGTACGGACCATAGAATTATCTAATCTACCAGAATATCATCAAATTTCGACGGAGATGACGACGTCCAGGAGACTGTGGGAAGCACACAGCATCATCAAGAACGAGGGAAATGCTTTGGCAATTTCCAGGGGTAAGCGCTAATGACGCAGAAATACGCAATCTCTCATTTTTCTTTGTTTTATATTTCATAATTCAGTAA
This sequence comes from Meconema thalassinum, assembly GCA_946902985.2. NCBI lineage: Eukaryota > Metazoa > Arthropoda > Insecta > Orthoptera > Tettigoniidae > Meconema > Meconema thalassinum. Next base: position 1,021,718,373 of record OX336389.2, on the reverse strand, counting down.
CTTCATAGCTTGGAAATAAGAGTAAAATCAATTTATCAGACTCCGTTTTCACGTAATTTTCTATCGGTAATATTAAAATCACAACGCTCCAATTTAAATTTTATAGTTATTATTATTATTAATTTTGCTATACTTGTTTTATATAATAAATTCATTTCTTTTACAATGCAATCTTTGCTTTCAGTAGGTAGCATTAGATATAGACCAATTCCTTCTCCTGATACAATTGTTTGTTGGGTTAATGATCAAATCATACCACGATCTGAGTGAATAGAGTCTTGAATGTGTTCTGCCAGAGCTAGACGTTGTTAAATACAAATTTAGATTTCAACATTGCATTGAGGTCTTGGCGCCCATTAAAACAACATAGCTTACGCAAAGGTAAACAGTTACATTTCTCACCCAACAGTGTGGGCTAGCAAAAACGTTTCATTTCGCTACCAACATGGGGCACTAATAAACGTTTCACTACATGAACTAACGCAAAATAGAACGACGAAAATGATGATGTTATTGGATTTTATGTAGGTCGATTGGTTACTTCACAAACAACCTTCAAACTCGAGTGCACATAATATACTTTGGTCGGCGGCTTGGCTCGGCGTAACAGTGAACAACCCGCCCTGTCGTCAGTGAGGGGTCCAACCCACTCCTGTTGCCCATATTTATTTGGTATCGTCACCTTTCGGCTATTGCTATTTGCATCTTTTGGAAAGTGATGAAAACGTATATCCGCAGCCCTCTTATATATCGACTTACAGCCGTAAACTGAGCAATATACTTTGCTTTTACTCATTTTGCACTTTATCAACGAGTAAAACTTATTACTTATGTATAAAGACGCGAAGAATTTACCACGATCAGCTTACCAATACAAGTAACATATACAAACAGTCACCAGGTGATAAATGTACCCTACTTGGTAAGTTTCTCATCTTTACCGCTAGATGTCATATCAGATAGCTGGAGTTGCCAATACCATGCTAGCACCGAAGTCCAGTAAACATTTCCTAGTAATGCTCGCTTCCCTATCCTCACCAAAGCACATTGTATTAACTGCCTTTGTTAGGCGGACGTACGAGCAGCTTGAACCTTTATGGGGGCATAGTCTTTGCTTCAATTCACAACATGCTTGAGAGCTAGCAGGGCACTACGTCATTACTCCTTGATAAAAAGTCACTAGATACAACGTGAAAGACCACATGGACATGTACGTTCCTTAGCAATGGGATAACGTCTTAGGAATATTGAAGTATTGATAACTGTTGAACAGAACTACGGGCTATAGGCTACACTCAGTAGGAATGCAGCACAAAATTGGGTGCCTATCCTGTTGATGGTAAATACATCTATCTATCTATCTATCTATCTATCTAAAAATTTAAATCAGAAAATCTGATATGATGTTTCAATGTACGCAGTACACTGCAGCCACGCCCCGCAACACGCGTGCTTGAGGTTATTTAAACCTTATTTTCAGGTATACACAGTTGGAATATATGTATGAATTATATGTTAGTTTGAAGTAGGCACATCATGCTTTCATTTCTATTGACCGTCCAGAGTTTAGAGTGGACTATAGCTCTTATGGTAAACGTGTTGTCACGTGTAGTGGCGCAGCTATGGTACAGGACACAATACGAGGAACTACGACACTGATAACAGCGGTAACGAAAAACTTGCCAGCTACAACACAGCATATATCGTCAACTTGCGTAGAAAACGCAAAAGCAACATCAGACGTGTTCATAAATACCACGTGCCTCATTGTAATTGTTTTATTTCGCAAAATACTCACTGCTCTGAAACCTCTTAGCACATTGTTTGAAGTATCTTGAACAGATCTGCAATCGTGCGTTGGGCGAAGCTCAAAACCAAATACAACAGTAGGCTATGAGGGATGTTCCATCAAGCCCACAGGTACTACTGTCAGATGAAGAACAAACTCACGTCGGGAATGTAATAATTACGTATCGCGAAATTAGCGTCCAGCATCATGAACTATCGACTCATGACCAATAAGTTTCTATATAAGACAGGAGAAATACAGTCTTCAAAGACTTCGAAGTCATCAATTCTGTGGTAATCCACTAAATGTAAAAGCCCATAACATCCCGTAGCCCACTCTTAACTCTGGACGGTCAATAGTGAAAAAATTAAAATTAATGTTTTGGGCAAAAATGCAATTTCCAATGATAATACATAGGCTAAATTAAGCCACACAATGGCTACAATGGGGAAATGCAACAAGTTCATAGGTTCGATTCTCGGCACTGAGAGCAGACATCCTGAATGCGATTTTCCACAGGTGTTTCCATATACTTAAAAAGAGCTCAGATGGTGCCTTATTTCATGTCCCAGGCCACGTAGCCTAACCTTGATCCTACTATACCTTAGTCACCAGGGAAATACAGGCTAACATACAAATTCCATACACGCCCAAGTAAATGGGGATGATGACCCAATGTATCCAATGCTCAAAAATGAAACAACAATAACAAAATATTATTGTATTGAAACTCTTACCGTTTTTAGCACTTGATATAACGAAAATTGAGCAACGGGGTAGAGTGAAAGGTCTAACATCATACTTGCACTTTCAATGCTTCATCTTCACGCACCTTATAAACAATAGGTCCACCTCGTTTCTTAGTGCACCGCGGAGACCCGGTTTCGATTCCAGACTCTTCCAAGAAATTTAAATCTGGTCTGGGAGCTGGTACGGGATACACTCAGCCTCGTGAGGCCAAAACTGAGAAGAAGCGGGTTTGATTCCTACAGCCATCCTGGAAGTGATTTTCCGTGCTTTCCCTCTTCTATTCCAGGCAAATGCGGGGATGGTACCTAACTTATGGCCACGACCGATTCCTACCCAAATCCTACCTCAATTACAAATACACACACGGGTACAGACATCACAGTGACACAGGCTATCAGGCAAATTCTACTCACACCCAAGTACTCTGGGATACATGACCAAGATGTCACAAAGCCCCTTAATTAATCATAATATAATAATATTAATCATACTGTTGGTGGTTTTGCGTCCCTTTTAACTACAGTGGCGATTAGAGATGCCCGGGAGCCAAAATATTGCCCAGAAACGTACCTTTAACGCGCCAGTAAATCAACTGACACGACTCCCTCGCATTTGCACACCCTCAAATGCCAGCTGACTTCACCAGGACTCAGTCCTGCAACCTTGGGAACAACTGGTGAGAACGTTACCGCTGAGCCACGCAGCCAGTTCTAAAATATTCTACTACAACAACAACAACTATAAACAATAGAGTTGTACAAATCTTACAAAACTAAATTCGATGTGAAATAGAATGTTCGATTTTGAATCGACGACGTTCTTGTTCAGGGGATATCCTTTCTAACTGTCAGCCCAGAGGTCGGCATTCAATTCCCAGCAAAGCCAAGAAAATGTAATTCTGTTCTGAGGGTTAGAACGGGGTATAATCAGTCTCGTGAAGCAGAACTGGGTACAGGTGGATTCAAACATATCCTCAGTCATTCTAGAAGTGATTTTCTGTGGTTTCTTACTTTTACTCCAGACAAATGCCGAGATGGTTCGTAACTTAAGGCCACTGCCCTCTACTACACTAGCCTAGTCTTAATTACAAAATATACACACTGGTATTGACACCACAAACATACAGGGTATCAGACAAATTCTACACACACCCATGTACATGGGGCTGAATGGCAACGATGCCCATGCCCCTAAATGAGACAATAGATTTGGAATCTTACTGTACAACACAGCCTAGTTACTGAAGGGAGCTTGCAGTTTTACGTAGCCCTTAGCTTGGTGATAAGGCTGTAAGCCTTGGGACCTCCACCTTACGTGGTATCGGAACCCCTTGACCTGACATTTCACTGGAATTAACCAGGCCAAATCCTGTCATTCTTGGTGAGAGGCTGGCAGCTGTACAGCTGTGACATAATGCCCCTGACATAGTCACAGCTTCATGTGGTAAGCAAAAATTATTTTTTAAATCTTAATGCAAGTTCTATCGACTACAGGTTCGAAACCTGGCGCAGTCAGCTGGCATTTGAGGGTGCGCAAATGCGAGGGAGCCATGTCAGTAGATTTACTGGCACGTTAAAGATCCCCTTCGGGGCAAAATTCTGGCACCCCGGCGTCTCTAAAAGCCAGTGTAGTTAAAAGGGACGTAAAACCAATAACATTATTATTATTCTATCGACTATATATATGAAAGAAGACCTTCGCTTGTGGATAGGATTCAATTTCCAGGAGATCATGCACCTCTTTATAACTCCGGTGCTATAATGTTGTAAAACGTACGTCTTACTGCGTGTTGTTCACGCACCTTCCCTTGTAAGTGGCACGGCTTCCAGATAAAATGACGCTGAATTTAATTTATTGGGAGAAAAGGAAATCTGGAGCTCTGCAAAGCGAAAATTACAACAGTGCAATGGATCCATGATATGACACAAGTCGCTTTTATGAACACAGGGGACTCGGATTTGTGAGTAGAGTTAACATCAACACAAACAAGATATGGGGGTATGGTGACACGTTTGGAGTACCTATAGCTAAAATCTCTACACTGTGTTCAAAATGTTAAGAGAGCAGAACATTTTTAGTTTTAATTAATAAGTGCAACGTATCTTTTGCAGAGAGTTTGTTGCTGAATGTGCTCTGTTCATAGAAGTCTGATCTAGGCACATGTATCTTGGTACATTCCCAGCAAGTTGCTTACCATGTTAGCAAGTTTACTTGCAACCGCTAAAATTCCTGAACCCAATAATAACCAATTTCAATTGAAGGCTCCTACTAGGCTCAGACGGACCTCTCCCATAGTTAAGTAAGTTTCTAGAATGCAAGTCGTTGGCCAAAAGGCTCCTGGATTCGAGTCCAAGTCAAGTCGTGGCTATTTAATCATCTTCGGTTAATTCCTTCTCAAGGAGGCAGGTGGTTTGTGACGTCTTCATCAAATATAAGAAATAAAGTTAAAAAGAAATACTAAGAGAAAGAAGAAACATATATTAAGACGTCCACCTCTGAATCCTTGGATTCAATTTCGGTCCGTGCATGTGAAGTATTTTATGTTTTAAGACGTTGAGAAGACACAACATTTCTGTTTTCTCCAATTACCTAATAATTCATTTTAAAACATTCGAATTAGTTCCCTAGGCGTTAGGCTACCTCTAATTCATTGGCTGTGTAGTTGGTGCATCACTTGCACCCGGAACTTCGCTGGAAACAGTTGTACCCGTTTCCGCTTGGTTGGAAATTTACTTAGCTGAATAACTTGATTGCCAGTGCCTCTAACACGGAACATGCCTGATTAAGGACATATCAACATATCAAATATAGTACCGATTGCAGAGGCTATGCGCATTAAGATGCAACGCCAAGATGTCAGGCTTGCTCTGGACTCAGTAGATGTCTGGGGTAGAACCCCGACGTCAGCTATCCTTGAAAAAAATATTTTCCATGGCTTCTCATTATTAAGCCCAGACAAATGCCTCTGTGGTACCTTCCAATCGGCCACGGTCGCTTCCTTCCATCTCCTCTCCCACTTTCATTCTTTTCACCATTCATTAAATCCTCTCATTATTGAGGAAGGAAGGACATCTCACTGTAAAAGTGCTTCTTGTTGTTAATTCAATTGAGGGGCTTGGAACATCTTGGTCATCAGGCCCATGTAATTGGGTGTATGTTGAACCTGTCTGATAACCTGTATTTATGTGATGACTATAGTAGTGTGTGTAACTGTACCAGGAACAGAGTAAGATACTATCCCGGCATTTTCCTGGAGGAAGTGCAAGCAACCACGGGGGAAAACCACAATCAACGTAAAACCAATCCACCGCATAGAATCCATTTCCTTTCATTCCCGGCCAAGTACAGTATAAACGGGAATAATAAGAGGTAGACATACTGTACATACAATTATTATAACACACATAGTTGAATATTGGCATCTTAAACTGTAGTGAGTACTTTCTTGAAGGCAACGGATGAGCTATTTATCTTGATTATAAAGAGATTCTGAATTTCAAAATAAACTTTCTTTGGCTGAACGTCACATTTTTCATTTAATACTTTAAATATCGTTGCATTTGGATGCAGAGATTAGATTCATATTGATCTGTAAAAGGATGTGAGCGAGAGGCGAAGGAGTGGTGGGAACGAGGAATATCGACTGTCACTAATGGGAAAATATCACCGGAGCGTCAATCCTCGTTTATCCTGGATTTTTTCCAGCAACTCCGTAGGGACTCACCTAACGATCGCACTCCTTCACCATCATAAAGGTACTGCACCTCTCCGAATAATGTGGGCGGGAAGAAGCGCGAGCGGTAAACAGTATAACTCCTCATTCTGTCGCCGCATAAAATGTTATGGCGCTATTTCGCTTCATATAGCCTACCAGCTGACGCCAAGGAAATGGCACCAGTCATAACTTTGATTTGCATGAATTCAGTTTTATACACCGAACAATAAGAATTGCATTTAAGTAATATTCGTATGACACTCTTAGGAGTATGAGAAGGCTGTATCACACATTTATTAAAATTATACTCTATATTCTCCTTTGCCTTAGTGGAGGAATTCTTTTATAGCCTCATGGAACATCTCTGCCTGGTAGGAGCGTGCGCTTGGGGGGCACACCACTCCACAAGCGGCATCAATGACTGGGCCAGTACGAAGGAAGATGGTGTACGCTCTCCAAAATGCTGGCGTAAACCAATCGATGACTGGGTCAGCGAGAATAAGGATGCTCTACCCCCTCCAAAAACGACCCAAAATTCAATGCTTTTCACTTGGAATTTATTAATCTCATGTAAATCGTTTACAGGTTTAGCGAAACACCCATCACAATTGGGTACAGTCGTGTTGACCGACTAGAAAGTATTACATTTCGATTAGTCTACTAAGGCAACACTGAACAAGTTGTTCCGTGAAGAACTAAACAGCCTATTTTCTTATATCCCACTCATTTTAATTGCCTCTATCAACATAAGAATTTCAGATTGATTGCTGTTATAGATTCATAGATATTGAGGACCATCCAAATATTTCAGATGGTCGCCTTGCAGGTTTTTTATATATGTCGGCCATAGAGTAATGTACTATTAGGTGAAGATTCTTGCGTATGTTTATTATTCAAACTTCAATCTCACGATAAAGACACGAGAAATAAAAAGGAGATTCTAAACTTTCGCACAGCTGCCATCTTAAGGGTTTAAAAACAATTGATATAAATTAGATGTCAGTGAATTAAAATTTGTATAAGCATTTACCGCACCAAATTTTACTACGCTCGGATGAATCAATCGCGAGATACGTCCATTTAAATATTCAAATTTCGCGTCGCTGCCATGTTGTATTTGAACTCACCAGTTTATTGAGAGTCCCATAGGAGGTGTACTTATGTTAATAGTCTTTATCAGCATACAAAATTTCAGTATGATTGCTGTCATCGATTAGTAGATATTGAGAACCGTCTAAATATTTCGTATGGTCGCCATTGTGGATTTGTATAAACTGTAGGTAGGCCATAGATTCATGTACTATGAGATGACTATTATTGCGTAGCTTCATTATTCAAGCGTTCATTTCGATTGCATGATTAGGACACAAGAAATAGATACTTAATTTTAATATTTCGCACAGCCACCATCTTAAGGTTACTTAAGCAATTGGACAACATTAGCTGTCAGTGCATTAGATTGTTTATGAACATTTGCTGTACCATGATTCATTGTGCTTGGATGGTTAAATCGCGAGAAAAGTCTATTTAAATGTTTCAGTTTCGCTTGGCCGCCATGTTCGTATTGTACCTAACATATTTTTCAAAATTATATTGTTGAACTTCCAGTAGTTCCGTTTATCACAGTACAAAATTTCAGAGTGATATCCCGAATAGTTTAGAAGATATAGAATGCTGGTGGAATGTTTCACACAGCCGACATGTTAGATTGGTGAGACGTAATAAAATTTGAAGACCACGGTCACGGTCGGACAAAATAGTCACCGAAGTTGAAATCGCTTCGGCAGTTTAGATTTTATTAGGGACAAACACACACACACATACACATACACACACATACACACACACACACACACAAAAGGTGATCTCATAAGACTGTCTTTTCATAAATGAATGGGCAAAAAATGGCTTCCGATACGATACTGCATTTGTTTCGTTGTGACACTTAATTGTAATAATGTCTTATTCACGATCTTTTGTTCTGACTTGAGCAAATGTTAAAAGGAGCCTATTATTTACAGTGCGTAGATTCCAAATAGCGCCTGCGATACAACCTTTTTGCAGACTTTCAAAATTACAAGTTTATAAAAAAAAAAAATGATTGAACTAAATGCCATGTATTCAATATGGTAACAGTGCGTTGTAATCAGTTTTATAGTTTCACTATTTATTGCAGTACATTACGCCCATTTTATAAGCATTTGATGGTAAGCCACATATTGATTACTTTATTTCACGTTTACTTTTATAATCAAAAGCTTGATTTTAATAGTGAATTTTTTCATGTTATTCAAAATAGTCATGTTTTATTTTCATCCCAGACAATAACATTTTAAAAACATAAGGAACGTCTTTTCACTACCGTTTATCTACTCCATAGTAGCAGATTTCTCTATTTTGGAACCTCAAACAAAATTATTAGCAATATGCTTTATATGGTTTTAAAATCTTCATTAATACTTCAATTTTAAGAGATCTGATTTTTTAAAGCGATTTTACATTATATTTTCCCATATTTTCATCGATTTCTTCAAATCTGACAGTATTTTTTAATATAATTAACAGCAGGGGCGGTGCGTCATTAAGGGCCGAAAGGGCCCAGCCCACCCAGTGCCGTAAGGCCGTATTGCACAAAATTTGATCAATTAATGTCTTTAAAAATTACTTTAAAACACAGATATTCTACTAAAAATAAGTGTTTATTGCTTCTTGAATCTCTAAAAAGAATTCAGTATGCATTACCCATCTTTAGCTTACGTTCCTGACATTCTAGTACGGTGTTTTGTCATAGCGAGGGCCGCTCCTCAGAAACTCCCATGTAAAGTATATGGCTTAATTGGGCCGGGTCGGAAAAGAGTGGAAATAGCACTGTCTTGCATGCAAATTCTTCTGTGATAAGAAGGGATTTTACTTTATCTTCAAGGGCCTGGGAAATGGGCCCAAAGCGTTGCTTGGAAGCGAAATAAAAGATCTCTCTATTTCACTTCCTGCTTTTGTGTCTGAGGGTTAAACCACATTACGGGGGAGGGGTCCACCCCAGCCCACGCCCTTAAACAGGTATTCAGCCATTGTTCTCAGCTTGCTGACATTAGACAAAGATATATTTATACATTTTCCGTTTTCTGGTGTTCCAAGTAGGCCTACAGTACAACTGTCTTAGTGAGTTCAGTAGATGAAATTAATTTCTATAAATTAAAGTGTGTTTATTTTTTGTGGTACGGTATCTAGTTATTAGATATGCTGATTGTGTGTGGCATAGGAGAATGGAAGTGGAATTTTTATTAATACATCCATTTTCTTCTATAACTCTGAACACAAAGTTAGAAAGTTCAAAAAATTACGACCTCGTGAACTAAGCTGATAGATAAATTTGCTTCATCCGAGCACAGGAGAGAATAATATATTTACAAATAGGGAGCCATGTGAATACATGTTTTAATGCATTAGCTATTTATTGAAACTTGTTTGAAATGTTGTGTTGTGTGGAATTATGATAATGGCAATATTGGCAACAATAAATGTGAAGTATAAAATATTACTTATTACGAAACAACAATAATATCATCTGGCCCACCCTCAAATTTTAGTCAGGAGCAGCCCCTGATTAACAGTATTTTAAATATAATTTGTAATATTTTGGAAGATTAGTCTACAATTACTGGAGAAATTTCTTTTTAAGTGAGCATTTAATTTCTAATAATGAATTTTGTTTCATAGAATGTTAATGTTAGATTGATGCTCTTAGTTTACTATTTAATTTTTATTATAACTGAAGAAGGTTGCATAATAACTGAAACTGGTATTATATTATAATTAGGTTCAGTATATTATTCACTGTAAGGTGGATCATCAATTATTTACCTATTCATAGGTAACATCACAAAAGTGACAAAGAGGAAATCTGATATTCTACGGATCGGAGCGTGGAATGTTAGAAGCCTGCTAGGCAGTGGAAGGTTAGGAAACTTAAAAAGGGAAATGGATATTTTGAGGTTGAATTTGGTTGGGAGTAGTGAAATGCGCTGGCAGGAAGAACCGGACTTTTGGTCAGGAGACTATAGAGTCATAGCACTAAATCAAACAACGGCTATGCAGGGGTAGGTGTCATATTAAGTAGGAAACTTGGACAGCGGGTGGAGTATTAAGAGCAATATAGTGAATGGATTATTGTAGCTAAAATCAATACAAAACCTACGTGCACCACAGTGGTACAATTCTATATACCTACCAGTAAAGCTGATGATGAAGATGTTGAGAAGGTCTACAAGGAAATATATGAAATTCCGAGTTATGTCAAGGGTGATGAAAATGTTATAGTAATGGTAGATTGGAATGCTGTGGTAGGAAAAGGAAGAGAAGAGAAGATAGTAGGAGATTTCGGATTAGGTGAAAGGAATGATCCAGGAAGCAGGCTGTTGGAATTCTGCACCGAGCATGAGTTGGTCATAACTAACACCTTATGCAATAACCAAAATAGAAGAATATACACATGTATGAGACCATGGGATACAGGGCGTTACCAAATTGACTTCATTACGGTCAGGCAGAGATTTCGTAATCAGATTTTGGGTTGCAAAACCTATCCCGGTGCTGACATACACACTGACCCCAATCTGGTTGTTATGAAATGCGGATTAAAGTTGAAGAAACTGAAGAAAAGTCAAAAGCCAAAGAGGTGGGCAATAGACAGACTGAAAGAGAAGGAAGTAAAAGAAAGATTCAGGAAAAGTATAAAGGAAGGACTAATGAAAAACCCTAAACAAACTTCAATTGCAGACGAATGGGCACTTTTGAAGAATGAAATAACAAAATCCGCAGAAGAAATCATTGATAGGAAAGAAAGAATAGGTAGATAACCGTGGATCACTCAGGATATAGCCTACTAGAATTAATGGATGAAAGTCGGAAACACAAGAATGTAAGAGATGAAAAGGGGAAAGCTGAATACAGACATATGAGGAATGAGGTTAACAAGAAGTGCAAGGAAGCGAAAGATGACTGGTTGAAAAAGAAATGAGCAGGCATAGAAAATTGTCTGAAATTAGGAAAAGTAGACACAGATTATCGAAGGATTAAGAATACTTTTGGGGAAAAGAAAACTAAGTGCTGTAATACTTTATTAAGGGCACAGATGGAAAGCCTCTAACAGATAGGGAAGAAAAGGTTGAGAGATGGAAAGCTTACATAGAGTGTTTGTATAAGGGAATGGCGATTGAGAAACATTTAATAGGAAGGAAAGAGGGAATTTATAAGAATGCGAAAGGAGATTTAATATTGAGATCAGAATTTGACAAAGCATTGGAAGACTTAAGCAGCAACAAAGATCCAGCCATACATGATATACCGATTGAGTTACTACGCTGCATACGTGATGATGGTCTGATCAGATTATTTCACTTGGTGTGTAGGATTTATGGGACAGGTGAGGTAACATCTGACTTCAAGAAGAATATTATCATCCCTATACTAAAGAAAGTAGGAGCTGACAGATGTGAAGATTACCGTACAATCAGCTTGAATTTTCAGGAGTTACTACGCTGCATACGTGATGATGGTCTGATCAGATTATTTCACTTGGTGTGTAGGATTTATGGAACAGGTGAGGTAACCTCTTACTTCAAGAAGAATATTATCATCCCTATACCAAAGAAAGTAGGAGCTGACAGATGTGAAGTTTACCGTACAATCAGCTTGAATTTTCATGCTTCAAAGATCCTGTCTAGAATAATTTACAAGAGGATGGAAAGCCAGATAGAAACGGAGTTGAGTGAAGACCAGTTTGGTTTCAGGAGAAATGTAAGAACAAGGGAAGCTGTACTAAGTCTTAGGCTGATTTTGGTTGCTAGAATAAGGAAAGATAAGAGAACGTTCATGGCATTTGTAGACTTAGAAAAGGCTTTTGATAACGTTAATTGGGCTAAATTGTTTGACATTTTGAAAACGATGCAATACAGTACAGGGATAGGAGGGAAACCAGACAGCAGACATTCGAGCTGATGGACATGAGAGAGAAGCTGATATTCAGAAAGTTGTAAGGCAAAGCTGCAACTTATCACCCATCCAATCTTTACATTGAACAAGCAATCAAGGAAATTGGAGAAAAAGTTAAAGTGGCAGTGAAGATTCAAGGAGAAATAATTTCAACTCTGAGATTTGCTGATGACATCGTCATCTTGGCCGACAAGCCTGATTTGAATGAGTTTTTGAATGGTATGGACCCCGTCCTGAGGAAAAATTCATGATGAATAATAATGAACGTAAAACTAAAATACTGGAATGCAGCCGTAATAAATCAGAAACCTCTATGGAGATCAAATTGGCAGGTGAAAAACTAATGGAAGCTAAAGGATGTTACTTAGGAAGCAAATAACCTGTGATGGACGAAACAAAGAGGATTTAAAAAGTAGGTTGGCTCAGGCAACGAAATAATTTCTATAGAAAAGGAATCTGTTGACATCGAATATACCGTAGATTTAGGTATGAGAAAGTCATTTTTGAAATTCTTTGTCTGGAGCTTGGCACTCTATGGAAGTGAAACTTGGACTATTGGTGCAGCAGAAAAGAGGAGAATTGAAGCGTTTGAAATGTGGTGTTAAAGGAGAATGATGAAGATCAGATGGGTAGTCAGGGCTACAAATGAAGAGATATTAAGACGAGTAGTAGAGGAGAGATGTTTCTAGCGACTGCTAATGAAGAGGAGAGATAGGTTTGTAGGATACATACTAGGACACCCAGGAATAGCAAGCATAGTTATGGAAAGAAGGGTCGAGGACAAGAAATGTAGTGGTAGATCAAGGTCAGAATATGTTTAACAGATTGCCTCGGATGTAGTGTGTGATAGCTATGTAGAGTTGGAACGATTAGCTCAGGACAGGGAGAAGAGGAGGGCTACATCAAACCAGTTAAAAGACTGACGACTCAAAAAACAGGTATAAATTTAATTTTATTTGCAGTGAAAATGAAAATCCACAGCCTGCTTCCAGTCTCCGACCGGGTCAGGAATGGAATGAATTCAGCCCCTATCTAGCGGTGAGGATATAAACTGTGCCGGCTGCCAAGGCCTGACGCACTCCTCTGGGGCAATGATTAAATGAATGACGGATGAAATGAAATGATAGTGGAGAGTGTTGCTGGAATGAAATTTTGACAGGGAAAACCGGAGTACCCGGAGAAAAACCTGTCTGCCTCCGTTTCGTCCAGCACAGATCTCACATAGAGTGACCGGGATTTGAACCGCGGACCCAGCGGTGAGAGGCTGGCGTGTTGCCGCCTAAGCCACGGAGGCTTTATTTGATTTGCAGTAATTGTTCAAAATATGTAATGGTTTCAGGGCGCATGGCTAGCATCTTAAATGTATAACGTCGATGAACTTACAACTTCAGTAGAGTAAAGCTCTTGAAATATGAAAAGTTGTTGTCAACATTTTGTAGGGAGTATAGCATCTTCATCCTTACTAATCCAGTCATTGATTCTCTGGTCTATTTCAACATTTCGGAGGGGGTACAGCATCTTCATTCTTACTAATCCAGTCATTGATTCTCTGGTCTATGTCAACATTTTGAAGGGTGTACAGCATCTTCATTCTTACTAGTCCAGTCATTGATTCTCTGGTCTATGTCAACATTTCGGAGGGGGTACAGCATCTTCATTCTTACTAGTCCAGTCATTGATTCTCTGGTCTATGTCAACATTTCGGAGGGGGTACAGCATCTTCATTCTTACTAATCCAGTCATTGATTCTCTGGTCTATGTCAAAATTTTGAAGGGTGTACAGCATCTTCATTCTTACTAATCCAGTCATTGATTCTCTGGTCTATGTCAACATTTCGGAGGGGGTACAGCATCTTCATTCTTACTAGTCCAGTCATTGATTCTCTGGTCTATGTCAACATTTCGGAGGGGGTACAGCATCTTCATTCTTACTAGTCCAGTCATTGATTCTCTGGTCTATGTCAACATTTCGGAGGGGGTACAGCATCTTCATTCTTACTAGTCCAGTCATTGATTCTCTGGTCTATGTCAACATTTCGGAGGGGGTACAGCATCTTCATTCTTACTAGTCCAGTCATTGATTCTCTGGTCTATGTCAACATTTCGGAGGGGGTACAGCATCTTCATTCTTACTAATCCAGTCATTGATTCTCTGGTCTATGTCAACATTTTGAAGGGTGTACAGCATCTTCATTCTTACTAATCCAGTCATTGATTCTCTGGTCTATGTCAACATTTCGGAGGGGGTACAGCATCTTCATTCTTACTAGTCCAGTCATTGATTCTCTGGTCTATGTCAACATTTCGGAGGGGGTACAGCATCTTCATTCTTACTAATCCAGTCATTGATTCTCTGGTCTATGTCAACATTTTGAAGGGTGTACAGCATCTTCATTCTTACTAATCCAGTCATTGATTCTCTGGTCTATGTCAACATTTCGGAGGGGGTACAGCATCTTCATTCTTACTAGTCCAGTCATTGATTCTCTGGTCTATGTCAACATTTCGGAGGGGGTACAGCATCTTCATTCTTACTAGTCCAGTCATTGATTCTCTGGTCTATGTCAACATTTCGGAGGGGGTACAGCATCTTCATTCTTACTAGTCCAGTCATTGATTCTCTGGTCTATGTCAACATTTCGGAGGGGGTACAGCATCTTCATTCTTACTAATCCAGTCATTGATTCTCTGGTCTATGTCAACATTTTGAAGGGTGTACAGCATCTTCATTCTTACTAATCCAGTCATTGATTCTCTGGTCTATGTCAACATTTCGGAGGGGGTACAGCATCTTCATTCTTACTAGTCCAGTCATTGATTCTCTGGTCTATGTCAACATTTCGGTGGGGGTACAGCATCTTCATTCTTACTAGTCCTGTCATTGATTCTCTGGTCTATGTCAACATTTCGGAGGGGGTACAGCATCTTCATTCTTACTAGTCCAGTCATTGATTCTCTGGTCTATGTCAACATTTCGGAGGGGGTACAGCATCTTCATTCTTACTAGTCCAGTCATTGATTCTCTGGTCTATGTCAACATTTCGGAGGGAGTACAGCATCTTCATTCTTAATAATTCAGTCATTGATTCTCTGGTCTACGTCAACATTTCGGAGGGAGTACAGCATCTTCATTCTTACTAGTCCAGTCATTGATTCTCTGGTCTATGTCAACATTTCGGAGGGAGTACAGCATCTTCATTCTTAATAATTCAGTCATTGATTCTCTGGTCTATGTCAACATTTCGGAGGGGGTACAGCATCTTCATTCTTACTAGTCCAGTCATTGATTCTCTGATCTATGTCAACATTTCGGAGGGTGTACAACATCTTCATTCTTACTAGTCCAGTCATTGATTCACTGGTCTACGTCAACATTTTGGGAGAGGGGGGGGGGGGGGGAGTTCAGCACCTTCATTCTTAATAATCAAGTCATTGATTTTCTGGTCTATGTAAATATTTCGCAGGGAGTTCAGCATCTTCATTCTTAATAATCGAGTCATTGATTCTCTGGTCTATGTCAACCTTTCGGAAGGAGAACAACATCTTCATTCTAACTAGTCCAGTCATTGATTCTCTGGTCTATGTCAACATTATGGAGGGAATACATCATATTTATTCTTACTAGTCAAGTCATTGATTGTATATCAGCTAACCTTGAATTATACTGTAAAATCCTGATGACATATATAACAATATAACATCCAAATTTAAGGAAGCCTACCCGAAAGCTTCTGACATAACCACACGTAAACACAGAATAGCAAACAATGGGTCACTGTGGACCTTAAATACTATGTAAGGAAAGAGACAGACTTTACAAAACATTGCTCAGAAACATGGATAATATTGCAATAAAAATGAATACAAAGCATTTAGAAACAAATTAAGTAAGCAAATAAACAAAACAAAACATCAATATTATGAAAATAAGATAAATAATTGCAAAAATGATAATAAAGGAATGTGGAATGTTATGAAGGATATAACAGGTCGGTAAACCCAAACTGTCAATGAAGTCATAAACAAACATCTAAGAATACAGTATACTAGTGAAGTGATAGTCAATAAATTCAACTGCACTTCTAGTCAAAAAATAAACCAACCAGCTCATAACTGTAACACCAACACATGGCATTTTAATAAAAACACATTAATGGATTCTTTTATAGTACAGTGCTTGATACTGATGAATATGAATCAGAGAACATAATTAAGGTATTGAAACACACAAATCACCCGCTGCAGACGAGGTACGATTGAGAGATATTAAAGCAACATCTAAAAATACAATACCCATAATAAAACATCTCGTATACAAGGTATTCGAATCAGGCATAACACCAAACTATCTGAAATACACAATTCTTAATCCAAATTACAAGAATAGTGATCACTTTGACTTTGGCAACTATGGACCAATATGCATTTTATCAACCTACACAAAATATTGGAAAAATGCTTGGATATGAGATTGAACAATTTCCTAAATAAATATGATATTTTATGGTTTTAAGAAGGGAAACATTACTCAACTACTTCTGGCTGAGTTGGCCAATATAATAAATAATGCTTTAAATAACAACAATCATATTATGGTACTTGACTATTCTAAAGCCCTATAAATCACAATAACTACTTCCTAAATTACACGATACTGGTACAAGAGGTACGACTTACAAACTATTTGTAAGCTATCTTAAAAACAGGGAAATACCATTTATGATCAATAACATTATCAGTGACACATCAGAAGGAACACAGGGTATCTCGCAAGGCAGTATTACCTCACCTACACTATATAACCCTGTTCTTAAATGTCATTGATGAAGCCATTAAGCATAGTAAAATATTTTTTATGCCGATGACACCACTATATTTACCAAACACAAAGACTCTAAAACAACATTTGATAGACTTCAAGAAGTCTTCAATAACATCTCAAAATGGTACCATGACAATAATTTGTTACACAAGAAAAATACAAACTGAAACACCACAGCATATCACGCAGACATCAAAACATCCTTGCAGGTTGTAAATAGTACTTCGACAAAAAATACCTAGGAATTACCCTTGATGAAAACTTAAAAATGGACACACACACACACACAGTAAACATGATAAAAAAAGAACAAAGAGCAATCCTTTACAGCTTCAACAATCCCCGATTATATTTAGACAAAATTATTTACAAAACCATTTATAATGCTCTGATTGAAAGCAAATTAAGATATGCCATATCAGCTTGGGGAAATCAAAATCCAACTTTAATTATTAGTCTACAAGATAGCCAAAACAGATTCATTAAATATTTCACTGGTACCCTTATTTTAATATTAAAGAGTTGTTTCAAATTACTGTACAGAATCTCTACTACCATGATGCAAGATTCAGGAATAAGGTCTCTCACAACATACACACAAGGGTCATAATAATTAATAAACATGAAAAACCTTCATATGTAAATAGCTATGGTTTCAAGAGACAAATTATATTGTACCATCACTCCTTAATGAACTACCACCTGGATTGTCCAACATGAATAGCAAACAACCAGCTATACGTCGTATTAAAAATGATTACCTAAATAAACATTAAATTATAACTTAAACTTATTATTGCATACACTATTGTATTAAAATATAATCTGTGTATATTGTGACCTTTATGCATTGGTCATAGCATAAATTTCACATATTATTTCAATATAGAAAATGTTCATTTTAAAACTGATGGAAGGAAGGCATAGCTCGCAAGCCAGAGTGGTAACAAAGAAGCAACTTGTACGTGACTATTTGCAACTTTCACTGCGCTGCTGACAATAGAGATGGAACGCAGGGGCAAACATCTGGAGACCAGACGTGGGTAGACAAGGGAAAACGGTCATTCAACTTGGCGGGTAGATGCCAGAAATTCAACGATAATCTACAAGATAAGCTCCGCCTACTTGAAATAAATTAGAGCAGCAATTAAGATTCAGGAACGTTAGTTACATCATCAGGAAGAGGACGATCTCAACCTCTCAAAAGTCATTTTTAAATTTAAATGAAGTCATTGTGTGATTTTATCCAGAAGCAAAACCAGAATGAGGGGTGAATTTGAAACGACCAATCACAGACGGGGACGCAGGACGCCGCCAAATGCCGAGAAAATTGAGGAACAATGACATAATTCACGGAGCTAATTATCAGGGGACCCTACGATTCGATTTGAAATGAAAAGGCAGCATTGAGACATTGAAAACGAGAGTATTCGAATGGGCTACATTACATTACCATGCGAGTGATAATATAGAAATAAAATTTGGAAACTCCCCTCTCCTGCGAAATTCCTCGCGAATCATATAAATAGTAGGTGGCCTTCCAGTGAAGTCAGTCGATATTGTACATTCCGGGAGGCGAGAGCCTTTGCCCGTGAAGATTAGGAATTGCCGCGAATTGTTATAAGTTATCAGTCGTTATTGTGCATTCCGGGAGGCGAGAGCCTTTGCCCGTGAAGATCAGGAATTGCCGCAAATTTATAAGTACAGTCAGTCGACATCGCAGTTCTAATCACAGTTTTCGCCAGCGTGAAGCTGAGCAGTGTAATTACGCGAAGTGCGCGTACCGTTGATAGTGAAACGGGATCTTTAAAATTAGGGATAGCCACCCGTGCTATTAGAATAATGTCAGTCACTCAGGGAGCTATAAACTGTTGGCCGAATTAAGTAAGCTAATGCATAGCTCAGGGAAATAAGATAGCTCCATACATAAACCGTGCCTGGTTAAAAGGTAAAGTTCAGAGTGGGCCTTTGATTTTGGTGAATTTGAACCGTGTGTAAAATCATTCTCCTACCTCAAGATGGAACGCAAGAACCAGCAGATTGGACTCATGGAACTAAGCATCATCATGGACCGGATGATTAGATAAGTAAACCCAGTATGGGGCGTGCATTCGTGACGTACCCCATCACAGGAATTGGATAAGTTTCTTTCGAATTATAAGTAATTATAATCAATAAGTATTTTCGGGAACAGCAGGCAAAATTTTGTGCAAGTTTGTGTATATATTTTAATGATAGATTTATTTTACATGGTCATCGTTTTTGTGTGTGTTATATTTTGTGTGTTGGGTCAGTAACGTTCTTTATGGATGCACTAAAAGGGATAATGGGATTTGAGCGCTCAAGCACAACCCGTAACGTAGAATGGCGAGATTTGGGGGGAAAATAGTTGATGATATTGTGACAGACCAGTCTAATGCAGCGATATTGAGCAAGGGTTCAGAATTAAGGTGCTGATGACCATATCCAAGGTAAGAGGACAGGTGCATCGGCTAGGACAGTCGAAATTCAGGTGAGATTGAGAGGTGACCCTTGGATGAGTTGTAAAGTAAGCGGAAGTTACATGCCCGCAGGTCTACGATGATATAAAATGGTAATATTGGTAAGTAAGCGGAGGTTCAGTTCCCGCAGTTCTACGATGATATAATGGGTAAATTATTGGTAAGTAATGATTGGATTCATTGACTGGGAAGAAAAATGTGTGTACAACTCATCGCCCAAGACGGTCAGACGAGGGAGCAGGTAGAAGGGTCCTTGGCCGACTGTCAGATTCTTATGGTGCAGCGAAGGTCATTGTCCACGAGATTGATTTGTTTTGGAAAGAGAAGACGGCTGTCGCAATATCAGGTTCACCACATCTGAGTGGTAATGTTTGTCCTTGTAGTTGGGATGCGGCGACGCACTTCCCGAGGTTTTTGTTTTTTTTTCCGCTTCAGAAAGCGAAGTCAAGTAATGTTATTTTGTCATTTGTGCAGCCATTGTAATTATTTGAGTATTTTAATTCACGGGACGCAGGTCGCCGTGGTGCTTTATTTGATGACCCATGTGTGTTTTGTCTAGTATTTTGATTGATTATTTAGCTAGGCAGAGTTGTGGCTCTGATTCGAGTTAACTTGTTCCTTGTCACTGTAAATAAGTGATGCACGCATTTGCCTGTGACCGGAAATAACCTATGTCTTCATTCGCCGGATTCTTGTAAGGATGGAAATGATTGTAATGAAAGAACTTATCCAAAACGCTGAAATTACCGTAATTATAAATAATGAGTGCGCGTAAATAGAATAGCTGGACTGTTTAGGCCATATTTGTTTGATTTAAGTCTGTTGACATTTGAACTTTGAAGCAGAGGACTGCCAGTAAGATTTTATTTCTTTCCTGGTATCAGCCAGTGTATTTGGTTAGTATTTGATCAGCTCTTTTGAGTTATTAGTTTGTGTTTTACAGTAAACGTTAAGGGAGTTGTATGTTGTCTGTTGACGGGAGTAAGAGGGAAGATGTGTTAATTTCATGAATAAATTATCTTTTGCATTTACAGATTCCTCTGGTATATTGATTTAGTTTAAGCTTCCTGTGATCCTTCATTGAAACCCCTAGGATGTATAATTAAGTTAGAACCACACCGAACAAACCACTACCCGAGCTAGAGTCCAGATCCTAGAAGACCCGGAAGGGTACAATATGTTGTAAAAATATTATTGTCACACAGATAATCTGTACTGTTTTTGCCGTCAGATTCGTGAGACATATCACACAAATGTAATATCAATAGTTATTAATAAATAAATTCAAATTCAAATTATTATCATTAAGTTCGGAAGTTAAGGAAAATAGATGTTCCCCTGAGCATGTACTGTATAGACTGAAATTTTAAAAACAATTGGAACGATGGGTCCCTGGCCCCGTTTAAAGCAATTTAATTTTGACTATAAACGCACAATTCGCCATTATTATTGTTTTGGCATAGTTTGCTTATTTTAGTAATATTAAGTCATATTTAATTAGTTTTTGAGCAGTTTTGTTTAACTCTTGACATGGTAGCCTACATAGTCAAATATCAGGGTGGAATTTCAAACGCTAGATTTGTAAATGGTGCAGAATATACTGTAAATTTGTTCTCTGTATTCCCGGAACAGGTAGATATCAGGTTTAAAAGTCCTGATTGCGAGTAAAACCTTCTGTACGGATGTCTCATCGAGTAAGAAGTCACCCCCGGAGAAAAATTTGGCTCAGAGCAATTAATAAACAAAGACACTCGGAGTTATCTCACGCCAAGTTCGGCCTTGATGGGGCCGGTATGTAATGTAGCTCAATCAGTTTGCGTGATTAAATGTGTCTGCTGTATTAGTACGTTTGTAAGTTAGTACACATCCCTAAAATAAATAGGTCATATTTTCCCGTTGTTAGGTCATGGTGATAATAGTTGTACAGAGAGGATAGTTTTTCAGTATCGGAGACCCTCGCTAGCCCGCTCGCCCGCGGCGCGAGCCTGTCTCCCGCCACGCACTTTGCCGTTATGCGGCGCCCGCCCGGCACTGAGTCATTGAGTATAGGAATTTGTACTTACTGAACCCGCTAAACACTGGTTCATGTGATATTTTTCATCGCAACGCATTTTTGATGTATCACTTTAGAACGTTCCCACTGACCGACCATGCTGTCGCCACATGCTAACATTCTTTGGAGTTATAAATGGTTGATCTTTTGACTATGGAGAAAACCATTATTAAATATTCTGAGGCTAAATTATGACACTTCTATTTACTATGAAGCTCAGATATTCTCATGTTGTAATCCTGTATCATCGAAACATTCTTTCGAATGTTATTTCTGTTTTTGGTAAGGTAGTAACATCACAGATACGCGAACCGGAACCAGACAGTCGCTGCACGACTAGTGTATTCACGAGTTCACGCAGCGCAGGACTGAGCTCTTATCACATGTGTTTGGTTTACCATCCAAGTTGGATGTTGTTCTTGTCAAGTCCGTCTAAAAGACGTGACAGAGCTGCCAGTTTCTGCAGTAAGAGTCAGAGGAGTTATAGCTGACCGTGTTGTAACGTGCAAAATCCAGATTTTGTGCACTTTAAAAATTTCGTGCCACTTGTATTTGCACCAATTTTTAGTCATGACGCCATTTTAGGCGCAGACTTCATACGCTAATACGATGGAATCATTGATATGGGACGTAATACTGTGGAATTTAAGCCGAACGAGCCCATTCAGATGAATTTAGTGGAGGATGATCCGGAAATTGAATCCGAAGTCAACATAGTTAAAGAGTGGAATGGCAAGCGAAAAGGTAAGACACAA
This sequence comes from Meconema thalassinum, assembly GCA_946902985.2. Lineage (NCBI taxonomy): Eukaryota > Metazoa > Arthropoda > Insecta > Orthoptera > Tettigoniidae > Meconema > Meconema thalassinum. The sequence continues at coordinate 1,021,695,997 of OX336389.2, read as the reverse complement.
AACGCCGAGGAAGAGGCAGAGCAATTATCAGCACCCGTACAAGAGAAATTAGAGGTACTTCTGACTGAATTTAAGGATATTTTTGATAACACGCCTGGTGAGACACTTGATTATGAGTACGACCTGATAGTACTAGACGATTCTCCATTTCAGAAGAAGGTTTACCCTATCGCGGAGAAACACCGAGAGGAAGCTGCTAGGAAGATCCATGAGATGGAAGCAGACGGTATTATCAAGAAAGCACCGACTTCATATGTGAATCCTATAACGCCTTTAGTTAAGGTGGATGGCAGTCTAAGGCTTTGTTTAGATGCCAGGGCTTTGAATGAACGCTTAGCTCCAGAGCATGACAGACCACCGAAGATCAGAGATCTTCTACGAAAATTTAAGGGAAAACGAGTATGTTCATCGTTAGACTTGGTACAATCCTACTATCATATTAGATTGTCTGAGCATACTCAGAAGTATACGGGGTTTTTGTTTGATTAGACCACGTGTGTTTTCCGAAAACTACCTTTTGGATTGAAGAATTCAGGAGCTGCATTAATTAGAGCACTCGATGCGAAGTTGACTCCTGAAGTGAAGAGGACAGGCTAATTTCAAGGTGAAGTTCGACAAGTGTCGATTCTTCCAGAAAGAAGTTACATTCGTGGGACACATAATTAACGGAGATGGATATAGGCCGAATCCGGCGAAGATCAGAACCTTCGCAGCATTTCCGACACCAACCCGTGTCAAACATGTGACGCAATTTTTGGGGATTCTCCAATTTTTTTGCTGCTCATTGTGAGATGTATTCCGAAACCGTCGCACCAGTTCAAGGTCTACTTAAGAAGAATTGCCGATGGGCATGGGACGAGAAGTGTGAGACAGCTTTTCAGAAGGCTAAACAAATGCTTGTGAACTCAATCCAGTTGGAATATCCAGACTACTCCCGGAATTTCATCTTGGAAACTGACGCATCTGCCGTGGGATTCGGAGCAATCTTATTGCAGGAAGACGATGAGAAGAAACGTCACTACATCGCTTTCTTAAGCAGACGTTTGAGAGCCCATGAAACTCACTATTTTACCACGAAGATCGAGGCACTTACAATTGTCTATGCATTGGAGTACTGGCAGAAACTTCTGTTAGGCCAGAAGATCATAGTGTGGACCGACCATCATGCGCTGACTTTCATATTACGAACAAGACTGGAAGGCGACAGGATTACACGTTGGACACTTTCTTCAACAGTTTGATCTAGAGATTGTTTACCGTCCTGGCAGAGAGAATGTGTTGGCCGACATTCTCAGCCGGAATCCTGAAGCCACTGTGATTGCCATTGACGTCGAGGGAGAATGCGAAGAACACCTTCTCCGACTTCGTCATTTACCTGAAGGACAACGACGTGAGGAGGAACTGAAGAATATCATTCATTTTTTGGAAAACCGAATGGACGCCCAGGATGTCAATTATGCTCAGACAGCTGCTATCGCCGATGATTATTTGATCTACCATCGTGTTTTATATAAATTTGTCGATGAGGACCACACTCAATTGCGTGCAGTAATTCCACGAAGATACCAGAAAACTGTTATTCTTTTGGTACATCTATCTATTGGACACGGAGGGACTGATAAGACCACTGCGACGATTAAAGAGTCCTTAACTTGGAAAGGGTTACGAACCTCTGTTAGACAGTGCTTACTTGCTTGCGACGCATGCCAGCGTAACAAGTACACGTCACACGTGTTGAAAGAACCACCTAGACCCATACTCCCAACTCAACCGAGGGATCTATACGCGCAGGATCTTTATGGACCGATCCCAAAGGCGCGCCGAGGGAACCGCTTCATCGTTGTAACGATTGACGTGTTTACCAAATACACGATGCTCCATCCTGTACAGAAAGCCACTGCACACCAAATTATACAAAGGATTAGACGACAAGTGATACCGGAGGCAGGAAAGCCACAATTCCTGTTGACTGATCACGGATCACAGTTTACCTCTGCTGAATTTGCTAACGCTATGATTGATTTGGAAATAGGACACCTACTATCATCAATTCGCCACCCTGAGAGCAATCCGGCGGAATGCGTTATGTCAACTATTGAAAAATTTTGTCGTTTATACTGTCAGGAGGAACACTGGCGTTGGACTGAAGTCCTTGTGATAATGGCAAACTGTATAAATTCAACTGTCCATGAAAGTACTGGTCAAATACCCATGGTCTTGCATTTGAACCAGACGCCAATGAGAATATGGAACCGAGTGATTGTAACACCACCGTGTTTGCAACCCTCACACGCAAGCAGACTTCAAGCTGCGAGAGACACTTTGGACAGACAAGCTGCGAAACGTTTGAGAAGAACGAGACGCCGGAGATTCAGAAAACCATTGGTGGCTGGGGACCTTGTTCTTATAAGGAGACCCGGAATATCAAATCCTATAGACCGAGTATACGGGAAATTCCTATCGTTATATTATGGACCTAATCGTGTTCAAGAACCCCTGAACAATGGAAGTTATGTGATTGAAGATCTTCAAACTGGAGAGCGCATTGGAACCTTCAACGCAGCTATCTGAAAAAATATGACCAAGCTTGAGCTTGAATTGGAGACAAATAAAAATGCATTCCTTCATTTTTATTTGAAACGACGGAGAGGCAGATGAGTCCGCTAAACAGTGGTTCATGTGATATTTTTCATCGCAACGCATTTTTGATGCATCACTTTAGAACGTACCCACTGACCGACCATGCTGTCGCCACATGCTAACATCCTTTGGATTTATAAATGGTTGATCTTTTGACTATGGAGAAAACCATTATTAAATAATCTGAGGCTAAATTACGACACTTCTATTTTCTACGAAGCTCAGATATTCTCATGTTGTAATCCAGTATCATCGAAACATTCTTTCGAATGTTATTTCTGCTTTTGGTAAGGTAGTAACATCGCAGATACGCGAACTGGAACCAGACAGTCGCTGCACGACTAGTGTATTCACGAGTTCACGCAGCGCAGGACTGACCTCTTATTACATGTGTTTGGTTTACCATCCAAGTTGGATGTTGTTCTTGTCAAGTCCGTCTAAAAGACGATGTAATAGTCCGCCTGGAAGGCGAAGAAAGCAATCTTAGTGCATCGCACATTATTTAACTACGAACAGTACATAATATTAGTGAATATTACAGCCGGAGAAGGCTTGTGCTACGAATACTGTGAATTTTTGGAAAAGTGATTATAATTGTGGAACACCATATTTTCAACCACGTGTTCGAACATCGTATTTCGACATCGTCAAGTGGCGATAACATATATCAGTCACTGTGAAATTATTATTAACCGAGTGAATCATTTCAACACTCATAACTACAAATATTGCTTTAATCGCAAGTGCGATTCTTTTCTGTGAAACACAACGTCAATGCCACGCGATTTGTGGGCAAGTAAAATCTGTGCTAGTGAAGCAGATAATAGTGCATGGCCAATTTTTAAACCATCTGTGCCGTGTAGCAGCAGTGAATTTAGTAACACATTAAAGCTAGCTTCAGTGCAACTGTGCTACGCTCATTTTTCGTATTTTCAAGTGGTAAATTCGTACTTCAAAATGTCACTTCTTGATAACCACGTGAACGACGATCTTTGTTACGCATCACCTGTGGAGATGAGCTGTTAAGCTTCATCATGTGAAGGAGAGGACCGGAGAACTACAGCCGATGACGGGAGAACCATGGCTTTAGCATCCGCTAAGCCAAGGAGGAGGAGTCTGGTCATATAATCACGACAACGACGAGGACGAATAAAGGCCGTGGAGATGGATAGAGCCTATGTGGAGGCCCAGATTGGACAGCCCTTGTCCGGAGACCAAAGCCTTATTGTATCCCTCAGGTCGTTGGAACGACTGAGATGTAGACATCCTTTCTTGTGAGTCCGAATAATTCATTCCTTGTGAGGTTCCTTTGTGGTGTAGGTTAGTGTAGTTTATTATAGATTATTGTAGAATCATCCGAACTTCTTGACAAGCCATAGGTAGGTTTTATACTGTTAGAATTAATCCTTGTAGTTCACTTTCAGTGATTTGTTAGTCACCCGTTGTGATTGAATTTCTTTTCGATCACGGTGTATTCTGATGGACATCGCTAAGATGTTATTTCTACTCCTGCTAAGCGTGACTGTAGTCTTTGTTACTACGTTTTGTTCAACCCTAGGTGGGTGATTTTGTGTACAGTTATTTGGGATGACGATCAGACGTCATGGCCAGTGTTATTTTTATAACACCCCTTTCTAGTAAATGTTGTCACGCCACTGATTTAGTCAGAACAGTCCGTATCATTAGATAGCCGACTGAAGCTATCAGTTTTGTAATTCAATGTCATTTTCATTTTGATGTGCTATGAAGCCATCCAGTTCAAGTTATGAACACATTCAGGGTGTTACATTTTGTATGCAATCTAGCATCGAACCCTGCAAAGAATGCCGTATCATTGGCAAACTTAGCAATTGTAAGATTTGCGCCTTTATGATGTTTATTTCGTGTCAAGTGTTTCGACTTATTATTTTGGTTATGATTAGACAGAGCAGTTATGAACTGACATATCTGCACATTTCAAAGAGGTTCAGACTAAGTGGAATATCTGTATTTTTCATTTCTTTGACTTTTACAAACACGCCACGTCTTTGTGCATAGTTTTGAGGCGTGATTTTAAGCCGAATGCTTATGTGATTTTGTATTATATCTGGGACATGATAACAAGGCCAGTTTTCTGATAGGATTTTCTGCGAGAAAGCTGCCTGCTTTCAGTGTTGTTCATTTTCTAAACTGTCCGTGTGGATGATTGTGAGTAGCGAGGCTAGCTCGAATCATGGATAGGTGGTAACAGTTCCCAGCATGCAATGTACTAGAGCACCACTCACTCAGTGAGACATACTTTTTCAAACTCTTTGACAATGCTTATAGCATTACTAACATTTAAATGATGTGTCTCATATGTAGGTCAATGTCCAGGCCACCATTTTGTAATAATCAGATGTTTTGCTACTTTGAGATGAATGGCAAGAGCCATATGTTTGGATCGCTATTGAAGCGACTATCTTTCTTCTCAATCCGAGAATGATTACACGTTATGTTAAGGTTTATTTGTCGAAATTAAGGGGCTAGATGAGGCACCTGTATAGAGGCTATATTTATGTGTGTACAGACTTCGATTCTGTTGACTGTGTTATTGTAGGGAGGTATCTGATGTTCATTTCAGGCCTTACCCAGAGGTAAATTAAGTGAGCCGAGAGCCACTAATAACCTGTGTTATTGTTATGTCCGAGCGGGAGAGCTCGTTGACGGTGTTTTATAGCAGAGATTGACCTCGCACGAGACTGCTACTGCTGATCCCAAGGTATTCAGGATTGTCAGCCTATTCACAATAAACCAACGATAATTTAAACCAACGATTCTAATAATCGGAACGTCATTATTATAAACTGATGATAATTAACTATTTATAGCATTTAACCTTGATTTTCTTGCATTTTGGACCTGCTGGCTAACACTTGCTTTGTGCACACTTCTTTTGTGGATGTAATCTAGGACAGATGCCGGCCCCGTGGTGTTGGGGTAGCGCGCCTGCCTCTCACCCGGAGGCCCCGGGTTCGATCCCCGGCTCCGTCAGGGATTTTAAAACTGACGTGAGGGTTGGAACGGGGTGCACTCAGCCTCGTGAGGACAATTGAGTAGCTGTCTGACAGTGAGACTGCGCCCCGATCACGAATACCAAGATTAACGGCCGAGGGGACCCGACGCGCTGATCACGCGTCACCCCAATATCTGCAGGCCAAATGGCTGGGCAGCGGTCGCTTGGTCGGCCTTAGCCCGTCATGGGCTGGATAGTGCCAGGGAAAAAAAAAAAAAAATCTAGGACAGATGGCACTAATTTTTATCGACGGAGTGCTTGCTCAACCTTTAGTCAGTAGCTGGTGGAGCGTGAGCCTCATGCGACGTTAGACGTAGTTTTTACTACGCAATCGCCACCGTAAATAACATGCACGTAGATGACACTGGTTTACAAAGAGTAACCCATGCGAAGGCAGGAATAATATTGTCTATGGTCTTGTTAATATTTATTCAAGTGTATGATAACCCCATGTTTACCCTTTTTTAGATTGTAAGAGGGCATTTAATGTTTTTTGACGGCTTGTCATGTAGATTTGTACTAACTGTTTTGCTTTACGGACGTCATCGCCGTAAATTTTGTATTAATTGTTAGGAATTAGCTAGATTATTTAAAAATAAATGTTAATGAGGAAATGGTATCATCCTAACTTAGACTTGCTATTGCTACCCTGTTAAATGTAAATTCCGTTATTAGCTTATTTTGTAACCTGACTTAAAGATTATTGCCGTACTATTTTCCCAGCGTTGCTGTTGTTGCTTTACTTTGTCAGATATATCTTTCGCGAGGGTTTATAGTTGTTTACAGGTAGGGTACTGATCTTTTATTTTTGTTCATTTATTAATTTGCGGATTAGCCGATAGAAACCCTCCGAACTAGGCTAGGTGTCTGAATATTTTGATTAAATATTTCTACAAGTTTTACTTAAGCCTGGAAGTTTATTTCTCAGTCTAGCTTTAGGAGGTGTATTTTCTTGGGCTGTCTATGACCTTTTTAGCAACCATGTTACCATGGATCCCCTGGATCATGGATTCTCGTGCCGCTATGGCCTATAAGAAACTCACCTGATCCTCATGGCACATGGGTCTGGCAGGTGAGGTGTTAGGGATGTCGTTTCGGCTGCTGGCAACCCTGATAGCTAGTTCACAGCTGGTGCTGAAAATGTTCGCCATGCACTGCTACACATCGCTGGAACCTTTTTATGAAACTGGCATTTACTCTCTGAAGTTCCTCAGCACCGATTGACTGTATTTCAGCTGTAATATAGTGTTTAAGCTCATTTACAGTGTGAGGGTTTCTCTCATACACACTATTTTTAAGCGTCCCCCACAAATAAAAGTCACATGGTGATAAGTCTGGGCTTCGCGGGGGCCACACGTTCCGACTTACAATCCTCGTACCGAAAATGCGACGCAATTCTGTCATGGATGCTTCGGCAGTGTGAGCAGTGGCAGAATCTTGTTGAAAGTAATTCGACAATCGCTCTCCGTAAGTCAGTTCGTCAAAAAATGGTCAAGGATCACATTGAAGTACAAATTTAAGTACAAATTTCTATACCCAATGACTCAGTGCCGGGCGGGCGCCACATAACGGCAGAGTGCGTGGCGGGAGACAGGCTCGCGCCGCGGGCGAGCGGGCTAGCGAGGGTCCCCGAGACAGATAAACTATCCTCTCTGTATTAAGTGGCCTAATATCTAGATTATCGGTCCCTAATGACATGGGTGATAGCTAAACAATGAAGAAGAAATGAACCTACTACTGCTAAACTACTTCTAACAATTAATTTACATAGGTTGGTAGGACACATGCTAAGACACCCGGGAATAACAAACTTACTTATGGATGGAAGGGTCGAGGACATGGACTATAGGAGTAGACCAAGGTTAGAATATGTTAAACAGATTGCCTCAAATGTAGGATGTGGTAGCTATGTAGAGATGCAACGAACAGCTCAGGACAGGGAGGCATGGAGGGCGAATTCAAGCCAGTCAAATGATTGAAGACTCAAACAACAGCAACACTCTAGAAGAAGAAATGGAAAAAGAAGGAAGAAGGTGAATAAACGACAGGACAAAAAGCGATGCCTTCAAGCCTCGAAGAATTAGAATTAAGGGACTTGTAAAGATGAAGAGCCATGAAAGGCAAGGAGGAAATGGGGAGAGGAGAGAGTCAGCCCCAATGTCAGTGGAAAAGGGGAAAAACTGTACCCAGCTCAGGAATCCCTCGGGGTCACCAACTCCCGAACTCACCATCCCTGAGCCCTTAAGGGTACAGCACTATCCATTGTGTACCATACGTGGTGAAGCTACAGACACTCTGCCTCCTTTAGGGACTTAAACAGAAAGCAGGAGATACTATGAAAAAAGAAAAGAAGAGGTCTGACTCGTCGAAGATCAACTGTATCAGGAAAGATGGGCGAAGGGCCAAGGGGAGAAAGTGAAAACCACCCTAGGCCTCGGATACCCTAATACAGTCGAGGTCGGAATACAAAAAGGGTTTACCAAGTGAAGCCGACAAGAAAAATGAAAGAAAGGAGCACGGTACATGTAAGTGGAAGCAATGCCGGACTCAGCTGGGGTCCCGAGGTCGACAACATACGTCCCGCTAGTCGTAAGCCCCTGGCGAGGGGTGTTGGTTGTTAGGTCATATTTAGCTAGTTTTTAGGGCATATTTTCTTGCGTATTTTGTACGTTTTAAGGTTCTTACCATCCTAACACTAATTTGTATTGTTAATTATTTTCAATATCTGTCGTTGTCGGGTTCACAGAGTGATTGATGTCAGTTTATGAGGACAACCACTAGGTCATGTCCCCGTCACTGTACAAAACAAAGAAAAGTCCACTGACAGAAAATGGAGGACAGACTTGTCTTCTAAATCACTAATGGTAAAGTAAATTACACTAACACAATGTTCCTTGAAGATTTATGTACTGTATTTACTAACATTACGATCTACAGCAATAGGTCATCTTAGCACATTCTTTGTAAAAATAAAAAATAAAATAAAAAAAGACATTGAAGAGTGTAGAAGCCTCCGTGGCTTAGGCGGCAGCACGCCGGCCTCTCACCGCTGGGTCCGTGGTTCAAATCCCGGTCACTCCATGTTAGATCTGTGCTGGACAAAACGGAGGCAGACAGGTTTTTCTCCGGGTACTCCGGTTTTCCCTGTCAAAATTTCATTCCAGCAACACTCTCCACTATCATTCATTTCATCTGTCATTCATTTAATCATTGCCCCAGAGGAGTGCGTCAGGCCTCGGCAGCCGGCACAGTTCATATCCTCGCCGCTAGATGGGGGCTTCATTCATTCCATTCCTGACCCGGTCGGAGACTGGAAGCAGGCTGTGGATTTTCATTTTCATTGAAGAGTGTAGCCCTTGGTACCGTTCATTGATCAATAGGCACACTTACTGCAAACTTCACATGCACCTACAATAACTTCTGCTTTTCCGAGGTTGCTAAATCATGGTGAATGACGCAAGCAATCTCTATTGCCGGCATTGAAGTGTGACAGTTTCCACAGTTATGCGGAATGTAGCGAATCTTGGGTATGTAACTGATGATTTAATGGTCGTAATATGCATGTAATGCACTTAGTCAAGCGCGGGGGGGGGGGGGGGGGGGGGGCTCATCATTGTGGAAAGGCTTTATATCATATTTTCTTTAGCGTATGATTTTAGTGCCGGGAGTGTCCGAGGACATGTTCGGCTCGCCAGAGTTTGTAGCTGCTTCAATGCGGACACCCATGGGGTGACCTACAAGTACCGTCGCGTGTGGAGTGTTGTCTGGGGAGGAAAGTGTGAATGTAAGAGGACGAGGAATTGGAAGGTAGCGGCTGTGGCCTATAGTTAGGGACCAACCCCGGTATTTGCCTGGAAGGAAGATGGGAAACCACAGAAAACCATCTTCAAGGTTGCCGGCGGGGGGATTCAAACCTCCTCGCCTCCCGGATGTGAGCGGCTGCTTGCAGCCACGCCGTAACGACCACGGCTAACTCACCTGGTTTTATATCAATAAATTATTGTTGTTGAAACCCGTGGCCATCGACCCTGTGGCCTTTAAAAAATTAGAGTATATAGAACTCGTCTAATAATCCCTAATATTGCGGTGTGTGTATTTGTAAGGTAATGTTAAGTACGGTATTGAAGCAATTCATTCAGTGTTGCCAATACAAACTGTCAGTTGTAACACTTCAGTCGGCCAGCACGAATTTGCCCAAAGAACGGACGGGGTACAATAATTGTAATATATGAATCAAAAGTAAATAACACTCCTGGAAAAATTACGTATATTAGTTACGATCACTACGATCCTAAAAATTACCCCATTATAATAGTTATCATAAATAATTACGGTATTTATTTCCAGGAGCGTAATTTACTTATTATTCATATATTATATACATTAAACCCCACCTAGTCTTTGGGCAAATTAGCGTTGACCGACTGAAGAGTTACAAAACAGTCTATTTGTAAGGTGGACGAAATCCTTTTCCAATTGATTCATATATTTCCATACAAATTTTAATTTTTCATATCACGCTAATGATAGGAAAACCAAACCTTCCATTTTTCCTTGTTATGCTGTGAATTAAATTGGCCTATGGATAAATCAACCCCAGTTGATATCCATGCAGAAGGAAGATAGCAGTGTGAAACGGGTGTGGAGATATGATGTTGGTAACGGCTCACTTAGTAGCAGTAAAAGTGGCCAGCTTAAGCCAGTAATGGGTCGCCATGTGGCCAAGCCGCAAGTGAGAGGGGGGCCGTTGTGCTGCGGGGCGGATTGGCCCCCGGGGGCGGTGCCAATGATCTGCGGCGGTAATCGCCCTCTCGGGCTCTCACTTCCAAGCTAAGTGGCCCACAGTGGACAACCTTCCTTCACCAAGAACTAGACCAGTCGGCATTTTAAGAGGGGTTCAATACAACAGAGTAAGGCTTAAACTGGGAGAAAGATGCACTCTGAGTTGTTATGGACTGATTTCAGGGACTAACTAGTGGCTAACATTCTCACCAGTCGTCCCCTGAGATCCAGACTCGATCCCCAGCTGTGCAAAAAAAGTTATTCTAGTCTGAAGGCTGAAACTGGGTACAATCATTTTCACAATTCAAAATTGATGTTGTTTCTTAATTCATTCAATGGGATTGGGATATCTTCGTCATCAGCTCCGTGTGGTGGGTATGTGTTGAATTTGTCTGTTAACTGACTGGCTGCGTGGTTCAGCGATAACGTTATCGCCTGCTGAGTCCAAGATAGCGGGATCACATCCCGGCGCAGTCAGCTAGCATTTCAGGGTGTACAAATGTGAGGGAGTCGTGTCAGTCGATTTAATGGCACGTTAAAGATCCCTTTCGGGGTGAAATTCCGGCCCCCTGCATTTCTAAAAGCCGCACTAGTTTAAAGGGACGTAAAACCCATAACATAATTATTAATCAGGCTTACATGTCTGTTAACCTCTATTTCTGTATTCACTGTAGTAGTGTGTGGAACTGTACCAGGGGCAGCGATGAGGTAGGTGCCCCGGGACGTGAAGTAAGGTACTATCCCGGAATTTGCCTGGAAGGAATGTGGAAAATCTTAAGGGAAAAGTATAGTCCGGAGAGCCGCTGTCAGTACCAGGATTCGAACCTGAGATCTCCAGACATACTAAAGCTGCCCTCGCGGCCGTGGTGCCCGATTTAAGGAGCACGACCAAGGCAGGCAGAATTGACAAGAGGTAGGTATTATTCCCATCTCAGAGGAGGCTATCGACGGTTTCGCATTTCTATTCTAGACAAATTACGGAATGGCTCCTAATGTAAGGCCACAGCCGCCTTCTTCCCAATCCTAATATTAATTACAAATGAATCGTTTATTTTAGAAACAACACTTGTTTAATTTTTGACGGTATCTGAATTGTTGAAATTTTCCTGATTACAATAGCCAAGACCTACACTTTTGTGTAAAGAGAACACTTTGACCACATGTTTAGCTTGCAGTCTGTATCCAATATTTCAGTTTTGTGCATGAACGATTATTCTCCTGGAGAGGTGTTCTTTCTGTTCCAAAGAAGTAAGTTACATGGAATAGTGTCATATCTATTCGACTCGAGGAACTGTAGTCTGAAAATTTGCAATTGATCCTTACAAACTGTTGTTCAGTTGTTTATCCATGGACTGGCTGTTCTTAATTTTCATTTGTTAACATAGGCCTATACAAGTAAGCCTTCGTTATTGCCCACTGTTCCGGCAAATCCGAAGACCCATGTGGCAGTAAATGAAATATCTGAGAATTGCAGCCAAACACACCATCAGAATATCATAACTTCTTCATTGAACTACCAGCTAGACCCGGCATATCAGTTGCGGATATGTGAAGGGGATACAAGATTGCTCCGCAGAGAGAAATAAGAGTTCAATATTTTATGCTCTCTTTATTTCTGACACTTTTGGTAGTTTATGATGTAACAGAAATGTATAAACTTAAGGTTTTCTGTTTGCAAGCAACATGTTCCATGTAGAAAGTTGTGGTGCATAAGCAATGTAACATGTATACGAATAATGGGCTTATTTTGGGCCCTATTTTCAGCTAAAAGTTCGAAACGCTTTCTGTACTAAAGAGTAAGATTAGTAAATCAAACTAAGATTATTGAAATTCATTTTCTACTACTACTGTATTTAGCCCATTTTCATCGAGTGAAAAAGTAGACTTATGATATCACCATCTTGCGGTCTGTGTGTAGGCCTATGTGTGCCTCCTCCCTCCTAATACAGTAAGACCTAAACGGCGAGAGCGATATCAATGAAACTCGATAAGCAGCTAGTAAAATGCTGTCCGACCCCGGCCATGTCTTTCACATTTACATACGTTCCACCAATCCAACATGACGGCCGCGCTAAATATTAATCTAATTCTATATCACCGAAACTATTACTGATATCATTCTGAAAATTTGTACGGTCATAGAGAATACTAATTTAAGTTCAGCCATATGACGCTTTAAAACATGTTGTGTACAAAACCAACATTACGGCCAAGCGAAGTTAAAATATTAAAAAGAAATTTTCTCGAGATTTAATCAATCGAGAGCAGTAAGACCTAACACCCTACATGTGTATACAAGATTAAATCGACTGGCATTTAATTCAATTCAACTATTTTTGTTAGAGCAAGAAGGTGGCTTTCAAAAATTTTTAATTAGGTTTTCATTTTTGTTCCATAATAATGCGATTAAAGTGAACGATTGAATAATGAACCTAGGTAATAATTTACATCAAATTGTACATGACTCTATGGCATACATATAGAACAATTCAACATGCAATTTTCCGAAGTATTTAGATGGTCCTTAATATCCGCGAATCTATTGAAAAATGAAAATCCACAGCCTGCTTCCAGTCTCCGACCGGGTCAGGAATGGAATGAATGAAGCCCCCATCTAGCGGCGAGGATATGAACTGTGCCGGCTGCCGAGGCCTGACGCACTCCTCTGGGGCAATGATTAAATGAATGACAGATGAAATGAAATGATGGTGGAGAGTGTTGCTGGAATGAAATTATGACAGGGAAAACCGGAGTACCCGGAGAAAAACCTGTCTGCCTCCGTTCTGTCCAGCACAGATCTCACATGGAGTGACCGGGATTTGAACCACGGACCCAGCGGTGAGAGGCTGGCGTGCTGCCGCCTAAGCCACGGAGGCCCGCGAATCTATTACAGCAATCAAACTGAAATTTTGTATGTTGATAGAGGCTATTACGTTATGTTCACCTATCAGACTTCTATAACCTGATGACCATAAATCCAACATGGTGGTGACGCGAAATTTAAATATTTATGAGGATTTTTTTCGTGAATTAATTATCCGAGTGCAGTGTAACTTAGCATGGTAAATCTTTGTACAAGGCTTAATATATTGGCATCTAATTTAATTCACTTTCTATGAGAACTTAAAAATGGTGGCTGTGCTAGATTTTTAATTGTATATTTCTCGTGTCCTAAACAAGCGATAGAAATATAGGTTGGTGTAATGAACCACGATTATAATATTCATCTGCTGGCATATAATTATATACCATACAGTAGCCTATATATAAAACAATCCAAGATGGTATCCAAAGAATATATTCCACCGGTTCACAATAGCTCCTAAGCAATCAAACTGGAATTATGTTTGGTAAAGACAAATATGTGACTTTCCAAATCCTGAGAAACACAAGAACATCATGGTGGCCAAGTAATTAAAAAAAAAATGCTTTTCTGGCTATCCATTCTTCCGAGTGCAATGAAGCCTGCCACAGCGAATCATTATTCAGAGCTTAGTGTTGAGATATCTAATTATGTTCAATTGTTTTCAAAAATTCAAGATGCATCAGTTCAAAATTTTAAAATTTCTCGTATCTTATTCAGACGGTTGAAAATATGATTCGTATGATGGACTATGATAGCAATCATTATCCAAAGGTACTAAATTCTGTAGCTTACGTTTCGTAAATCATAGAAGCCGTGCATTTGACTTTTCCATAAATTAATTCCCGTGGTTCGTTACAGAAAGATGCCATCTCACTAGAGGATTCTTATTCTCCGATATTTAAAGCTATATTTATATTCCAGCACATAACTTCTCACTGTTATGTTGTTGGTGAAGATATAGGTCATGAAACAAAAGCAATTTAGTATATTTCATGGAAAATCCTATAACAGGCAGGTGAGATTTATTGAAAGAAACCAGTGTGATAAATTAAAATAGTCTGATTAGTTCTTCACGGAACTCCTTGTTTAAAATAATATAGATGTTTGTTTTACATCTCCATCACATATAACAATTCTTTTAGACGTTGGTATTGGATGATGACATTGAACATGATGTAAAGATTTAGATAAAAGGTTAACATAATCTTTAGTGTCCGAACTAAATTACTTGCATAAAATTATTTGCCCTTTCTAAAATGTGTTATTAATTAAAGAAGAGCAGTTTATAATATAAAAGATTCATTGAATACACACAGCACTATTTAGCCAATTGTCTGTTATTAACATTTAACTTGGTCCTTATTAATTGACATCTGAATTTAAATTATATATTCCTCCGCGGCCAATGAGACCGAAATACAAAAACGTTCCACAATCCAAGAAATAATACAGAACAACATAACCATTCACCTCTACTGAAGACTTTCAATATCTGCAACCAACTATTCACACATTTCATTTTGAACAGCTCCTCTCGTTCTTTTGTATCGTCAAGTACAAAAAACAATTAATATGATACTTTCCTTAGCAGTGACTGCGTAACAATTTTATGTGACAAACTTTTATTTGCGCTATTAGAATAATATTTAGTCTTATTACCGTATTATTATGATTGTTATTTAGTGTAAAGAAGACATTAAGTGTAATTCATATTGTTATGTGTTTGTCATATTTAGGTTGTAACATATAAGAAGCACTGTAAATAAATAAAAAATACATAAACACTACAACACATGTTGTCAGACAAATCCAATACCGACCCTAATACACGGAGAAATATGGCCACGATGTCGCTAGGTCTTCAATGAGTTTGCAACAACAACAACAACAAATGAAGTATTCAGGGAATAGAGAAAACGTTGTCATTTATCCCGTGTGGTGGTGGTGATTGTTGCTTTAAGGGGATGAACATCGAGGCTACCTGCCTCTAATTAAGATGAATGAATGAACTTGGTCAAGGAATTGGAAGGAATCAGCCGTGGCTAATTGGGAGATATTTTCCGGCATATAACTGAGACTGAAAAAGGGAAATTATTTCATGAACGACAAACTCGGTTTGGACCCAGTCATCTACTAACTGTGGAGAAAGCCTGACCTCATGGCTTGCGCGCTGACATGCAGCGCATCCACGCTCAGTTCTAGCCCCGTGTTTGTGGATGTGTTTAGAATTTGTCCTAATCTGTGTCTCCACAATTGCTGTGCTAGACTGTGTATTTGCAATTGGGTAGGAGTCGGCCGTGGACTGATGCTAGGTGCCACCCCAGTATGTGCCTGGTATTGAAGTAGAAAAACAAACGAGAAACCATTTTTGGACGACTGAAGTGAGAATAAAATCCATCTTGTCACTTTAGCCTCGCGAGTCCTAATGTGTTGTTTTGCAGCTCTCAAACCAGAATTTAATTTCTCTGCAGAACTGAGAATGGAATTCCAACCTCAAGAATGTCAGCCAATGATGCTAACCAGTAGGCCTACACATGGTGTGATTGACACTCTGAAAGAACAGCACAGGTATTATTATATGTAGGCTACTCTTTATATGATTGAATTTCACAATCAGTCAGTGAATTATCCAGCAAAATTATCATCAATAAAAACAGTTGATTTCTCGATCAACACAAAACTGAGACACTACCAGAAGCCATATATGCAGCTGAATGTTTGTGGCTAACAAAGAGAGGAATGATCAAAATGTTGGAGCTAATAGAGAGAAAGATCCTTAAGAAGATATTTGGATCTAAATGAACAGAAGATGTGTCATATAGAAAAAAAGGGAACTAAGAATTATACCTCAGATTGGATGAAATCTCAGACACCATCCGGAAAAGAAGGGCCATGCTTTTTGGACATATATACAGAATGGACTCAGGTTGATTAACCAACCAGATAATGAAATTCTTTGTGACCAGGAGAACCACAGCTCGCTGGTATCAGGGGGTGAAGAAATACCTAGAAGAAATGGCAACATCTGAAGCCAAAATCAGCAACAGGGGAACACACAAAGACAAAATTAGGTATTTCACGGGTTTTAAGGGTCATCCTACATCCCTGATCCAGGCACCATGGACTGAAGAAAGGAGGAGAATGCAGAGCAATAGAATGAAGGAGTACTGGGCAAAAATTAAAACCCAGAAGAAAAAATCAAATTAACGTGGTCCACAGTTGGCCTAAACGACAGAGGAAGAAGAAGAAGAATTCGATTTCAGGGGGATGTATTAGACCTCAGCACAGGTTTTCTGTTGTGGTGAAAATTAATCAAGGAATTCGTGCTTATTATTTAAAAATTCATGGAATGTTGCTGAAAATTGAAAATACGATTTCATTATCACATCTTATTAATTAGAATAATACGGGATTTAAATACGTTTATAATAATAACTGTTAGTAAACATATCAAGCAAATATATCACCACTCAAGTTATAATTAATACGTGCAGTTTAAAAGTCAAGAAATGAGATGTTGTTGATTCATTGAGGAGCTTTGCGACATCGTGGTCATGTATCCCGGTGTACTTGGGTGTGTGTGGAATTTGTATGATAACCTGTGTTACTGTGATGGCTGCATTAGTGTGTGTAGCCCTCTGTTAGCATGATTGCACTGGCTGAAGAAAAAATGTGACTCTTCACCGATGTCTGTCTCATTTATTGATAACTTAAGATTAGATCGAAGCTTTCCAGAAATGGGTGGTGCTGTGGCAGCCAAAGCCTAAGGATACTGAGAACGGTGCTACTCATAGGGTCAGTGCTGCTGCTCAAGTTCGGTTAGGAACGAAATGCCAATCTACCTCACAACTCACCTTGCCAAATATGCCGTGTTATCTTAGTAATTTAGTGGGTTCATTCTATTGCACTTTATGAGGGTCCGACCAACCTCCGGGCTGACTACCTAACATTTGAATATGTTGTGCAATATGATTCCGGCTCCGTGGCTAATAGGTTAGTCCCCTGGGCTTTGGTCCGAAGGGTCCCGGGTGCAATTCCCGGCCGGGTCTTGGGGAATTTGATCTCCTGTGGTTAATTCCAGTGGCTCGGGGACTGGGTGTGTTACGTCTTCAAGTATAAAGTAACCAAACCCTGGAAACAAATAGAAAAAACGGAAATAAGAAGAAAAGAAATGAAAGTTATATTTCAATGTTATATGGCAAACATTCAGTATGAGTGCTGATTAGACTTGTAGAAAAGATAGAGCAAAAATTGAAAATCGGTAATTTCATCGTTGTTATTATTATTGGCAAAAATGGGACAAAATTGTTTTCTTCGACATTTGTTTCTCGTTGAGACGAATATTTGATGATATATTAACGAATATATTTTATGGTCTTACTAAACAACTCCCTCCTTTCAATTTTAATGCGAATCAAAACATTCGTAGCCAAAACTTCCATAGGAATACAGTAGTTTACTACTAGCTTACATGGTGTCTCATGAAATTGCATTCTGTAGAGTTTCAATAAGTGCTTGATGGAACGTGCGTACATCCTGGCAGACAGACATACAGACAGAAATATAGTCGAGAAATTCAAGAAAAACTATTTTAGCATTATTTTTATATTAACAAATTTAAAGCATTATTTCCTTTAATTGTATGAAAACTATAGATGCTTAAATTTATTTATATGGGCTATGCTCGTAATACTGGCATATCACTACTCTCAAACTTTAATAATAGTCTACTACAAAGAAATGCTGGTTTCTACTCTACGATTTGAACTGATGGGGAGAAGTGTTGGATTTCATTGAATGGTTATGACGTGACAAATAGTGTATGTACGAAGCAGGGGTATAGAGGTGCTCATGCCTACTGTGCCATTGTTTTAATACGATAGAAAAAAATAGATTGTGAATGCAATATATGAATGAGGTGTGTTGTATGTCCAGGCCACTGTGACGGGTTGGAAGGCGGTATCTGTCTTATGTAGAGTGTACTACAGTCCACCAGTGAACACTTGCCCTCTTGTTTTCGAGGTATTTGCATGTCTCGGGGGCACAATCGGCCGGACCTCGCAGGGACCTCGACAACCATCCGTCACTTCCTCTCTAGAGAGATTAAACAAGCCGATCGCTTTCCTACACGCCTTGTAGCTATCCCTTCTTCCACTGGCCACCTCTTGAGTTCCATCAACTCCTCCGGGACTACATCCACAGTTTAACCAATTACAGCAACTAAAGAACAATTCCATCCAAGGGAAAACGAATGACTTGCAGTGCAGAAGAACAGGAGTGGTATGCTATTTATCCGTACAACATTTTATTTATAGAATAACAAGGAAAAGAAAGCTCATTAGCCTACTTTCGAATTTTGTAAAAAAAATGAAACAAGACTTATAAGATGTACATGGGCCAAATGTCCGTGTGTCTGTCTGTCTTTATGTGTGTATGTTTGTCCTCCCTATCAATTCCCAAACGACGAATTCAAATTGAGCCAAATGTGCTATCTTTCTAGCATCTGAGTGTCATATTTCTCTTATTGTTTTATGGTGAATGTAAATCTTAAACTGCGGTATAAGAGTAAAGTTTATCTCGATGCCAATTCATAAAAATAAGGCACAACACACACTTACCATTACCTAGTTCCATTCTTCTTTCAATGGCCCACTTTAGTTTGGCAATAAATATTGTAGTGATAGAAGCCATTTTTCAGTGTTGCCTAATCTTGTTAAAGAAAGCTTTCCAGTCAGTCAACATAAACTTGTGTTGACCGACTGAAAAGTATTCTTTAATAAATAACAAAGGCAATAAATAGTCTAGGCCTCAACAGTAGTGCGTAATTTATTTTATTCAATTGACAATCCTCTAACGGGGGTAAATACCGATATAGTGTTATTTACACATCGCTTGTTGTCTACAAGCCCTGATCCGAACAAAATTCTCGTTGAGAGATCGATGTAACGGTAAATTGGACGATATCTAGTGGGGTGAGGCGTACTATGTTAGTTTCATTGTTCATCACAAGACTAGAATCCCAAATGCCAGCATACATAGGGTTTAGGAATGCTGGTTTTAACCTCGCTCGATTTTTTCAGAAAGTGAATGATAATTGATGAGATCTACATGTGTGGAAAGTCCGTCTGTCTGTCTGTCTGCCAGCAATTCATTGTGTGTATGTCTGTCTGCCCCCTATTAATTCCTAAATGACGAAACTGAATTGAGCACAATTTGGTCAGAAGTACTACAGGTTAAGGATATCTCACTATCATAATGGGGCGGTAGGCAATACTGAAAGAATGGCTTCAAAATATAACATTTTATCTAGGTGGTAAATTTTTCGAGAGACATCCAAATATCTGGAGAAATAGGCTACGCATCGTACTAAAATTGTTTCATATAGAAAATAATAGTTTCAAGAGGGACATCCACCTACGCTAAGTTAACCCACCCCACCGCTCCGTGTGCGTGGAACAAGGTGCAACGCTATCTTGCCCGTCTCTGGATTTTATACATCCAATGATGCATAGAAAACTATACTGATGACGTATGGACTCTGGATATACCATTTCCAACCCCCATGTAGTACTGTAGTGGCTGAGCTTCTAACTGAAAGGGAGTGGGTTCGATCCCCACCCAGGTAAAGGATTTTAGAAACAAAACTAGCACTTTCGGAAACGTAAATAGCCCTGGGGTTCACTCAGCCTACACCAGAAATGAGTACCAGGGCAATTCCTGGGAGCAAAGACGGCTTGGCGTGGAGCTGACAACTCCATCCCATTTAGTGCCGATGTCACAAAAAGTGGAAGCCTCTACCTTCCACTACTCCCAGGGCCTCCATGGCCTTACGGAGTTGGCTTTGCTTTTTATGTAGTACTGTAAGAGCTAGTGAGCTGTTGGTTGGCGACCACGAAACTCAATCTGTGCAAGGCCAGCTTCTAAATTGGGCGAGCTTCTCTCTTTCATATTTCCTCTCAATCTCCCATGGTCAACTGTGTTCTCTTCCAGCCCCGACAGTTTTAGGGTATCTGAGATCCAGGATGCATTTTGTTTTCCTGCTTCAATCAACCCCTTGGCTATTCTTTCCTGATACCCTCATGTTTTGAGAATTTAGACTTCTTTCTTTTACGGTATCTCCTGCTCATTGTATGGCGTCCTTTAAGGGGTCTTCAGCATGCTTGGCGCGCACTGCACAGTGCTACCCACAGGCGTTCTCAACCTTTTTTGATATTGTGAGCAACACCCTCATGCCTTGCCAAGTACCCGAGCAACTTTAAATCGAATATAATAATAAATATTCTCGTGTTGGAAGCCATTCTTCAGTGTTGCTTTAGTAATCGAAATTTAATGTTTTTCAGTCGGTCAATACGATTGTGCCCAATTGCAATGGGTGGTTCCCTAATCCTGAAATAAATGTACATGATATTATTTAGTCTACACGAGAGTACGATATTTAATAATCTCATGGTGTTTTTTTTTTTCAGGATTAGGGAACCACCCATTGTAATTTGGTACAATAGTGTTGACAGAATTTAAAACATCAAATTTCGAATAATAATAATAAAAATTATTATTATTATTATTATGCAGTAAGAATTCGTCGCTCTTTCATGTTTCTATCTGTCTCTCCCTCAAGAGTGCTAAAACAGCTAGGGATTCACCACTCACCCGGCATGCTGCTTCTGCTTGCATGACTCATTCAGATAATAGCCTACATTTACGTGTGGACAGTTGAATGAAACCAGTATCTTTGGTGTTATTCATAAAATAGGGATGTCCAATTATTATTGATATTATTTACATTTATATTTCATAAAATGTTAATATTTCTGACTGGCCAACATGTAATGAAGACACTATTATTCCGGTTCGTGCAACATTTTAATTGAAGAATGCATCTCAGAGGAGCTTTGGCTTGCGAGCACTTTTCGACTCGTATGTCGAGAGCACCAAATTTTATTTAGAGAGCATCATGGTGCTCGCAAGCACCAGGTTGAGAACCATCACGGGCTCACGGCTAGTGAGCTGCGGAGTTGCTGACTCAGAAGGTCTTCTAAGCTGCATCCATATTTTCCTATTTTCCATTGGCTATGGAGATGTCCCTCTCCGTCATACATTTTCTATCCGTTTTTGGTGGCTCTACGTCCTTCCTAATCACTCAGTCTCCATTTCTCGATTGGGCAGATGACCTCGTAGTTCCGCTCCTTAAAACAACAATAACTAACTTCCATTTCTCGAGGACTAGGGTCATTTCGTTTTCCTGACTCTCATTTCCTACTTTCCTTTCTGTCCATTTCATCTTCTAGTATTAAAGTTAGATGCTAATTACATAATCATTCATAATTTTAGGGGTAGATGACCTAGACGTTACATCCCTTGAAACAACACTATAACCACCAACAACACAATAATTTTACAGTGCTGTCGGAGTGAATTAAATGGTTAGACCATCGCTAACTATGAGTTAATGAGTGCATTTACCTCGGGAACTGGAGCCCCAGCGAGTGTCACATACACACATACTGACTCTGAACAGCTGCAATGTTTGTATATTTGGTTTAAAACTTTATAAAGCAAGCAACACTGTACACTAATTGCAACGTTAACTTTTGGCGGCCATAAATTGTGTCGGGTGTTTAACACCGTGCCTACACCAAGTCTCTGTAGATTTATGTGCTAATGCGTCTTCATTTCGGGGTTAAGACCCACACTCGCGGCGAATCCAAACGCGAGCATACATCAAGAAGTTGCACTGCTTCTGGTTAGTATCGCATTCAAGGGAACATACATCTCCCCATACCGCGCACTCTGATTTATAACGCACCCGTCTTTGTCGATACGGGCTCCTCTTGTAATTATTGAGATTTAAATCCAAGTCACAGCCAATTAGCGTGGAAGACGAGGATCGCAGTGGATTTCTGTGGAATAACGCAGTTGCTGTACGAGAAGAGCATCAATAACTATTCAACTTCATATACAGAATATTTATTTATTTATTTATTTATTTATTTAATTTTAGCCTACTTTTGTCATAAAAATGAGCACACAGTGGTTTGGTGAGATCAATCACGGCAGAAATTCGCCTGTTTGTCCATCTACCTTTCTCTCTCATGAACTTCTTAACTACTTTTATTGCATCTAATAAATTTTACGTCAGGATATTTAATTTTTACACTTTTTGTGTAAATCACTGCTCACAGCGATAATTATTAAGTAAGTACCTACACTGCTGTTACTCTCCAATAACTTGCAAGAGACTAACAGAATACGGATCAAACTTTGTTTGAATAAAGAAAACACTAATGACATTCGTTGTATACAGTTTCAGGAGATTTCAGTGTTGCCAAGCGATAGAAATTGGTATTACCAACTTCCCAATTATCCTTTAAAGACTTGCACATTGTTACGGCTACGCACCAATAATATTCAATTTATAAAACGTTTGGTGTCTCTAAAGTTGCCAATCATTAGTAACAGGAGGTATCAGACTGAAAGTACCCTCATCTGCCTACTTTCGATTATTTTCAAGAAATTACATTTGACTTATACGGGTCAAATGTCTGTGTGCGTGCAGTCCCTCTTATCAGTTCAAACACGACGAAACTGAATTGAACCAAATTTGGTACACAGGTAGCTGCAGTATAGCAAAGGGCTCCTCAGTGTCATCTTTTACATTGCCACCATCCTAACGAAACCAAAATGGCGACCAGCCATATGTTCAAAGATTAACTCAAATTACGACCAAACTAATCATCGGATCGGCAGCTTACCAAATTTTGTTAAAACATTCCTTCATGTAGAAAGCGACTGGTGCCAAATTACAAGGTTATCAACTAAACAATTTCAAGATAGCGTCCATGCGAATCCTTAAAGCATTACAACACATAACTCAAGCTCCAATGAATCAATGTCCACAGTACTTGGTATTCTGGTAGCTTAGTATAAAGACCCTCTGTTACCAACGTTATGAGTATATGAGGTCAAATATTGCGCCTAGCCGCTATCTTGAAATTATAAAATATAATTATGCATTACTCTCACTTAAGAGGTACAAGTAACGATAATTAGTGACTATGTACTGTAGGACCGTAGTCATGGCAAAAGAGCACCCTCTGCACGAAATGTTAAAACATTAAATTGGACAACTGAGAATGAATGAAAAAGGGTATTTAAGACGGATCTTGCCAAGAGGTGAGTATCATATAAGAGCTGTCACTGGCAGTAGTCAAAAGATTATCAAACTGAATATAGCGCACAGCGGTCATCTTGAAAATTAAAAATAAATTATTGACTTTCGGTTGTATTGTATTGTATTGAACAGGCTACTTATCTGGTTGAGTCTTTCGCGGTTCTGTTGAGAGCAGTTATCTTGGTCACTGTCTGTACTGGACTCAATCTGAATTGACAATTTACAACAACCACATATTCACTCCAAACAAGGAAATTCCAGAGGTCATTCACCACTTCCAGTATCTCAACGAAACATCACATAGACCACAACTAACAAGTAATGTCGAGTTTCACTACTCAACTAATAAGTGTAGGCCTATATATTATAATTTTTTTCACCCATACTTTCAGACATAGATTTTATAGCTTAAGTGTAATGGATCTAATGATGATCGCTTGACGATTGAAACTGGTCATCCAAATTTATTTATTTATTTATCTCATGTCATATTTTTTTCAGAATTATGGAATAACCCATCGCATTTGGGAACAATCGTGTTGACCGACTGAAAAGCATCAAACTTTTGTTTACTAAGGCAACACTGAAAAATGGCTTCAAAGTTTACGGTTGCAGCTAGGCATATTCTTAAGAATTGAATATATTTAACTCACGATATAATAGCATAATTAACACGAACATTTGTGAAAGAGGAGTACCAGACAAACGACGACACTGCCATTTTTAATAGGAATATCACACTGAATATTGCGCTCAGCGGCCATCTTGAAGCTATAAAATATGCAAACAATTAACTCTATATATTTTATAGATACAATATCTCAAATAAGCAATCATTTAGAACCGTATATAATCTTTTAAGCTTAAGGCAAAAGAACACCTCCGCCATACATTCAAGATGTTGGCTTCAAAATCAATAAATCGGGATCCAATTGTGCAATTATACAAAACTTTGTAAGAGGGGAGAAACAGGTAAGACAGTAAATTAATGAAACTTAATTCCAATAATGCATCATACCCCACCCCCACAGCCCTTCGGTAGGAAAGGGAATATCTTCCATCCCCACTTTCAAAATTTCTATCATATTAGAAACAAGTTTAGCGGCTTAATTATAACCACACTCACGCATTACGTGCGAAATTGGACACAAAAGTGCATTACATAATGATAGTTATTTTAAGTCTATATGTTACATCTCTTAAGATAAAAAGTATGCCTAGTTACCAAATAGAAACTTCTTAAAATTGACGCTTTATTACACCGTACTAAAGCTGAAATTTATAACTAATAAGTCGTATTAGGGTCTTGGGACATATTTGATCATCAGTTCCGTGTACTTCGGTGTGTGTTGAATTTCTGTGATAACCTGTATTTCTCTGATATTTTAGCAGTGTGTGTAGATATAAGTATTAAGGTCAAGCGGGAGGAGGGAGTACGTACCCCGTGACTTGTATTATCGTAAATGTATATAAATGTAGTCGTAAAACTACACACAATTACAGTCACCAAAGAGCATGTAGCCTACTTTATCTCAAATGTATGGGTATAGTTATAACTCTCAGTCATTATCAAAGAGGTTTCCATAGAAATCGAATACACACCCGAGTGGATGGGGATGATGTTCAAGATGTCCCTAGCCCATAAAATGAATTAATAACAACCACCTATTATCTCTATGCTCTTGTACCTATATTTGTGCTAGAGTCCATGAGCTGTATCACTACAGAAGTGACCGTAGGATTTCCTTTTTTTTTAGAAAATGTTGCTCCCAAACTCATTGTCCGTTCCTGGAGTTGGTGACGTTGAACTTATTTGAATGCATCCGCCATTATTGGAGAAGTCAGTTGGGTGATCATACCGACAGTTCATATCCTGTCCAACCAACCGCACTACTTCTACCATTCTTTTAGTAGACTATGTACGGTAAAAAGGCATACGGTACATGCTGAGGGAAGTTCTTGTCTACTGCGATTGGTGTAGGAGGATGTGAGAACTCGACAAGCCATTCATACTGAGCTGCTCTAGGTTTCGCACGTGCATTTGCATTTGCAGATACTTGCACTCTCTACAAATCATCCAAAGTAAATTTTAGGACAAAATACCACGCAGATGTTTTTCTTGGGATTTAGACAACATTTGTGGATAGTTTTCTGCGAGATCGGGAGATTCACTTTCACGATGATCAGGGAAGGAGGCATTTTGGCAGCGTGAGGCACTGTACAAACCAGGTTATAGCTTTCTTGGACCAATCGTATGATTAAGAACAGAGATCGATGAGACTCCTTTGTAATCCTGGGCAACGTTTTCTTTGGCTTCCGATCACCTCAGATGAACCTCAGTGTTACACTAAGCACCCCTCTACCCAGGACTCTGTCGCACAAAATGGATTTTTAAATAGATTTATCTGTGCATGAAGCAAGCTTCTGCCGTACCTGAAGTCCGGCAACTGTAATGCCATCCAGTTCAAGTGGAAACTACTGCACTCTATTTGTGATTTGTAGGAAACAGATGTAGGTAGCTTTCCATGTAGCCCTAAGTTCAGTATTTATCCTTTTTGAATATCCTCTCCTCTTTCTCTTTTCTGCTCACTCATTGCCATCTTGTGTACATGTGTAAATACGAGAACCCAGTAAAGTATATAGAGGGGCCTCTGGAGCATCCCAAATGCGAAGTGAAGCTTCGCTCTTTTCAGATACTCTCTTTATGTACGGTATTGAAAATATAGTGTGTTTGCACTGATAAATAACTATGAAATGAGAAGGTAAAGAACCACGGTATTAAGTGACTTACGCGAATACTTAGTAATCCATTGTCAAACGCTCGAGTTGTTTTAAATAGTTGTGCGATAACTTTTAATATTCCATGATCCAACGCTCAAGTTGGGCTAACTATTTATGTGATTACTTTAGTACCGTATGATCCAACGCTCAAGTTGGGCTAACTATTTATGTGATTACTTTAGTACCGTATGATCCAACGCTCAAGTTGGGCTAACTATTTATGTGATTACTTCAGTACCGTATGATCCAACGCTCAAGTTGGGCTAACTATTTATGTGATTACTTTAGTACCGTATGATCCAACGCTCAAGTTGGGCTAACTATTTATGTGATTACTTTAGTACCGTATGATCCAACGCTCAAGTTGGGCTAACTATTTATGTGATTACTTTAGTACCGTATGATCCAACGCTCAAGTTGGGCTAACTATTTATGTGATTACTTTAGTACCGTATGATCCAACGCTCAAGTTGGGCTAACTATTTATGTGATTACTTTAGTACCGTATGATCCAACGCTCAAGTTGGGCTAACTATTTATGTGATTACTTTAGTACCGTATGATCCAACGCTCAAGTTGGGCTAACTATTTATGTGATTACTCTAGGACCGTATGATCCAACGCTCAAGTTGGGCTAACTATTTATGTGATTACTTTAGTACCGTATGATCCAACGCTCAAGTTGGGCTAACTATTTATGTGATTACTTTAGTACCGTATGATCCAACGCTCAAGTTGGGCTAACTATTTATGTGATTACTTTAGTACCGTATGATCCAACGCTCAAGTTTGGCTAACTATTTATGTGATTACTTTAGTACCGTATGATCCAACGCTCAAGTTGGGCTAACTATTTATGTGATTACTTTAGTACCGTATGATCCAACGCTCAAGTTGGGCTAACTATTTATGTGATTACTTTAGTACCGTATGATCCAACGCTCAAGTTGGGCTAACTATTTATGTGATTACTTTAGTACCGTATGATCCAACGCTCAAGTTGGCCTAAGTAGTTGTGCGATTACTTTTAGTATTCTAGGATCCAACGCTCGAGTTCTTTCAAGTAGTTGTGCGATTATTTTTAGTATTCTATGATCCAACGCTTAGGTTGGCCAAAGTAGTTGTGCGATTATTTTTAGTATTCTATGATCCAACGCTTAGGTTGGCCCAAGTAGTTGTGCGATTACTTTTAGTATTTTATGATCCATCGCTCGTGTTGGGCCAAGTAGTTGTGTTTTTTTTTAGTATTCTATGATCCAACGCTTAGGTTGGCCCAAGTAGTTGTGCGATTACTTTTAGTATTTTATGATCCATCGCTCTTGTTGGGCCAAGTAGTTGTGTTTTTTTTAGTAATCTATGATCCAACGCTTAGGTTGGCCCAAGTAGTTGTGCGATTACTTTTAGTATTTTATGATCCATCGCTCGTGTTGGGCCAAGTAGTTGTGTTTTTTTTAGTATTCTATTATCCAACGCTCGGGTTGGCCCAAGTAGTTGTGCGATTACTTTTAGTATTTTATGATCCATCGCTCGGGTTGTATTAAGTAGTCGTGCCATTAATTTTAGTATTCTACAGTATGATCAAACGCTCGAGTAAGGCTAACTACTGTAGTTGCCCGGGAGAGTGCAATACAAAATATCCCATGTAATGATAATCTTATTTCAAAACTAGTTTATCATCATCGTCATAATAATAATAATAATTATTATTATTATTATTATTATTATTATTATTATTATTATTACGGTATTATTATATTTTGCAAACAAGGTAACTGTTTCATTCAGATTCACTTTAGATAATATAAAATAAATTTCATCTAGGCTATTTCATAACTTGCTACTCTGGCTGAAAGCCATTTAGCAATTCACACTTCATCATCTTCTCAAGGTCCACAATCCCTTTAGAAAACATTTCAACTGTCCTTGGATGTTGCACATTCTTTGCTTCAGGAAGAATTCTCTCACGGTGCTTGGACATTGAGCCCCCTGTTTCTTTTGTTTTCCCATAGTGCTACCCGTGCCTTTTGACAGCGAGTCGATAGACGTCCATCATTCCCCACTAACTACTGAACTTCGAAATGCCAGGCATTCCGACCTAATAATGCATTCCGGAGCAACGATCTGAGAAAGTAACAGTCTAATGCTAGGAACAACAATAGAAAGGGGTAATCATCATGCATTTCTACCCCAGAATAGTCTCGTTTCTATGAAGTCAGACATGAGGCGAGAGTAATATTTGTGTGGCTAATGGTTTATATGGTCTGATTCCGTACCTGATGATAACCTTACTAGAAAAGTTGATAGGAAAGAAATAAATGAAGATGAAGGACATTAGGCAAGAATTTGGAAGTAAGGTATATTAAAAGGTACCGTCCCAGCATTTCCTTGGTGTTAAATATTAGAAGGGGATATTCATAGTAAATCTGCTGACACAGTTCCCTCACATTTAGAAACCATTTCTGGAACTTCGTCAACGCACCGACCTGTCCAATCAGTTAAGATCATAGTCTCTAGTACTCTCGAAACTTTCTCTGGAATGTTTCAAATTTTTACGTATCGCTGGAGCCAACTTGGCTCAATAAGACCAGATACCGTTACTAACGCCACGGTTTTTTTAGAGTGAAAGATCCATCCCTCTGCCAAGGGGTTTCAAACCCTTTTCGTCTGGATGAAAGGCAAGGGCATACCTTTGTGGCATCATACTTCTTTGATAACACAAATAAACAAATTTACACTTTTTGATCTTCCTTTTAAGTGAAATATGTGATCTTTTATAATTTGACCCTGCTGAATCCAATTCTGCAAACAGAAGTTTTGTATCACGTACCGTTTTTCTATAATTTCATAATAAAGTTATTTAAGAAATTAATTTTATTATAATGCACTATCAAAATTCTAAATTATGATTTCTGTTCGTTTTATTTGCAATCTGTTTAGAATATTATAATGAATTATTAAAATGCCGTATTTAAAAAATAGCACTGTTCTATGAAGAAATTTTATTCAATGTTATACAAAAAATAAATTAACTTCTATGTATTTTTACTTACATTTTTAGAATTTTCTCCTTGTACTCCTTCGTCCGTAGGTTTTGCTAGAATCCTCTTGTTTGAGGTTCCAATAATAGTCTGCTAACATGTTCGGTAGTGATTTTCTGACATATCTTTTATCCATGACAGGAATATCCTGGTGAAACCTCTCCCCTTGCTCGTCACTCACTTCGCCCAGATTAGGAGGAAAGAAGTCCAAATGAGAGTTCAGAAAGTGGATTCTCAATGACTTATTGCATCCCATCCGCTAATATGCCTTCAACAACTTCCCAGTAAGTTCCTTGCAGTTGTCGGCTTTCACATTTCCAAGATAAACTATGAAAGCTTTCAAGATTTTATCCATGTTTTCATAGTTTTCCTTAATGGTAACTGAGTAGCCTGTGGGAACTGAAGGGTAAATATTTCCATTAGCCTATATAGCAATAGGCCTACAGTACCACTTTCAAACTACGTTTAGACGATTCAAAAAAGAGTCTCCACTCCTTGGGATCATGGCAGCGTCCTAGTTCTTGCAGTAGACCTTCTTCACCATTGCAATTAGTAAACTCATTACTCAGAGAAAAATATTCTCTCAGCGATTGGTGTGGCTTCCGATATGAAACCGAAGCACCTTGTTGCAATAAATTCCACTCCTGTAGACGGGAACCCAACAATTCCGCGTGAATTTTCGAACGATTAAGGTCTCTCACTAGATCATTTAGTTCTGGTTGGTAAATTAGGTGAGGTATATTTGGTTCTGGAAAATCGGGATCGATGTTTCAACATAAGGGCACAGGTTCCTCAGAAGCACTGCTTGTTTCCTGTTCTTCTAGTGTCCATTCGATAGGTGGCTTAGGAATGGGTATGGAATCGTGGTTCATAGGTTTCTGGGCTAAAGAAAAATTGGGATAAATAATAGTGTGTTTTGATTTAGGACTGTGACCATGTACCTTCGTTAAACAGAAGTAGAAATCGGTAATATGATTTTTCTGTTCTCGCCAGATTATCGGGTTTTCGAAAGGAATTGCTTTATGAGTGCCAGTTAAGTGCCAGTAAAGACCGCGAGCATTTACAACAACATTTACTAGGTGTCCAGATTCTTCCCGTGTCATCATTATTCCAAAATATAAAACATAATACTTTTCTTACCAAAGGGGTGATAGCTGTTCTCTGTGTCTTAGGGGTAAATTCACCACTAACGTAGCAAAATGAATCTGGCTTATTAACACAATTGCGTAACATATCGAACACAGTATTAACACATCTAATGTAATAAATAAATCTATTATATTTATTAGACGGAAACCTATAAATGTGCGTGTCCCTCGAAAACTTTACGTGATACAACGAAACAAATGCCATTTCTTAAATCAGCACATCGAAATACTGTACAGCGTGTTCCCATTCAACACGGAACTGTAAAATGGGTTGCCTACCCACCCGCAATTGGCTTGAAATCTGCTCGCAGCGCGCTAGCGACGGGGCCGAGTTCGATTTCACTGATTCCCTCCTTCTTATGCAGCATTTCTAAGCATTTTGCTCTTTCAAAATATATTTACACAGGCTTCACAATAAGTTTGGACGATTTCTGTTTCAGAACCTGTTATTTTACGCTTCTGTTTGTGGCTTTTGCAGTGCATTTCTATGAAATAAAATGTTACTTTACATCATAGTTTATTACAACACAATGTATTTTTGTGTTGTATTTTATTTACAACAAAATTTATTGCTTTTTAACCCAATAACACAAAACGAGATACAATTTGGAAATGATTTGTTACAAATTTGTAATCAGTCTTCGATGCGACTAAAGAAAGTTAATTTATCACAGACGTTACACCTACTACAAATGGACATTTACATAAGGTGTTCCAAGTGGCGTCCATTATTTCCCAAACAGAGGGCCACTCGTCGCATGAAGTCCTCTCTTGCGTTCGACAACATCTGAGAAGTAATTTCCGCAAAGGCTTCGGTAATGACGAGCTCCATTTCTTTGGGTGATTGTGATGATCTTAAAAATGCTCTCGACCTGACGTAGCCCCAAATGAAGAAATCCAGGACGGTCAGATCAGGTGAACGTGGTGGGAATTCTATAAAGCCACCAATTCCTATCCACCGGCCAGGAAACAAATGGTTTAAAACTTCTCCCGCCAGTCTGGAGGAGTGCGCTGGATGACCATCTTATTGAAAAAGCATGTTGTAATTGTGTTGTAGCCTAATAAACTATGTTGTAAAATAAAATTTTATTTCATACAATTGCTCCGCAAAAGCCAATAACAGAAGCGTAAAATTACAAGTTCAAACTTATTGTGAAACCTGTGTAAATATATTTTGAAAGAGCAAAATGCTTTGCAATGCTGCATAAGAAGGTGGCAATCAGTGAAATCGAACTCAGCCCCGTCGCTAGCGCGCTGCGAGCAGATTTCAAGCCAATAGGGAACATGCATGATCCGGGGTTTTTATTTAAAATGCGCTAATCTGATTCAAACTGTCATGCAGAATTCAAAAATGTGGTCAGAATGTACGAATAATAACTCCAAACATGATAAAAATCCGAAATAAAATACGCAGAAGTCACGTGACGCGAGTACACGATCTTATTGGTCTGACGTCATCGTTTATGTTGGTGGTGTTTGAGGCGGAATAAACAGATGTTGTGCTTTGAGACACAGTACTCGTATTTCTGTTATATTTTAGTGACCAGTAAACTTCGGTTCAATCTGCATTGCGTTGAGTAATTCTAAGTGTGAAGTTTTGTACTTAACATGAATTCAGCGCAGTTAGTGAGGCAGAAAGGTTATAGATGGTGTATAGTTCCAATGTGCACTAATACATCGCATGCTACTCCAGATAAGTTATTTATCAATGTTCCAAAGGACCCAAAAACTAGGAAGAAATGGATTTTGGCGTGCCGGAGAAATGTCAGTGATATATCGGAGAAGTCTACAGTTTTTTGCTGTGAAGATCATTTTAATGTAAGTTGAATTAGTTTGAAAGGACTCTTGATCATTTAACCACGTCTGCTTTTCTGGTGATTTTGAATTTGAATCTATGATACTTGAATTAAATTTTGAAATATGAAAGTAATGAACAGTCCATAAGTTAATGGAGATTATTAAAATATTCTCCAACCTAACCTAACTTTTAGAGTTTTCCATGTCCCTAATAATAGGCCTAAACCAAGGTTTCACGATCCAAATTGATTTCTCAAGTTATACCAATTTATCTTGGCATGTGACAGTTAGGTAAGTAGTTATTGAAAAGTTTACTTTTGTAAACACATTTAGGCTACAACAAAATATCAGTAGCCTACTCTAGGGCCTTTAGGCCTAATGTAACAAAAAGCAAAGTAGGCCTATGTACAGCATGAAAAAGAATTTATAAAGAACAAGTGTAGGCAACCTCAGGAGGCCACACGAAAAAAAAATCTGTAAAAAAAAACAATTCTTGTCAGTTCGGGTGGTCTCAAGTCTTATAAGTGAAATATGCTGATTAATAATAATAACAATAATGAATTGCAATGATTTTTATTAATTACACAGCACAGTAATTTTAACAAAATACATATTCCTACATTAGGCCTACCATACTACAAATAATGGTGATGAGTTAAAAATATTGTCCTAACTTAGTTCAAGTTACAAGAAAAAAAGGGTAAATCAATAAATAAAATCACAGCACCCAAAGACATTCCTATATTATGTGACTTAATGCCACCAAGACACTGTTCTTGCTTGATATGCTAAAACTGTGTGAAAAGCTAGATGAAGTCAAATTCATCTTCAGAAAAGTAGCACATGGTCAGCAAAGCTTGTATCATTTATGTATGAAAACTTTGTTAGGATTTTTACATTGTGCTAATCCTGTTTTTCCAGCTGGAAAATGATATGGAAAACTGGGTTAAATTCAGAATAATTGGATGTCCAATTAAAATGAAGTCTGGAGTCATCCCCCATATATTTCAATGCCAGTCAGACAGGAGGAGAACAATGATTCACTCACCAAGGCCTGCTGCTGCCAAACGTTTGCGAGCTGAGGTGATTGAAGAAGCACTTAGGTCAAAGGAAACACAAGAAATACCCCTATCACAGAACGTAGCTATGGAAAGTGATTTTGAGGGTGTAGAAGTAGATACTGGAAGTACCTTGTCTTCACAAAACTACGAAAAGTGTACACTAAATACCAGTAGGCCTACTAGTAGTTCAGATGTTGGAATTCAAGTAAACCTAGTTCCTCATTTTAGAAGTAAGGCTATTCAAACTAAATTCCCTGTGACAAGTACTGCCTCATCTCCAATTAAATGTAAGTGTCCAATTCCACCTCCAATTGAAACAGACACTTTCGAGCAAAGCTGTAGTTCTGACTGTGAGAGTAGGGACTCCGATTTTAAAGTCGCAGATGGTGACAGTGACGAAGAACTAGATGAGGAACTTGCACGTGAAATTACGTTATTAAACAAAAATGAAGTAGTCAAGGGACGACATGAAGTAATAATTAAACGTAATACTAAATTGTATCTTGGTTTGCCAGAGCAAAGTTTATATGTACTGGATTTACTTGCCAAGCAAATGAACCTTGAAATGAACCACATTTTACTAACACTAAAAAAAATTAGGCTAGCTGAACCATTCTCAATTCTTGCAGATGACTTTGGAATTTCAGCCAGTTGTGCTAGTCGCATATTTTGTAAAACTGTCCCATTATTAGCACTGTGTCTTAAGGAGTTAATATTCTGGCCTGAAAGAAAGAAAATTGTAGAACTTTTGCCCATGCCTTTCCGAGCAAGATACAGTAATGTCCAGTCTATTATTGACTGTCTAGAAATAGAAATTGAGAAACCATCCAATTCAATGCACCAAGCACTTACTTGGTCAGAATATAAGCACTGCAATACTATTAAGTACCTTATATCTTCCACACCAGATGGTTTCATTAATTTCATTTCTGAAGGGTATAGTGGTCGTATAAGTGATTCCCACTTGTTTGAAAGATGTGACTTTCTCAAAAAGCTACCTTCTGACTGTGCAGTTATGGCTGACAGGGGGTTTAAACATGTGGAACCACTTCTGATACAAAATAGATGCTCGCTGGTTCGACTACCTAGTGTAGGTAATGGAGAAAAAATATCAAAGGAAGATGTAATGCAGACCAAGAGAATAGCCAGCTTAAGAATTCATATAGAACGTTTAATTAGAAGACTAAGAGAATTCAATATGTTGAAGCCTCATGCATGTGTTGACCATAATTTAATACCAGTGATTGATGAAGTTATTGTAATAGCTAGTGCACTGATTAATTTGCAAGCACCACTGGTAAGGTAATAAGACGAGTAACGTAGACTCATTGAATCAATGAAACCATTCGTATATAGTCATTCTGTCCATACTGTATATACCTACATGTAGGCTTACATATATATGTGTATGTAATTGTAATTGTATTTACATTTTGAAGTAAGTGAAGCCTACTTACTTTATTTTACATATTGGTGTTAATGGCACAATCTTATTTAATTTTTCTTAGGAATGTTTTCTGTGGAGCCTTTTAACACACACATGTATTGCACGAAGAACAGTTTAGGCCTATTATTCTCATGTTAATCCATTTTAGTATATGGTATAATCTTATAGAGTACATATGGGGAAATATAGTAGGCCTATTTTACTACAAAAGGAACTTCATAATATGAATCAAAATATAAACAATGATCAGCCTACTAACCACTTAGGATATGGGCTTAACACTCCTCATTAGTACTGGAAATATGCATTCTTGCCAGAACTTTTCAGCTTCATTAATGGCTCTAATAGCCAGTTCCTCATCGTATTCTACCCAAAAAATAGAAATACGCTTTGTTGCATCAAAACTTGGATCAGCAACACAAAAAACACCCCTTTCCATTTTTTTAAAATGCATCTGCATTTGAATCTGCAGTAGGAACTTGTCACTTATTTTGCCATTGTTGACATAATTTCCTACTGAAGCTTCTCTAGCTGGAGACTTAACTTCCACAACAAAGTCCTTTCCAATGCCATCTGGTGAAGCTCTCATTACAGGATGTGATGCAGAAAGCAGGAGACCACTCTTTTGTATTTTGGTGGCAAGTAGGGCTTGTAAAGTGGCTATGACTTCAGTTTCAAGTGTACATCCCCTTTTCATTGCTTTAGTCTGTGTTGTTTTCACAGCACCGATCAATCGTTCCACAAATGTCCCATCAGATTGTGGTGTTTGTGCACCACACCCAAAACAATTGAACTAAGAGTACTATATTGATGTGCAATTGCAACGATAGTGCATGTATATATTTATTGTGTTTAAGGGTAATATAAAATCATATGTTCATTTTCATCCATTCTTGTAATTAGACGTCGACCCGAGATTTCAAACCGTAAATTTACAACCCCTCCCCCAATAAATATATTTCTTGAGCTCACTTGTGGAACTAACAACTGACAATAGATACCGCTTGAACCGTCATAAACCGCTTATGAAGAGGCAGGAAGAATGGAAAGGGAGCCACAACCAGGAGTGACCCTCGGTAGCCAACAGGCTAAGTCTAAAAGATGTCGGAACAATGGACCCTACAGCTTTTTAGAATAAATTGTTTTACGACGAGAAAACTGCAACCTTGTGATTTTTTAAGGAAGATACCGCTATATGACACCAATATGGAAGTGTGTCACTGGGGGAGAGACCTTCACCCCAATATAGCCACTTGGTGCTTGATAAAGGACTTACTTCGGCCAATAAGGAAGGAGCGTCACTTTCTGTAGACAATACTTTGATATTGCAATTGGCAGATCCCCTACTGCTGGTGGGAGATATAATTGCCATATATAAGCCGGAACAGAGCTGTATGGAGAGGAAGAATATTATTATGTTTTCACTTGAAAGCACTTGGACCTCACTTGTTGAGATTCAACTACAATATTTCATAAAGTTCAACTAGTAAACTCAGTGGAGATCTAGCTAGGATATTTCCAGCATTGCGCTGAATATCGAAGACGAGTGAAACCATTCCATTCACTCAGCTAGGCGGCAGTATCTGTGCAATTAGTGGGCAGATAGCTTTATCAGGTAGGATTGGTACTGGGAACCATGGAAGACTACGCGAGATGTCTACTTCAGGAACGAGATACCTCCGCCAACATCGCACATGAAGATCTACAACCCGGTGAGCTCATGCATATTTGTCAATTGCAAGTCGGACGTAAATACTATTAACTTGAATAATTTAAAGAAATAACTTCCCCTTTTTATTTTATCTGTTTGAAAGGTCGCAAGACGTCATTCATCTCATCCTGTGTTCTTAATAAATTAATTTTTAACTTCTATGACTTTCAGTCAATATTTACCCAATGCTAGACTTCCCAGAGGTCAAGATAATAGAATAAGGTGTTTTACAGCTAGCCTTTGTTGCCCCTCCCCCGAAAGTAAAGAATCTCAATTTAATAAATATAAATTTATCTCACAACCGTCTGTTGGAGATTGGCGCCCTATTAACCGAGCTATTTACTACACTCATTTTATATCACGAGCTATGAAACGTTACAACATGTCACCCAAGCATGGGCCAAGCTGTGCACTAGCCGCGAAACGTTACAACATGGCACTTCAACGTGGAGCTCGAAAGCTATAAAACACCTTAAAGAAATAAATAAAATTATTAAATTGCATTTGGAAATAAAATTAATTGTTTTTATAATAATAAAGTATATGTAAAGTGAATCATGGGAGATGAGAACGAGATGATGACGTTACGTAGTGGTAACACAGTTAAAGGTACCGAGTCAGAGGTAGTGGAGAAAGACTTAGCTAGCGGGAGTAACAATGTTCAGAGTTGC
Organism: Meconema thalassinum; assembly: GCA_946902985.2. NCBI lineage: Eukaryota > Metazoa > Arthropoda > Insecta > Orthoptera > Tettigoniidae > Meconema > Meconema thalassinum. Next base: position 1,021,658,850 of record OX336389.2, on the reverse strand, counting down.
GGCGAGGTAGAAAAGTCGGTTGAATCACAGAATAGTACGATGGGGGGCGCGGATGAACGAGAAAAGAGCAACAAAAGCACAAATGAACAGTATGATGGATTAGAAGATAGATTACGCAAGATGATGGGAGATATTTTTGATGCACTGGATCAAAAATTAAGTCAGAAAATAGACCAAAACAGCCAGAAACTAGATCAAAGTTTTAAAGAATTAAAACATGACATAGTTCAATGGAATCAGGAACTAGCCCAAAGCACCAGAGAAGCAAAATATGAACTAGAGCAAAATAAAATAGTATCAGAGCCTATGATAAAACAGAATGTGGAATTCAACCAAAGATGGCAAGTGCGGGATAAGGAAACAGAAGAAGATAAGAAGCTAGAAATAGTCAATAGTAGTTTATGTGAGAAAGAGCAAGAGGTAGAACAGAAAAGGGAGGAAGCGAATGAAGATGAGAGTAGATTAGAAATACAGAATCAAGAGGAGGAAAGATTAGCTGAAATGAGATCAGAAGTAGAGCAGAAAGTAGAAATAGGCCATGACAAATTTTGTAAGCCTAATCAACAGTTAGAGGAGAGAGTTGAGGACCTGGAGGAAGAGATGATAGATCAGAGAATGAGAGAAGAGGATATGTTTGAAGAACAGTTAGGAGTAGAAATATGGGAGGTAGAGAAAACAATAGGTCCTCAGGATTGTAGAATCCAGGAAGTTGTTAAAGAGGAGAACAATCAGGTTAGAGAAAATGTTGAAAATAATATAGTGGAAATAGAGCAGGACATTAGGAAAAGTCTTCCTAAAGTAGGGGCAGTTTCTAGTAACGTAAACTTAGCTGAGATGGAGATGCGTGTGTTAGCACAAAGCCAGCAGGTAGATTACAGTGAACGAGGAAAGCAGATGACGGAAGTTAAAATTGGTAGGTGTAGGACAAAGCGGAAAAGCCAGGTCACATTGTTAGATGAGATTAGAAAGAGATATAAGGATGAAGATTACTATTTGGAATGCAGGTTAGAAGTAGAGATGTTAGGTGAAACGTTAGGAGGAGAGACTAAGAGTAGCTTTACTATAGATAAATATAGGCCTAGTAATGAGGAAGTAGAGACTATTATTATGAGAAGAGAAGAAAGAGTAACAATTAAACCAGGGAGAAAGAAAGAAATGATGGCAATAGAACAAGGAATCTTAAACGAATAGTGGAGTGTAAAGATAGGTCGGAGACTTAGTCGTGTAGTTAAAGTGTATTTATTTAATGTAATTAAATTAGGGAGTGTCGTGACCTACCTGGCCTGTGAGACGCTCTGGCAGGTTGACAGCTCCTCCGACGATTTTCTCTTCTAGCCGAGCGGTATACTAGATAAGGGAACTTGAGGTTTCATAAACTAGTCCCGGAACTACCGGAATAAAAGATGATATTCCCTTGGACTACTGCCGATTTATTAAGCCCTTGGCAGTCGAAGTATATATACACTATATACAAATTATGTGAAGTTACTGCTGGAAGTGCACGCAGGTCTGTAATAGCGCTACTAAGTCTTACTGATACTTGACATCTAGCATGTCTCCGCGAGGCTGAATTCTGCTCGCGCGCGTTACGACGTTACTCTGGCAAGAACTGAGGCGTGAGAACTACTGTTACTCTGCCGCTCCACTACTCTGCGAGTCTCTGCGACTACTACTCTTGCTACTCTGTAATCACTCTCTGACAACTCTACGCTCGCCATTTTGGATACCATTATATCCAACTAGAGATGACCTCGAGTCCATCTCTCCCCTTCCACTGAGGCCTGGTCCATTCCATCCTCCCAGTGCCTAGCAAGTGCTGCTCCCTAAGCTAGCGGCTCCTGTCCGTACTCGTGTCTACGTGACATCCAAGGTTCAATTTCTGGCCTGGCTTGTGACTATGAGTCACTCTCCCTACAATACAAAATTCTCGACCAAACGTACTCCTGTACTATCAATATTTACAGACCTCGGTACACATCCTGGCTCCAGCAGTCTTATTTCCTCCAGAAATACATCTCTGGCTTACAAATGCTCACATCCAACTTAGTAATAATAATAATAACTCTATTGCCCTTATGTATAATGTTCCTTCGAACCGCAGTCCTGGGTTCTGAACCATGGAGGCTCACAGTCACGACACCTCCCTCCCCAGGGAAGAAATGGGTGCAATCTTCCTTGCATTCATTTCTGTCCCAATATTACACTCGGTTACTGTCGAGTCGTAATGATCTGCGACTTTGCGTTGAGGGTGAAGGCTGTAATGCGACCTGACTCGCACTCATATCTGAATCTACAATAACCCTCGTAGGCGTACTGAAGCGTCCTTCGGCAGGCCCAGAGTGTAATTCCAGGATTTCCTCAGACATCTCCGGGCGTCCCCGAAGTTGCCTGGGACGTTGGAATATCGTAATGTCTTCGTCTGAAGTCCTAGCCTTGCCTTCCCTCGTAATTACTGTTTGCCTTATGCAAATATTTGGGCAATGCGACCTTGCATCATCAAACCATTTTTTGGCTGGAAACCCTAATTTAGGACAATCACAACAACAATTGCAACAATAGCACCATAAAATTATCCCAATTGTACCTGCCATAGTTAGTACAATATACTTATATACATTGAAATGTTTATACATCATCTGACTTTGTATGTCTTCTTCTTGTTTTCTTACCAAATCCTCCACCTCTTCTGTTTTGTGCGTGGCCCACTTTAAATCATTCACATGATTTAACAAATTATTCAGTGGCAGTTTATTAACCTCCGGTACCTGCTCTAACTTAATCTCACTACCAATCTGCTCGCAGCAGTCATAATTAAGTATCAAATCTGGCACTAAGTCCTTACTTCGGGTAGTGTTTATTTTACCTACCCCTTGTACCTTACTATGTGGGCTGCACAACGTACACCCTGGACTTAACACAACAATACCTGTGCCAGTTAATGCCATATCACTTGTAGTGTCCTTACACATGCAGGTGACCCTTGTCTCACCTGGAGACACATAAATATACCTGTTTTCCCTTATAGGTATCCACAGCAATCGCTGTACTGGTAGTACTCTCTTATCACAATTCTCCGGTACCTGGCTAACTCCACTGAGTATCTTCACTGCGCAACTGTCTTGCGAGTGAACCATATTAACAGGGAACTGAGCATGACACAACCTCCACGTGGCAGACACTACCTTACACTGCCTCACCTGTTCCCTATCTAATTGCGCAAATGTCTGCTTTTCTTTGTCCATCAATATATAGTCCTTGGCCTCTTGGATGTACACAAAATGGTGGGGATTACTCTTCATGTAAGTGGGGAATGGGATCATATGATACACACTATAAACCACTCTGTCTGTAAGGGGTGTCCTTATAACATACACAAGATAATTTTCACTTGTAAACACTTCCACTGTGGCCACCTTGTAGACTAGGTAACCGTAAGCTTACCTTAATTCAAATGGCAAGGATAACCCCTTTGGAAAATCCTCCTGGGCTTTCTTATAACTTTCTATGATGTCATCCGGTGATATTATCTGTACCTGGATAACTCCTACCTGTGCATTCATGATGCCTGACAGTACCACACTGTACTGCTCATACAGCTGTACAAGTAAACCTGAGCATGCCTGTTTAATGAGATTTCTAACTCTGCTTGCTCAAATGCTTCTGTAATCCGAAGCGTACTATTGGACAAATATGTCCTGATTTCATTTAAACCCTGAGTCAACCTCTGCTCGTTTGCTGTTACATCGTAGATGGTGCTGTTCATTGCTTGTAACGTGGACTTAACCACTAACATCTGTTCTTTAGTGACCTTAATCATTGAGAGTTGCTCTCTTTCTAACTCACTTATTTGTGACTCATACTTATCTGCATCATCCTGACTTAATGTTCCAAATAACGCTTTGGCTACTGAACCTACCTTACTGACATTTCACCAAAATTTATTTTTTATCTACTTCAAAATCCAAAGTCTCAGTCTCAAAAGACTTTGCTTCGCATCCTGGCTTAGGCATGCGGCTACACAATTATCAGCAGTGTCATACTAAGTTCAAAAACTTGCTCCCTTAACTTCGAGTTCTGTTACATAGAGACTCGGCTTCACATCCCACCTCGGAGATGTGGCTCTACCATGTCAGCTGTGCCGCAAACTGACATTCACTTTCTACTACCCTCGAGTTCTGCTGCTCAGAAACTCGGCTTCACAGATCGCCTCGGGAATGTGGTTACACTATCGCCGTTTGCATTTGACTGAATGCTCTCAAAATGTGCCTTTCATGGCTCGGTTTCTGTTTCATTTCATCTAAACTAAGCTCCGGTTTTCCCTACCCCTGTCCTAACGGGTGCGTATCCGCGACTACCCTAGGGGTGACGAGTCACATATAGGCTACACGCTCGCCATCGTGCAACCGTTTACTTACGAGCACCTCAGTGCCACCCGTCGAACCTCTGTTCGTCGTGGCCGAAATTTGAGGTTTTTACTTTTCGCTTTCTTAAAATGTGCCTCTTAGAGCACTTCTTCTCTACTCGCTATACACACGTATGCGTCCCTTAATAATTTGTACCTATAACACTGATTCACCCTTATGCCATTGTTCGGCTTCTATTTACTATGAACGGCAAGCTTCCGCGTTCCTTTGGTTCCTTCACAACACATGGCTCGATTACATAGAGCTACTCACCGGGATTCGCGCCTGCCTGACCAGTAGGTCAGCGAGGTCATCAGGCTACGCCTCTTTTCTGTCGCCTCTTACGACACAGCAGGCTCACTGTTGGGGGTATTCTAACACCAATGATCACGTGTCTAAACGTTCCAATGGTTCCCGCCACCCACACGGGGGTTTAGTTTCCTCAGGATGGCCGCTCCGGGGCCACTATGGACATCCCTGTATTTCGCCTTACATAACTCGTGTCTCCCGGTGCATTATCTAGGCTGCTCGCCTCTGTTGTCCGCTGTTCAAATATTATTGTGTGCCTACTGATAAACTACATTGACTCCATTCGCACACAATCTCTTACAGCTGTGTTAACCCTTAGCTGTCATTGTAGTCTACTAACCGTGTATATACGTCCTTACTCCTTAATCCGTTCTGTGCTGCTTCTGCACCCACCCGGGTTCTAAACCCGTTGGAGTCCTTTTACAAGTACATTTTCAACCGATTCTAATGCACCTTGACTCTTCGGCCTTTCTTACTAAGCAATAGGGTGCAATTTACCCCTGAAACGTCCACTACCTCATAAGGTCCTACAAATGGCGGACTCAGCTTTTTAGATCGTCCTCTTCGCAATGCATCATTACGCAAGAGTACCTTGTCACCAATTCGAAATGTGACTTCGCTCTGCTTTTTATCGTAATTAGCCTTTTCCAGTTCCTTACGCTCAACTAGCGTCCTCCTAGCGGCTTCATGATTCCTCCTGAGCTGTGACGTCAGCTCCTCTACCACGTTCTGATGTTCATTATAATCCACCTCAGGTGGCTTTTGCAATACACCTGGTATATTCGCCTTCCTTCCAAATATAAGCTCGTAGGGTGTAACCCTGTGCTAGTACTCTTGGTGGTATTATATACAAAGCTCGCTGTGGGCAGATACTTATCCCAGTCATTTTGTTCACTTGAGCAAACATAATGCCTCAGGTACTCTGCTAGTACCTTGTGAGATCTCTCTACGCTACCGTTGGATTGCGGTCTAAAAGCGCTTGTGTTTGTTTTCTTAATTCGCAGTTTCTTGCAAAGTGCCTTGAACACTTCGCTCATGAAGTTACTACCCTGGTCAGTGAGAATCTGCCCCGGTATCCCGTAAATGCTTATAACATTATTAATTAGCGTCCGTGCCACTGTTTCAGCCTCCTGATTCGGCATGGCACTAGCTACCAAGTACTTCGACAGTTGGTCCTGGCATGTCAAAATATACTTATTGCCAAGCTCTGTCACCGGAAGTGGACCCACCACATCCAGAGATACCTTCTCAAAGACCGTGCTAGGGGTGTCCGTAATTACCATTGGCGCTCTGACGTCTGGTCTAGTCCCCTTATTCTTTTGGCATGAAGGACACGAGCGTATATAACGCTCAATGTCACCTTTCATTCCCTTCCACTGTAATCGTTCACGTACCCTGGCGTACGTGCGGGCTATTCCCTGGTGTCCTCCAACCAAGGAATCATGACACTCCTTCAGGATGGCCAATTTCTCAGCCTCCTGCAACTCGGTTACCTCGGGTAAGCTGTCTTCGGGCGTGGACTCCTCTGCGTTAGCGTCCTCGGAGACCTCACTACCGTCTGCTTCAATTCCCTCTACCGTAGCGTCCTCGGGTTTTGAAGTCGTTGCTACCCTCCTACGAGTTTCCATATGAGTGGCCACGGCCGCCCTCTGCCGTATCTCGTGCCCAGTCGAGTTGATCACTCACGCTTGACACTGTACATCAGTGGGATTCCTGCTAAGAGCATCAGCATTGCAGTTCTGCTTGCCCTGCTTGTAAATGATTTCAAAATCGTACTCTGCCAATTTCAATCGGAACTTTAGCAGGCGTGACGACGGGTCTTGGACATTGAATACCCACTTCAGCGGCTTGTGATCTGTCACCACCGTGAAATGCCGTCCGAACAAATACGGCCTGAAATACTTTACACCCCAAACAATGCCTAATAATTCTTTTTCTGTGACGCTGTAATTTCTTTCTGCCTTATTAAGCGTCCTGCTTGCATATGCTACGGGGAGATCTTTACCCACGGGCCCTTGTGACAATACGGTCCCCACTGCTTCGTTGCTAGCATCTGTGGTAAGAACGAATGGCTTTTCAAAATCTGGGTACTGCAGAATAGGCTCTTCAATGAGTTTTTGCTTTAGCGTTTCGAACGCTTGTTCCTGTGCATCTCCCCACACGAAGGGAACGTCCTTCTTCACTAATTCATATAGTGGCTTCGCGATCTTACTATAATTGGGTATAAACCTCCTATAATACCCACTGAGTCCACAGAATTGCTTAATCTGGCGGCTCGTGGTAGGCCTCGGAAAATCCTTCACGGCCTGCACCTTTCGTGAGTCTGGTAAGACTCCCCCTTCAGTAATTACATGCCCTAAGAATGTCACTTCAGTCCTCAGGAACTCACACTTATCTGGCTGGAGCTTCAACGTATTTTCTCTCAGCCTTTGAAAAACATCTCTTAACTTAGCATTGTGCTCCTCTATTGAGCTACCATACACAATTATATCATCTAAATAGCACAGACACTGAATACCTGTCAATCCGGTAAGCACTGTATTCATCAGCCTTGTGAATGTGGCTGTCGCATCCTTCAACCCCATGGGCATCTTTGCAAATTCGTACTTGCGCCCTAATGCTGAAAAAGCTGTCTTGGGCCTGTCTTCAGGTTTTAATAACCCCTGATAATAACCGCTGCAAAGGTCAAGTGTACTGAAATACCTGGCCTTACCTAGAGCATCTAATAGCTCTGAGATGAGTGGGAGGGAATAACTAACCCCTATCGTTACTTCGTTCAATTTTCGGAAGTCAATCACAACTCTCCACTTTTGCTTACCTGACGCATCCATTTTCTTCGGTACTAACAACAATGGTGCATTCCAAGGGGATGTACTAGGTACAATAATTTCATCACCTAGCATCTTATCTATCTGCGCTTGTATTTCTCCCTTTTGAGCCTCCGGCAATCTATACGGCCGCACATTAATCGGGGGTTGATCCTGGGGCGTTGGGATCTCGTGACGTATAACTTCCGTGCATGTGAGCTTATCTCCCTCAAGGTGGAAGATGTCATTGTATTCCGCACAGATGGCGTATATACCCTCCTTATCTACCTGCGTGAGATGGTCTACACGCAACCCCACACCTGACACCAAAATTTTAGGTCTGTCGTGATATTTCTCTTATTACCTTTCCCACTCTTGAACCAACAGTCCTTGGTCCCATGTGACCACCGGTCACAAACATCGCACTGGCGTCGGCCTTTCATGGCCTTGCCTCCCGTGCGCCTACTCTGGCCCTGGCCTTTCATGGCCTCCTGACAATTTCGTTTTATGTGACCCTGCCGGCCACAGGTATAGCACGTCCGCCGGTCCACTTCTGCTTGTGGTACCTGGGCTGTCTGTCGGCAATTTTTTTGTACGTGCCCTTTCTTCCCACAACGGTAACAGGTTCTACTCCTGTCCGATTCCATGTGAGACTTCCCCCTTACCATGCGCACGGCTTCCGGCGCCACGGCTTCCTTATCTTTCTGCTTCTTTCGGCAATCGCGCTCTATGTGTCCCGGTTTTTTGCAATATCTACATATGATCTTACTTGGGGTGCCCCCTGTCTGTACTTTGGGTGTACTACCTAACGCGGTGCGTGCACCTCGGGTTCGTGCCTCCTTGCACTCCCGTGCGATGTGGCCTTCCCTGTTACAATTGTAACAGACCACCCTAACACTTGCTTGTGTTGGCTTAGTATGCCACCTTCGTGGTGCCTTCCTTTCCTGATAGGGTTTACCTGCTCTTACCCCTGAGCTATGTTTCATGTGCAACCCTTCTCGTGCCTTCTTTGAGAGTATTACCGCCTCTTCTTGCCTTGCCGTGGCTACCGCTTTCTCGAAAGTAATGGCCCCGTGGCCCTGGACCCTAGCTTGGATTCGCGGGTTACTTAACCCCTGTATGAAGCTAGCTACGCATATTTTTCTTGTGATTCTTAGCTGAGCTTCTCTATCCTCCCAGCTCTCTCCGTCGAGGACTGCTTCCCTGAATGCAGCTGACAGAGTCTCTACTTTATGCGCCCATGTCGCCACTGATTCCCTCGGATCCTGCGCTGTTTGAAACATCTGGCAAATATATAAGTCTAATGTGCCCTGAAATCCGTAGTATTCTCCTAATGCCTGCTTGGCAGCCTCCCAGGGATTTATATCTCTTCTGACTAACAACTTATCTCGGGCCTTGCCCGTGATTTTGGTCAGGATATACTTAAAGAACAGCTCTTGATCATCGTCTTTTACCATGCGAACAGCAGCGTCTACATTGGCCACAAACTCACGTAATCTGTCGGGCTGTGTTCCATCGAACTCCCGACCAATCAGGCGATGTCCTTCAGTCACTGATACAAAAGGCCCACTTGTACTTACCGTATCTACTTCTGCTAACCTCTCCTCTACCTGGTCACCGGTAGCTGCACTTGTCTGCCTTGCCATTATAATAAGGTTAGCTTACCTGGCGGCTACTTCTTCTTCTTTGTTGTCTCTGCTTACTGGATACTGCGGCTTATCGGTTCTCCCCTCTGCTGGCGGCACGACTCGCTACTGCACGGCTCCTTCTGCTTAGTAGGCTTCTTCTTCTCTCTTCTGCGTTGCGCGGCACTCGGTACGATTTACGCGGATGCGCGGACTGACAATCTTCTGTGTTGTCGCGGTCTATATCGGACAATCTTCTGCGTTGTCGCGGTCATTATCGGACAATCTTCTGCGTTGTCGCGGTCTTTATCGGACAATCTTCTGCGATGTCGCGACTCTCTCTTTATTCCGTAGTTGCTCTGTTCAGTGCGTCGAACTCGGGACCCCACATCTGACACCAAAATTTTAGGTCTGTCGTGACCTACCTGGCCTGTGAGACGCTCTGGCAGGTTGACAGCTCCTCCGACGATTTTCCCTTCTAGCCGAGCGGTATACTAGATAAGGGAACTTGAGGTTTCATAAACTGGTCCCGGAACTACCGGAATAAAAGATGATATTCCCTTGGACTACTGCCGATTTATTAAGCCCTTGGCAGTCGAAGTATATATACACTATATACAAATTATGTGAAGTTACTGCTGGAAGTGCACGCAGGTCTGTAATAGCGCTACTAAGTCTTACTGATACTTGACATCTAGCATGTCTCCGCGAGGCTGAATTCTGCTCGCGCGCGTTACGACGTTACTCTGGCAAGAACTGAGGCGTGAGAACTACTGTTACTCTGCCGCTCCACTACTCTGCGAGTCTCTGCGACTACTACTCTTGCTACTCTGTAATCACTCTCTGACAACTCTACGCTCGCCATTTTGGATACCATTATATCCAACTAGAGATGACCTCGAGTCCATCTCTCTCCTTCCACTGAGGCCTGGTCCATTCCATCCTCCCAGTGCCTAGCAAGTGCTGCTCCCTAAGCTAGCGGCTCCTGTCCGTACTCGTGTCTACGTGACATCCAAGGTTCAATTTCTGGCCTGGCTTGTGACTATGAATCACTCTCCCTACAATACAAAATTCTCGACCAAACGTACTCCTGTACTATCAATATTTACAGACCTCGGTACACATCCTGGCTCCAGCAGTCTTATTTCCTCCAGAAATACATCTCTGGCTTACAAATGCTCACATCCAACTTAGTAATAATAATAATAACTCTATTGCCCTTATGTATAATGTTCCTTCGAACCGCAGTCCTGGGTTCTGAACCATGGAGGCTCACAGTCACGACAGGAGTTATGACGTAGATATTAAAGAATATTACAATAAGGAGGTAAAGAGTATTAATATATGTAGATTAAGGCCGTGGAGCATGTCAGCTCATTGTTTAAATAGAAGTGTGGGGGGCGTAGAATTAAATTTTGGTGGATTCTTGAAGCCTGAAATTGCGTATCAGTTCAGAGTTGTATGAAACAGTGAGGGAGCAGCAAATAGAAGCTTACGCTTATAAACTAGGTAAAGACGGTGAACCGCTTATCGATATATAATTATATACTGTGTTAAAATGTGCGTAGTCTGCAGAAGTAAGTATTCTAAGAATAATGTATCTGAGAAAGTAATAACAGAAACGGTAAGTAACGTAATGAAAGAACTATTATGACAACCATAATAATAATAATGTAGAGATTCGTGAATGATTTAAGATGATGTGATACAATGAGAATAAAATTAACGAGTTGAAGAAGTAAGTATTGATATGCAGTAAAGAAATTTCATTTGAGAACAGCGAAGTCATCAGGGACTACCGTTGGAGAAATGTAGGAGTGGTTTAGAAGTGATGGATGGTAAGGCAGGGTCTGAAATAACCAACATATGATGGAAATAAGGAAGTATTAAATTATAGGACATCTGGTACTTGGAGATGGATGTGTGTGTAAGTATGTATGTGTGTGTGTGTGTAAATTACACATAAATGACGTGACTGAGGTAGTAAGTAAGGATGCCAGCGAGTTTTAATGCCGTTGAGCAATGAGGTTTCAGGTTGGTAAGTGGCCAAATGAAGTTATGGAGGAGGAAGGTTTCGGAGAAGTAAGTATGCCAGAGGAGATTAATAACTCTGAGCAGGAGGTTTTTGTGGTGTCTACGTGAATACGTGAAGTACTCGTAGATGTTGGGAGTTTTGAGGAGGTTTTTGTGGTGTCTACGTGAATACGTGAAGTACTCGTAGATGTTGGGAGTTTTGAGGAGGTTTTTGTGGTGTCTACGTGAATACGGGAAGTACTCGTAGATGTTGGGAGTTTTGAAGTATAAAAATAGCGAATGTATGCACACAAGGAAACAGAGTAATGAGGGAGTACACCCAAGAGACGATCCAAGTTATAGTTTCAAGATCTTAATACGCAAGTTTTAGAACACAGCCAAATATATTGCAAGGCTAAATACCCAGTTAAACCACTTGTAAATGTTACTGATGATGAGCGATAGTGAATTGATGGTGTGTTGTGTTGTTGTCCGGCACACATGAAAGTAATACTTATAATAATAATAATAATAATAATAATAATAATAATAATAATAATAATAATAATAATAATAATAATAATAATAATAAATGGTTGGCTTAATATTTATAAGTTATTGAAAGGAATTTGTTATAATTCGAAGTTAATTGAGTTAAAGGTGGTAGGATTCAAGGAAGAGAAAGAGGTAAATAAAAACGACTTATTCGGGAGAAATTTAAATTGAGTAGCGGTTTACCAGTAGTTTGAGAGAGAAAGCATTGAGGGCTACTGAACTCTGAAGTTATGTCAGAAGCGATGACAGTAATTAGATGAGGCGGAGAAGAATTGAGGGTGTTTTTCAAATAATAATGATTAAGATACAGTGTGTGAATATGATTTAGATTGGTGAGTAAGATTGTGTAGGATGGTTATAATAATAGTGTTAGATTAACAATAATGGTAACGCATTGAAATAATGTAAGGATATAAGGCTGGTAGGAGCGCAGGTAGTTGGCTAGATAGAGTGTACCACTATGTCGCTAAGTTGTCTAATTTTGATTCCATAAAGTTTTGTTTAAAATACATTTTTCTGTAAGTAGTGACTACTGGGAAGAGTAATGTTTTGTTGAAAGATGGTGTTACACAAGGCAGAAGACATATCTTATCCTCCGACTTGTAATTGCATTTTGTAAGAGCAAACACTTTGCGTGTGTATGCGTGTGCAATTATACAGTTGAAATGCTGTATGCCATAAAGGACACCCTTCGAGTGAAATAAGTTCAGACAAACTGGATAAGAAGAAACATTGAAAGAAATGACATATTAAATGTATTGTTGATCTGAAGATTTGAGTGTATTGTGTATATTTATTGAAGTGTTGTGTAATTGTTTTCAGGGGATGAGTCATTCTCAAAATTGGGAATTTATTCGTCGACTCATGGGGGCGATTGTGGTGTTTGTGCACCACACCCAAAACAATTGAACTAAGAGTACTATATTGATGTGCAATTGCAACGATAGTGCATGTATATATTTATTGTGTTTAAGGGTAATATAAAATCATATGTTCATTTTCATCCATTCTTGTAATTAGACGTCGACCCGAGATTTCAAACCGTAAATTTACAACCCCTCCCCCAATAAATATATTTCTTGAGCTCACTTGTGGAACTAACAACTGACAATAGATACCGCTTGAACCGTCATAAACCGCTTATGAAGAGGCAGGAAGAATGGAAAGGGAGCCACAACCAGGAGTGACCCTCGGTAGCCAACAGGCTAAGTCTAAAAGATGTCGGAACAATGGACCCTACAGCTTTTTAGAATAAATTGTTTTACGACGAGAAAACTGCAACCTTGTGATTTTTTAAGGAAGATACCGCTATATGACACCAATATGGAAGTGTGTCACTGGGGGAGAGACCTTCACCCCAATATAGCCACTTGGTGCTTGATAAAGGACTTACTTCGGCCAATAAGAAAGGAGCGTCACTTTCTGTAGACAATACTTTGATATTGCAATTGGCAGATCCCCTACTGCTGGTGGGAGATATAATTGCCATATATAAGCCGGAACAGAGCTGTATGGAGAGGAAGAATATTATTATGTTTTCACTTGAAAGCACTTGGACCTCACTTGTTGAGATTCAACTACAATATTTCATAAAGTTCAACTAGTAAACTCAGTGGAGATCTAGCTAGGATATTTCCAGCATTGCGCTGAATATCGAAGACGAGTGAAACCATTCCATTCACTCAGCTAGGCGGCAGTATCTGTGCAATTAGTGGGCAGATAGCTTTATCAGGTAGGATTGGTACTGGGAACCATGGAAGACTACGCGAGATGTCTACTTCAGGAACGAGATACCTCCGCCAACATCGCACATGAAGATCTACAACCCGGTGAGCTCATGCATATTTGTCAATTGCAAGTCGAACGTAAATACTATTAACTTGAATAATTTAAAGAAATAACTTCCCCTTTTTATTTTATCTGTTTGAAAGGTCGCAAGACGTCATTCATCTCATCCTGTGTTCTTAATAAATTAATTTTTAACTTCTATGACTTTCAGTCAATATTTACCCAATGCTAGACTTCCCAGAGGTCAAGATAATAGAATAAGGTGTTTTACAGCTAGCCTTTGTTGCCCCTCCCCCGAAAGTAAAGAATCTCAATTTAATAAATATAAATTTATCTCACAACCGTCTGTTGGAGATTGGCGCCCTATTAACCGAGCTATTTACTACACTCATTTTATATCACGAGCTACGAAACGTTACAACATGTCACCCAAGCATGGGCCAAGCTGTGCACTAGCCGCGAAACGTTACAAGATGTTCTGCTGCACCTAGTTGCTTCATGGAGCTTGGAGGCGGTGATTCTCATATATCTGAGTTCATGCCAAGCTGGATCATTATGTTGTTTCAAAGTTTGCCTTTCTGCCAACTTAATAGACTCGAAGTCCATGTTCTCTTTTGCAAATGTGAGAAAAGTATCACTATCTCCACCTCTTTCTGCAAATTTAATCGCAAGTTAGTGCAATGACAGCTTCTTGATGCAGTCACTTTCAGTGAAATACCTGCACAGTTGGTTTTCAATTGTAAGCTCTTTACCTGCAACAACTACAGCATTTAAGAAGCTGCCATTAGAGGAACTACTGTCAGTTGTTACCTCAGTACATTGCTTCTTTTTACCCAAGTCCTTTGCAGTGATAAATTTCTTCGATGTCCCATCAGCAGATAGCTCTGTTTTTTTTCAGTAGCACTTCACAGATGTCGTGGCTTTCTCCTCACTTCGACGATGCACCCACATCAGAAATGCTATTGCATGTTTACAACCACCTGTATGGAAAGAAATCAAAATGACAGCACCTATGGATTTACATATAAATGGGCAAAGGGAGAGAAACCCATAGGCTGTGTTTGTATATTGAAAATAATAACAATAAAATTATAATGTACGAAATGATGAAATAATAAGATAATAATACAAATAATAGTATGACAGAATTTTATATTTTCGTCTTTGGTGGTTTTATGTAGGCCTACATACTGTAGGCTATCTTCTTTTTTCTGTTTATATTATAATTTTTCAAACTTAAGATTACCAGTACTTGCAATTATTATTGTTATCATTTTATTTTCCTCGAAAGGGTCTACTCCTTAGCCTAAGAGTTAAAATTTTTAGGCCTAAATATGCTGTTTACCTAGTTTATATAGGCTACTCACCAGATGATGCAGCACAGTCATGGAATTCTACACTATCTATGCAGTACTGTTCCTCATCTACAATTAGTGTGACAGTATAATTTTTGGATCTGACCTTGTGCTCAGGACATATTTTGCATTTTACTATGCATTTCCCACTTTGTCGCTTCACTTGAACATACCCTATAGCGCTGTCACCATAATTTTCTCTGCCAGCAATGTAACAATATTATATTTTATTGTACAATATAGATGCAAGGAAATTAACTGAAGTTACTTAATGTTTCCTTTTCATTGGCCTTTGGAGGGGGAAGGCAGTTCCCCCAACTAAAAATCTACCTATTTTCAAGATTGATAGATTATAGAAGCATTTATTTTTGAAATTGTACAATAATTGTACTCCTAAGCATAAGAGTTATGTTTAATGAGTTTTTAGGCCTAAATTTGCGTTTTTTATGTTAGTTTTAGGCCCGTCTTGATCCGTACCATACCTTGGTAATGGTGAAAATTGATTGTATTTTCTAACATGTGAACCAATCTAGAAAGAAATATGGGAAATGGGACTTAAGTGATATGTTTCTTTTCACGTTCCTTGTTATCCTAACACTAAGAGTTACAGAACGTATCTACAAGATCCCACTTACCTATTTGCTTTTGATCCGCGAATTTCTGGAGCCACAAAACAGTCATTAGTTTTCAAGAATGATGCTACCATGATGGCATCCACACATGGTAGATTGTCAGACTGTGCTCTTTTAAAGCCTTCTTCTGTCATTTTGAAATCAATTGTGTTTTTTTTTCGAAATCACGAATAATGATTATTCGTCTTTTAGTAGCAGCAGATGCACGATGGCTGGCGAAGCTTCATGCGGTGCTAAACGGTGACGTCACATCCCGCCGCTTACGTCACAGGACGTTTTACTCGCCTTGCGGAAAGAGACTTTTAAATATTTTTTTAATGATAGAAAACAAAGCAACTTATCACAATGCAATATGGTTCCATACTATTTAATGGGTGTACTTTTCAAAAAAAATTTTTTTTTGAAAATTACGCATGTTCTCAATTGCGGGTGGGTAGGCAACCCATTTTACAGTTCCGTGTTGAATCGGAACACGCTGTACATTCGAAGCACTTAGTTTTATTTAAAGGAAAATTTCATTGTTTACTTTTGTAATCAATAGTCTCCATATGGAACGCAATTCACTGTATGTAACCGTGATCACATAGTCGTAATTTCAAATAGACCTATACGTGAGAATATCAGTTTCTCGAAGAAAGTACGTTTATACACCTACATCGTTAGAGATGAATTACTATAACATGTCTTTTAGCTACTGGAGCTTTTGAAGACGCCAGGATGACAGAATTTTACTCTGAAGGGGATATTGATGGTAAATCTGCTGACGCGGCTCCCTCACATTTAAGCACCCTCAAACGCCATGTAACTGCGTCGGGATTTATCTCGCAATCTTCCATACATTGGCGAGGATGTTACCTCTGCGTCACAGAGCCAGGGAATGTGTGAGGGAGAGATATCAATGAAAGAGACTCGTAATTATTTGATACGTTGCAATTGCAAATGAGTAATAAATTATCAGCACCAGAGAATGCTTCAGTAGATAATTTGACTTCCAGAAGAAAACGCAAAGAAAAAGAAATTCAAATTATCCGCAAATCTTTGCAGAATGATCATTTTTAGGAGCTGAACACCTCGATTAATGATCCGTGATGAGTGGAAGAAAATAATGTTATCGCGAAGATAGGCACAGTATTACATATGCCAAATATGAAACACAAAATTCCACAATACGAAAACATAGTGTGTCCGCTGGCCGAAGGTTTCGGGGAGCCACCGGTTTCAAATGACCCTTCCGAGACCCTCTTCCAGTTAACACACATGTATGGGGGACGATACATTCATAGGTTGGTGTAGCACAAAAGTCTGCACTCGGGGGTGTCGGGAATTAGTGAGGTTCGATCTTTAACCAGCTCAGAGGAATGCATCGATAACAAAACTAAACAAGAAAAGAGAGGTCAGTCTTAGGTTAAAATCACAAATAAATTTTATTCAGAATAGATCCCTAGCCTAGCATGAGAGTTGCAAACGGCTAGTCCGATACTATTCTACCCTGAAAGAATTATAAAAAAAAGTCCTAAACAAGGTCTAAATTGCTCTCATGGTCCTAATAAAAAATTCGACAAAATGAACAAGCTAAGATAATGGCACGTAAGATCGGCCCTAAGCAATTACTTCAGTTATCACATCACCAATTAGTGGTCGACTAATCATGTGAAAAGGTATCAAAATGTATCTACAATAGCTTAGCAGTATCTAAGAGTTAACGTTTGGTCCAGAAAATAGTTTATTTTTAATGTTTATAAATTGTATTTAGGTTCAGGGGGAATTATAAGATTTGTTAGTTTTCAAAACCCTATTTTTGATTATTCTTAGAGTTTCACACAATTATTTATTCCTGACAGTATTGTTGTTCAGTTTATGGACCTTTAAAAGCGTTCAGTATATTCAGGTAACATTTGTATCCAACTTAAGCAAATAACTCAATAGTTCAATAATTTACGAGACACCCTGTGTCTTCACCAATATTTCATCACACTTATTAGACATCCTATGTCTTCACCAATTATTTTACTCTTAATTCGGATCCATTGATCCAGGCGCTTTCGGTTTTGGTACGACTTTAGTCAGTTCATTACCACCGATATAATCACAATAACAATGTCGGAGGTATTCATCCACCGTCACGACTCATATAATACTCTTAATTTACAAAAGTGTGGAATCCTAATTGATACACGTTTGAATTACTGGTAATAAAGATTATGTGTACAAAAAACACATCCTGACAACGCTTTAAATAACATAAAGGTTTCTGATACAAGTTAACTGTGTGTGAGCGTTTATAAAATTACCTCTTCCCTGAATAAATCGAACCTGCGTTCATTTGGTTACAAAATACAATTTCATTCATTGCCTGTGTGGCTTCTATTAAAGAAATAAACCTGTTTTCAAGTATTGATCTGGCCAATAAATGTGAATAACGGAACTCTGCATTCCACTTGTAATAATGTCAAGAATCTCACAGCCTTCTAAAACAAAATATTAATCCACTGCCTAGAATCGAGTGTGCTGTGTAGTGAACTTGGCTCGTAACCTTGGCCTCGATTTAACATTGTCAAACTAGTTTATTTGTCATCAGCCTGACAAAAATAAAAGTTGATAATACCTGTTTTTAAATGTTACGAATGAGCATTGAAAATCCAGCCTTCCTGGCTTCTATAAATGTTTAATAAAACTTAAATTTTCCACACGCGTCTTATAATTAGCTACCTGCATTGTGCACTAAATAAATGAAACCAAAATAAACTAAGTCTACTGTTTTCCACTCTACAATACGCTATAAATATTTGATCTGACTTACAGATTCAGCGTCGCTTGGTTCGAGTCCCGCCATGAGATGTTGTATGCGGTCTCGTGTATGGCTTAGGTTACCATTTCATTGTGTCTGGACATCCTCCGTCGCCAATTCCCCACGCATGATTTAGCAATCACATGCCATCGCGCGGTTGGAGTTGTATCTGAAGATCTGCTGGTTTATCATTATTGCGATGTTAGCGTTGGTAAAAATGTAGCACATAATTAAATAAAACTGTCGCGCACTGCAGCTAATATGCGGTAAAAAATTGCCCATTTTCACTCCGCCACTGGCTCTAGTTTCCGTCGCTTGTGCGACACTCACTAGTGACTTGCACTGATATTTACACAAGAAAATATTAACAAAAAATTAATCAAAATCACTGCCCATCCGGAAAATAAAGATTGTACTTGTAGATTTTTATAAAGTTAGTTATAAAGTTAGTTAAATACAAAGTTTGTAGAACACTGAAACATGTGTGTGTGCGTGAGAATGAGACCATGCGGTCGCAAAGTTTTCTTCGCACAAGTCCTTCATTTCACCTCGGATAATAATAAAAATATTTTACAGTTTTCGTAGTGGTGAATGTCTTCAATCGTTCAATTATTACACAATGCCATGATGCCTATCCATAAGAAAGTTATTCGTAGATTTTTCCTGCCACATGGTTTCCTTTCACTTGTACTCCATCATGCACATGTTGTCTCTTCCACAGACGAATAGGAACTGGTGTTACCAAATATGGCATGCTCTCGGTACATGAGCTGGCCGCGTAAATTGATAGTTTCTTCGATTTACGAAGTATGCTGTACTTCAAATATGCAGAATTACTTAGTTATAATTATTGTAGATTTTTGGAATGTGAAAAATAAGTAAAAATATAATCATAAGCGATATTGCTTCAGCTTCTTCCCGCCGCTCGCAGGGTATGTTCAATTACATTTCAGCATAAGTTTTAGTCTCTGTTGTCTGAGCAAACATGCGACAACGGGCGCAATAGGTTATGAAGCTATGGAGTTTTAACTATTTTCCGCTCTTTCATACATTTTACGCCATTTCAGAAAAGCAAAATAAAAATTGTTATTTGATAGTGGAGAGAATATTTACTGATTAATGTCTACTATTAAAATAAAAGGCGTTTATTTACTTGGTGATGTGAATCTTACTAATATAGGCCTATGTAAGTCTACTAAAACAGTATCCACACCTGTTATCAAACATCTAAATTCAGTCACAAACCAAGCCTTAAACATGGCATCCTCAAACTTTCGGCACTAAGTAAATAGAGGGATCGCTTGCTTTAAAAACAATATTGTCGAAATCAAAAATCTGTTAGAGCCGCTATGTCTCCTCATTTATTTGGTTTTGCCCAGAGATCTAAAACTTGATTCCCGTCCTGATACCACGTAAATATTCCAACCTGCTGTCACCGGGATCCGAACCCCGTCCGTCTATGTCACTACACCATTACCCTTCCCTTTCAACGCATGAATATATTCATATCCCGAGGGTAACGTGCCAACACACAATGGTCTTTGCCCACGTTACCCCTTAGAACATGCAACGAGGAAACATTAGACTATACATCTTTCAGGTGGTATAGTCCCTCCCCCAACCCACGTATTTCACGACTGAGTGGCCATTTTGCAAACCCCACTAAATACCATCTGTGGACAATGGTAAATTTCATTAGTGTTTAATATTTTGTCCTGAGTTTATTTGTTATTTGTTTCAAATATTGCTCCTTTGACATGCAAGAAGTTCTTATTGAAGCAAACCAACAAAACAAATCAATCAACTTCATTCACGTATGACAATTGGCAGGGTTTGCAACTGGGCTACTCGATTACACAACATACATTTTGCCCTCGGAATGAAGTACGAGGTTATGAATAAGTTCCGTATGGTTAGTTGAAATATGATATTTTTATTGTACACCACATCGATTGCAAACTTTATGAGAGTTTCTCAAAATCAGCGACACAAAGGTTAAAGAGATTTTATTGACACCCAAATACGAGAGATGCAAGATATAGTTTTACTCAACTCATTAAATAGGCCTAGTACTGAAAATGATGCATTGAATACCTGTAAGTCAGGAAATTACAAAGACGAGTATGAAGAAATTGCAAATAATATTTCAAGAGGTTTCATTATGGTGTTTGAAGCCATTTTCAGTGTTGCCTTAATAAACGAAAGTTTGGTGCTTTTCAGTCGGTCCACACGATTGTACACAATTGAGATGGGTTATACCCTAATGATGAAAAAAATACATGAGATTAATGGCTGACCAGTTTCGATCGTCGAGCGATCATCATCATATCCTTTAAGGCTATGAAATATATGAGTGAAAGTATTTACAATATGTAGACTACACTTATTTAGTTGCAGTATTAGTTAAGATAATACAACTCGTCAATATTTGTTAGTTATGGTCTATGTGGTATTGTTATCTCCCGGTGTCGGTTCAAGGCAAAACCGTACTGGACATTCAACCTCAGTTCAACCTGGTCAGCAACAACCATGCTGCCTTATTATAAAAAGCAGTGGACTCAGGTGTGAGGGGTCAGCCAGTCACTGCAGAGACGAAAGTCTGAGAGTTTGAGGTCGTTTGCCTACAGATTGGGAGATCGGGCAAGTTGGGTCCGAACGCTCTTTGACCAACGGCCACAGAGCTGAGCCGGTGCTTAAGAGCACCAGCTGAGAAAACAGGTGAGAACCAATATTTCTATTTCCTTTCAGGATTGCATTATCAATTAATCCTTGTATCCATGTGGCGGATTCCTTTGCTTCCTTAAGGAATAAACTGGGAGTTAAGCATTCAATCTATTTCATTGAGGAGCATTCCTGATTCATGAATTTCTTCCCACTCCCATTTCGTTGTGTAATAGGGGTGTGCTGTAATCGCTATCAGAAGCTACGATAACGATCCTGGTACTTGATCTTGGAGAACCCCTGATAGGCCTATGGCTTAAGTCCGTGGCATCAGGTGGGGACACAACAGTATTTTGTTAAGATACTGGAATTGGTGATTGACTTCCAAAATTTGCTTGTTTAGAGTGACTATGCTTCATTGATTATGAGAAAGCAATCGATCGAATACAACACACTAAATTGATAGAACTCCCTCAACGTGTTGGTCTTTGATAATAATGATGCTAGAATTAATGCCAACCTCTATTGGAATCAATGTGCGACAATTCGGGTAGATGGCAAGTTGTCTGATGAAGTCAAAATCCGGCGTGGCGTTTGGTGCATTCTTGGAATACACGGTACCAGAGATTATAATTTTCAATGCTTTTGCATGTTCTTTCCTTCCTCTTTGTCAAACACCAACAGTGATCTTCTGTTTTCTCTTAGGGGTTCAGGTCGCTTATATCTTTTATGAGTCTGTTCCAGATATATATTCTATGACCCATCTAGCGTCATATAGCAGCGAATATCTGAAGCTCTTCAATTCTTCCTGGTGCAAGAGGAATTCCATATCCATCTGGCTACCAGATTTTACTGCCATCGCCAGCTATTTTCTCCTTGAGCAAGAGGACTACGTCTACTCTTTTACTCACCATGCTGTGCTAGTATCATCTGTTATCAACTCTTTGAAGACCGGCTCAGCAAGAGATCAATTTTTTGTTTTAAAGTTGGCAATGTTTATATGTTCTCCTTTTGTCTCCTACCCCCCACTCTTTTCCCCTTCCTTGGTCCCTCCGTGCTCCGTTGAGCAGGTCTCACTTCGCAATCGGCAGTTGACTCGGTCAGTCAAAGCTCCTCTCGAGCTAGTCTCCTCAACCCAAGAGGCAAACTCTCTTCTACGCCATGTTGGCAAAGTAGTTATCGTCAAAGGGAACTTCATCTTCTACATGAAATCAAGATAAGTACCATCTTAAAGTTTTAACCTCATCTTCATGGTTTTAACTTTCACGTGCTTTTAAGGATGTTTTATAGACAGTGTGCGATTGCTTATTTTGGGGCAAAAATCATTCTTCGTGGGATTTGCCATGTTGAGCCTTTGTTTGTATAAGCCAACCTTACTAAAACAGAGCTTTTCTTAAGCTATTCAAATGAGAAATCCTCTCACTACGTGGGATATTATCTAAATATCCGCTGTCTATAATTCACCGAGCTAGTTCCTCCGTTGGATTTACATTAGCCCCATTTTTTCTACTGAGATCGTTCTGGAACCTTCTAGATTCTGTATTTTATCTACAAGTCCTGCCGTTATGAAATCTTCACTCACTTGTGAAAATGCTACTAAAAATTGAAGAATCTCACTTCGGAATTAAAGCTAAATAGCGAATTTACTTCCTCCGTTGGACATTTTATGGCGCATTTAATTGCAATCTACCATTTTCTCCAGCAATAGTCTTTTGTTCATCTAGTGCAACTAGTCATCTTTTTTCAAATTGAAACAACTTTCTTTGCCATAAACTCTCGTGTTTCTGCAGTGAACTTTTCATATATTTCAACGAACTATAGTGAAAACTAGTGATTGCTCAACTTTTCTACCGCGTCGCGATCGTCCGTTTATATTTAAATAAGGCCATGAACATTTTTCCTCAATCCCCTATTTCTCTTTCCTAAGCCTCCTACTAACAATTCGTAATAAATTTTTCAATTTAGGTCTGCTTCAATAAGGTGTCACTCTGCGAAGTGCCCTTCCATTTTTCTTGTTTATCATTAAGTAATTGCTGTATAATTACGTGTTTTATACACGGTTTAAGTTTACATTGTTTTTTCTGTATTATCAGGAAAACCAATATTTTCAACTCTTGAGTGAGTTATTTTAGGTCTCACGAAATGGAAACTGACCCATTTGGCTCGTGATTCCTAATTAAACATAGGAAGTCCAGAACCTTCCTTTTGATTACTTACTTAGGTTTCACAGTAAGTGACCTGCCCTCCTTTGTATAATTCTCATAAAGTAATCCTGTTTAAATATAAGAAGTTGTAGGAACTTCTATTGTATGCTTTATGTTTTCCTTATAGTTAGCTTTAAAGTTGTTATTCTCTCTAGAATATTCTTTCAGAAATTTCTTATAGTACACTCCTTGTACTCTTGTAAATGTTTAAACTTTAATCATTTCATTTGGTCCTTTTTCAAATCTTAAAAAGATTTTAATACCAGGTTTAAAACCTTAAGAATTGTTATTTGCCTGGAGCAATTTCTGAATGTTGTCGGAGGTCTGCGACCTCAAATTGTTAATAAGATTGGAAAATATTTACTTGTTAAAAATATTAATTTCTCCTGAATTGTTAAATAAATTAAATATTTGTTTTTGGATTCATAATTTCGAAAATACAACGGTTAAGCAAGATCCTAACTTCCCTGACTCTTCCCAAGTGCATGCCATCGTTAATACAGAACAAATCTACTACTATTTGTCTGGCCAGACCATCACCCTTCCCCATAGTACTTTTATGCATGCTTGGGAGGAAATATACTAAAGCCTCTCTCTTGCAAACCGCCCAAGTCCTAGCTGCGGTTCTCGTTAGCCTCGACCAAGCTCGTACCTACTTTAGGTATCAGAGAGTTAATTTCCAGTGGCAACTGCTTCTAAGGGTATTTAAAGTTAAACTTATTAATTTTGTGGGACTCTCCTCCTATTTTTCTATCCTTTTTCTCCAATCCAAAATCTACTTCCTTTTCTTAATCATCTTCCCTTGGTGGGTGGGTTATTCCTCAGCCAATAAACTACCCAGCGTTCAACAAGGTTGGGTAGGCTACTATCTCCAGTGCTCATCAACTTATATTCATAAACAATCATATCTGAAGCCTTGGATGGGTTTCATGAAGGCACTGTCTTCAACGGCACAGTCATCAATAATTTACGATAGGCAGATGACACAGTTCTGATTGCCGGAAGCATTGAAGACCTCAAAACACTAGGCTACTGTATCGCGTGCACGTAGTTAGCAAAAATTATGCCTTGAGAATGAACATTAGGAAAACAAAATTCATGGTTGTCAGTAAGGAAGCAATGGCATTATCGGTTGCTGGTGCAGTCATTGAGCGGATCCATTGTTATAAATATTTGGGGTGCTACCTGAATGACAAATGGGAATGTAGCCTGGAAATCACAGCTCGAATTCAACAAGCCAGGAGTATCTTTATTTGAATGAAGAATCTGCTGTGTCAAAGAGATTTTAGTCTGAGAACGAGAATCTGAGTCCTCAGGATTTACGTAATTGCCGTTTTAATATATGGTCATGAGGGATGGACGTTAACTAAAACCTAAGAGAGGAAGTTGGAAGCGTTTGAAATGTGGATGTATCGTCGGATGCTTCGTATACCATGGACCGATAAGGTGAGAAACACCGAGGGGCTAGATCGGTTGGGCAAGAAGGAGATACTCTACAATATCAAGGGATAGAAACTGAAATATTTTGGTCATATGACTCGTAACTCCAAGTATCGCCTCCAACATCTCATCATAGAACGCAAAATAGAGAGACGACGCGGACCAGGAAGGAGAGGATCTCCTGGCATAAAAGTTTGCGAGAATGGTTTGACCTTGCTTCAGCATCTCTGTTTCAAACAGCAACATGAAAGGAAAGGCTAGCAGTGGTGTTCGCCTATCTCGGTCACGGAGGCGGAAAGTAAAGAAGAAGAAGAATAGTGACTATGTGATTATTGTTAAATGGTCAATTCAGATGGTATTGTGTAGGCTACTTATCGGGATGGGACTTGCGTGATCCTGGAGAGAGTAGTTAACTTCGTCACTACCTACTATCTACTACTACTAATTGGCAGTAATTAGTGGCAAAATTAACTACTCTCTCCAGGACCTTCAGTACAATCCAGGTAAGTACAATATGATTTGACCATTTAACAATAGTCACATAGTCACTCTAAACAAGCAAATTTTGGAAGTCAATCACCAATTCCAGTATCTTAATAAAATACCACATAGACCATAACCAACACATATTGACGAGTTGTATTGTCTTAACTAATACTGCAACTAAATAAGTGTACATATTGTAAATACTTTCACCCATACATTTCATAGCCTAAGTTAGCTTGCCACGGTGGGTGAGTGGATAGCGTGTCGGTCTACTAACCCCAAGATAGCAGGTTCGCCCCTGACCGTGGTAAGTGATTTTTGAAAGGCGGCAAAAATACGATACGCATGTCATACGATGTTGGCATGTCAAAGAACCCATTTGAATTCAGTAGGCCGAGTTCATAATGGCAAAATTAATCTCGGGAGTTTCCGCCAACACAAAGTTCCTCATTTCTCTACTAGAAAGCGCTATAGTGTTCTAGGAGATTAGATATCTGACATCTAACCTCCTTGACTTTCATAGTTAAGGAACAACGAAATTCGACATGCAAGCTACCCTCTGGGTGTCAAATAGCAAAGCTTGCACCCGGCATCCGAGGCCATACGATATTATATTATTATTATTATTATTATTGTAGCCTAAGTTTAATAGATCTGATGATGATAGCTTGACGATCGAAACTGGTCAGCCAAGTGTATTTATTAATCTCACGTACTTGTCTTCCAGGATTAGGGAATTAACCATCTCATTTGCGTACAATCGTGTTGACCGACTAAAAAGCATCAAACTTTCGTTCAAGAGGTTTCCAATAAATTAAATGCTATAGCCTACGTCATAAAAATTGCATTTCAATGATTTCCTTCAAATCGTTCACCTTCAGAGCCTTGGGGAAACAAATGATGAATACGGCGAATGTTTCCATCAGGACAATATAGTGGGGAGTGGGGAGCTTTTTGAGGGTCGATGAAGCTGCAGCTTATTGGCAGAAAGTTGTTTTTGTTTATGGCACTTCTGAAAGTTAAGTTACGATTAAAACTATCGTTCTAAACCTCTCCTTGAGTGAAATAAATCTCTTTCCAAGGTTTGAAGATTATTTATTATCATAAGTATGCAGAATCTTTTGCTTGTGAAAATGGCATGTGATAAAGGATTTGATTTTCAGATCCGTTTTCAACATAGTTATGACAACAGAATTCGTATAATGTAACTCAGAGGGCAGAAAATTATTAAAGCTGAGTGTCGTAATTGTTTCCATTTAGACCAGCTACTGTACTACGCGAAGAAGACATATTCTTCCATTTGTGAACATTTTGTTACTGTGGATGTTTTCTTCTTTTCAGGCAATAGTAATTTTCCGATATTTGAGCATAGCATGTATTAAAGCTGTTTCAAAGTTATGGTGCCACCTTTTCAGGGAAGCCGCCAATCAAAATCATCATCTAGTTTTGTTAGAAAGGTGGTGCTGATTAAATGTATTACAAGTCCGGAAGGAGCCTGGGCCCATGGCGCGTTAATCAGCTTAATAGCACTGGTCGTTGAGAACTTTTCTCAGCGTATCCTAGTTGTTTGGACTTGTTGGAAGCAAGCTCTTGATGGTTTTGATCAGATGCTGTTCCTAATACCACGTGATTTCACAGGTGAAAATTTAACTTTGCAGTCACCGGGATGCGTACCTCGGCCGGATGAAAGGCCACTGCACCAAATTCTGAATTAAGTAAGGAAAGGGAGCACCTAAATAACTTGTCGGTCTTTCGTTAGTGCGTCGAGGCTCTGTAAGTAGTGAATGCTTTATTGCTGTCTCGCTTACGTTATGGTTGGATAATGTGGATTGAGGAGCGTTAATGGCGAAAAAAATGCTGTTTTATCAAGCCTGCTATGTCATCCAACCCAGGACATTTAATCACATTATCTCAGCAAGAGGAGGACTTCCAATTTACCCCCTCATCTCTTAGGACTGTAAATGTGTAGCCTAGTTTTATTTCAGGGCTAACAACTAATTAAACACGCATTTTCATGCCATTTACCACAGTAGCATTGACGACAATCACTAACAAAATTTCAACAAGCAGTTCCGTGAAGAACTATACAGCCTAATTTCATATATCCTACTTATGTTAATTGCCTCTATCAATATACAAAATTTCAGTTTGATTGCTGTAATACATTATTTTGTAGATATTGAGAACCGTTAAAATATTTCGTATGGTCGCCATTTTGGATTTTTATATATGTAGATCTTAAGAGTTATGTACTATTAGATGACGATTTTTGCGTAGGTTCATTATTCAAACGATCACTTCGATCGCATGATTAATACACGAGAAATAGAAACTTAATTTTAAAAATTGCGCACAATCGCCATCTTGAGGTTATGTGAACAATTGAACTGAAATAGATGCCAGTGCATTCCAATGTGTAGAAACATTTAGGCTACTGTACCATATTTCACTGCGCTCAGATGGTTAAATCGCGACAAACGTCTATTTCAAAGTTTCAACTTCGCTTGACCACCATGTTTGTTTTGTAGTTAACAGGTTTTAGAGTGCTCCATAGGTGAAGTTTTACTAGCTTCATTTATCACCGTACTAAATTTCAGGGTGATATTAGTAATAGTTTCGGAGATATGGAATGGCGGTGAAATATTTCGCACAGCCGCCATGTTGAATTGGTGAGACGTAATATAATTTAAAGGGCATGGTCGGGGTTGGCCAAAAAAGTACTATGACCTTACCATGTTTCATTGAAATCGCTCCAGGCGTTCTATGTTATTAGGGGGTGACACACATACAAACACATACGCACACACTTACACACGGACAAAAAGTGATCTCATAAGTCTATTTTTTTTTTCATAAAATGAAAATAGACTAAAAATTGAAATGAGGTATATTTGGTGATATCTCACATTATCCAAGATAAACACGAAGTTCCAGATGAAAATTCAAATTTCAATACTTACTTTATTTATGGAGATATCGTTATAGTGGCTTAACTAAAGATCTGTACATTTTCCCATTTGACCTCAGAGTACTGATGGAAAATATTCTTCGTTGCTTGATTAAATCCACACTTCTCTATCGTTTTCCTTGGCAACGTGGGACTACATAATCCGGTGTGCCATTTTCCGAATATATTATCGTGTTGGAAGCCATTTTTCAGTGTTGTCTTAGTATTCGAAATCAATGCTCTTCAGTCGGTCCGCACGGTTGCACCCAATTGCAATGGGTGTTTCCCTTAGCCTGAAAAATATTAAATAAATTAAATTAATAAATTAATAAATAAATTCACTTGGATGACCAGTTGCGATTCTCAAGAGATCATCATCAGATCCTTTGCACATGGGGTATTAAATCTATGTTTACAAGTACTGTATGTACATGATGGTATTTTTAATATGCACGTCTACTTAGTTACAGCAGTTATTATAAAATTGCGCAACTTGACAAAAATAAAATAGTTATATGTAATTTTTTGTTAAGATATTGCTTGTTTAGTGTGATATCTGTGATTGTTAGTGAATGGTCAAGTTGGAACTGAATATGAAATTAGCTTCTTGTTTGAGCGATGTGGCTTCGGTTCTCGCGCAACTGCCAACACTTCCACTGGTTACACAGAACTCGATGGAATTCCCTTGTGCCCGCTGCTATATACCTTCTTATCTCTTTCCTCTTTTTGGGCTTTTATTGCTTTCTTGCTCGTCTATGTTCGTCTCACAATTGTGCTGGCCAAATCTGGATTTTCCTGAATATTGTGTATGTTTCTGTATTCTTGACATCTTCAACTATTAAAGACCAGTTTTCATTCTCGCCACCCTTATAGAGGAGGGCTGTTTAACATATGCGTGACTAGAGTGAAAATTGATTCCACAAGCATGACATTTTGTGGTATGTCACTGTTGCAGTAATTATCGCCTAGCTTCACAGGACAGAAAAAGATACAGTCAGCCTGAGAGACTAGACTTTATATCATTTCAAATGACGCATGCTACAAATGCTACACATGTTAGAAAGGCTCAGGAGGGCTTCTCGCTTCGCTCGAAGCCCCAGGACTTTTTCAACAGACTCCATTACCCTTTAACTTAGGCTTCCCGCGCGAGGAGTGGAGAGTGGGAGGTGCACTCTGCTGCATGACGTCACGCACTCGCCGACTCCGTATCGAATAACGCCAGACTCCAGGAGTAAACTCAGACTCAACAGACTCCATTAACCTTCAACTTACTGTCGACCAAAATATTATGTGTACTCGAGTTTGACGGTTGTTTGTGAATTAACCAATAGACCTATACATATAATCCAATAACATCATCATTTTTGTCGTTCTATTTTACGTTAGTTCAAGTAGGTTTGGTATTTTTAATTTATATTTTAATATTTTTTATCGCAGTTAAAACACAAAAAGTGCCCGTTTTTAAGCGTGTTTCAACCATGCGTCACATTTAAGAATTATTATCTCACAAACCCGTCATCAGATCGATTCCAAATTTTATCACGATATACATTGGAATGTTGTATAACTGGTTTATTAATTTCAACATTTTGTGTGTCCAAGAAACAAAGTTGCTATCATTTTTGTAAGGTAACTTTTTCTCTGCTCCATCACGCGTCATGGAGCGCCTCGTTCGGAAGTGATGGGCTCCATGTCAGCAACGCTGTACAGCATTTCCCGGAGTGGCTAGCTGGTGAACTATGTCTTTATTCCCGGCACAAATACAAACCGATATAAAATAAGTGAATTAATTTACGTACTTCACAGTCATACAGCATAACCTTTTGATGCATAAGGATTACAACGCAACCAAGAACTACATTTTCCAACGATCCCGAGCTGAACACACAAAATTTTGAAATCAATAAACCAGTTATGCAATATTCTATTGTATATTGTGTTAAATTTTGGATTCGATCTGATGACGGGTTTGTGAGATAATAATTCTTAAATGTGACGCATGGTTGAAACACGCTTAAAAACGGGCACTTTTTGTGTTTTAACTGCGATAAAAATATTAAAATAAAAATTTAAAATTCCAAACCCACATGAACTAACGTAAAATAGAACGATGAAAATGATGATGTTATTGGATTTTACGTAGGTCTATTGGTTACTTCACAAACAATCTTCAAACTCGAGTGCACATAATATTTTGGTCGACAGTAGGCTACCCGCGCGGGGAAC
This sequence comes from Meconema thalassinum, assembly GCA_946902985.2. NCBI lineage: Eukaryota > Metazoa > Arthropoda > Insecta > Orthoptera > Tettigoniidae > Meconema > Meconema thalassinum. Next base: position 1,021,628,611 of record OX336389.2, on the reverse strand, counting down.
TGAGAGCGGGAGGTGCACTCTGCTGCATGACGTCACGCACTCGCCGTCTCCATATCGCACAACGCCAGACCCCAGGAGTGAACTCAGACTCGGTGCATATGCACTGAATAACATGATGACGTCATACACGCCGTAACCGTAACGCATAACGGTAGACAAAGCATAACGATGAAGTCGACAAGATTATTTGAAATGATAAAAAGTTCGTCTCTCCCTCGAAAGAGCACATAAGTCGCTACGGGTACTGTAGATGATGTTACACTAGTGGTCATGTGACCCTCCATCGCTGACATGTTAGGCCTACCATGGCAGTGAAGTACAGTGTACGGCGAGTCTTCCAGCTGCACGTCATATGGGCCAGAAAACACTGAAAGGGGTCAGTAGCTGACTGGAGACGTGTAGTGTGATTATGGACCGACGAGTTGTGATTTTGCTCGTTTTCACACAATGCAAGACGTCAATGGCACCGATGGCCCAATTAAGCGTTTAACGCGCAGTGTAGATGGTCTAGTTCAGGCTGGACGAAGCTCTGTGATGTTTTAGGGGTTTCCATTTTACCATGACTTGATCCCAGTCATTTAGGTCACCGTGAACAAGAAGCAGGATATTGATTTTCAGAAATAAAAACATGTTTTAAAATATCCACTGACACCATATTGAGTTTAAAATCAAAATAACAATTCTAGACGCTTATACATTAGGCTAAAGTTTAAGTAAATATTCGCTGAGCCAAATTTAGCTGCGCTTGGTTGATTACATCTCCAGAGAACTCATTTTAAATATTTGAAATTCGCGTTACCGCCATGTTGATTTTGTGCGTATGAGGTTTTTGATTGTTACATATACTGTATTACTTTCTATATAGTCTTTTATAACCGTACAAAATTTCCATTTCGTTACTGTAAAGGATTCGGAGATATTGAGAACCTGTGACATATCTCTCGTGACTGTGTTGTTGACATGTTTTCAATGTAGGCCATCAGATGAATATTATAGTATTGGTTCACTATACAAAGTTTCACTCCGATCACTTGACTAGGATACAGGAAATTGAAATAGAAATTATAATAATTCGCAGAGCAGCCATCTTGGATTTTTAAAATATTTGAACTAAATGAAACGCACTAAATAGACTTCCCATTTCAAGTTTGACTTCGCTCGGATTAGTAAGTTGCCTGAAAGGTCCATTTGTGTACATAAATTTCGCGTGTGGCCGCCATGTTTGTTTCAGGCTCAGTATGTTTTTGAAAGTCACGTATGCAAACGTGAAATATACTGTTTCATCACCATACAAAATTTAATGTCGATTGTTGCAATAGTTTCTGAGATATTGTAAACTGGTGAAAGGTGAAATATTTTGGTGGTCGCCATTGTTGGATTAGCGGAAGGATAGGAGGGAGGGTAGTAGGCAAGTCCTTCATATGTTTCAATGAAATCGCTCCGGACGTTTCGAATACACACACACATTACACATGCGCACACACGAACAAAAATTAATCTCATAAGCCTATACAGGTAAGTCATGTGATGAGAATAGGCCAACAAGAACGACATAGGCCTATAGTACTTAAAGAATCTTACGGTGGTCACAGTACTACTTGACAAGTTGTCGTCTGTGTTACTGGCTTTAAATCGAATGCTCGTACAAATGATTGTCTAAGCAGGTCGCAGCCTGTGCCCAAGATTTCAGGATCAAATCTCGGTACAGTTTATTGGTCTTCGTGGTCGCATAATATCAAAGACCCGCGTCAGTAGATGTATTTAGTGCGACGGAAAACTCCTCTATGGAGTAATTTTCGCTTATTGGCATTTCAAATCCCGCATAAGATAAAAAGGACGTCATAACCATCTTCTTCTTCTTATTGTTATTTCTATTATTATTATTATTATGGGTTAACGCACTAGGCCATGAGGTCTGGCTAAGCCTAGTCTGTGCCAAAAGACGAGTGAGTCCGAACCCAGCCGTCAACCGCATCTGAAGTGGTTTTCCATTGTTTTCAACTCCATGTAAATGATGCGATGGTACCTTCACGTTAACAGGCCACTTCCCTCTAAATCCTTCCCCAATTTTATTTTTCTTCATTTATTTATTTTTGTGTTGGTAACCATTTTCAGTGTAGCCTTAGTAAACAAAATATTTGCTTTGCAGTCAGTCAGCACGACTCTTCCCAATTGTATTGGGTCGTGTTACCCGACTAAAAAAACTAATTTAACCTTCATTTATTTCACAAACTCCTCAAATGAGGTTTGCATCAGGAAGAGCATCAGGCCATGAAAACTACTCACTATGTTGGGACACATCACACCTTCGGTTATGGGGGAACAACAAGGGACAGAAATACATTATTATTATTAGTCTGTTATTAATATTGTTATCATGATCACTATTATTATAAGCCACCGTGGCTTAGGCGGCAGCACGCTGGCCTCTCACCACCTGGGTCCATGGTTCAAATCCCGGTCACTGCATGTGAGATTTGTGCTGGACAAACCGGTGGCAGACAGGTTTTTCTCCGGGTACTCCGGTTTTCCCTGTGAAAAATTTCATTCCAGAAACACTCTCCACTATCATTTCATTTCCTCTGTCATTCATTTAATCATTGCCTCAGAGGAGTGCGACAGGCTTCGGCAGCCGGCACAGATCATATCCTCGCCACATGATGGGGGCTTCATTCATTCCATCCCTGACCCGGTCAGTCGACTGGAAGCAGGCTGTGGATTTTCATCACAATTATTATTATTATCATAATAATAATAATAATAATAATAATAATAATAATAATAATAATATAATGATTGTTATTGCACCCCATTAATTGAATTGCTTACTGCAGTCTTGTCAGTCAATTATGAATATTATCTCACGATGAACCATCATGATTTGAATTGGGTGTTGAGTAAATGAAGAATACACAGTTACACTAAGTGCGCCACCTCTTAACGTGAAGACAGATGAACTGGTGTGCATGTAATGCGGTTGTGCCAAATGCCACCCTTTCACACAAGCTACTGGTTTAACCACACTCTATAAATCATGTGCAGAAGCATTGTAAACACAACCCAACACAGCCAGTGGAATGTTGTAAAGGGAGACGAAGTGTTTATCTCGGAATGATTGGCTGACAGTTTTACTACGAGTAATTTTTCATTTGTATCCTTTTCCTTTGTTACAGCCGTTTAGGTTGTTATGGCCCCAAATGACAAGTGCAGTGTTCCCGTTAAACGGTGGCAGGCTGGCATGACAAGTGAAAAGCGAGCCTAGGTGCTTAACGCTTCTGGTCACGCCTACAACCCCCGCGACCACAATAGCGGCTGCCTGCACCCACTTTCATCCTCTGTCCATTCATTTGTAGATACAGTCGAGCTTCGGACATTTGAATTATTGGTTGATTCCAATGAACTGCTTATTTTGCATACAATTTTCTATTTAGCCACCTGATGTACTCTCGGGATTCTTATTGGAGACTCCAATTCAGAAGGTCCTGAGTTCGACTTCGACCCTGCAAAGGAATTTAATTCTGTTTCTAGCGCTGGAGTGGGTAAACTCAGCTTATTGAGGCAGAACAGCCAAAGAATTGGCTCAGTTTCCATCTAAAACTTCCTAAAAACGGTTTCTTTGGTTTCCAGCTCAACTCCAGGCAGATGCCTGGATGGTTCTAATTGAAGGCCATGGTCACCTCCTTCCTAAGCATAGCTTCAAATAAAAACACACACACACTACTTTAATTGTCTCATTTTACCAGATACCAGCCTCCTACACTGAAAGGTTTATGAGGGATTACTTCTGGTGATAACTAACGATACATCAAGCGGTTCTCTTTCAAATAATTTGTTCCATATTTTCACTAATGGAGGGCACGTGCCAACTAGGCTTAGATAAGAATTATAGATTTAAGGGCTCAAGGCTCTTTACCCTTGCAGGAAACTATACAATCACCACTATGACATAGTTTACCAGAAATATTCCATATATCCCTAAGTATACTGCACTTATGACCGCGATGCACAAGCCTTTAAATAACATAAAAACAGCAACAACAGCAACAAATTCCCTATTTAATTACGTTGCTGAGGGCGCTAAGTCACGCTCTATGACTTCAATGAGGAGCTGAAGTTCACAGATCTGAGGGTCGAAAACTGGCTCTGACACTGATCATCCTGAAATTGGTTTGTGCTCGGGTTTGTTCCGCACTCACTCTAGGCAAATGCCGCGATGGTACCATAAATCAAGGCCCATCTCATCTATACCAATCGTGGACATTAAATATTACATCAACACTCACTATTAATGTCACCAAAACAACACAGGTTAACAATTAAACACTATGTCCAGTCGTATAGGTCTACAAGGCCACTTTTCAACGGTAACCAAAGCCACCTATTGAAGTAACAACAAATAGCATGGTCAATTCCAATTTTCGCATGTCAATTCGCGATATTTCGATTATAGGTTTTCATCCCGATAGTGTTTTAGGTAACAAGTTTTAGTTGCTTAGAGAAATCAATATCTAGTGATGATGCAGATGACGATGATGGGAATAATGATAATTGTTGATTTAGGCCTCCCCCTTATTTTCCCGGAATAGCCTATACTCTTATAATGTTTTGAACAATTTCAATACCTTGCATTTAATGGTCAACTGAATAAGAATAATTTTTAATGTAATGTTCTTTGTAATTAGGCCTACGACCTCAATAAGTTATGTCATTTTAATAATTTTTATTGGGTCAGGGAATGGATTTTGGAAGGAAATTGGCCGTGGACACATTGAAAGGAACCGTCCTGGCATTCGCTTGGTGGTGAAAATGGGAAACCACGAAAACTGTTTTCATGACGGCTGAGGTGGGATTCGAAACCACGCTATCCCGATTCCAGTGAGGCTAGAGATAGCGTGTTGGCACTCTAGGCCGGTTGTCATTTTAAAAGGACAATGGGTGCATCTGGTGCCATGAAAAATTGTGAATGTGTTTTTTTTAGTATTTGTAGGATATTTATTTTCAGAAATGTCGTAAATGTAAATAATTAAATTTACTTATATTTTAGAGCAACAAGTGGTGTTAATTTAATTACGAGTGGGTTTTGAAGAGCCATGGCGCAGGTCTCTTGAGTTGATGACGTATGTGGGTGACCTACGCCTGGTGATGATGAAATGAGTGATGAAGTTGTCACAGACACGACATGCAACAATAAATTGTTAGAGATGTTTTTAGTTTTCCTAACTCACCCCGTACATGATGTTTCTCTAATTAAATTAGAGGCTCGAGCTGTTAGGAAGTACTGTAGATCAATTAGTAACTATTTAGTGTGTTTTTGCCATTTTTAATTATTAATTATTAAATAGTAGGCTACATAACTTAATCTCATGAAATTTTCTTCAGGTTTAGGGTATAACACCCATTACACTTTGGGTACAATCGTGTTGACCAACTGAAAGCATTTACATCTCAATATTTTCAGCCAATTTTCATTTATGAAAACAATAGGCTTATGTGATCACCATTTGTCCAGGAGTGTGTGTGTCCCCTTAATAAAATTGAAACGCCCGTAGCAATTTCAATGAAACTCGATAAGTGCATACTACTCCTCCAACTTCGAGCGTGCCTTTCAAGTTTTAATACTTTTCGACAATCCAAAATGGCAACCGCGCGAAATATTTCACTGGCATTCTACACTACTGTCTGTAGAAAGTGAAACACCAAGAACAAGAGATGTGACAACATTGTGCTTTATACCCCAGATTAGGGACATGCCAATACATTACTGATTAGAAGGACAGTCCGGTACATGCAGGTTGACGGTCGATCTTCAGTACGGCGTTGCGCCTCACGTGCTGCACTCAGAGCCACTAGGCGTCGTGGCATGGAATCATACAACGCTTCAATACGCTGCTGGGGAATACCGTCCCACGCGGTTTGTAGGCGCGTTCACAAGGCATCAAAAGTGGCGGCAGGTGGACCCGACGAACAAGTTGACGACCGACCATTACCCAGACATGTTCGATGGGTGACATGTCAGGGGAACGGGCAGGCCAGGGAAGCAGAGGTATCCGTCGTTCTGCGAAGAAGGCTTGCACATTCCTTGCCACGTGTGGGCGGGCATTGTCCTGCTGAAATATGGCCTGTGGAACGGCCTGCAAGAGGGGCAGTGCCGCGGGCTGTAAAACTTCACTGATGTAGTGGTCACTCTTCAGATTGCCCGCAGGAGGTACGAGGCGAGATCGCCTGTTCTAGGCAATTGCACCCGAAACCATTACACCTGGTGTTTGTCCGCTAGGCCGCTGATTGCGTTCTTCACGGCGGCGTCGAACGCGTATGTGGCCATCACTGTAGTACAGGTTGAAGCGGGACTCGTCCGAAAACACTACATTTCGCCACTCAGCCTGTCAGAGTCGTCGTGCACGTGCCCATTGTAGTCGGAGGCGTCGGTGGTTCCCAGTCAATGAAAGCCGATGCAGTGGCATGCGTGCTACCAGTCCATCCCTCAACAGACGGCGCCGCACCGTTGACGCAGACATGTCCACCCCAGTTGCAGTGCTCCAACGTCGAGCCAACACCGTGGACGACGCTGTTCTGTCCGATACGGCCATGCAGAGAAGATGGTGGTCGTTTCGCGCTGTGGTCACATTGCGTCGTCCTGTACCCTGTCGTCGCTGTGTTCGGCCCTCCTCTCTCCACTGGATCCACATATGCCTAACTGTTGACGCAGCGTGCCCTGTACAAGCCGCAATGTCCCGGAACGACAGACCCGCCTTCCGGAGCCGAAGAATTCTGCCCCGTTCAACTGCACTCACATGCTGATAGTCCTCCCTGTGATGTTGGCGAGGCATCGTTGCACTTGCTTACACGTTTCCACTTGGTATGACGGCCCCACGCCGACAGAGCTGTGCGGAACACTGACCTGTCCGGTCCCATGACAGAGGGCACTGGTGGGCTAACGTGCACCCCATCTCTCTGCAATTTCAATCACTTACTATGGTACCGCAGGCCTACACGACCCCTGTTCTGGGAGTGTCTCCGACCATTTCTTCTGGGTGTTTCACTTTCTACAAACAGTACTGTATATCTCCGCAACAGTAACAGATATCACCCTCAAATTTTGTACGGTGATAACAGGTACTACTAGAAGTTCATCTACTGTATGTAACTTTCATAAACCTGTTTACTACAAAACGAACATAGCGGCCTAGCAAATTTTTAACATTTGAATAGACTTTTCTCGCTATTTAACCAATCGAGCGCAGTGAAACATGTTACAGCACATGTTTATACACCATGTAATACACTGACATTTAATTTAGTTCAATTGTTTACATAACCTATAGATGGCGGCTGTGCAAACATTTTAAAATTAAGATTTAATATATTTTGTCCTAATCATGCGATCGAAGTGAAAGTTTGAATAATGAACCTACGCAATAATATTCATCTAATAGTACATAGCTCTATGGTCTACACTTATAACAATCCAACATGACGACATTCCGAAATATTTAGACGATTCTCAATATAGGAATCTATTAGATTAGGCTACAGCAATCAAACTGAAGTCTTGTATGTCGATAGAGGCCTTTAACTTAGGTTCACCTATGGATCATTTAATAATCTAATGAGCACTATACCAACATGGCGGTGACGCGAAATTTAAATATTTAAATTCATTTTCTCGCGACTTTTCATCCGAGTGCTGTGAAACTTGGTACAGTATACAGGGTCATTCATATAAAATAAGAACGCCAAGCGGCTGCTTTGTTCTCCGCTGTTGCGGTGACCTTCACCGAGCATGTGGCGCGCCACGGTCCCCTGCTTTAAGCGTGTGTACAATCCAGATAAGCTACAGATGCAGCGGCCTTGCTAGCGTGTGTACAATGCTGAGATCTTACTTCAGTTAATTAGTTAGTTATTGTTGTTTTAAGGGGAGGAACTACGTGGTCATCTGCCCCTCTTAACACAGATTGAAGTATACAAATTTGGAATTAAATTTAAAATTTAGAGGTGGAAAGACCGAAAAGTAATGAAACAAAAAAAAACTAATAATTATAGAAATAACTAAAATTTACGGGAAAACAAAAATTCATCATTAAAAAACGAACAAGTCGTTGAGTCTTACCTTATAAAAGATGTTGGAAGTGTATCCTCCCTGGGTTATACAGGCATTGTATCTGGTAACCACATTCTGGCTGACGCGAGCGAGTTCTGCCACTGTAATGTTCCTGATTGCCAGCGTAATGTTTTCTTTCAGGTTTTAAACATTGGGCCCGTGTAAACTTGTACGGTTTGATATGTAACAGCTTTATAGCTCTGTATGCAGATGAAACCGAAACCCCTACTTGTTGTGCTAATTTTGTGAGTGATTTATTCGGAGACCGTTCAAGATTCTCGCCAATGTCATCTAACTTATCCTCTGTTAAAACTGTTCGTGTGCGCGTATGTTTTTTAATGAGCACCTAGCTAGTAGTGTCAAACTTATTTGCAATTACGTGAATCTGTGCTAGTGAAGGTGGCACTTCATCAGGAAATCGCTGAACAAATGCTTCACGTACCCGCCGAGCCGACTCGTACTTAAAATACGTTTTACATAAAAAAATACGATGTTGCAATGATAACTGTCTCTCCATGTTAGCACTTGAGGTTTAGACTGGCGACTGAACACCTGCACGCTTATTGCAAGGTCAAGTTTGGTAATGTCAATCTGTTATTTTGATACAGTCCATCGGAACTTGGAAAAAAGAAGAAAAAAAACCCAGCCCTCTTATGTACTATGCGCGCGCTTTCAATACTACAGCAGGGGGCCGTGGCGCGCCACCTGCTCGGCGAAGGTCACTGCATCGGCGGAGAACAAAGCCGCCGCTTGGCGTTCTTATTTTATATGAATGACCCTGTATCTTCATACAAGTCTTAATATGCTAACGTCTAATTTAATGATATTTTATCGGATCTTAAAAATAGTGGCTGTGCAATCCTTATTTAAAATCTCGTTTTCATTTCTCGTGTCCTAAAAAATAGGCAATTTATTTATTCACGGAACAACTTGTTGGATTTGTGTATTGTGATCCCTGTTACCTACAATTTGATAGAAAAATCAAATAGGCGTATTCTGTCTGCAAAAGGCTGACCATGACAATAAATTGAATTGCAAAACTTGCATGTAGCTAAATAAATAATATATGTCCCCAGACAACTCAAAATGTATGGGCTTTATTTTTTTCTATTTTATACAGGTACCTTTTGATATACGATACCAAATTTGAACCTTTTGGCTCATGCGGAAGGTGGAGAATATGTGGTAAGTGAGTGAATGGGTGAGTGTGTGAGGGCTTTAATATTTATGTATAGAGTTTAATGTTTTGAAACTTTAGAATATAAACCAGAGAATGATATTACGTAATGTGTTACTAAACTAAACTTATTCATGTAACAAGAAGTTCCGTGAAGAACTATACAGCCTACTTTTCATGCCAATGATTTTTGTACAGTATATGAACCTATCTAGAATAATGACGAAATTAAGTTGGTAATATCGAAATATCTAATTAGTTCAAAATATACCTGGTATAATGTAGCCTAATAGAGCACTACAGTTGGCAGCCCTGGTGACTGAATATATTCTTTGTTCCATCTCTTTAGGTACAGAATACAAAATTTGGTTGAAGTCCAATGGACGTTACATGCAGTTAGACACTGGATCTATCAGCACGCGTAAAAGCATGTTGCCAACAATACCATGCGTGTGCTGGTCAGAAATAATAAGAAATATTATGATAGCCTATCTTGTTGTGCCAATTTTGGATGAAATCCAATTGTTAGTATAGAAGTTACATGTATTTTAAAATTGTACATATCAGCAGGCATAGAATCATGTTGGCAGCACTGCCTTGTATTAATTACTCCAAATTAATCTAGAATGTCAGGTGCTATACGTGTGCAAAATATAGAGCTGTTGGCTTGCATACTTTCTGATATATTGATATTAGGGTAAAAAAATATAGACAGCATTTATTAACAGTTGGCAGCCCTGATTGCTCTTAACAATACTTATAGTCATATATGTTATGGTACACATAGCACATACGAAATTTGGTTGAAATCCAACTGATAGTATAGAAGTTACATGTATTTAAAAATTGGTACTATCAGCAGGCTTATAATCATGTTGGTAGGACTGACGTATATAAGTTACTCCAAGTTAATCAAAAATGTCAGAATATACGTGTGCACAGTTACAGTTTAAAGCTGTTGGCTTGCATACTTTCTGATATATTGGTATTTGGATAAAAAATAGTGAGAACAATTATTAACAGTTGGCAGCCCTGGTGGCTCTTAAGAATACGCCTTGTCATATCTGTTTATGTACAGACATTACATACAAAATTTGGTTGAAATCCAATTGATAGTGTAAAAGTTATATGCATTTAAACATTGGACCTATCAGAAGGCTTAAAATTATTTTGGCAACACTGTCATGGTTGGCCTCCTGGAAATTAAACTGAAATAGTATTATCTACATGTGTGCCAATTTTGGAATAGCTCCCATATATACCTTGCAAGATATCCAACATGGAGCTCAAATTTCTAGTGCGTTTTTTCAGCAGTTGGTATCACTGACATCATTTTCAAATATGGAAGTGAGATATTCCGGTGCACATCTTTACTCATACTAAATTTGGTTTTGATTGCTGCAGCCGTTTAGGAGTTGATAGGGGGACACACACACACAGCCAGACAGATAGACAGACAGACAGAAGGACAAACAGACACACATTTTCCTGGATCGATCTCATAAGTCTACTTTTTCCTCATTTTTGCAAAATGTGAAAAGTAGGCTAAAAAATACAGTCTTAAAATGTGAGGAACAATGCTATTAAAATCTAAGAATAAAATATATATGTTTAAGGTAAGAACAGGAGGGTGAATAGCGTATAAGATAATAATTAATTGGAATACTATCCTACGTAAAAAATGACTAATATTTGATTTATAGGAGCTTGACCCTATTATTAGTCTCACCATACAGCCTCTTGCAGATTATTGATTGCTGATCGATGTTTCAGTACAGGGACTTGCTAGCAAGCCCTGTTAGTCATCAAGGAGACCTATAAAGACAATGAGAATTCCGACTTCTCAATGAATAAGAGTGTCAATAGAGAAGATTTACGAAATAATGAGAAGTTCCGGCCCCTTGACGAATGAGAGTGTCAGAAGAAAGAAAGAGAGGAACTCCAAACGTCGAGAAAATGAATTATCAGAAACGAAATAGTTTTAGTTTTAAGTCAGTAAATAGCCTACTTCATAAACCTAAACAACTGCATTAAATTACACATAGCCTAAGAATCATGACTCTCAGTGCATGCATGTGTAAGGCGTCACCATAAAAAGAACTGATTATAAGTACTTAATACTGTATTTAATGTAGGAATGATCTATGAGAATATCCAATCCGGCTGAAATTCTTGAAAGTTTGTAGTCTACATCAGCACAGTAAATGTTTGAATACCAGAATTGTCAATTTAAATTCAGTAAAATCAGCAGTATAAAGCTATCTGATCGAACAAGGAACCATGTCTGAAGTTTTTTGCAGATGGCAGCAAATGGCTTAAAGGAATCTTGTTTGCAGGTGTATGAGGAGGTTCAATGTCTTGCTGCAAGAGGTGCTGTGCTCTGTATGGATGTCCTTGCAATTGACAAAAGAAAGGGATGTGGGACCCGACTGTTAGGTTTGAAGATGATACTGTACAGCAATGTAGAGTAGATTCTGAAAAGGTGATGCATCTACATTAAGGAAAACAACAACAACAATGGTTAGATTCAATGATAGGTGCAAGAGGCAACATTTCTAAATTTTTAGAGAAGGCATTCGAATTCTGTAAAGTCAATCGCAATTTACTGTCCGATATAGGATAGTTACCACGACACTGAAAGGTTCAAAGACCTTAATCTCGTATACCGTCATTTGTGATTAGCCTATATCTGGGAGTTCATATAATTTATTCTGAAAAATGTACCGGTATGTTTTAAATACTTGGTGTGAATAGGCTACTTTGTAATTTGATAACCTCTGATGAGAGGAAGTCGAGAAAACTTTCCATTCCCCCTCCCACTATAAAAAAGAATTCAATAGGCGTACTTTAATTTCATTTTATATTAGTAACACATGAGTGGAGAATATGTAAGCTCAGCTACTTCGATTTGTTGAACGCAAGGAACATTTTGAATATTTATACAATTTGCATGTAAAATATTAACTTACATATCAGAAACTTGTATAGACAAGAGTGTGAGAAGAATTATGCATATTTATCTATGGTGTCCGAGTAAAATATTAAAACAAAATCTATTAATAGGCTACTGTAATATTAGACTACATGTATTTACAGAACGGCTTTTCTGGCATAGGCCTATGATATGCAGTCCAAAATGTTCTATTGTACTCATGCTGGTTGGTAACGATGTCTGCGCAAGGATAGCCATGGCATATGCCCTTGCGGTGAAACGCACGTGGCTACTATACTACTCTAGGCTAAATAAAGATTTTGTAGGAATTTGAGAATTTTAGACTACGATCCATTGTGTTGATAGCGGTTATCACCATTCCCAGTCACACGCCTAACTCCGAGTTACTGTAAAGCCACTTGCTTTCCCCTCGGGCTCGCTACGTTCCCACGCCACCTGCTTGCACACTTCGCTTCGGCGCTGTTTGCCGAGTAAAATAAACTGGCTAGTGCGGGATATTGCGACATATTGACTTGCCACGTTAATCTAACCTTACAGCACTGCCCTGGTCGCTCGCTTGCTTGCCCTACTCATTAGGTCACAATGCTTAATTGCGTCGTTACCCCGTGATGACGTCACGTGCTCCTTGAGCAGCGGACACCTCTCCCAGCCAGTGTTTCTTGCTGGGAGTGCTTTCAATGGTGGGGGGTCTGCTATAGGGGACCTATTTGTTCGAGCCCAGATGGCTTTTATTTATTTATTTATTTATTTAGTAGCGCTGTTAAGTTACTTTTGTTGTTGATCCATTTAGGGGCTTTCCGACATCGTGGTCATGTTGCCCCGTGTACTTGGGTGTGTGTGGGATCTATCTCTTAACCTGTGTCATTGTGATGGTCGTAGTAGTGCGTGTCTTTGACGTTAGGAGGTGGCACTAAGTTAGGAACCATCCTGGCATTTGCCTGCAGTAGAAGTGTACGATACCTGAAGTGGGAATCCATCCCATCTCTTCTCCGTTTTCCTCATGAGGCTGAGTAGGCTATAATCCGTTCCAACATTCATTGTCGGACCAGAATTAAATTTCTTGGCTGAGGTGGGAATCGAGCAGAGGTACTTCGGAACCGAAGTCATAAAACGTAGCCTACTCTTATTCCCTAGTAGGTGGCACTGCGGTATTTAACCATTCTTGCGGGAATCGAACCCAATAGCTCTAGACCCGGAGTTACAATAGGTTTAGGCACCCCAAAACCACAGAATCCAGCAGGAGTTATTAAGGATGCATGGATTTATCTTACGCAAAACCAAAATGTTCATAACACATATTTAACTTCACACTTAACTTTTACTTAACGTAAAAAATAATTAGCCTATTTAAAACATTTCTTCACAACGACTTTTTGGGTTATCAGGCCGTGTGTAACGTTTCTTGATATCTTCTTGATATATTCGCCAAGTAGTGCGGTTGGCATTTTCAGAGATGCCGTTCTGAAAGGCACTCAACTGGCCATGAAAATCTAACTTACAAGAGGTTCTGGAATAATTCTAACACTTCCGTTGCGATACAGTTGTCTACATGAACACAAAAATTTTCAGTACACGGTTAAAGAAAACGTCTACCTGACGATACTGCTACGTCGTAGTTAAGCTAGTAAGGGAGGCTTGGTAAGTAACAATGTGGCGTGGTGTATCGAAAGTTTTACTCTACATAAATTAATTATGATAAGTTAGCAAAAGCTATACATTTATCCCAGTGTGACCTAAACTATTAGAAAATCTTACATGATTATGAAAATAATTGAGAAGAAATTGAACCTCAACTAAAACTGAAATATTTTGACAAGTAATTGTGCTACGCTAACGCTTGTTGTCTTGAGATATTAAGCACGTTACGCATCATCAACTGAGCCCCAACTTACTTGATTCTGTCATCTATGTATTAACATAATAGCAAATATATCATTGTATCAGGGTTACATTTCACTTTTACTGAAACTGAAGTGAGAGTAGAGCGTCAAGGGGTAGTGGTTAAGTTGATTGCCTCTCAGCAAGGCGGACCGGGTTCAATTCTTGGTTCTGTTCAGGTCATTAGCTTAAAGGCATACGGACAGCAAAAGTCGTGTGGAAAGCAGTGGTAAGTATAGGATTGTTGAAATGAGTGCTGCGGAGCAGCATGTGTCTTCTAGTTATAATATTAATATACAGTACCGATAGGCCTAATAATTATAGTCACAATGTCCTGTTCTGTATAACCTCTCCAATTTTATTAAGGTGATATAAAATAACTTATCTCTTCGGTGGCGTAGTCGGTAGCATGCTGAACTGCTACGCCTAAGATCTCGGGTTCAAACCCGGCAAAAATCGTTGGATTTTTAAGAACGTTAAAATCCTTCAGTATGCCTTCCTTCGGAGGGAAAGTAAAGCCGTCGGGCCCATGTCATAGATTTGTGGCATGTAAAGGAACCTACCACTACAATTGGTAGTGTGTAACAAAATGTGTAGGTTATAGCCTATGGTTAGAAACGCTCTATCAAGTTCTAACGTTTGCTGCTAGGTGTCAGTGACAGTGCCATCTCTGGTAACCAAATTTAGAACTTCTTGAAATTGAACTTGATGGGGAGCCTTCGGGAGTTCAATTAAAATACCCCGCTATGGCCATTGGCTGCAATTCAAGTATAATAATAACAGGATGTTCAGTAAAGAACATATAGCCTACTTTCTCCTAAATGCATGGGTATAGTTATAACTCTTTGTCTTTTCAAGAAGTATAATTGATGTTGGTTGTAGTAGCTTGTTGAAATTCAACGTGCTATAGGGATATTAAACGTTGATTGATTGAATCCTCACATGAATTATATATAGGCTACACACACTAATACAGACATCACAATAACACAGGTTATCAGACAAAATTCAACACTCACCCAAGTACACGGGGCTGAATGTCCATGATGTCCATGCATCTCAAATGAAACAACAACAACAGCTTCCTACTCAAATCCTTCCTCCTATAAAAGTACACACACTAGTAAGCCTACAGACATCACAGTGACACAGGTTATCAGACAACTTCTACACACACCCAAGTAAACGGGGCTACAAGACCATGATGCCGCAAAACCACTAAAGAATCACAACAAAAACAACAACAACAATAGTCTCTACCGCAGATCAAGGTCAACGAATATTAATCGCTGTAGGTTAGTTAGTTACTTAGTTAGTTAGTTATTGTTGTTTTAAGGGGCGGAACTACGAGGTCACCTGCCCCTAATTATTTGAGTGTTGAAATATGTGGTGTTATAAGTAGACTATATATGTATAGTCTATACAATATTTTCGATTGCAAATACACACTACAGTATAATATTGTTACGGCTGTGAGTTTGTGTCATCACTCGCCGCATGAGTCACAACTGCCCCAGGGCTGGGCTGTGGCCTGCCTCCTGTATTGCGTGTGCCTTATGCAACAGGGCTACTAGGACAAAGGGGTAGTCCAGAATATTCGTGACTGGACCAGCGATGGAAACTTCGAGAAGCCGTGAACCCTGGATGGATCTAGAAACATTTATTGAGTCACCGGCCTGCTATATAAGTGCGACCTGTCTAGCAGTGGTTGTTGTTGTGTTTTACGAGCTAGTGCGAGCGTTTATCGTGAGCGACAGAAGTGTGGTGACTTGCGTAACCCCTAGTGGAGCGGGGAAGAGAGAAACATACAGGGGACTGCCTGTGTTTTGAGTGAGTGTGCTTGCACTGAGTGTCGGAGATATGGCGGTTACGAAATCCAGTGACATTGTTTCTCCCAGCTTGTGAACAACGTGCAGCAAGAGCTCGTAAGTAACTGTATTTGTTGTACCTGAGGAAGAGGTGCAGGTAGCTTCTGTCAAGGCCACCGGACTCATTAGGACGGATTAACTTCTGTGGTCTGTTGACAAGTGAAAGGGGCCAAGAGCGCTCAAGGAAGAGACTTGAGGAAACTGGAGTAAGGTTCCAATTGCTTGTGTTCGCTGATGAGTAGTGTAATTTTCTGACCGCAATAAAGTTAATTATTTCTTTAAGCAGTAATTGGTGTTGTGCTTCCTACCCACCGTAATCCAGTTAACAAAAGTGCCACTAGGGGTGGCACGTAACAATATACTTAACATTATAACGTGTGAGTTGTTTTAATTATAAGTCAATAAATACCAAAAAGAAAGAAGTAAAAAGACTTGAACCCATAGGGATTCGAACCACGATACCCCAGATTATGAGCCTAGGTCGCTACAACTGCAACACGGATGCGGAACGATAATACTATGTAAAAACTTCTTTAGTATAAATGTATCATATTTTGGGTTGAAATCAACGATTTCATTAGCGTTTTCTGGCATTTCTATAAACCATTTGATACTACAGTAAATATGTAGTCTATTATTTTGTTCAGTACATTCCTAAAAGGATATAAACTTAGGAAGTAACGGAAATATATGGATATACGAGCACAAATAGCGGCCACGCTGACAACGGGACGGCACTGGCCCAGAACGATATGGCATGGTAAGCCTGACCTGTTAGTCACTTCTACGGTTACATATTCTATTATAATGTGCTAATATCTTACCTTGAAAATATTTGGCTCATGACCTTGTAGCTTGGGTAAAAGACGCTTCCCTCATTACGGTATATTGCTGTATAATTTGGTAGAGATCGGATGATTAGGTTAGTCCTAATTTGATATATGCTCAGAACATTTGGGTGGGTGCCATTTCTTTTTTGTTATGATGGCGGCGATATACAACATGATACTGAGTTGCCCCTTGCTAGTGCTACCTCTGTACCAAAGGTGGTTCGATTTGGGTCCAGTTGTGTTTGAATTGCTAGGGGAAATCGATTTGCACACATACATGGCCGTCATCTGCAAACTATTGAGCTGATGACCTTGTAGTTTGATCAAAAGTTGCTTCCCCCATAATGGTATGTTGTTGCAAAATTCGGTATAGATCAGATGATTAGGATGTTCGTAATTTGATTTAAGCTTTTAACATTTGGGTGGCCGCCATTACATTTTCATCAAGATGGCAGCGATATACAACATGACACTGACGTGCCCTTTGCTAGTGCTACCTCTGTACCAAATTTCGCTCAATTCGGTTTTACCGTGTTCGAATTTATAGGGGGAATCGATTTGCACTCAAACATGGCCGCCATCTGCATACTATTGAGCTGACGACCTTGTAGTTTGATCAAAAGACGCTTTTCACACAAAGGCATGTCGTTGCAAAATTTGGTAGAGATCGGATTGTTATGTTTTTCGTTATTTGATTTAAGCTTTGAACATTTGGGTGACCGCCATTACGTTTCCGTCAAGATGGCGGCGATTCAAAACATGACACTGAGGTGCCCTTTGCTAGTGCTACCTTTGTACCAAAAGTGGTTTGATTTGGTTTCGTTGTGTTTGAAATGATAGGGGGGGGGGGATCGATTTGCACACATACACGGCCGCCATATTCAAACTATTGAGCTTATGACCTTGTAGTTTGGTCAAAGACTTTTCTCACATAAAGGTATGGCGTTGCAAAATTTGGTAGTGATCGGATGATTAGGTTAGTCGTAATTTGATTTAAGCTTTGAACATTTGGGTGGCCGCCATAACATTTCCGTCAAGATGGCGGCGATATAAAACATGACACTGAGGTGCCTTTTGCTAGTGCTTTCTTTATACCAAATTTCGTTCTATTCGGTTTCAGCGTGTTTGAATTGATAGGGGAGACAGACATCCAGAGTACACACACACACACTCACAGACACACAGACAGACACACAATTTTTGGCCCTGTGTTGATCTCATAAGTCTACTTTCATTCTTTGCAAAAATCGAAAGTAGGCTAAAAATATCTCTAGTAGTGGAGTAAGGTGAACTGCTGTACGAATTTGAAACCACTTGGGTGACTTGCATGTCAACGGTACCGTTTCAGTACCTCAGACCAGAATTAGTTTTATCACAGAGTCTCCCGAGTAATAGTCAACGATCCTAGCCACTACGCCAAGAGGCACACACTAGTTGTGACACCACAACGTTCAGTTGAATATTGCCCGTTTTTCTTTCTATCTTAATGCTTGCTCCATATCCAGTTTCCAACTCAAGTTTCCTTATTCTTCCAGAGCTGGGAAAAGGAGCCTCAATAGAGTATTTTGGGCCGTGATGTGTAGATGGATGGGGATGATGGGTGTATAGGAAGTGACCTGGATACACTGATACGACTTTGTTTACAGGTTAATGAACAGTAACAATTTTAATCATGTTACAAATAATTTCTTTTATTATTTAGGGGTAGCCTATACCTTTATATTTTTCAACTTCTCCAGTTAAAATTAAGGTTTTCTAAATAAATTCTAAATTTCAGGCCGGTATTTTAATTGATATTATCTCAATAACACAGATTACCACAGCGATTCCAATACACCCGAATACACGGGACTGCATGACCATGATGTCGCAAAATCCCAAAATGAATCGACAACAACCAGTTTTAATCAGGTTGTGTGGTAATCGTGCTTGACGATAATACAGTATTACGGTTTAAAGGGGTCTATACCAAAGTCATTGGTCCTAACTGTGCCACCCAGTCGTGTAGCCGTGCAACAAGTCCGGAGACTAAAGGTTCCAGTACTGGTGCTGACAGTGACAATCCTAAGTTTGGATTACCCTTTGTTTTTTCCACACTTCCTCCAGTATAATGCAGTACCTTATTTCAATGCCCATGGCCTTTATCCTAATCTCAGACCCTAATAATTTCAGCTACCCACACGACTACAGTCACCACAGAAACATACGTTGTGACACTGGTTGAATACACACCCAAGTACATGCGACTATGATCAAGATATCCCTAGCCTAGAAAATAAATTAATAACAGCCTATTGCTGAAAATGAGAGTGTATTATTTCTTCGCAAAGTACGAGTATTCAGGTAGAAGAATGTGTCTGAATCTTCAGTGTTTAGACTGGATTGATGATATTCAATCCTGAGCTAACCTCTACATACAATAGCTACCCCAATGTATATCTGAGGCAATCTGTTTAACATAATTATTCTAACCTAGGACTGTCCCTACAGTTTTTGTCCTTTCCTTCCATAACTAAATTTGCTATTACTGGGTGCCTTATTAAGTGCCCTACCAATATATCCTTTTCCATCACATGCACTGGCTAGATATATATTTCCTCCCCACTCGTCTAAATAAGTTACCTCTTCATTTGTTACTTTTTCTCCCCATCTAATCTTGACCATTCTACTTTAACACTGCATTTCAAAAATTACGTGCCGAGTGCGACCGTGGCGGATGCGACCCAGTAAAATTGGATGTAGCGACCCTGCTAGTAGCTTACAGTGCTCCATGCGACCCATTGTTTGAGAGAACAATAGAAGATCTTATTTCCAAAGTGACGTGAATCCATGAAATGCAAAACTTCAGAAATCGCGTTTTAGTTTCTTCGTATAATTAATTTCAGATAATGATTATGAATAGAACGTAATTTCATTCATTATTTTTATGCACATCCTGACACTGTGTTTTAAAAATTGTGGAAATTGTGGTGATTGTCTCCTGTAAGATGGAGTTAGGACGTTTTGGAAATAAATCATAGCCTATATTGACATACGCTTTGAGTGGCATTTATGAACATTTAAATGGTTTAAACACAACACACACAAACTGATGCTGTACATATTCATCAAAGTTAGCCATGGCCTTGATTTATCACGTGATATCACGTGATGTCCAGAGAGCTATCGGGTTGGTCAATACACATTGGAAATAAATACACGTTGTAGTTACATCACTTTGCAAATAAACTTAGTTCTTAGATCTCTGTTAATATGGGATAACCGACGCATTGTGACTTAAAACCTTATCTATATGTTGAGAGAACCGATAAACTTGCTTATGAAACAAAGAACTGAAAAACCGTCAATTTTGGATTCACGTCACTTAGGAAATAAGCTCTTCAATTTTTACGGCGCCTAACCTAAGCGGAATTTTAGCAGAGACATATGTGTTAGAAATTCCCAGATTCCTCCGATATATCAGTGTTTGGGTCGCTAGTGGCACGATGGCAAATTGGCGGGTCGCTTGCGGCACGGGTCGCATCCGGCACGGTCGCATCCGGCACGACACCATTCCAAATGCTTCTATTCTCCTCTCATCTGCTGCACCAACAGTCCAAGGTTCCCTTCCATAGAGCACCGAGCTCGAAACAAAGGCTTTCATAGATACATATCTAATAACTAAAACTAGCCTATTTGATGTGGACAGATCTCTTTTCTGTAGCAAGCTTTCCTTGCCAGTGCCAACCTACTCTTTTGTAGATCTTCCTTGTTTACTCGTACATGGAACATGGCAGGTGAAAGACACGCTAGCGTTAACAAATAAGTTTCAATGCCGTGAAGGATATCGAATTAAATTAAGCCTGTAATATTCTCAGCTCAAGTCCCGTGAATATCATTATTCGTAATTCGCAGAATACTGACAGCAGTGGCTACGCTCGCTAAAGCGCAGCGTTAGGCCATGGGGCCAAGCTCTCTGCTGACTCGGTAGAAACGTGGGTTCGAGCCCCACCGTCGGCTGTCCTTGAAATGGTTTACCGTGGTTTCCCATTTTCAACACTAGGCTAATGCTGGGACGGTCCCTTCTGGCAGGCCACGGCCGTTTCCTTCCACATCCCTGGCCATATTCATTCATCGTCATCAATTCTATCCCTCATCTCGGCGCACACGTCACCCACAGCACGGGCGTCGACTAGAAAGACCTGCATTCGGTCTCTCAGGAGGCCACACGACAAAATAAATATTCAAGTTACGCATTATCCATTGAGCCCCAACTCGCAAACAGAAAATTCCTCCCAGTTCAGTGCCGGCAGAGTACGAGAGTACCTGCTGGCAACCGGACCACAAATCACTCAAGTAGCTAAGTAGACAACACTCTAACCTGACCATTTAACAACAATCACATAGTCACACTAATCAAGCAAATTTTAAGTTCAATCACCACTTCCAGTATGTTAACGAATTAGGCCTATCACACAAGTTACGGGTATAACTAACAAATACTGACTGGTTGTGTTAGTTGAACTATTACAGCAACTAAAAGTGTTCATATTGTAAATACTATCACCCATACTTGTAGACACAAATTTAATAGCTTAGGTGTAATGGATCGGAAATGATCGCTTGTCGATCAAAACTGGTCATACACGCGTATTTATTAATCTCATATAAAAATATTTTTCTAGATTATAGCACCACCCATTACAATTGGATACAATCGTGTTGACCGATTGAAAAACATTAAATTTGGATTACCAAGACAACACTGAAAAATGGCTTCAAGCACCATTAAGTTATAAGGGACGTAAAACCAATAACATTAGTATTTTCGTTCAGGAAAAAATTCTGTGTGGGACGGGGAGGTGATATTTTGAATCTTTGTGGGAGGGGAAGGGAATAATATAAATTATTATAGGTCTACCTAAGATTGCACTAAGCCCTCTTAACTCTACATGGTATAAAACACAGACCCCAATTCTTGGATTTCACGGGTAATCTCGAGAACCTCTGGATGGATTTTGTTGCGGTTTTAACCATTCAGTAAAGGATATCTCGAGGATGGTTTCTGTAGAAAATATTTTTTTATGATCAAAGGAAGCCGAGCAGTAACGATTTCAGTGAAAAAGACGAAAAAAAAAACTGGCGTCCGAGCGCTTTGTAAGCTTACGCTAGGCAAACCATTAAAAATATCTAAATACTATGAGTGTAAGAGTTGTTCAGCACGAAACGTTCTGCAAAAAAGTCCGGGAGAGCATATGTCTATCTTCAATACATCGCCCACTATAAGTGTTTTTACGTTTTCATTTCTTCCAACCATGTCAATTCAACTACAGAGGCGACTTTTTACAAGCTAGCTAAGGGCGAGTCTATCACCCCAGTTACAGCCTAACTAGTGGGCGAACATATTACCCCAGATACAGCCAGCAGCAAACCGTCAAGTCGTGTTGAGTTAAGACTTCTGAGAAGGGTGCTTGTGTTTGGAGTTTCCCTGGAAGTGCAACTCGACTTTTCTTCATTTCGCCTGTGAACTTTCCGTTCCGAAAAATACACAGTCAAGTTAAGATTTGACGGAAGGGGGATTTGTGTTTCAAGCACCTCGCCGTTCCCTGGAAGTGCTACTCGGCATTTCTTCATTTTGCCTGTGTACTTTTCGTTCCGCAAAATACACAGTCAAGTTAAGATTGGACTGAAGGGAGATTTGTGTTCCATGCACTTCGCCATTCCCTGGAAGTGCAACTCTTCATTTCGCCTTTGAACTTTCCGTTCCGCAAAATACACAGTTAAGTTATGATTGGACGGAAGGGGGATTTGTGTTTGTCTGACAGGAATTCATTATAATTGATAGTCCAGTCAGTGATTTTAAGCCATCATTTCGAGATGTAAAACGGATATAAGCCATAGTGCATTGACGTCGAAAAAAAGCGCTTATCACGAAACAATGAAACAGAGCAATAAATAATTTCTCGATTGTCAAAAGAGAAAGAAAGACTTCGTCCTCGGCTCCTTCAAACCGTTGCTCAAGAAGAACACTGTCTGAACCACGATCAGAAACAATCTTATGACACCATCATATCTAGCATCACTAAGAAGGAAGGTAAGACAATTTTTCTCGATGCCCCTGGAGGCACAGGAAAAATGTTCTTGATTAATTTGTTGCTCGCCAAAGTGAGGTCTGGTGGTAATATTGCTCTTGCCATCACATCATCTGGAATTGCAGCCACTCTTTTGGAAGGTGGAAGACCAGCACATGCAACATTTAAACTTTCTATGAAAGTCAGCAGTAATGATGGAAGCGTATGTAATATTTAAAAACAAAGTAACACTGCCAGTTTAATCCATAATTGTTCTTTAATTGTATGGGATGAGGCTAAAATGTCGCACAAAACTTCCGTTGAAGCTGTAGACAGGACCTTGCGTGATCTAAGGAATCGGAACACACCTATTGGTGGCTGCACAGTTTTGTTCGCCGGAGATTTTCTGCGTATATCCTCAAATCCATGACCTATCTAACAAATCTCATTCATGGTTTAAAGAAAGAGCAATATTATCGCCGACAAACGAGCTAGTTGTGAAAATTAATGACTTGGTGTTCTCCAAATTCACTGCCCAGGCTCAAGTATATTACTCAGTAGACGCAGTAGTCGATGGTGAAGAAGCTGTTCATTGCCCTACAGAATTCCTAAATGCTTTACTTCCTTCTAGCTTGCCGCCACAGAAGCTTATTTTAAAAGTGGGAGTGCCTATTATATTTCTACGCAATTTACATGCACCAAAGTTATGCAATGGGACGCGATTGGTAGTGAAAACATTGAAAAACTGTTTCATTGAAGCAACTACTGTACCTATGTTAACTAGATGTGGTACAGGAGAAACGGTCTTAGTACCCAGAATCGCTATGATTCCTTCAGAGTTGCCTTATCATTTCAAACGAGTAATATTCCCAGTAAGAGTCTGCTTTGGCATGACTATAAACAAATCACATGGTCAGACACTTAGCGTGTCAGGAGTTGATCTCAGTGGAGAATGTTTTTCTCATGGACAGTTTTACGTGGCTCTATCGCGTGCTGCATCTTACCGAAATCTTTTCGTGTTCACTGCTGGAGAGAAAACGACTAATGTCGTATACAAGGAAATCTTATAAGACCTCGGTTAAAAGTAGCCTATCACCTTGCATTCATAACTGATCCCGGGCGAAGCCGGGGCAGGTTGCTAGTAGTAGAATAAAACAAAGATTTTTTCTTTTTCTCCCTCCTCTTAAGAAATTCATAAAACTTCTGTTTTTCGTTATTTAAAAAATAATTCGCATTACAAAACGAGAAGTTTAAAGAGTAGTAAAGTAATATGATGCTGTGAAAGGTAAAACTACGAAATGGTAAAGGAATTTGGCTGTGACCGCTGATGATTAAGAAAGATACACTCGTATAGTACAGTTAGATTTATATGTTGTTGTTAGTTCGCTTGAGGGCTTTGATACATCTTAGTCATCAGCCCCCGTGTACTTGTGTGTGTGTTGAACTTATCTAATAATCTGTGTTTATGTGATGACTGCAGCAGTGTGTGTAGCAGTATCGGGGACAGGGATGGAGTTGGTGCCCCAGGCTTGAAATAAGGTACTACCACGGCAATGGCCTGGAGGGAGTGTGGAGAAACCTGAGGAAATACAACGCTGAGGATAGACGCTGTCAGCACCGGGATTCAAACCTCCGATCTCCACATCGCTGTCGTGGTGCGTGATTCAACGCGCATGGCTACGCCGCGAGTAGTCAAATATAGGCTACTGTGCAACACTCCCGCCTACACCATCTGCATTTAACAGTTCTGACGGATCCTAGTACTACAGTATTGAATTGCATGAAGGCCATTAGATCCTTAAGTGAAATGAAAATCCACAGCCTGCTTCCAGTCTCCAACCGGGTCAGGAATGGAATGAATGAAGCCCCCATCTAGCGGCGAGGTTATGAACTGTGCCGGCTGCCGAGGCCGGACGCACTCCTCTGGGGCAATGATTAAATGAATGACGGATGAAATGAAATGATAGTGGAGAGTGTTGCTGGAATGAAATGGTGACAGGGAAAACCGGAGTACCCGGAGAAAAACCTGTCTGCCTCCGTTTTGTCCAGCACAGATCTCACATGGAGTGACCGGGATTTGAACCACGGACTCAGCGGTGAGAGGCCGGCGTGCTGCCGCCTAAGCCACGGAGGCTCCCCCATTAGATCCTTAAGTAAACTTGATAATAAATAGACCTAATTTGTAAAAAAGCGAAAGAACTACGTTAGTCTCACTGACATTATCTCAAACCCTGTGGCGAGGACGTGCTCGTTAAATCGTGCGCCATGGCCGCGTGGCCAGCTGCAGCATCACAGGTTCGAATCCCAGAACTGTCAGTGGCTATCCTCAGTGTGATTTTTCCCAGGGTTATGGCACACTCCCTCCATGCAAATGCCGGGATAGTACCTTACTTCAAGACCTGGGGCGCCTACTCCATGCCTATCCCCAATACAGTTCCACACACTTCTACAGTCATCACTAGGGCTCGGATTTTTAGGTAAATAAATATTTTTTTATGTAAATACATATTTTAAGCATTTTTTCCATAAACACATAGGCTACATTCCTGCTTTTCACTTATGAGCACATAAAAAGACATAATATTTTCATTTTTTAAAAATAAGTATGTTAGATTTTTCAGTTTAATGAATTTTTGTTCTGTGTTACTTCAACGGGGAAGAATCTGTGAGCTATCTAATATTCATGCAGAGCGCATGTCAGCTTGCAACTGTGTTATTCTTAACTTGTCGCCCCGTGCCACTCACTGTGAATCACTCACATGCAGTTCATTTCTGACACTGAAGTGTAAGGCAGTTCTACGATGCCTGAAGTAAAAACTACAAGTTATCGTCTGCAGCAGTATGTTGCAGAATTTAAGGATAATTTTACTTCTGATGGGGGCGTTCTGTTCTGCCAACCATGTGGGAAAGCAATCTAGGATGAACAGCGATCTCAAGTTACACAACACCTCGAAGGCAAGAAACATATCGCCACAGTTTCGCGCCTCAAAATTCGCGCCTCAGAAGAAGTGTTTCGCGATAATCGTCGGTTATTTGTGATGGAAAACCTGAAGATGTATCTCGTTGTGTATTGTAATGCTCCAGCAGTCAGTGAGACATACAATAAATTTCATTTGTGTGTACTGCATATTGTTTATATTCATATTAATGAACTAATTTATAATTAATTAGCCTATTTCTACTTTTTTGTCACATATTTCAGGTATTTTTAATACATAAAAAATAAATATTTTCCGGATTTTTAGCACCTATAAATCCTAGCCCTAGTCATCACAGAAACAAAGGCTGTCAGACACGTTCAACACGAACCCAACTACACGGGGCTGATGACCAAGGTGTCCCATTTCCCTCAAATGATTTAGCAACAAACATTATTTCAATAAACAGACCTTGATACCTTCCCAAAACCGATATGATGCGAGCTGAAGAGTCGACTCGTGGGTCGGGAGGTGAGACGGGGAAGCAGTTTCTCTCTCTTGCCTATCACTCAGCTATGGCCCTTCCTAAATGTATTCGATTGTGACGTATCCCATTATTATAATTATTATTAGACGCACATTACATCAAACTGATTTATTGTTATATTATTTTACTTCACCTTTACTTTACTTATTGTTAGTCGTTAGAGCTTGTGACTGGTAGAAAGTATACACTGGTCTACCACATATTTTATTTTAGTATAACTGAATGAGCTATATTAAATGTTTGCAACTAAAACAAATCAATGATCCGATTGGGTACCGAGACTCGACCCTGCAACCTTCAGCATGCGCTCCTTGAGTATTATTAATATTACAACTTTTCTTTTGAACTACATTGAATATCTTGTTATTATGGAAAGAGCTGCCGTTTTTAATATAATTATGTGAATCCAGTATTTCTTAGATTTCAAGCACAGTAAAACAAAAGATGAAGAAAGTTAGGTTGGTCAATTTGGTACATCTGTCAGCTAATTATCTCCATCTGACCGAGTTACGAATATATTATTATTCTTCTTTCTCTCTCTCTCTCCCTCTCTCATATGTCAGCTTGCGACTGTGATGGACAACGTTTTCAGGTACGCAAGTAAATGAAAATGAAAATCCACAGCCTGCTTCCAGTCTCCGACCGGGTCAGGAATGGAATGAATGAAGCCCCCATCCAGCGGCGAGGATATGGACTGTGCCGACTGCCGAGGCCTGACGCACTCCTCTGAGGCAATGATTAAATGAATGACAGATGAAATGAAATGAGAGTGGAGAGTGTTGCTGGAATGAAATTTTGACAGGGAAAACCGGAGTACCCGGAGAAAAACCTGTCTACCTCCGTTTTGTCCAGCACAGATCTCACATGGAGTGACCGGGATTTGAACCACGAACCCAGCGGTGAGAGGCCCGCGTGCTGCCGCCTAACCCACGGAGGCTCCACGCAAGTAAATATAGAAGCTTATTGATAGAGGCGACGGGCTAGGGATGAGAGGCCAGTTTTGGCCACATTCCTCGCGTAACGCTTCTCTCTGGCTCCTATCAATACCACTTAAGTAGCAGTTGAATAGCGCATTTGAAGACGATAAACATTCATGTAGATACAAAGCCTTTGCAACATATTTCACTTTAATTGTTTCTAGAGCAATTCGATAAGCCTCAAAATGGTATTACTACAAGGACTGTTGTTTGGACCCTATCCATGTTATTGTTACGAAACTTGGAATAAATATGTTGGCATCACATTTCAATGAATCCTTTACATTTGTCTGAAAGTCGTATCTTCATCAGCAGTTCTAACTACAGCAAAACAGTTTCCTCGCACATTATCTTGATATAAACTGTAATTTCTCTGTAATTGTTATCATTCTATGACAATTGTGTGGAATTAAAATAAAAAGCATGGCACACCATTGTAAAGCAGTTGAAGCAGCAGAGATGAGCATTAGCCGGCCAGGCAAACCACAACACAACAAATTAACCTCGGGAACAACCTTGCGTAAAGGTCTCCAGAGTAGTTAGCGTCGTCATTCGATTAGAACTGGCAGCACTAAAAAACAAATAACAATCAGGCGGTGTGCAATCGAGCAGTCGTAACAGAGCTCGCGCGAGGCTACAGCCCTCCAGGGTGATATCAGGCGGCCTCGCCAGCCGGCAACAATACTGTATCTTGCTACAAGCCAGCTTGGATCGATGTTCTGGCGACAGGTACTAAGAACAGCTCACTATCCACAATTGGATCTTTGGACTTAGTCTTTCATAAATGTTTCCACCAGACGAGGGGTTAAAATGGTGATTTGCCCCTTCCCCTCGGACTGCCAATCACATAATAATACGAGGAAACGAAAGTTGTATGGAAATAATATTAATATTTGTATGCATAAAAATATAAGCCTAATTTGCAATTTAAACAAATCCAAAGTAAATGAGATGATAATAATGATAAAATTAATAATGATAAAAATAATAAAAATTATACAGGGATGACTCGCTGGCATCGGGATAACATAGGTTCGAATCCTACTTCGGCCGTTTTAAAAATGTTTTTGTAGTTTTCCATTTTCACCACCAGGCAAATGCCGCGATGGTTCCTTTCAACAGGCCTACGGCCGACTTCCTTCTAAAATCCCTTCCCTGACCCTTCCTTAATTAGACCCAAGTTCGCGGTCGTCTGGGTGATCGGCCTGATATCATCCCCAGTTGAATCTGCTGATAAAGTGTATTCATCTCCCACACACCGTCCTTGCGATGGTAGAGGTATGACCGATCGCAGAGTCCGTGGATATAGTCGAGCTGAAAGAATAAGCGATAATAATAATAAAAATAATAATCTTTATGATAAAAATAATAGTCTAATAATAATAATAATAAATAGTGGCGTGACTTCAGGTGAAAGCTGGTGCTAGTGTCTTGAAATAACCGCTGGTGGAGAAGACGAAAGCCACTGACGTCACAATCAGCCCCTCTACTAGCCAGAGGAATAAACCATGCGATGTTAAAATCCCACAGCCTAGTCGAGAATAATGCTTGTATAGTAGTGTCAGGGTGTGCTTAAGTCAACAGCCAGTGCTCAAGTTTTTTTTTTGTGCTACAACTTCTGAAGACTCCCTTCCATGACTTCAAATAGGAAGGAAGGAGGGAAGGAAGCATGTAATGACGGTTGATCTTGCAATCGTAAGCCACGGGGCCTAATTTTAACGCAGAACTCACAGAGGACGTGATAGTTTACCATTAAAATCTTACATGCATTTATTAGGAATCGAACCCAACTCATCTTGGTGGGAGGCAAGTAGCTTTACCACTGCCTCATCACTTCTCCCTTCTGAAACATTCTCCACCACTCAATATTGACACGCCTACTTTGTTCGGATAGTTAATTGTAGTTGTTGATTATTTCTGCCTGTATGGAAGAGCTGGAAATGGCTCCAATGCTCCAAACTGGCTCAGCGAAGGCTGTGTGCCAGCCAAGCTGGGTCGCACATGAATTGGGCTGTTTCACGAGGACTATGCTAGAGATCTCTTTTGGATATTTTGTTGCTCTTTCTTTTGAAATATGTCAGCTTGTATTTTCATAAGGAACGCCCCAAATGTTTGACATCCCCCAGGGGCTCACATCTGGTGGGACGTGGGTTGGCGACCACGGGACCCAAGCTGAGTCCGGCATTGCTTCCACTTAATTGTGCCGGGCTCCTCTCTGTCTTCTTTCCTATCGGCCTCCCTTGGTCAACTCTTGATCTCTTCCGACCCCGACGGTATTAGGGTATCCGAGGCCTAGGGAGTATTTCACTTTCCCGCCTTCTTTGGCCCTTCTCTCATCTTTCCTGAACCCTCCTTCTTCGAGGGGTCAGACCTCTTGTTTCCTTTTCATTATTTCCGTTTCTCTTTAAGATTCCCGCACAGTTTTTATTAATTGGCTCCCCGTGTATCTAAATTCCCTTTAGCGATTTTTTTTGCATCTACACTCCATTTTGTAGGTATTTTCAATCTACACACATGAAAAAAAGTTTTGCATCACCTCGGTTCCAAGAGTTCCGGATCCGTTAAATACAAAGGGAATAGAGATCAACACAAACAACATTTCAGCTCGTTTTATTGCTCATGAGACCCACACATTGCATGTTGTACCATCATACAGCTAGACTTTCAGCATTTGTGGTCCAGATTGCAGTACACACCACTACCTCTAATACCCAGTAGCACGTCCTCTTGCATTGATGCATGCCTGTATTCGCCGTGGCATACTATCCACAAGTTCATCAAGACACTGTTGGTCCAAATTGTCCCACTCCTCAACGACAATTCGGCGTAAATCTCTCAGAGTGGTTGGTGGGTCAAGACGTCCATAAACAGCCCTTTTCAACATATCCCAGGCATGTACGATA
Source organism: Meconema thalassinum (assembly GCA_946902985.2). NCBI lineage: Eukaryota > Metazoa > Arthropoda > Insecta > Orthoptera > Tettigoniidae > Meconema > Meconema thalassinum. The sequence continues at coordinate 1,021,598,412 of OX336389.2, read as the reverse complement.
GGGTTCATGTCTGGCGAACATGCTGGCCACTGTAGTCGAGCGATGTCGTTATCTTGAAGGAACGCATTCACAAGATGTGCACGATGAGGTCGAGAATTGTCGTCCATGAAGACAAATGCCTCTCCAATATTCTGCCGATATGGTTGCACTATGGGTCGGAGGATGTCATTCAGGTATCGTAAAGCCATTTCGGAGCCTTCCATGACCACCAGTGGCGTACGTCGGCCCCACATAATGCCACCACCAAACATCAGGGAACCACCACCTTGCTGCACTCGCTGGACAGTGTGTCTAAGACGTTCAGCCTGACCAGGGTGCCTCCAAACACGTCTCCGACGATTGTCTGGTTGAAGGCATATGCGACACTCATCGGTGAAGAGAACGTGATGCCAATTCCGTGGGGTCCATTCAGCATGTTGTTGGGCCCATCTGTACCGCGCTGCATGGTGTCGGGGTTGCAAAGCTGGACCTCGCCATGGACGTCGGGAGTGAAGTTGCGCATCATGCAGCCTATTGCGCACAGTTTGAGTTGAAACACGACGTCCTGTGGCTGAACGAAACGCATTATTCAACATGGTGGCATTGCTGTCAGGGTTCCTCCGAGCGGCAATCCGTAAGTAGCGGTCATCCACTACAGTAGTAGCCCTTGGGCGGCCTGAGCGAGGCCTGTCATCGACAGTTCCTGTATCTCTGTACCTCCTCCATGTCCGAACAACATCGCTTTGGTTCACTCTGAGACGCCTGGAAACTTCCCTTGTTGAGAGCCCTTCTTGACACAAAGTAACAATGCGGACGCGATCGAACTGCGGTATTGACCTTCTAGGCATGGTAGAACTACAGACAACATGAGCAGCGTACCTTCGTCCTGGTGGAATGACTGGAACTGATCGGCTGTCGTACCCCCTCCGTCTAATAGGCCCTGCTCATGCATGGTTGTTTACATCTTTGAGCAGTTTTAGTGACATCTATGAACAGTCAAAGGGACTGTATCTTGGATACAATATACACAGTCAACGTCTATATGCCGGAGATCTGGGAACCGAGGTGATGCAAACTTTTTTTGATGTGTGTATGTTGCGTTTTGTAAGTCCTTTCGATCTAAATTGCATTTTACGAGCATTTTTAACCTCAATTGCATTTTGTAAGGATTGACAATCTAAATTGCTTTTTAGTAAGCCTTTCAATATAGGTGCTGGGACTTTTGTGAGTATTTTGAATTTTAATTGCATTTTGTAAGTATTTTCAACAGAAACCGCATTTTGCACATATTCTCAATCTAAATTGCATTTTGTATGGTGGGCATTTTGTAAGTATTTTGATTCTCAATTGCATTTTGTGGGTGTTTTGAATCAAAATGACATTTTGTAAGTATTTCCATTCTAAATTGCATTTTGTAAGTTTTGTCCATCCAAATGAGTAGTTGAATCTACCACGCACTTTTTGTAAGCATTTTCAATTTCAATTGCTTCATGTAAGCATTTTGAATTTCAATTGCTTTGTGAGTATTTAGAATCTGAAATGTGCGTTTTTCAATCTAAATTGCATTGTTTATTTTCAATTTCAAATGCATTTTGTAAGTATTTTGAACCTCAATTGCATTTTGTACGTATTTTCAATCTCATTTGCATTTTGTAAGTATTTTGAAATTTACTTGCATTTTGTAGGTATTTCGACTCTATTGCATTTCTACGTATTTTGAACCTAAACTACAATTTGTGCGTATGTTTCAATCTATTCCTTTTCCTCCTAAATGTTCTTATGTAAGTACTACCACTCTCCATTTTGTGCATCGTTTCAATCTGAATTCCATTTTGTAAGTATTTATAATCTCACTTAATTTTCGTTCTGGTTTCCATTTCATTGCCATTTTCGCTATCACCCAGATCATTAGGGGTCGATAACCTAGATGATAGGCCCCTTAAAACAACAATTATCATCATCATCATCATCATCATCATCAATTGTTTGACAATCGGCACACCCATGCCAGTTTCTATCACAGGATAAAGGTACGCTCGAAAACAAACGAGCCATATAATATTACAGTATGTTTCAGTAGTGTTAAGGCGTGCCTGTTTTCTCTCGATGGATGCAGTAATTTAATATTTTTCTGTTGCTACAGGGTTGGAGCATTTGGAGGGATATTCCAATCAACACCATAGGGAAGAAGAAGTAAATAGATGAAAAGGTTTGGAAGTGAAAGCAAAAGAATGGTTACAAGGGACGAAGCCAAACATCAATAACAGTTTATTTGTAGAAATAGGATAACAAACAAATATATGTAGAAGAAACAGGCTAAACCTAAAGGATTTAAAAATTCCCATAGCTGTATAGTGTGAGGGAAGGGGTGGCCCGTGGCCCATTCACAACAGTTGACGATATTTATAAATATGATTAAACTTGAAACCTTTGGAAGGAAAATGATCGTTGAGTTCGAAAATTGAAACTGAAACTCACACAAGAAAATGTACTAATGAGAGATTGAGATCAGTTAGACACAGTCTTGATTACGAAAGACCAGTAATCAAGATTCATAAACTGAAAACGACCCTAGGTAGGAAGTTAGCTGAGAGAACTATACCAGCGATAAACAGTCTAAAGAAATCTGTGAAAAACTGAAGTAATAGAAAATAAATACTTTGATAGGAGCACAACAAATAGTTACCATATTTCACGTGGCGCATTTCAAATTGTTGCCAAGCTTGAGATCAAGGGAAACGTGATAATATTTATTGGTTTCAACGGTAAGTGGTAGTATATTCTCAACCTTAAGCGACCACAAAAATTACAAGACACAAACTGAGCTATTGTGGTTAAAAAATTTAAAACTGTGCCACGCATATAAAAATAAGCAATTAAATTGCTTTGAGGTTAATATACAAAAAGAGCAGTTGCTCTGGAAAAGTAGGTTTCAGACCAGGATTAGGCTAGAAAATACCAATTATAAAAAGATAAAAGGATAAAAGGGTAAGAATATTGAAAGTAGACGTGCCACAATAGACACAGTAAAGCTTGAAAATGGGCTAAGATAGTTAGAATTTATTGATCCTGAGATACTGGGAACAGCCGGTGTCTATGTATTAGAGCAATATAATGCAAATAGCAAGAAAGCCATTGGACTAGAACATGAGAGTTGAAAGTACATAAGGAATACAATGCTAACAAGCACCATAAGAAACCTTTCAGTAAAATTGGACGCTGAATTGAGCCTTTTGACTCAATGAAATCAACTTACAAGTTGATAGAAAATGATGGGTGCATAAAAGGAAAATTCCAACAGTTATGTTGGGATTAAAGAAATGGCTTATATATCACTTGAATTATTTAAACAGAATTACCTTTGATTTTAAATTCAAAATGTGAAGGATGTCCTCGGACGTAGACTCAATAATTACTACAAAAATATACCCAAAGATTACTTAAGCTAAGTTTGTTAGTAAAAGGGTGAAATGGGGGAGGGAAGGAAATCGGGTTTCTTTACTGTCAGTTCATGCATGTAATTTATCTAAGCGCAACACTGTAATTTGCGAACCAGCCTGTTTTTGTGGTACGAAACACTTTCGAGTTTATAGAAACGTTTTTGTAGATAAATATCACTGTTTACTGTTGTGAATTATTTTCCTGTGGAGAGGCTGAATATTGCGATTTTATTTCAGTTTTAAGAATTGATGCAGTTACTTGAAAGTCTTATGTTATTAATAGAGTTTACCCGTTAAACTGTTAGAAGCAGAAACAGGTAAATTTTACTGTGACGTCACAGACTTTACATTAGAACAGAATGCTTCGGTAACCTTCTAGAAGGTTCCAACTAAATGGAATGGAGTGCAAATTAATCCCACGACGTACCAATTTACGGGCATTTAATAAAGCGAGTAGAAATATTCCACGATGTGCCAAGATATTTACTTTGACGTAGTATAGATGAAAATAGCACAAATCATTAGATGCGCCTAGCCAAACGTTACAATATCAAGTCAGAATAACCTCCCTCGTTGGCAAAACTAATGTCTGGCATCACGAGAATGGTACTGTACCATTGAAAATTAGAACTTGCCAGCGAATTAAAACGTTAATAAAAACACTTGCACTTATTCAAAAGAGCTTCATAGCCAAAATAGTGTTTAACTTATCTTTTTCATGGCTGCAGGCGGTAGAGTGCGTGTCACGACATGGCTTCACAAAATGTCGGACTGGCGAATAGAGTGAGTCCCTTGTTGATAGACTGAGTGAGTCTGCAGGCTGCACGTAGAAGAATGACAGGCGAGAGAGTTCCCAACCAGAGAAGCGAGCAAGGCGAGAGGGAAGGGCAAGGGGTAACGTAAGACACAGGGAATACAAACAAATGAAAAAGTAAATCACTTAGATACACTAATTTCTTTTCTTGAGGCAGAGTCCACGAAGTAAAGAACAGGCGTAGATTGCTATCTGTAACAGGTGAGCTGAAGTAATAGACATTATTCAGTAGCTGTTGGCAAAGGGTTCACTCGCTGGCCACCAGGAACCATTGAGTTCAGGAATTTGCCGTATGAAGCGCAGAAGGATGAAGCCCGACATAACTGCTAAACAGAGAGGGGGGAGACATCTCGATTTCTGGAACATACGGAGGATATCATTAGCAAATGCACAACTAGAGACCTAAAGGCAAAGAAATCTCTGCAGGTGGTTTTCACGGAATAAAAATAAGAAAAACGGAAAGGAATGAAGACCCAATACGGGCGCAAAGTTTACATGGAAGGTATATTCACAGAATGTACCAAACTGGGGGAGAGCTCGACCAACAGAGATCGATAGAAATTAAGATTCGAGCAGTTAAGGTGAGATCACAGATATCGGTCTTACAATATTACCGTTTTTTGTAAGGATTTTCACCTCTCGAGTCTTTCCATCTCGTCCAGGGTAACACTCAGTTACTCTGCCCGAGATCCGCACCAAGGGAGGAGATGCGTCTGTTATGAGCATAAGGGCATCCGTGCTCACACTGGGGTCAGGGAGAAGCCACTTTTGCCTTCTCTGAAGCGAAGTTAGATATTCCAACTTCCATCGTTTGCAAAATGAGTAACGTAGGGCTTCAATTTTGCGCCAGAAAACAGGTAGATGGATGTCCCACGAGAAACGAGTAGCGGAGAGGGATAGGATAAAAACAACATATAAGAAATTGGCAAGGAGTTAAGGGAATCAAATCATCAGGGTCATTAGAAAGAGAAGTTAGGGGCCGAGAATTTACAACACTCTCAACGAGAACAGCAAGATAATTAAATGCTTCGTAAATTAGGAAGCGATCACCAAGAACTTTTTCAAATGCCCTTTAGCAAGTTTAACACAAGATTCCCATCTTCCACCATGATGGGGGGAGTAAGGAGGAATTAATCTCCATTTGAAGCACTTAGAGTAAGAGGAATGAGAAATCTGATCTAAACCGGAAGTGACGTAAGTGCTTTCTTCCAACATGAAGCTGCACCTTGGAGCGTAGTCGAATTGTCGGAAACATTTCGGAGGGAACACCGCACTGAGCAGTAAAACGAGAAACGGCAGGGAGAAAACAAGGTGTAGAGTAATGAACATATAGCCTACTTTCTCCTAAATACATTGGTATAGCTATAAATCTTTGTTCTTTTCAAAGAGTATAATTGAATGCTGGTTGTAGTGGCTTGTTGAAATACAACGTGCTATACGGATATTAAACGTTGATTGATTGATTGAATCCTCACCTGAATTATATAAACACACACTAATACAGCCATCACAATAAGATTATTAGACTAAGTTCAACACTCACCCATGTTCACGGGGATAAATGACAGGAAATGAAACATCAACAACAACAGCTTCCAACCCAAATCCTTCCTCGTATAAAGGTACACACACTCGCAATCCTACATACATCACAGCGATACAGGTTATCAGATAATTTCTACACACACCCAAGTAAACGGGGTACAAAACCATGATGCCGCAAATCCCTAAAGAATCAACAACAACAACAACAACAACAACAATAGACTCTACTGCGGATGAAGGTCAACGAATATTAATCGCTGTATTCGAGTGTTGAAATACAGTATGTGGTGTTATAAGTACTGTACATATACGTATAATATTTTCGATTGCAAATACGCACTATATATGCTTAACATTATAACGTGTGAGTAGTTAAAATAAATAAATAAATAAATAGCCTTACAAATCCCATAAGGGCTATGGCCTCCTGCTTTGCAGGGAATTGCTCAGTTTTAACTCAGCAGGTGAGCAAGTCCTGAGGAGCATTCGGGGTTATTCTCTCTGATTGGGCCTTCTATATAGATGTTCAGCTGATTAAAGATTAAGTAAATTATATTACGATGGCATAAAATTCGCTACAACAATCTTCATTTCTGAGTCTGGCGATATCAAGGCCTCAAATATCCATTAGTATTACGGAAATCATAATAGCCATCAATTAATATCTGGGAGCTTCCCATTGCCACTAAGCACAAAGCTTACCCTGTCTAAGCACTTGAACAATGACAGAAACTGCGAAGTCTTCACTCTTCAGTAAAATCTACGTATATTGAACCGTTTCAAATAGGTCTTTTTAAAATGCAATACAAAACCTTACCGGTGGAGTTTTAACATCTAGTTTGGATGCAGATACCTATACACGTTCTTTAACATCCCACAAATCATTCACTATGTTGTGCACATGTGGTCCCGGAACGAATTAATAAGTGTTTCGCAAGATAGTTGAACCTTTTGAATTCCTTGTGATGCAGTAAGGTTATTTTCCCTAGTGAACACGATGATGTTTCCTCAAATTAGAGCGCGAGACAATGTTCCATTAGTTCTGTCCGCCATGCAAATGACTTCTCACATGTGCTACAAGTGTATTACTTCACTCCAGTATGAACAACAGTGTGCTTCTTGAGGTCACCGCTCTGTGAGAAGCCTTTATTGCACACCAGAGATATGTACCGCTTTGCTGCATGCCCACTGAACGGTGTCTTTCTAGTTGATGCATTGTTTTATTGGTCACTGCATGCGAGTCTCCCTAGGTCTTTCCACTCCTGCCTCATCTTCGCTGTTCTTGTCCATTGTTTTCCTCCCCATTTTACGAACCAGTCTGCCCATCTGATTCTTTGTCTCCCAACGTTTCGTCTTCCTGTTCTTGGGTCCCACATCGTCATTTTGTACGTCCATCGGTTAGGATCTAATCTCGCTACATGTCCACCCCATCTCCATTTGATCTAGTCTGCTGATGTCATAGCGTCTTACATGCCGGTTCTCCTTCTTAAATCTTCGTTCCGTATTCTATCTCTCAATGAGACATGAAGTATCTTCCTTTCCATTTTCCGTTGACATCTCTGGATCATTTGTCTTTGTTTCGATGTTAATGCCCAAGTTTGGCAACCATATAGTAACACCGGTATAACGCATTTTTCCAGAACTTCAGCCTTTAAAGTGTGTTTTTGGGTCTTGTCAGCCAGTATAAACTGTAGGGACCAAAAGCTCTTCCATGCTTGTCCTATTCTTCGTTTGACCTCTTTCTCTGAACGACTTGAAAATGACATGTTCTGACCGAGATATTGTTTTAGATCCCTTGTTTGGGGGTGGTAGGATCTAAAACGGAAGAGTTATTGTGTTGATTTAGAAGAAGGTGCCTAAAAAGGGGGTAGCTTCCCGTAGTCGGGCAAGCTGACCAGTGTAGAGTGTTGTTTAGTGTTAGGGTGCTCCTATAAATGATGTAGGAGTATTTTAGGGGATGGAACTTAATGTAAGGGTCAACGCGCTGATCGTCCAGCTGGCTGGTTAGGTAATCGACTTACACGCGTCATCTATATGGCGCGGGCCGCTCCTAGCAGGCAGGCCGATACGGGAATACAATGATGCTTGCACCAGCAAGTATCTGGCTACTATAAGTCACGTCTAATAGTGACGGAGAGTTCAGGAAGGGAGTTAGGGCGTAAAGAAGCGTGTAAACAGTAATGCAGGTGTAATGTACTGACCAAGTGTTTATTGGTCAGTAATAATAAATAATGAGTCCCTTTTAAGGGCTGTAGTGATGTTACAATGTAAGTGTACAATTTGGGGATAAAGGTTACAAATTATAGGAGATCTGAACACGTCTGACTCACCTGCGGATAACGACGATAGCCTTCGGCCGATGCACTGTAAGACTGGTAAATGGGAACTTGTCCTACATAAGGCTCCTTCTTATAGCTTTCGGCGCTGTTCTGTCAGCGTTCTGCTGCCTAGATGACCTAGTTAGTTTGTGTGTCGCTGTTTGTGGTAGTGATGCAATTATTGGTTAAGCTTTCCATACTGGCTAGCTGCCATTGCGGTGTTAATAGATATGTTCTGGCCTTACCAGATTTGCCAGTTAAGGGTGATTTAAATAGATGATGGGGGGATGTCCTCCAGGGGATGCAGAACCCTGGGGGCTGTACAAGCGTCTTCCCCCATTTGTTCGCGGCCTCGCGAACGGGAACGGAACTTGAGGTTGGGATGTTGATGTAGTTGTTCTTGAAGCCCCCTCGTATCTTCTGTTGGTGTCTTCCTTGTCGTCGTCGTCGTCGTATAGAATGGGTGATGTCGTGTTGAAGTGTAGGTGTGAGATCAGCCCGTGTTCAGAGGGGAGGGTTATGGGATGTACATATATATATATATATATATATAACAGTGACATTGGCATTGTAAAAATGGAAATTGACATTTAAAAAAAATTGACATTGCCATTGTTGGCATATTGCAAGTTTCAAAAAAAAGGGAAAAAAACATGGTTTTGATACTTATCCGTTACATTGTTGTGCAGGGAGGAAAAACCCAGCTAGACGAGGAATTGTGCCGTCTGGCTTTATTTTGGGGAAAAAGTGCTCCCTGCTAAGAGAAAGATAGAAGAGAATAGAAAAAATGGGTGTTCCAGGGTATAATTTAAGGGAAATATTGAAAGTGCATTTATTGGTTTGGGATAAAACGGAACACCCTGACAAATGGGGAAGTTAGAAGAAAGAAAAATGAAAGAAACAAAAGCATAGATATTGTATACATTGGTGGTCTTGATAATGATAACAGATATGACCTGATAATAATAATAATAATCATTACATTTGTAATATTCCTGACGCTTTATAAGTGAACATATTAAACATAGTAATAATGATGAACATAGAAAAAATAATGGTTGCCATGTTGGTACCCTGTATGTATAGGTATGTTGGCCACCCTTGTGGAACCTTTCAATTGTATGATATGGCGAGAAAATACAAAATAATTTACAATTTACAATTATCAACTATCATATATACCTTGTAGAGCTCTGTTACATGGCCAGTTATTGTATACCTCTTATTCTTTGTGCGCACCTTACCATCATGCCTCGACTACCGTTCTCTATTCGGCCGTTCCTGGTGCGGTTTAGTGGCTAGTCCACTATTCTCTCCTTGTACTTATCATATAACCTCGTGGTTTTCCGTCGTGGGTCGGAATTCCACCTTAGGGTCGAAGGTTCGGCACTTACAACCTCCGTGTCGCCCTTCGAGCCTGAAGTAACGCTTCATTTGCGTATGCTGAATGTGTTTGCGTTCAGCGATGTTCATCATCCCACGTATGCTGTCCACCGCTGACCGCTGACGTTGTCACCTTTAAGGGTGCAACTAAAATTGATGAGTAGTGTATTTGTGTGTGACATAGATGTAGGTATGTGTATTTTGGTGTGGGTAATATATTTACCACAGACATATTCATGCTCCTGGTTATCTGTAAATCAAAAAAGTGTATCCATGTAAAAATGTCCATCTCTTCGTTGCTCCGTGGTCTTCCTGTGTGGGTGAAAGTGGATTAATCATTAATAAGACATTACAATACATTGCAATGCATTACATGTATATATATAACCTTCATTGGTAGCGCTTAATTTGTAAAACTAAGTGGGGCGCCACTGAAGTCTAACTTAATCTAGGTTAGCCTATGTTAACCTATCTTAGCCTAGTGTTGTCGGGCTTACCTTGGTAACGGATTTTTAGTCACCAAGTGCCGAAATTTTACCTTAATATATATATATATATATAAAAATGCCTTAAGTGTAGACTTATGCTGTCTTATAATGAATTATCAATAGTTATCATGAGTTGTCATGAGTTGTCGGACTTACCCTGATGACGGGTTTGTGGGTCATCAGGCGCCGAGCGGCGTTATCTTTAACACTACTTACCTTACTAATTAAGAAAAAAAATGGCTGCTATTGCTAAACCGAAAGGGTGGCCTTATTCTATTGCCGAAATGTGCTGTGCCATTATTAGCAACAGCGGTTAATGAATTTGCTTAATCCTAAGTTGCGTACCGAAGTGCAACTATCTTACAGCTAAAATTTGGACCAGAACGATCGCCTGAGGCAATTTGCTTCCTCAGGACACCACCCGTACGAGTCCTAGAAACACCGGTTGTCTCTAGGGTCGCCGGATTCCGTTCCCTTAATTCTAGATGTCGACGCTTATCAACTAGTATTAACCTAGTCGCAGGCGGCTTACGGTGCCCCTGAGCAAACCGTTTCGCCCGCTGTACCTCCCTGCTCGTTGCCGTTGTCGTTCAGACGTTGTCGTAGTTGGGCCGCCCACTTAACCCTTATGAGGTGCTCGCAATGCCCCTCTCTTAATGCCCATTGGCTGCCCGATGCGTCGCCATTTATGTGGGCATTGGACATTGTCGTCCAATGGCATAATATTATTTTCGCCTTTATTGGCAATCGTAGTGTGCTTTACGCAGTAGTAGTAATCTCTTCGCCTTTATTGGCCGCAATTATATCCTCTTCGCCATTGTTGTCCGTAATTATATTTTCTTCGCCATTGTTGGCCGCAATTATATTTCACTCCAACGCACAGGAGTCTTGCTTCCCGCTGTAGAAGCCTTACTTACTTAATTTTAGCTAGAAGTCTAGTCATAATGGGGTCGTCTCTAGAGTCATCCCCTGAGTCCAGCGCGGAGTGGGCTATTTCTCCCACCATCCTCAGGAAGACTTCCCTGCAGGTCTTGGCTTCGACGACCGTGGCACATAGTGGGTGTAACTGTCTCCGACAAGGGGGATAGGCTAGATGCACCCCTAGATCTTGACGTTTGCCCGTGTCAGGTCCCGAATGCTTCAACCTTACGTGGTTCGTCTGTTTGGTCTAGTCAGTGATTTGTTGAGCCAACTGGGGTAAGGGTCATTATCACCTTCCCCAGCTCTGCTCCAGTGTGGTGCCTTTTGCCTTCGGCTTATGCCGCTATCAGCAATCAGAGTGTTTCAGATTCCTTTACCTTTAAAAAAAATATGGGCGTAACCTTTGTAAATGATTTAAAAATGTAAAATGTAAAATATTTCAAGTGTTGTGGGGTTGTAGAGCTTCTAAGTGCATAGACTACTTCTGGTCTACTATTGCTACGTCAGCTTTCCAGCGATAATGCTCTTTTTACCTTAATGGACGTGTTAGTAGGGTCTGTGTCGTCAGGTACCCTGTTATTAGGATCTGGGGGTAGTTATTTGTAGAGTGGGCTTAAAGTATGGTAGGAAGAGGTTATGCATCTTTGGGCTCAAATAAATGGTGGCCTTGAGCCGGTAATGCTACTAGGATTGCTCCTACAATGAGTGGACTGGTGCAGGTAATTCCCGGGATTGCAATAATATAAAAATTCCATGCAGGTTTGATAGTAATATCCCTGGTAAATGGATGGGATACTCATGCAGGTATCTGGATATGAGGCATCTGCACTCATATAAGGATAGGCGTATGCTGAGGCGTAATAATAATATATCCCTGTCATGCGGGAGTATTTAATTAACAAAGCATGGTTAATATACATAATTGTGGCCTCATCTCTCATTTGGAGATGCGCATTATGCTTATTTAATGTTTGCCGACCCACCCCTAATACTCAGGTGGTAGCATCGTGATCCAAGGCGTAGTAGGCCTTCTCTTTAGACGCATGAAGTCTATCAACCCCTTGTGTATACTCTGTGATGTAGTGTAGCTGTTTTGGTCGTGTTCATGTGTCTGCGTTGGTTGTGTTGGACGTGGGAAGGTTATTGGAAGGGAGTAAGGTGGTACGCTGGTAGCCTGTTCTCCTGTCATCCTCACTTGGTCCATGTTTGCTTTCTATCCGCGCCTTGGGATAGTAAAGCTTCACGACCTAATCTGGTCTGCCATTGGTAGTGTGAATGAGGCCAGTGGTCGTAGTGCGACTGGCCATGTCCTAATCGCCTGGAATGATTTATTTTAGGAATAGAATCGCGAAAAGAAGTTATTGGGGGGGGGTCTTGTTTCCTCAGAGCCCCTGTCTGTGTTCGCTTCTAATTAGTGAGCGCGTGTGTGTGTGCCTTTGTTCCGCTACACCACGCGGACGGTTGGTCTGTTACAGACTAAGTCCTAATATGCATCGCGTGTATGGGCAAGAGGCGCCCGTGGCCTGTCAACGTCTTTGCGAACGTGCTCCTGTGGGTCCAGGGTAAGTTCCGGTCTGTCACGTTTGTCCATTGCTAAATGTCATAAATGTTTTTTTTTTTTTTTTTTGCAGTGCTAAAAAAATGTATGGTATTTTAATTGGTTTGTGTTCGTGATTTCATGGTCACTGCCGATATAACAATAGAATCTGTCGGCAGGAGTGTTGTAATGCGCTGCCCTCTGCAAGTCAGCGGTTTGTATGTGTAATGGCCGGCTGGGACGTTATGCATGTCAGCTGTCGCCATGTGCCTTCTTGCACGTATGCCATGCTGTTATTGTTCTAAATTCCTGCCGGCCTAATGTGGCAATCCGCCCTAATTAGCTAATGCTGTTGTGTGGCCATTATTTCATAAGACTTTTGTCTTACGAAATTATCCTAGCTGTGTCTGGGAAATTTATTTTCCATGCCAGGTGTATTTGAAATTTTATGCCTGTTTTTTTTTTTTGCGGGAGGAAATGTAGTATTCCCTGTTCATGTAATTGTATGGGCCAATTTCGGTGTGGTTGGCAACCTGGATAATTGTTTTCCCTGGTGTCTAATATTTACTGGGATTGGAACCCGTGATCTCATGTCATTCTCTGTGTTCTATGTCTGCGTTGTTCATGTTTTGTGCGCTCCTTGTATGTAATTTGATTGTGTTTCCCGTACCAAAAATACCGTTGGTTAGTTAGTTTCTGGTACGAGCTTGTTGCGTGGTCATGGGTTCGGACCCGGTTGCCTGTAAAGACTTGGTGTGACCCTCTCTGTGCCGCATATATTATGGCACATGTACTGTGTATTTGCAATGCGCAAACGAAAGTACGCATCTTGTGAGGAGTATGCGTATTTTTGAACTCTCCTCGTAGTGTAATTTTGGAAGATATAGGGTCCTTGGATCGGACGTGAATGAACGTGTGCCTCCCGGGTTCGTTTGTAGTGCTCCCAGTCTGTCTGTGCCAGCCAAGGTCGCCCACGATGAGTGCGTTATCGCCTATGCGATAGTGTCTAATTTCACTCACGTGTGCGCTATCTTGTTACTTGCTTGACAATGCTCTGTGACTGTGTGTTTGTGTCTCTCAGCCTGAATGCTACCTCTGTAATTGTGAGTTGTGCTTCTCGCACTGTAAAAAAAAGAAGGAAACTTGTAGTTTAACGTGACCGTTGATCTGTAGATCATGAGCCACGGGACTTCCGTTTTACGTGGAATCCAAACCACAGGCCATGGCATTTCATTTCGGAAATCTCACATGCATAGGCCGCACTGTAAAAGAACCTCTCATTAACTACATTTGTGTCCCCAAATTTTGTGTTACTGTGACGTGGTTCGAGTATGTCCCTATCCGTTGTACAAAATGTCGTTATACACGAGTGTCTCCGGGCTGCTAGTCGCGTGTTTGGTGACTCTGTGCCGGAGGTGATTTTGTTTTTTTTAAATTTATAACCATCTGTTAGTGGAACTGTCCCAATCTGTTTTAGCTTCCTATTTTTTCTATTCTAGAACTGGATAGCTACCCGACCTTATGTTCCTGGTATTCAGAAGGTTGCGGGTTTTGAGACTGTCTTTTACCCAGAGTAATTGTTTCTGGCACTATTCAGGTTGTGTCTCCGGGACAGTTTGGTAGTGTTAGGATCGTATCCCGGTGCGGTCAGTGAGGTTCGAAGGCTATTTCTTGGCCTTCTTGCCACGTCTGCCATCGGGATCATTTCCTTTTCTTTTAGTAGTGTTTTACTGTCATGTGGCAAAGTAAACTGATTGTGTGATTTCCAAAAATATGCAGGGTTTCCCAAAGTCTGGGATTTTCATCCTACGGTGTGTTAGCGTTTTAGCTTGCGTGTTGTTGTGGAAGTGAGAAAAAAGTCATATTACAGGCAGTGTAACGTGTCACGTGTGCCTATGTATGCAATATATATAGTTCAACTTGGCCAATTTTTCCTTCATCGGGCCTAATGGCTGAGGCAGAGAAAAAAAATGAGCTATGCCCCGCTCCGTATTAAGAGAGCACTTTGAAAAGGTATAGAAGATATATTGTATGTCGCCTGCACCCTGCCTTATGCTGATTAAAGGGGATTGCCCGATGGCGATAGTCTGTCAAAATTGTGTCGTAAACACTATGAAAAATGTTTAAAAATGGTAAGTAGGTCCTGATCGTACTATCCACCTAGTAGGTGACGTTGGCACTATAGTAATCTAGTTACGTCTCAGGGAAATCTACCACCTTTGGAAAAGAGTTTGAGATTCTCAATTCTTGTTACAATGAGGGTTCTCGCCCGTCACAAGGGAATCTATCAAACTGTTGGACCGGAACATAGAACACTTAGTCATTTCTACCTAGAAAGACCCGCTTAAGCTCTATGCTGTGATTTGTTGCTTAAGCTGTGTTCGGAATATCTCTTTCCGGCTTTAAGCCGCGTATCTCACCTGATGGGCTTCTACTTGGCTTTGGATATTAGCACTTTACGTTATCCAAGTTATAATATGGATCCTATATTCAGTAGCCATTGATGGCCTGAGAGAAAGAAAAAAAATGCTAGGTGCCAAAAATAAAAATCAAGAAGGATTTAGAATTATACATCTTTGGTTTAGCCATGCTGTACTGCATATAGATGCAAAAAAGAAGAAGAAGAAAAAATGTGCAGTTTATATTTGTGAGTACTTGTTTGTCTATTCTCTTATTTCCCCCGTGTAAAATAACTTATGTGTGCTATACTGTTGGTGCAAGTGATGTCGGAATATATTGTATTCCTAGTGAAAGCCGTTATCCTTTTTCGAGCGTCAGTGCTCGGAAAGATGGATACCGTCGCCCCGTCACTAGGGTGTAAGCCCCTGGGATCCACTGAGGTGCCCCTCTGCTATTTTTCGGAGGAGTTTGTAGCAAAGTACGACCGGGCTTGCTTTCACCGTATCGCTCGACCGTTGGTCTAAGTGTACCTGTGTTCGCGGAACTACTCGCGCTCTGTGCTACTCTAGTAGAGTTTACGGGGGTGTGTGTATTTTCGACTGATCTGTTCTGTGGGGTAGGTAATAACACTTTTCCTGATCCCCGTGTACTGTGTGGTAGTGCCTGGTCACAATGTGCAGGCGTGTATCGTGCATCCTGAGGGACTGAATGCAACACCCTCTTATGCATTCGCACCTGGGGTGCTAATGCTGGTGTTCGGCTTCGTTCTGGCATACTTGCCCTTTGAACTGGCGGAAAAGGCCGCTTAACTGCCTGTTTCTGCCCTGGCAATGTGGTGGCGTGTAGCCTGACCGCCTTCTGGCCTGTGGCCACGGCGGACTCCTGCCATTGTGTTAGCCTATCTGTGTGGGTGTATGTAGGCTTTATGTACTGTAGAGCGGGCTCTACGTCCTCAGACCATGACGTGGTTACGTCCCGTTGTCTCCCTGTCATATCATATGTGTCTGAGGGTCCTGGCTTCAACTCCCTCTCGTTCGTTTGTTCCGAGGGGATTGACGTAGGGTCTGCTGCTCGGTTTGGCAAAATTGCCTTCCTAACCGGGGCTAAGGGATGTGTATTAGTGTAAGCTTGTCCCCGCAGTGTATTGGAGTCTAACCTGGCCGTCTCCTGGACTGTGGCCATGGTGTCCTCCTTCCCATGTGTGGTAGTACATGGCGAGAGGGACATCCTCGCAAATTGTCGAGTCAGCGTATCCACGCTTATGTCCTCTCTCGGCTGGGCTGGTGGCCCTGCCATGTACTCGAAAATGGCCTAGTGAGCCCGGAGCTCCTTATGTTCGCCCCAAATTTGGGCGCATTGCCTATTGAGGCACATGGCCTGCTGGCAAATTGTTGTATCAGTGCGCTTGTGCTCTGTATAGTTCTGTGGCCGCCAGTTGGAGAAACGCCTGTTCGCGAATTAACTCCCTGTACTGAGCGTGTAAAGTCGTGTAGTGCACCCTCAACCTGTCGAGGGTTGCATTATTTATTACGGGACCATGTGTGGTGATCAATTGGTCGTGTATTCCGTGTCTTTGGATATGGAACCTATTGAGGTGTTCATGTATGTGATTCAAGAGCGTATGTGCGCACCTTAATCGCGCTGTCCTACCTTCTGACGGGGTGTAGGGCTGTTTGCCCTGTATTGCCCCGATTTTTGTTTGGAGTGCCCGTATCTGTGTTTGCCGGGTTTGTATGTGCCTCTGGCATCTGAATAATAATGCTAATAATATTGGCGTACCCCTACTGCCTCTATGGCTTACAATCTCTGTAGTTTCTGTATGAGGTGCCATTCTAAATGAAATGTATGCGTCTTTTAAGAAGAAAAAAAAACTGTGCGTGTTTGTCAGTGTATTCTTATTCTCTCTGATTCCTTCTGGGGCTGGGGGGTTGGTTTGGGAGAAAAAATTCCCTGTGTAAGTGGTACGGAGCAAAAATGCTGCTCTCTGTCTGGGGGAAAAAATTCACGATTTTTGCTTGGCTTTTTGCGGTACGGAAGGGGTCGTTTTTACTACGAGGGCTCGTTGGTTGAGTCCTATTTTACTGTGCGTAGTACCCCGCCTCCACCATCTGTTTTAGATCCCTTGTTTGGGGGTGGTAGGATCTAAAACGGAAGAGTTATTGTGTTGATTTAGAAGAAGGTGCCTAAAAAGGGGGTAGCGTCCCGTAGTCGGGCAAGCTGACCAGTGTAGAGTGTTGTTTAGTGTTAGGGTGCTCCTATAAATGATGTAGGAGTATTTTAGGGGATGGAACTTAATGTAAGGGTCAACGCGCTGATCGTCCAGCTGGCTGGTTAGGTAATCGACTTACACGCGTCATCTATATGGCGCGGGCCGCTCCTAGCAGGCAGGCCGATACGGGAATACAATGATGCTTGCACCAGCAAGTATCTGGCTACTATAAGTCACGTCTAATAGTGACGGAGAGTTCAGGAAGGGAGTTAGGGCGTAAAGAAGCGTGTAAACAGTAATGCAGGTGTAATGTACTGACCAAGTGTTTATTGGTCAGTAATAATAAATAATGAGTCCCTTTTAAGGGCTGTAGTGATGTTACAATGTAAGTGTACAATTTGGGGATAAAGGTTACAAATTATAGGAGATCTGAACACGTCTGACTCACCTGCGGATAACGACGATAGCCTTCGGCCGATGCACTGTAAGACTGGTAAATGGGAACTTGTCCTACATAAGGCTCCTTCTTATAGCTTTCGGCGCTGTTCTGTCAGCGTTCTGCTGCCTAGATGACCTAGTTAGTTTGTGTGTCGCTGTTTGTGGTAGTGATGCAATTATTGGTTAAGCTTTCCATACTGGCTAGCTGCCATTGCGGTGTTAATAGATATGTTCTGGCCTTACCAGATTTGCCAGTTAAGGGTGATTTAAATAGATGATGGGGGGATGTCCTCCAGGGGATGCAGAACCCTGGGGGGGCTGTACAATATACATATTCTTCAACATATTCCAGTGTTTCTCCGTTCACATTAATTGGGGCTTCTAACGCATTGGTCATCAGCTTCGTTTTCTTCGGGTTCATTGTAAGGCCCACTTCTTTACTTGTTTTGTCTAATTCTTTTATTATTTGTTCCAGCTCTTTCGCTGATTCAGCCACCAAAACAATGTCGTCTGCGAACCGTAAATGGGTTAGTCTTGTCCCATCGATTCTGATGCCATATTTTTCTTCCCAGTCTAGTTTTCTAAACTGATTTTCCAGCAAACAGGTGAATAATTTTGGTGAGAAGGGGTCTCCCTGTTTTACTCCCCTTTCTATCATGATGTTACATCCTTCTCTTTCTGTCTTTATTCTGGCTTGGTTACCGTCGTCGAGTTTGCCAAGGAGTCTAACGAATTTGTTTGGGATGCCTTGTTTTTCCAGTGCTTCTAAGACGCTTCCCTGTTCGACGGAGTCAAATGTTTGTTGTAATCCACAAATGCGATATACATCTCTAGATTAAATTCCTGAACTTTCTCCATGAGTTGATTTATTGCTTGCAAGTGGTCTGATGTACTGAAACTCTTTCTGAATCCTGCTTGCTCTATCGGTTGCTGTTCGTCCAGTGCCTTTGTCATTCTATTGGTTAGGATCTTCATAAATAGCTTGTAGAGGTTTACAATTAGGTTGATCGGTCTGTAGTTGTTTATGTCGTCCTTGGCTCCCTTTTTGTGTAGAAGTATGATAATGCTTTGTTTCCACTGCATTGTTATGTCTTCTGATGTGATTATGGAATTAAATAATGTTGTGATGACTGGGATTAGGTCTTCTTCACCCCATTTTAGAAATTCATTGTAAATTCCATCTTCACCTGGGCATTTTTCGGTTTTCGTTTGTCGAATGGCTGCTCTTACTTCACTGGGTAGTATTGGAGGTGTTTCTTCCTCTAGGTTTTCTTCTGATGTATTCTGGTCCTGATGCAAGTTGGATCTTTGAGAGTTACTTGAGTATAGTGTCCTATAGAACTCTGTCGCTTGCGTCATTATCTCTTCTCTTGAGGCTTGTCTTTTTTCGTTGTTGTCTTTTACTCCCAGCATCCAATGTTTGCCTGGAGTTAATTCTTTTCTAATCTTCTTTATTGATTTTGTGGTATCCATGATTTCTTTGACCACTTTAGTGTTGTGTTCTCTGATGTCTCTTCGGATTTCCCTTTTTGATTGTTTATTGACTTCCGCATATTCCAGCTTTTTGTGTTCGTTTTCTATGACTTGTGATTTTAGGCGTTCTCTTTCTTCGATCAAACATTTGGTGCTATCCTTAAGTTTTATTCTATTTTTCATACTGTTTCCAGGTGTTGACGATTGTTTGGCTGCGCGGGATATGCAATTTACGAGCTCTGTATAGTGTTGTTGGACTTTTTGCTCCGTTTGTTGGTTGAAGTCTCGTAGGTTTTGTTGTAGTGCTTTTACATACTCCGCCCTGTCTATGCATCCTGGATGTGTAGTTTTGTTGTTGAAGTAGTGTCTCCTTTTCTTCCTTATTCTCACTTTCAATCGTACCATTCTGTGATCTGTGTCAAACTTCAGACCATTTATCACTTGTATGTTTTTCACCTCTGTTAGTCTATTGGTTAGGATGAAGTCTATTTCGTTTTTGATTTTCCCATTCGGAGATTTCCATGTCCATTTGCTTTCTGGGCTTTTCTTGTAAAATGTGTTCACAATTTTAAGTCTTTGTCCCAGTGCAAACTGTATTAGTCTTTCTCCTCTTTCGTTCCTTGTTCCGTATCCGTGAAGGCCCATAGGTTCTTCTTCTTCGTATTCCTTTCTTCCTACCTTGCTTTTGAAGTCTCCAATTATGAATGTTGTGTGTGCTTCGTACTCGGCTAGTGTGTCTTCGAGGAGCATATAGAAGTCTTCAATTTCTTCTTCCGTACTTGCTTCTGTGGGAGCATAGACTTGAATTATTATGAACGTGCTGTCATTTAATTTTAGGGATAGTACTATGATTCTTTCTGAGATTCCCTTTATTTCTTTTATATTGTGTTTTAAATGACTTTTTATCAAAAAACCTACCCCTTTTTGTCCTTTTGTTTCCCCTATGAAGCTAAAGACATCCCCATTTGTTAAATACCAAAATTACGAAGTGAAAAAAATTTAATCTTCAGGGATTTGAATCACGAACCCCGAGACTACAAGCCCAGGTCGGTACAATTACGTCACGGATGCGGTACGATAACGCTCGGTAAGCAACTGGTTTAGTATAACTGTATTTTGTGTTGAAATCAACGATTTCATTAGCGTTTTCTGCAGTTTCCATAAACCATTTGATACGAAATATGTATTATTTTGTTCAGTACTTTCCTAAAAGAATATAAACCTACGAAGTTATGGAAATATATGTATTAACGAGGAAAAAGCGGCCATTTTGACAACGGGACATAACGGGCCCACAACAATATGGCACAGTAAGCCTGACCTGTTAGTCACTTGTACGGTTACATATTCTATTATAATATGCTAATATCCTCCCTTTCACCTCGTTGAGGACAGTTTAAACCTCCCTGTGTACGATAAGCTGAATTGTTGAGGCCAGGCCTTGTTGAATCGTAAATTAGGGTTTGACTATTATACTTTCATGATTCATAAATCCACCATCTTGAAACTATTTGGCTGATGAACTTGTAGTTTGAGCAAACGACGCTTTCCACATTAAGATATATTGTTGCGAAATTTGGTAGAGATCGGATGATTAGGTTAGTCGTAATTTGATTTAAGCTCAGAACATCAGGGTGGGTGCCATTTCTTTTTTGTTATGATGGCGGCAATATACAACATGACACTGAGTTGTCCCTTGCTAGTGCTACTTCTGTATCAAAGGTGGTTCAATTTGTTTTCGTTGTTTGAATGGGGGGGGGGGTCAATTTGCACAAATACACAGCCGCCATCTTCAAACTATTGGGCTGATGACCTTGAAGTTTGGTCAAAAGACGCTTCCCACATGAAGGTATGATGTTACAAAATTCGGTAGAGATGAGATTCCAACTGAAATTTGTATCTCAAGCGAAAACATCGGAGGCTAACTGGCATGTTTGATTATGTAAGCTATTCCAGAAGACACTGGCACTGAACAAGATGTCAATAGGACCTTTAACGTTAAAAAGGGGATCGGCCATCCTCAAATAAGGAGGGATATTTAAGCGGGTAGTATCGATGGAGCGCCTCTGGATATCTTCACCTGTGCTATTCAGAATTTCATTTTGGTAGGTGTTTCTCTGACAAGTGTATTTTAGTTGTAACATAGAGAATGAATGCTGGGTACTTCAATGGATGTTGGTATTACGGGAAGACCAAGTTTTTTGATTAATAACTTTGACACGAAATCGTGTGTCGCAGCTGAGTCCAAAGGGCCTCTAGCACGAATCCAGTTAATCGACCTACCCTGGATCTCCACTTGAACGGTAGAAAACAGCACTTGTGAACTGCTCTAAGACTTAGAATTTTGTACGATAGAGGAGGCATTTGGCCTATCAACGTCATCACTTTGTTTCGAGGGGGAACGGGAAGTGGCTGATGACTTCAGTTTCTCATGACGATGTAGTAAGGTATGATACGGCTTTTGAAAGAGAAACCAAAGTCTGGTGGATTGGCAATTAGACGCAGAATGCTTAGTCGAAAGGCAATTAAAACAAAGACGATGTTGAGCAATGAGCTTTCTCCTATCATATATAGTAAGTGCTCGAAAAGCAGTGCAATGGTACAAAGCATGGAATTTCGAACAGCGTAGACATTTCGGAAAGTTGTTAGGCATTTTGTGGGTTTCGCCTTGACTATTGAATGCAGCGGAGGTGATATGTTTGTTTTCTGAAGACCTAAGCTTGTAGCTATTTGACGAAGCGCTAGATTTCGGAGCAAAAGAAATATTACGTTGTGAGCTGGTGGAACGTGTTCACCTTCAGTTGAGAGTGCGGTTAAAAGTTGACATCTACTTTTGAAGAACGTGACTAGATTCTCATAGGGATATTCATTTTATGGGAAGGCTCGACTTCCCATGCATGTAAGGTGGCGACGTCAAACTTCGAAGTAACCAGATGAATGAGAAAGGTAACCCAATGTTAGGTGGGCTGCTCAAACTGATGTAATGCATGCCACGAAGCTGAGTGGTGTCCACAAGAGTTCTCATAGTATTGACTTCATTATGGCGTGTAGCCGGCAAGTTGAACAATGATTTCATATGACGCTGTATGCGGAGACGAGTATTGCCATACCTTTCGTCAAGGAGATTAAAAGCAATAGGGTATTTGTCAGCGCTTAATGGAAGAGCTTCGACCAGTTGTAACGCTTGATTGTGAAGAGAGATGATCTTAAATAGTGGAATTTCTGAAGGGTTGGAATAGTATAGTTATCATGAATTAGGGAACAAAAGAGTTCGTTAAAGGAGTCCGGCTGATTTTCGACGTCCGAAAAATGGGGCATTTCAATCGTTGGAAGTAACGGTCTAGGCCTGAAAGTGCTATCGCGTGACGGGGTTTGTTGAGTTTGAGTTAAGCCAGAAGCTAGAATATTCTTCCTTTGCTCCTATGAGATTTTTCGAATTAAAGCGTGGGCAGCAGCAACAACCTCATAATACAAAGAATCGACTTCATTCATTCATTCATTCATTTATTTGCTGTGTCCCCCGGTGGCAAATTGGATATACATAACAAATAAATAATTATACATAACAATTCAATACCGTAACAACTATGCAACAATTAAACTGGAGTATTTACACAAATAGTCAGTCTTTTCTTAAACACACCTATATGTTTGGGAAAAGGCTCTAAGACTGCGGCAGGTAAAGAGTTCCAATTATCAATGGCACGGTTTACAAAAGAATATTTACCATAATTTGATCGCTGTGGTCGGCCCTTAACTTTGAAAGGATGATCGCTCCTACCCATGTAAGTGGGCTTTCCCAATCGTTTGCTAAGCTCACCCCATGCTGGTTGATTTGTATACGTGTTGTACATAGCGCAGAGTCTAGATTTCATCCTCCTAGCCTCCAGTGATTCCCACCCAAGTTTCTTTAACATACGGCTCACACTGCTCCTGGGATTAAAGTCACTGAGCACAAATCTAGCGGCCTTTCTTTGTACCATTTGCAACTCACTGATGAGCCCTACTTGATATGGATCCCAAACCGCCGAGGCATATTCCAGAATAGGTCTTACAAGTGACAAATAGCCTAATTCTTTAGCAGAGGTACTACTTCCTTTTAATACCCTCATTACAATGTGCAGGGATTTGTAAGCTTTTGAAACTACACATCCTACATGACTACTCCATTTCATATCATTCCTTACGTGAACGCCCAAATATTTGCAAGAATCTCCTTCTACAAGTATTTCCGAGCCAATGTTATATTGAAAATCCTGCCTTCGCAATTTCCCTATTTTTAAGAGACTACATTTTCTATTTTCATTTTATTTACAATCGCCCACTTATAGACCAGGTTCAGGTCTTCTTGAAGCACTGCATTGTCTTGTGAGTCATGTATCTTTCGATATATTACACAATCATCCGCAAACAATCGACAGTCACTGTGAATCCCATTTGGTAAGTCATTTATACACGCCAAAAATAACAAAGTTCTGATTACGCTGCCCTGAGGGATACCCGACGTTACGGTAATTTCTTGCGAGAATATGCCTTCGACTTTCACTTTCTGGGAACGACCCGTCAAAAATTCTTGGATCCATAAAATTACTCTTCTATCAATCTTCGTCGAAGCTAATTTATGGAGTAGCATGTCATGCGGCACGACATCAAATGCCTTCGCAAAATCTATAACCACGGCGTCGACTGAAACTCCATGGCCTAACGATTCGCTAATATCTTGAAAAAGTGATAGCATCTGACTCTCGCATGAGTAACCTTTCCGAAATCCATGTTGCCTATCATTAAACCATGATAATGTTTCCCACTGTTCCCTCAAGTAGTCGCAAATGAGATGCCCATCTGTTTACAAACGATGGACGTAAAGCTAACCGGCCTGTAGTTGCCCAATTCAAGTCTGCTCCCTCCCTTAAATATTGGCACTACCGTAGCATTTTTCCAGTCATCTGAGATTTGCGCATTGTTTATGGACACATTAAACATCACCTCCAAGTATCGTGCCACGGCCCTACCTCCTAGTTTAAGTACTTCACTAACAATATTATCAGGACCCTTTGATACATTGAAACGTAGTTTTTGGTATTAGTTTTACAATTGCTGACTGGCTTATTTGGAACAGGGGAGCCCCTGATTCGTCGTTAAGGTCCAACACACAGCTATTGGATTTATTGAACACACTCCCGTAAAAGACATTTAATTCATTAGCAATGGTCTGTTTCTCAGTAATTAATTTACCGTCACCGGACATTATCATCGACAAATTATTTGAATTTCCCTTTCTTCTCCTAACATAACTGTAATTTTTTTCCACCCATCACCTCCCGAACCAAGTAAACCTTGCATATAACTGTCATGAGCAGCCCTCTTTTTAAGACGAGCTCTCTTGATAAGGACTTAAATTTCAACATATACTTGTCACTATCATGTCTTTTATTGTATAATTTCCTAATTTTCCATTTTAGACTCATAATTTCTCGTGTGTAATACTCAGGATCTGGGTTTTGTTTCAGCAATTTAAATGGGACAAATTTATCAACAGCGCTGTTTAAAATTTTCTAAAAGTTAGTCCACAGGATATTAATGTGATTTCCTTCCGATGCCCATCCTACAAATAGCTCATTCAAATACCCCTGAAACTTGCCCTGATCCGCCCTACGATACTGGAATATGATCTTTTTTGCTACATCAGAGTCTAATTTTGTAATGTCACCATATCTGATATTTAATTCAACCCCAGAATGGTCACTAATTCCTGGTACTTTCAGACAGTTAATATACAGCTCTACAGGCCTTACGAGATAAACATCTAAGGTATTATTGTCTCTAGTTGGGAAGTCAACTACTTGGGAAAATCCCCCCTCCCTTAAGAATTTATTTGCAGCGCTCTGAGCTTGACCACAGCTAGTTGACTCACCAGACCAGTCTACTTTGGGGAGGTTTAAATCTCCAGCAATTATTATGCTCTTTCTCATAGCATTACCCGTACAAGTTTTATCATACAGTGTTTCGAGGAGAGAAAAGTTATCTTTCGGAGCTCTATACGCCCCTATCACCTGAAGAGGGAATTTATTTCCTTTATCCGAAATTTGTACACATAACATTTCATGATCCATATCAGCCCACTTTAAGAAACTAGCTATATTTTTGCGCACACAAATAAATAGCCCACCACCTCGCTTCCCCCGATCCCTTCTGTACATTTCTTAGGTCCCTTGAATTATTTCGCTACTATTTATGTCCTCATATAACCAAGATTCAGTTGCAATGACAATGTCCGGAAAATACGTCTCTACAAGATTCCAAAATTCAATTCATTTATTTCCTAAACTCTGACAATTAACCTGCAGTAATCTTAGAGTCTTACCTCCGCAGCAAATATCATGAAATAGCTCCTTCTGTTCCCATCGGCTGGCAACCTCTGGAACAGCTCCTCCTCACAAAAGCCGGCACGAACCGATGACCCTTTCATGTAGGCTCCCTAGGTTGAAAGCGCCCCGTCGATTTAGATGCAGCCCGTCTCGGGCGAAGTCACGGCCACCAATCCAGCAGTCAGCTTCTACGTGCACTAATCCCAGTTGTGCACATACCCAGTCCATGCGGTCATTTACAGTCTTAACTCGCCTTAACGGAACATCTCCCCGCCGAACAATGCCACTCATTATAATTTTTGCATTTCTAAACTTGGTTTTAGCTTTTCTGCCTAGTTCGTAGAGCTCCCCCATGATGTAATCAGCTGTAGCCTTCTTCTTCAAATCGTTCGTCCCAACATGGAGCAACAACACTTTAACTTTGTCACAGCCCTCTACATTTGCTTCTTCCACTTGTTGGGCAAGCTGGTCAATTTTATTCCCCGGATAACACCGCACTTTCGCACCTGATTTCCTCGAGATATTCGCACTCCATCGTATCATAGAATCACCCATTATGATAACATCATCCTCAGTTTGCTCCTGCACGCCCTCTTCCACACTGATCCCAGTAGAAAGCCGTTCAGTCACATCCTTCACCGTTTCTTCTGATTCACGAAGCTTTGCTCTAAGTTCCTGTATTATTTGATCCCTTGCTTTAATTTGCACCCTCAAACAGACCGGCGTATCACATACTTTACAAAACCAATTTCCGACATCACAATCCTCCTTCTTGACCTTAATACAGCCGAAGTGACACCATTTCTCACATAGTCCACACTCAACACCATTCTTCAATGTTTTACTGCACGTCGAACACTTTAAAGCTGCCACTGGATCATTTGCCTGATTCACATTTGGAGTAACAGGCCCTGGATTCACTTCCACTCCACCAATAACTAGCAATGCAGCTATCACTAGGGCTATGAACCACAAGTTGCTAGGTCCCGTACGCATACACAAACACCGGAAATCCCGACTACCCCTCGCATACCACAGCCCGACCCTCGCCCGATAACACTCCAGAGAACAACCCCTTTCAGCACACCTGAGAGCTCGGGAAAAACACGACCTTTCACTTTGACTGCCAACTGATAACTTCATCCCGGGCTTCTTCCTGATTAAGGGCGACGGATTCAATCTCTGCTTGACATGCGTTATACCTTTCGTAAGGCTGTTCATAATTATTTAGACGTTGTGAAATTATCTCCAAGTTGTATTCTTGAAGTGTTAGTTCTGTAAGAAATGTTCTAAAGCGAGTAAGTTGCCCTTTATATGAAGCGCGCCTGTTGATACGTTTATCATCCAGGGGTGCCATATTAAAAACTGGAAATTTGAGTCCAACTTACGCTTCCTACTGAAGGATGGAAACAGGCTGTCCAGTAGGCAGCAAAGAACAGTGAATACCAACTTACGCTTCCTGCAGAAGGATGTAAACTGACTGTCCAGTAGGCAGCAAAGAACAGTGAATACCGTAATGCGGGACCGCAAGAGCAGCGTCTGTCCTTAACCTTCACTCGGCGGATTTTTAGTGTTAGAGCTGAAAATTCCAAGTAAATATTAGTATTTGGCATGTTATTGACAAACTGGATTCCAAGGGCTTCCGGTACCAAGTAAATGGAGCAATTGCAGGGAGATTCCCTTCAACACTATAGGGAAGATGAAGTAAAATACAGAAAAAGGTTTGGAATTGAAAGCAAACGAATGGTTACAAGGGACGAAGCCAAACAAAAATAACAGTTTATTTTATGAAATAGGATAACAAACACATAAATGTAGAAGAAACAGGCTAAATCTAAAGGATTTAAAAATTCCTAAAGCAGTGTAGTGTGAGGGAAAGGGTGGCCCGAGGCCCATTCACAATAGTTGACGACATTTATAAATATGATTAAACTTGAAACTTTTGGAAGGAAAATGATTGTTCTGTACAGCGTTGCTGAGATGGAACCCATCACTTCCGAGCGAGGCGCACCATGACGCATGATGGGCTCCATTTTGGCAACGCTGTACAGCTTTTCCCGGTGCGGCTAGCTGGTGAACCATGCCTTATTTCCCCGTACAAATACAAACCAATATAAAATAAGTGAATTAATTTACGTATTTCACAGTCATACTGCATAACTTCTTGATGTATAAGGATTACAACGCGTCAAAGAACTACATTTTCCAACGACCCCGAGCCGAGGTTAAGTTACCTTACAAAAATGATAACAACTTTGTTTCTTGGACACAGAAAATTTTGAAATTAATAAACCAGTTATACAACATTCCAGTGTATATTGTGTTAAAATTTGGATTCGATCTGATGAAGAGTTTGTGTGATAATAATTATTAAATATGACGCATGGTTGAAACACGCTTAAAACGGGCACTTTTTGTGTTCCAACTGCGATAAAAATTATTGAAATATAAATTAAAAATTCCAAACCTACATGAATTAACCTAAAATAGAATGCCAAAAATGATGACGTTATTGGATGTTATGTAGGTCTATTGGTTACTTCACAAACAACTTTCAAATTCGAGTGCTCATAATGTATTTTGGTCGACACTAGTAAGCCTACAGGCATCACAGTGACTCAGGTTATCAGACAACTTCTACGCACACCCAAGTAAACGGGCCTACAAGACCATGATGGCGCAAAACCCTTGAAGAATCAACAACAAAAACAACAACAGTCCCTACCGCGGATCAAGGTCAAGGAATATTAAACGCTGTATTCGAGTGTTGAAATATGTGGTGTTATAAGTATATACATAATATTTTCGATTGCAAATACACACTATATATGCCTGTCATTATAACGTGTGAGTAGTTATAAATCAATAAATAAAAAAAAACGAAGAAAAGGAATTTGAACCTGCAGAGATTTGATCCACGAACCCCTAGACAACGAGCCCAAGTAGCTACCATTACGCCACGGATGCGCTACAGTAATACTTGATTTAAAAAAAAACATAAATGTATGTTGTTGCAAAATTTGGCAGAGATCAGATGATTAGGTTAGTTGTTATTTGATCTAAGCTTTGAACATTTGGGTGGCCGCCATTGCGTTTCCGTCAAGATGGCGGTGATATTAAACATGTCACTGAGGTACCCTTTGCTATTGCTACCTCTGTACAAAATTTCGTTCAATTCGGTTTCAGCGTGTTTGAATTGATAGGGGGATCGATTTTCACACATACATTGCCGCCAACTGCAAACTATTGGGCTGATGACCTTGTAGATTGGTCAAAAGACGCTTCCCACATAAATGTATGTTGTTGCAAAATTTGGTAGAGATCAGATTATTAGGATAGTCGTAATTTGATTTGGGCAACCGCCATTACGTTTCCGTCAACACGCGCTGGCATTGTGTTGTGCTAACTGTGAACATCCTACCAATAAGAGCTCGCCAGCGGCCATTCTTATCGCTCCCGGTTTTTTATTAATAATATTAGATACTAGAGACATCTTGGTCATCATCCCTGTGAACTTAGATGTGTGTTGAGTTTGTCTGATAATCTAGTAAATGAATCTATAATTTTAAAACACTAAAGTGATTTTTGTTACCGCGAGTTTGAGAGAACGACTGAAAGGATTGGCTTTTTAGAGCACTCTGACGAAAGCTCTTGGCCTGAAGATTTGCAGACTGTCTTTAAAATAAACAAATATGTTGCAGTATATTTTAAAATTAATAAATAAAATGCAGAATTCTTGCTAGTGACGCATGTGCACAATCGCCTTGGCTCATGACAGACATGGCGTTTAGAAGCCCACCGCGTTTCACTGTGATAGTTTGTTATGAGAATTACAAAGGAGGAGAATATTGTTTACGATTTTTCCACGATATAAACTGGAATAGAATTATTTAATTTTGGAAATATTGAATAACTTAAACTGGCATTTGAGTGAGTATGCTGTTTAGGTAGCTTAATATTGCGATTTCTTTCCATTGTCTGGTTGTCTCAGTGGTTAACGTTCCAGACTATTGGCTTCTATTATGAATCGTCGTAGGTGTTTGAAACCCACCTCGGATATGTTTGTTTATTTCCGTATTCTTCTTTCTTGCTATTGGTATTCCATTGTCAAAACATATTTTACTTTTATCATTCCCGTAAAGTAACGAATTCTCCGCGATTTACGTTGCCATATACTTTTAAATTATTAAAGGAAAATGTAGTATTCCAGTCACTCACACGAGCGTGCAATCGCTTTCGCCATGAGGGACAATTGGTGAATCCCTCAGCCCAATGTACTTTGGTGAGCGTGTAATATTCTCTCTTATAACCTGTGTTATTGTGATGGCTGTATTAATGTGTGAATTGGTAACTAAAGTGTGGATTGGGAAGGACAAGGCCGAGGCCTTGAGTAAGAAACCATCCCGGTATTTGCCTGAAGTGGAAGTATGAAACCAAAGAAAAGCACATCCACGATGGTTGAGGTTGAAATCGATCCTGCCTCCTTTCAGTTTTCTCTCTCGAGGCTGAGTGCGCTCCGTTTCAGCCCTCAGGCCAGAATAAAATTTCTGGGCAGAGCAGGGAATTGAATCCATATCTCCGGGGTGATAGCTTCTGGGCTGGGCTTCTCTGTGTTAACATATTTTTTGACATGCACGGGACATATAATTCTAAAACTGCCTCCATTACGGTGGCCAGCGAAGTGAGTCTATGCTCATCCAGTAGATGGTGAAGTGATTCTATGCTCCCCTGCATAATTTGCTGTCATGGAAACCCAAAGGATTGTACCTATAACAGGTGATGAAAATTCCTTATTTAGAGCAGTTTCGTACTGTTTATATCAAAATGACGAATATCACCCTGAACTGCATTTGCAAACTATTGCAAAAATTGTTGGTGGCAAGGATAATTATCAGGATTTTATTATTGGCGATCAGTCTCATCGCATTCTCCTCAGCAACCTACTTGGGTATGAAAGTCTCTGGACGGTGAATACACTGGTCATGTTGAACATTATTGTATAAGGCAATTGTTTATTGATTATTTGTTTAGAGTACATAATAATGAGTCTAACCACGCTGTTGATTTTGCAACG
This sequence comes from Meconema thalassinum, assembly GCA_946902985.2. Lineage (NCBI taxonomy): Eukaryota > Metazoa > Arthropoda > Insecta > Orthoptera > Tettigoniidae > Meconema > Meconema thalassinum. Next base: position 1,021,568,025 of record OX336389.2, on the reverse strand, counting down.
GAAGTATTATTTGCCATTTAATATTTAGCGGCTCCGTTGATGCAGGGCACTATAGTGTTATCAATTACGACGTTAATTTTGGGAGTTAGTTAGTTATTATTGTTTTAAAGGGCGGAATGACGAGGTCATCTTCCCATTAATTTTGGGAGAATTGCTACCATAAAAAAACCGTTCTACGAAAAGGAACATTGGCCGGTCGTATGTAAACTACAAATAGAAGCAAAAGAGTGAGAAATCAGACAAAATTCGGAGCCAATTTTAAAATCCAATAGGCCTAAAAATATGCCATTTCAGGAACAATTCCAGATATTATGCCGTACAGTTTAGGGTCCTTGACGAGCAAATGTAACCATTGTTCTACATTGTATTTCTCTTGCGAGAAGTCAACACTTGGTTACTTTGGCCTTTGCTGTTGTAATGGTAAAATTGATCTGCTGGAATTTAAAATACCTGACAGGCTTAAACAATTTTTCACTAGAGATGATATCTCAAGAAATTTCAGAGAGAGTATTCGGCTGTACCAAAATACTATATCGTTTGTTTCCTTTGGTGTCAACGTTACCGTGCCACATGATTACGGTCCATATTGTTTTAAAATATCTGGAATATCACATCTTCGCATTTCTTCCTCATATTCCAAAAATATAAGCGACGATTCTTACGACCAGTTGTATATATTAGACTCCTCAGAAACTAATCATGTCAGGTCTGTAAATCAGGCGAATTCCTGGATCGGGGAGGTCACACTTCATACACACATCAAAAAAATTTTGCATCACCTCGGTTCCCAGATCTCCGGCATATAGACGTTGACTGTGTATATTGTATCCAAGATACAGTCCCTTTGACTGTTCATAGATGTCACTAAAACTGCTCAATGATGTAAACAACCATGCATGAGCAGGGCCTATTAGACGGAGGGGGTACGACAGCCGATCAGTTCCAGTCATTCCACCAGGACGAAGGTACGCTGCTCATGTTGTCTGTAGTTCTACCATGCCTAGAAGGTCAATACCGCAGTTCGATCGCGTCCGCATTGTTACTTTGTGTCAAGAAGGGCTCTCAACAAGGGAAGTTTCCAGGCGTCTCAGAGTGAACCAAAGCGATGTTGTTCGGACATGGAGGAGGTACAGAGATACAGGAACTGTCGATGACAGGCCTCGCTCAGGCCGCCCAAGGGCTACTACTGTAGTGGATGACCGCTACTTACGGATTGCCGCTCGGAGGAACCCTGACAGCAATGCCACCATGTCGAATAATGCGTTTCGTTCAGCCACAGGACGTCGTGTTTCAACTCAAACTGTGCGCAATAGGCTGCATGATGCGCAACTTCACTCCCGACGTCCATGGCGAGGTCCAGCTTTGCAACCCCGACACCATGCAGCGCGGTACAGATGGGCCCAACAACATGCTGAATGGACCCCACGGAATTGGCATCACGTTCTCTTCACCGATGAGTGTCGCATATGCCTTCAACCAGACAATCGTCGGAGACGTGTTTGGAGGCACCCTGGTCAGGCTGAACGTCTTAGACACACTGTCCAGCGAGTGCAGCAAGGTGGTGGTTCCCTGATGTTTTGGGGTGGCATTATGTGGGGCCGACGTATGCCACTGGTGGTCATGGAAGGCTCCGAAACGGCTTTACGATACCTGAATGACATCCTCCGACCCATAGTGCAACCATATCGGCAGAATATTGGAGAGGCATTTGTCTTCATGGACGACAATTCTCGACCTCATCGTGCACATCTTGTGAATGCGTTCCTTCAAGATAACGACATCGCTCGACTACAGTGGCCAGCATGTTCGCCAGACATGAACCCTATCGAACATGCCTGGGATATGTTGAAAAGGGCTGTTTATGGACGTCTTGACCCACCAACCACTCTGAGAGATTTACGCCGAATTGTCGTTGAGGAGTGGGACAATTTGGACCAACAGTGTCTTGATGAACTTGTGGATAGTATGCCACGGCGAATACAGGCATGCATCAATGCAAGAGGACGTGCTACTGGGTATTAGAGGTAGTGGTGTGTACTGCAATCTGGACCACAAATGCTGAAAGTCTAGCTGTATGATGGTACAACATGCAATGTGTGGGTCTCATGAGCAATAAAACGAGCTGAAATGTTGTTTGTGTTGATCTCTATTCCCTTTGTATTTAACGGTTCCGGAACTCTTGGAACCGAGGTGATGCAAAACTTTTTTTGATGTGTGTATTTGCAAGAGCATAAGCCCCACATTCAACATTCAAAATACCTCTCAATTTAAATGAGAGTTCAGTGTCTAGATAAATTGTAATCCAGCTGATGATGTTCGATTAGCATGGCTCATCATAATATGGCTGAAGCCCCAATGGCAAATGTTCATTCATTTATATGTGTGAATCAACTTCTAAAAGATATTATACGTAACGATATTATTCATTCTTGTGGGAAAGTTATTGCTCTTGGAGGAGACTTCATGTAGGTTTCGCATGTTGTGCCGCACGCTTCTCGCCAAACAGTTATTTACAGTTGTAGTAAATACTCTTCTCTCTGGCCCTTCGCTGAAATACACCGCTTACATAAAAACACTCGATAGAACCAGATGAAATGGAATTTTATGATTTTCTGCTACAAGTTAACGACCTTTACCTCTCTGTGGGTGGTTAGGAATCAAATGTTATTGAATTACCAGCCATACTTCCAACTCATGATGATATCGTGACTGAGATTTACGGCGAAACATTCACTTCTGCGAAGGAAATACTATATTTATCGAAAATTTGCATTCTTACACCAAAAATTGATCACTGTATTGAAATTAATAATGTCATTGAAATTATAACCAGTAGTTCAAAAATATACACCAACGTTAACTTCAGTTTCCAACAGAATTCTTAAATTCCTTGGAATGAAGGGATTTGCCTCCACATATTCTTAAGCTGTGTGTTTAGTGGCAATGGGAAGCTCCCAAATATTGGTTGATGGCTATTATGATTTTCGTAATACTAATGTATATTTGAGGCCTTGATATCGCCAGACTCAATGAACGAATATGTTTCTATATAACAGATTGTTGTAGCGAATGTTATACCAGCGCAATATAATTTACTTAATCTTTAATCAGCTACACATCTATATAGAAGGCCCAATCCGAACGAATTACCCCGAATGCTCCTCAGGACTTGCTCACCTGATGAGTTAAAACTGAGCAATAGACCTTACTTGATTTGTAAGGCTATTTATTGTTATTATTATTATTATTATTATTATTATTACTCTAAAAGTTCAAGCCATAGTTATGCTCCTTAGAAATCTGAACGTTTCCCAAGGGCTCCTAAAATGGAGCCAGATTAATTTTGAGAAATATGGATGATTGCTTGTATTTGGAAATAATTAGTGCAGATAATATTTGGTAGAGAGCTGTAATACTTCGACTTGATTTAACACCATCTGATAAATCACTTTCATTTTCTTTTAAGAGGTACCAATTTCCAATTCGCTTGGCATACCGTACTCTATCAAAATCAATAAATCTCAAGGGGAAACTATGAAATATGTAAGTCTCTATTTGCCTCATCAAGTTTTCAGTCATGGCCAGTTATATGTTGCAAAGTCGATCTTTCTTTGTAATCGTACACAGAATGCATATAAGAAAATCCTTCAGTAAATATTTTGCCAATAACCGTCATGTTTTGACGGGTTTCCACTAGTTGCTTTTAATTTGGGCAATACTTTAATGTGCCCATGCTCTTCTTCACGAGGTTGAGTGGACCTCGTTTCAGCCCACAGCCCAGATTTAAATTTCTTGGTAGAGCCGGGAATCAAAACCAACATCCGTGGTAACAGCCCAGACTGCTAGTTCCTACGGCACGAGATGGACGTTTTGACTTCAGAAAAAAGTAATATTCTTACCACGATTTATATCTAGTAAGAACGAAACTATGCATTATAATAGGTTACCATTGAACCTTTGGTTACTTGACGCTGTCTGATTTTTATTTGTGTTTCCTCTTGGATGTTGTATTGGCGAATACCCCAACCCCGACTCTAACAGAGCCAGGAGGATGGGTGGGGGAGAGGAACTTTCGAGCCGATCTTCCCGATCCCTCCCCCTCTGCCACTCACCCTTGCATCTGTTACGGCTGTTGCTACTCGCCTGCCAAGCATCAAAACATTAATCCGGTTCCCATTAAAACAAATCCATAAAACATGAGCTACTCTGATAAAGCTTCTCCCCAACTCTTGACCGGCTCCGAGCTGGTCACCAACCACCCACCCGGAGCGCCGAACATATGTGTACTCTGTTTGCGTGCCTCAGGGGTAGGGCTCGTGCAAAACTGCCTTCTTATAGTCTACAAGTACACCTGCAACTATACAGATCAGGGCCCTCAGTAAGTGAATACACAGGATATTATCACCAGTAGGTGAGAGGTATGCGAGTGTATTATTAATATGTTAAATATATATGCCGGAGCAGTGCGTCATTAAGGGCTGATAGGGCCCCACCCACTCACGACCGTTAGGCAGTATTGCAAAAATATTTTTTTATTAATGTCTTTAAAATTGGTATATTGGCTTTCACGGCCAGTGAATTAAAACTCAGCAATTTTTCTAGGTTTGTGCCGTGTCTTGTGTGGGGTTTCATCTAGGACACCAAGCTGGCTCATTAGCGGACTGAATTTTAATTCACTGGCCGTGAAAGCCAATATACCATCTTTTTGGAAGCCTTCATAGGGAGGTTATGACTGCTTGAGCTTTTAGTTCTCGCAGTAAAGAGGCGCAGGTGCGCTTCATAAAAAGAGAGGTAGCGCGCAGTTCGCTACTCCTGTGGGGGTCCGGGAGGGGACACCAAGAGTCCGCTGATGAGCCAGCTTGGTGTCCTAGGCGAAACCCCACACAAGACACGGCACAAACCTAGAAACATTGGTGAGTTTCTTTAAAAATTAGTTTTATTTTCAGATATTCTACTTAAAATAGTGTTTTTCCCTTCTGGAATCTTGTATAAAGAAGTTGGTGCTACATAACTCATTCCCAGCTTCAGTTACTGACAGTCTCCCAAAGTGTATTGTAATGGCAAGAGTTACTCTATAGAACCTTCCATGTAAAGTACCGTATATGGAGTGAAGGTCCAGGTGAGTAAACAGTGGACATAGCACTGTCTTGCACGTTAACTTTTCTGTGCTATGAAAGTTTTTTCCCCTCTTCAAAGGCTTGGAGAATTGGCCCCTAGCGTTGCGTTGAAGCGAAAGAGAAGATCTCTCCATTTCACTTATTGCTTCTGTCTTTGTTCGAAGGTCAAACCCGATTACGGGAGATGGGTCACCCCACAGATTACACACATAAATATATTTATACATTTTCCGTCGTCTCGGGTTCCAAGTACAGTACACTTGTGTTAGTGAACTCTGTCAATGAAGTTAATTTCTATAATTTAATGTGTTTTTATCTATTGTGGTACTAAATTAATTGACAAAATTAATTAAATCTATAAGTAATTCTTTAAAGTTTTCGGGACATTTTTTTTTTGAATTTTTGCACTAATTGTATAAGTTAAGTCATTCTGTTATATTTTAGGTCATCAAAACCTGGGCCACGCTAAACACTATAAGAATGGCATTATTGTTTTCAATTTCACTTTTTGTACAAAAAGAGGGAGGTAAAAAAGTTGAGTTATTTACAGTAAGTGATACATTTTTCATGTAATATTTCTTTCAAGTTAGAAGGTTTAAATATTTGTACTCCCCGTCTAATCTAATTGGGTACAATCGTGAGAAGAATTCTGAAATATGGCTTCTAATACTTCAATCTTCCAATGATGCAGATCAATTGTATGGTATATGTCTCATTTGCACATATTAATATAAGTAAACCTACCACTACGAGCTTCACGAGCCAATATTGTACCATTCGGATTGCCGTGAATTCTTGGTACCGTCAAACATCCGACTTCTTCGGAGAAAATTGTAACCCACAATAGACCACGAAACGCACACTCTACCACCGACGAAGCACGAGACTGAAGTAAGAACAACCAACTCCTGGTGTAGCGGCTAGCACTCTACGCTGTCACCCCGGAGGCCCGGGTTTGATTCCCGGCTCTGCAAAGAAATGTTTTTCTGGTCTGAGTGCTAGAACGGGGCACACTCAGCCTCGTGAGACAAAGCTAAGAAGAAATGGGTTCGATTTCCACTTCAACCATCCTGGAAGTGGTTTACTGTGGTTTCCCACTACTACTCCGGGTAACTGCTGGGATGGTTCCTAACTTACGGCTACGACTGCCTCCTTCCCAATCGCCACCTGAGTTACAATTACACATGTTGTTGTAAATTCATATCGGGAGGCTTGGGACATCTTGGTCATTAGCCCCATGTAGATAGGTGTGTGCTGAATGTGTCTGATAACCTGTATTTAGTATTTGATGACTGAAGTATTGTGTGTAGCTGTAATAGTGATAGAGTTGGGGTAGGTGCCCTGGGGATAGATACAACGTACTACCCTGGCATTTTACTGGAGCGAGTGTGAAAAAATCTGGGAATATCACACTCAGGATAGCTCCTGTCTCTGCCAGCACTCGAACCTACGATCTTCAGACTTATTGCATGTGCCCGCGCGGACCACTTGACGATTAAACGAGCATAGCTACGCTGCTGGACGGAGCACTAGCCTTGTGTAGAATTTGGCTGATAACCTGTTTTATTATGGTGCCCCTACTAGTGTGTGCATTTGTAATTGAGGGTTGAATGAGGAAGGAGGCGGCCATGGCCTTACGTTAGGCGCATCCTGTCATTTGCTTGCAATAGGAGTGGTAAGCCACGATTGTATAAAGTGGGAATCAAGCCAGCTATGGTCAGTTTTGCCTCATGAGGATCAGTTTATTCCCGTTCAACTCTCAGTGCAGACTTATTTTTTTTTGGTAGAATCAGGAATGGAATTCGGACCTCAAGGGTGACAGCCAAGAATGCTAGCCACAATTCCATAAAGTGGTCACCTAGATCAGAGGGCTAATTAATGCACGAGGCTAACGGTCATTGTGTTCCGAACCCCTAAATGTAATAACAAAAACAACAATAACAAAAGCTGAATTCACCCCTATACTGTACATTGTATGCGTCGCTTGGCGGAAGAGAAGAGGAGGGGGGAAATGATCGGGTGACATCATTGATCGAGGTTTTTTTTTTTTTTTTTTTTTTTTTTCGTGTGGCCTCCTGAGAGGCCGAGTGCAGGTCTTTCTAAGTGACGCCCGTGGGCGACCTGCGCGTCTGGATGAGAGATGGAATTGATGAAGGCGAATGAAACTGGGCAAGGATGTGGAAGGAAGCGGCCGTGGCCTGTCAGTAGGTACCGTCCCAGCATTTGCCTGGTGTTGAAAATGGGAAACCACGGAAAACCATTTCAAGGACGGCCGACGGTGGGGCTCGAACCCACGCGTCTACCGAGTCAGCAGAGAGCTTGGCCCCATGACCTAACGCTGCGCTTTAGCGCGCGTAGCCACTACTGTCGGTATTGATCGAGGTGAATCCAGCTAATAGGAAATAAAGATATGGTATGCCGGCTCACTTCTGTCGGTCAGTAAGATATCACATGTGTAAAGTTGATAGTTGCGTTACTCTTTCTGACTTACATCATATTACTTTTTTTTTCGTGTGCATGTCTTTCTAGTGAACGCCCTTGGGCGACTTGCGCGTCCGAATGATGAAGTGATGATGAAGACTTCACATACACCCAGTTCCCGGGCCAAAGGAGTCAACTCCAGGATATGAAAATTCCCGATAGCCCGGCTGGGAATCGAACCCGGGACCCGTTGGGTCACACCCTAGCGCGCTAACCAATTCGCCATGGGGCCGGACATCATGTATAATGAGGAAGGAAACTTGTAGTTTTACGTGACCTTTAATCGTGCGATTATGAGCCACGGGACCTCCTTTTTACGTAGAATCCGAACCACAGGACATGGCATTTCACATAAAATATCTCACATGCATTGACTGGGAATTGAACCCGGTCCATCTTGGTGAGAGAACAACAGCTTGGCTAGCGGCGTGGTGGCGCAGCGGTCAAGCTATTGGTCTCTCACCAAGGTGAGGTTATCGTGGCCCAGTGATTATGTATGGTGTCAAACGAGGGCACTTTGCATGTAGGCATTTATGGTGTGCCACCCCCAGAGGTAGCGGCTAGCATTCTTGGCTGTCACCCCGGAACTCCGGGTATGATTCCCGGCTCTGGAAATAAACTCAATTCTGGTCTCAGGGCTGGAATGGGTTGGATCAGACCCGTGAGGCAAACCTAAGACGAGGTGGGTTCGATTCCCACCTCAGCCATCCTGGAAGTATTTTTCCGTGGTTTCCCCACTTCTACTCCAGGAAAATGCCGGGATGGTTCCTAACTGAAGGCCATGGACTCCTTCCGAATCCTCATCTGAATTACAAATAGGCTACACACACTACTACATACATACATACATACATACATACATACATACATACATACATACATACATACATCACAATAACACAGGTTATCAGACAATATCTACACACACATACCCAAGTACACGGGGCTTAATGACACCAATGTCCAAGTCCCTCAAATGAAACAAGAACATCAAAAACGTCAAGTCATCTCAGTAATATATGGGCTATTTATTATAGTTTTTATTTTTGCTGCATTTGACTTGATCTTTATCCAGATATTTTATGATTTCTATAACTTAGGGATTTGACACATGCAGACTATATGCATCGCCGTAAAGATTCTTCATTGAATGTGGTTGGTACTAAGCTCCGAGGAGGAGACACTACAGTATTTGCTGACCAGTGTGATATAATGAACAGTAGAAAACGTACTTTACCATGATCTCCTTTTTATGATCGCAGTATGTAGTCAAGGAAGCAATGAGAGAATCAGAAGTTTGTGAATGTTGATGAAAGTCAGTTCTCTGTTCTATTTCTTGCCTGTTAGGTAATAACTTCAATTATAAATTGATCTCTATACGATTATCATTATTATTATTATTATTATAATTATTAATATTATTATTATTATTATTATTATTATTATTATAATTGTTTTATTCAGTATATATAACACATTGCTGGTATATTACAACATACTGTAACTATACGGGCATCAGGGAACCAATGTATAGTTACTGAAACTACAACTTTTAAGCTGGAATGTCGCTGCCCATGAACTTCCAGACGATTCGGTTTGTTGAGAGAACTACTGCCTTCTGCACTAGTTTCTACATTGGAGTATCAAGATCCAGTTCTTTGAGGACTTGTGGAGCAAGGTACTTGGGATCACACCCGTACTTGAGACAATGATAGGAATGGTATTTACCCGTTTAACATGGCATTGTCTTTTGATAGGGTCGACCAACTCGCTATAATTCTTGCATTTCTTCTTTAGTCGGATAGTTTTTGTCCGCAGAAATCTTTATCTTATCAGATTCTGATAGAATCTTCTCTCTGAGTTGGCGAAAAGGAAGTTGTCTTTCTTCCTCTTCATACTCTCCCTATATTTTGCAAGTCTGGCGGATAAAACAGACATCATTTGTTTCAATGTATCTATGCAGTCTTCAGGAGTTGAATTCAGTACATTCCGCTGGGTGTGGTCTGTGTTATGTCTCATTATATGCTCAGCTTTCCTCAGTACTTTTCTTGTTCTTGTACCACGAACATATTGTGTCATTCTTGCAATATATGCCCTGAGCTGTTCAATCCTTCCAACAAGTCTTCTTTCCCCGTTTGGCATCGATGGCATTTGCATTTTTGATTCATGTTGTTCAATACCCATAGCTCTCACAACAGTTACTGTAGGCTACCACAGTAAATAATAGTAAGAAGGGACTCCAGATTTGCAGATGATTTAACATGTTCTGGCAAAACATCCCGATTCATGATACTCAGTATCTTTGTCAGCTTTCTTCAACCATTAACCTTCGGTATTTTCGGCCTGCAATTTGCACCAGTTCCATAAAACTCTATGACTGTAGTCATCGTTTCATTCTTCAACTTTCCAATCCGGTGATGATCAATAATTTGCATGGAAACTGGATCTACTTCTTGAAGGTTTTGGCTATCAGCTTGCGCCGACTCCAATTCTTCAGGAAAACTGTTCTGGGTATCTCCATTCACGCCTTCCTTCTCACGCCGCACCTCTTCTTTAATGGTGTTCATTCTGGCTTCAGGGATAAGATTATTCCGGAGAATAGCCCTGTATTGATCAGATACTCCCTGTTCGGTCACAGTTGGTTCAGGGTAATGCAACCGAAATTCAGAATGTAAGCGTTGCCTACAGTATAATCAACTGAATTCTGCCCGACGTCAGTAACCCCAAAATAAGTGCGTATTATGATTTCGTTCATGGCATTTGTCCATTTAACACGCTGTCGTGGCAGTCCTACCTGGGTGAGCCCAGGTTAAGTTACCTGTGCAGCACCTACAGCAGGTGAAATACTAGATAATTATTCACTTCGTTGCTCAGGCTCATCTTTCAAACGCTTGTCGGCTATAGTGTTTTCGGGATCTTGCCCGGCAGGGGCCCGCCTGTTCAGCCCTCTACCTTCAGCGGCTCGCATATTGTCACGTCCAGCACGGCTCCAGACGTGCCCTGGCGCTCCTCAGGCAGCGGCATTTCATCCGAGGCATTACTTGCTTGCATCATGCATTAGATGGGGATGCTTATTATACCTATAGCCAGGTTTTTGTTATCAGCCGTCCCTAACATGGGATACAGACGCTGTTGGCAGCCGCCCAATCCAGGTCAGACGCTGCCATTGTAGGTTTAATTTTGGAGTTTTCCATCTCCTAGGCAGGTTGCCTTCACTACGGCTCAGGAGTCCCGCCTACCCCACCCTTACCAGGTACTACCCTCCGGACCAGAGGGACCTGGGGCTGAATGGCCAGGGCCGCCATTCCCTAAGTGAAGCTATCCCAACGGAAGTCTCCACCTGCTACCCTTTTATTATTATTATTATTATTATTATTATTATTATTATTATTATTAATATTATTATTATTATTATTATTATTATTATTATTAATAATATTATTATTTGTTTTATTAGTAATGTACAGGATGTCGACGCTTGGATGTAAAATAAAACAACAATTAATATCTTCAAAACTAATAGAGACACTACATTGGTGTTCTTTTCTACAAGTAGGGAAACTCAAAATGATTTGTACAGTACACACCTAAAAGCTTCATCAGAAACTGAAATCTGTTGTTGTTGTTGTTTTAAGATTTTAAGGTTCGGGTCAACTGCCCTTCTTAACACAGATAAATTAATAGAAAATTTGCGAAATTAAAAATTATATGTAGATGTAAAAAAACAAATAAAAATTGACTAAAGACAAAAATAGTGATAATTAAAATATCAAACAAAAATATACAGAAAATCAGAATTATAAGGAGTTTTTTGAATAAGTATACACTTGAGAACTCGCATTTAAGCAGCCTGCACCGGTATTCGATCGCGCAAACTTGGGTAGCCTACAGCAGAGGAGAACGCTACCACTGCGACACATGGCCAGCCGATCCCGAGTGTCGCCAAACTTGGGTGGCGGGGAGTCATTCATTAGGACATGTCCACAGCAATATCGCCACCACTGGCGGAATCTAGTTTTTTCTGTCACACTCGGAGGAGGATCTTGTATCGTGTTCGGGCGGGAAATAATACATAACAGGCGCGCGCACGTGTTGCATCCTGATAGAAGGAGATCCTAATCTAGTAGTTCACCAGATGATTGGTGTAAGGGACCTGATATCTAGGTTATCATCCCCTAATGCAGGTGTTCTTGGTCTGGCAAGAAATTGGTGTTCGCGGTCTCAAAAAGGTTGAGAACGTCTCCCCTAAGGGTTTGGGTGACAATGAAGAAATGAATATTGAAGAGCATGATGCTGTAGTTCTTGATTCATCTAGGGGATTTGCGACATCTTGATCATGTAGCCCCGTGTACTTGGGGAAGAGTGGAATTTGTCTGAGAACCTGTGTTATTGTGATAGCTGCATTAGGGTGTGTAGTGTGATTAAGATGAGTATTGGGAAAGACACAGCCGTGGCCTTAATTTAGGACGCTCCCGGCATTTTCCTGGAGTAGAAGTGGGAAACCACGGTAAACCACTTCCAGGATGGCTGAGGTGGGAATAGAACCCGCCTCTTCTCAGTATTGCTTCACGAGGCTGAGTGTACCCAGTTCCAGCCCTCATACCAGAATTAAAGAAATTAAGGAAAAGGAAAAGCAAGAGGTCTGACCACTCAAAGAATCAGGGATCAGGAAAGATGAGAGAAGGGCCAATTAAGGCGAGAAAGTAAAAGACTCCCTAGGCCTCAGATACCCTAATACCGTCGGGGCCAGAAGAGAACAATAGTTGACCAAGAGAGGTCGACAAGAAAGAAGACTGAGAGGAGTTGGGGTCCCGAGGTCGACAACCCACGTCCCTCTAGTCGTGAGCCCCTGAGGGGATCGTCAAATTTTTGTTATTGTTGATTTATTTAGGGGGTTTGCGACATCGTGGTTACGTAGCCTTGTGAATTAGAGTGTCTGTGGAATTTATCTGCAATCAGAGTTATTTTGATGGCAGTATTGGGGTTTATATTGGGGTGTATAATTGTTATTAAATTGAGGATTGGGATGGAGACGGCCGTGGGCCTACGTTAGAGACCATCCCGGCATATTCCTGGAGTAGATGTGCGAAACCCCGGAACAGCACTTGAGAGATGGCAGAGGAGGGAATCGATTCACCTATTCTCAGTTTTTTCTCACTAGGTTGAGTGTACCCCATTCAAGCCCTCAGACCAGAATTTGATTTCTTGGCAGAACCCGGTATCGAACCTGGACAGTTGGGGCGACAGTAAGAATGCTAGCAGCAAATCTCAGAGTTGTAATAATTTAATTTTGAACCACTTGCCATTCGCCAATAAAATTGGTGGGCGTGCCCATCATTTACGAAGCATTAAGAATATTAAGCGTGTTTTGCCATCAATTGAATTCAAATGGTCTTAAATTTCAAAGAATTAGTGAATAACGGAAAAAAACAAATCATGATGTTCATGATGATAATTAATGTTTTAAGGGGCCTTACCTCTAGGTTATCGGACCCTAATGAAATAATATGTTATGAAATGTAGGGATGAATATAAAAACAGCCCACTGCCAGGGATGAAAACGAAAATGGTTTGTATAAAACAGACCGTACGCCCCAACAATTGTGCCGCATTTGGAAAATAGGATTTAAAATGGGGATGATAAAACACACTAAATCAAATGAGGTATATTGAACAATAAAAACAATAAGTTCAGTAAAAAACATATAGCATACTTTCTCCTAAAGGCATGGGTATTGTTATAACACTTTGTCCTTTTCAAGAAGTATAATTGAATGATGGCTGTAGCAGCTTGTTGAACTACAACGTTTTATACGGATATTAAACATGAATATGAGGTGTCCTTTGCTAGTGCTACCTCTGTACAAAATTTCATTCAATTCGGTTTCACCGTGTTTGAATTGATATGGTGAATCGATTTGCACACATACATGGTCGCTAGCTGCAAAATATTGGGCTGATGACCTTGTAGTTCAGGCAAAAGATGCTTCCCACAAAAAGGTATGTTGTTGCAAAATTTGGTAGAGATCAAATGATTAGGTTGGTCGTAATTTGATTTAAGCTTTTAACATTTGGGTGGCCACCATTCCGTTTCCGTCAATATGGCGGCAATATTAAACATGACACTGAGGTGCCCTTTGTTAGTGCTACCTCTGTACCAAATATCGTTCAATTCGGTTTTACCGTGTGTGAATTGATATGGGGAATCGATTTGCACACATACATGGCCGCCATCCGCAAATTATTGGACTGATGACCTTGTAGTTTGGACAAAAGATTCTTCATACACAAAGGTATAATGTTACAAAAATTGGTAGAGATCAAATGATTAGGTTGGTCGTAATATGATTTAAGCTTTTAACATTGGGGTGGCCGCCATTACGTTGTTGTCAAGATGGCGACGATATAAATGATCGCACTAGAGTGTCCTCTGCTAGTGCTACCTCTGTACCAAATTTCGTTCAATTCGGTTTCACCGTGTTTGAATAGATAGGGGGAATCGATTTGCACACATACATGGCCACCATCTGCAAAGTATTGGGCTGATGACCTTTTAGTTTAGTCACAGGACGCTCGCTATATAAATATATGTTGTTGCAAAATTTTGTAGAGATCGGATGATTCGATTAGTCGTAATTTGATTTATGCTTTGAACATTTGGGTCGCCGCCATTACGTTTCCGTCAAGATGGCGGCGATATAAAACATGACCCTGAGGTGCCCTTTGCTAGTGCTACCTCTGTACTAAATTTCGTTCAATTCAGTTTCACCTTGTTCGAATTGATACGGGGGGGGGGGGGGGGACAGACATTCATAGTACACTCTCTCACAGACACACAGACACACAGACAGACACACAATTTTTTTCGCCCTTATTGATCTCATAAGTCTACTTTCATTTTTTGCAAAACTCGAAAGTAGGCTAATAGAGGTGAAAACAATAAAAAGATAAAACAGACTAAAACTTAACCAAACTGAAAGTCTTAAATTACCGGTACATTAAAACTTAAAAAAGTATCCACTCTCCCTCATGAATCAGACGACGAGGTCTACTGACGGCCTGTCATCGCGTAGAACAAGGAAGAGTTTGTTAGGCAGATTGAGAGATCTTCGCTGATCGGCCAGATCCACACACTCCAAGAGAATGTGTGCCACGGTAAGGTGGGCGCCGCAAGTGCACACAGGGGGGGGCTTCTCTCTTAAACAAGTGGGAGTGCGTAGAAATACCATGGCCGATCCAGAATCGACAGAGCACCACAGCTTCCTTTCGGCTAGAACGGAAGGAAGAATTCCATACCTTCATTGTCTCCTTGATGGCTCTCAGTTTGTTGGGCAGAGGCGAGGCCCGCCACGCTTCCTCCCAATGCGACACAGCAATCCGAAACACGAATAATTGGCATTAACATGGAATGGATTTCTATTCGACTGGCTAATGTTTTACCGTGTAATTAAAAATGATCTTCCCCCCTATTTACAAAATGATGTGTTAGAGCCACTGCTGATTTCATTATCATAATCATCATGACACTGTGTCAATGAATACGTTAAGTATCACGAGCAGAAAGTCGACAGAGCAGGACCAAATCTCTTTTCGGAAAAAACTCCCATTTCATGTTGCTACGGTAAGACCGTAGTCGTGTCCCCGTCCAGTCCACTGATGGCCACTCGGTCTTCACATTACTAGTTAATTGTATCTTCTGTTTGTAACGCAGGGATTTTTGTTCTAGCTAATTAAAACTAAGGACATCACATATACCACGCATCGATGTTTCCCCTCTGCATCTGTAATGGCTTCATGTGAGATTTTCACAACGTTACCCTGGATTTGCAATCACATAAGCAAACATAGCCTATTCGCACCGGTGCGGTGTCACTATAAGCTTTGTCTAGAACGAATTTCGAATATTTAATCAGTTACGCTCCCCAAGAGGTTACAAGTTGTGAGCCTTCAGGACAGGGGTGAACAAGCTATTTTGAAGTTGGGCAAGTAAATTATTTTTTTTTAAATTCGAAGGGCCATCTAACTAAATTCGTATTAATAACTATTCATGATGATGATAATTGTTGTGATGATGATGATGATAGTTGTTGTTTTGAGAGGCCTAACATCTAGGTTATCGGCCCCTAATGGTTTGTGTGATCGTGAAAATGAAACTACAACTAAAACTAACTACAAATCTTACGAGCTAGAAGAAAATAGGGACAAAAGAAGGGAATAAGGGAAATGAAAGACAGGGGGAAAGGAAATGCCCTCAACCCTCGATAAATGAGGACTGAGGGACTTGGAGGGAAGGAAAGCCATGAAAGGCAGATAGGAAAGGGGAAAGGGGAAAGAGTCCATTATTATTTTTATATTATTATTATTATCATTTTATTTATTCTCATTTATATTATTATTATTATTAACATCATCAACTGGCGTAGCTAAGCTAAGTCACTCTCGACTTCAGGAATTGAGAGCTGGTGTTCAGAGATTAATGTTTTAACCCCTGCGCTGATTGCGGACATTCTAAGATTTCTCGACATTTCCTGCAGGAAAATGCTCAGAGAGTAGCAAATTTCAATCCGCGGAGCATCTACCCAATCGTAGATCCTAATATGTACAGCAACACACCACTACAGTCTTCAAAATTTAAGGTTTTTCAGTCGGTCAACACGATTGTACCCAATTATAACGGGTGGTTCCCTGATCCAGAATATAAACCATGAGATTAGTGCTGTAAATACAAGTGTATTTATTAATATGTGTATTTATTAATCTCATGTAATTTTTCTTTCAGTGTTAGGAAACCTCCCATTGCAATCGGGTACAATCGTGTTGACCGACTGAAAAACATTAAATTTCGATTACAAAGGCAACACTAAAAATTGGTTTCCAACACGATAATCCACTACAGTCAGAACAATATCACATGTTATCAGACAAAAAATCACACCCACACCTTATACGCAGGGTTCAATTCGTACGAAGTCCGAAGTCCCTAAATTAAACATATCGGTGGTATAATTCCAATACCACGTAGGTCTCTTTGGGTGAGAGAGGAAAGTAAGCCTGTCCCAACAATGAAATGAAGTAAAATCTGATGGCAATGAGTAGCCACTTCCTCACACGTAAAGACGAATGAGAGCTATATTTCCTGCGATGCGATTCTCAGTGTTCGGCAGCACGCATTATCAAAGGATATGGAATGGATTTTAACCAATGTTCATAAGTAATGGGTGACCGGCCATGGTGGCCGAGAGCGTTAACTTGCTACCTCGTGCCTCGCTGGCATCGAGAGAGCGTAGGTTCTAATCCCACCTCGACCGTTCTGAAAATAGTTTTCGTGGTTTCCCACTTTCACCACCAGGCAAATGCCGGGATTGTTCCTTTCAATAGGTGCATGGCTAATTTCCTTCCAAAATCACTTCCCTGACCTGCCCTGAGAAGATAATATGTGGCCTTGGCTTCATTAATAAAATTAATAAATAATGGTCGGTGGAGGTTACTTTAATGTTTGAATTTCCTTGTCTTAGGAGCAGATAACTTTGATGTTCCGCCTCTTAAAATGACAATAAGTAACTAAGTAACTAACTAACTTTCTCTGTCTTATGAAGACGATTTACGTGGTATTAGAAATAGGCCATGGATATTATTATTATTAACATTATTATTAATATTATTAGCATTCTTACTATGTTCAGCTACACGGCTAGGTGTATAAGTTGCTTGTCTTTGTTCTAAAGGGCCCCAAGTTCGATCCCAGGCCGGGTCATAGAATTTTAACTACTTGCTAATTTCTCTGAGTGTAACTGACGTCTTTATTATTCAACTCTTCTATATCCCCATCGTGCGCAGGCGAAGGAAGTCAACTGGAAAGCCCTGCACCAGGCCTCTCAGGAGGCCCCAAGTCATTATCATTAAAATTATTATTAATATAGTTACGATTATTGTTATTATTATTACTTATTTCAGTGTTATTATGATATTGTGAAAAGGGCCGCAAATATATACTGTTTTATTCACTGGATTCAGTGACTTCTGCCAACTATAGCCTATTGTGTGCTTTGCATTTATATATCTCCAAGGGGTATACCCTTACGGGGGAAGATTATTAACTGCAAGACCTGAAACTAGCTAGGTGTTAATCGAAACGATGACTACCATAATAATTTATAATCCCCATTAATATGCTTGAGACCTCTTCAGTTGTTAATTTACATGTTGAGTAATGTACGGCTATAATACTCGCAACCTCATGGCAATGCACATAGGTCAATCCATAGCTGTCAAAGGGTAAATATTGGTCCCGCAGCCTCCAGCTATTAGATGCATTTACACGCATCACCTCATATATATGTAGGTGTGAGTATTGGCCCTTCCACAAACTAACAAACAAACAAACATGCATTTAACAGACAAACAGACAAACAAACAGTTGGATCCATCAAGCCACGACATCTGAACCGCAGCCAGCAATAATAATGATTTGCCGTTTGGGATTCACTGGACGCTAATAATTTAGTCCTGTACAAACATTTCAATGCATTGTGGGATACAAGTCAAATTACAGGCGTGTCATCATTGTGATGGGACACATGATATGATGTGATGGCGCTCTCCGAACAAACATTCAATATTGGTGCCGACACTCCCAGAAGTGACACGAGGTGTTTATGTCATCGTTAAATGAAGAGAGAACATGATACGCCATCAATGATTTAAAAGCAAATTTAGTTTATCATTGATTCAGGTGAAATCAGTATTTAGATTTGATTATGTAAATATGGTTTCCAATTCAGTAATACGCGCTAGTCTGTTTTCCTCTGTCGTGTTTATAACCCCCTTGGCCGCATAAAACGACTGCCAATATTCGTTAAATTTTGAGTGCCTAATTATATTCAAACGTTGCTAGTTTTGCACATTTTACATGCTCTAAATAAATAGCTTATTTTCCGAATGGAGTTTCACTAATAAGTCAAATATCCTCGACATTGACGCCCATTTTTTTTTTCAAATTTAAAAACAGCACTTTGTCACGGAAGCATGCGTTATGTCTACTTCACGCCATGTTGTCCATATGACAATTAACACGCTAAAGAGAAAATAGTGAGCGAATTCAATGTGAGATCCTGTTCAAAAATTGTTTTACTACCATATATTTTTGTGGGTCGATATATTCACATCAGCACCAGTCGTGTTTTCCCCACACTGAACTGGATGATTCAATTGTAAAATTTCAAAAGCAAACAAAAAAAAAAAAATGAATGTTGCCCGCTTTATTTTATACCATCATTAATTAGAAATACCTGGAATGTATTTATGGGTACCAAAATTAAACTGTTTTCATGGGGTTAGCTCTAAATGCTTTTTGTTGTTGTTGCTGTTGTTATCTATTTCACCGAATTGGGACATATTGGTCATTAGTCTTGTGTACTTCTGTATTTATTAGTCCCCTCAGGGGGTCACATCTAGTGGGACGCGGGTTGGCGACCACGGGACCCCAGCTGTGTCCGGCATTGCTTCCCCTTACTTGTTTCGGGCTCCTCTCCGTCTTTTTGGTCTACACTTGTTCTCTTCCTATCCCGACGGTATTAGGGTGTCCGAGCCCTAGGGCGTCTCTTCCTTTCCCGCCTTAATTGGCCGGTCTCTCATCTTTCCTGATACCTCAATCTTCAAGGGGTCAGACCTCTTGTTCTTCTTTTAGGTATCTCCTGCCTTCGGCCGAAGACCCTCAAGGACGCAGGGTGTGTGTTGCTTCACCACTGTTGGTGCACCTTGGATAGCGCTACACCCTCAAGAGCTCACAGCTGATGAGTCCGGGAGTTGGCGACCCCAAGGAATTCCTGAGCTGGGTCCAGATTTTCCCCTTTTTCCTTTGCCTTTGGGGCGGGCCCTCTCCTCTTTCCCCTTTCCTATCTGCCCTCAATCCTCATTCTTCGAGGGTGAGGGAATTTATATCCTTTTCTTTTATTTCCCTTACTCTTCTTTTGTTTTCCTATTCTTCTTATAGTGTTTATGTCAGTAGTTAATTTTAGTTGTAAGTTTGTAGTTATAGGTTCATTTTCATTTTTCATGAACACCAAAACCATTAGGGGCCGATAACAACAATCATCATCATCATATGTACCTAGGTATAGGCCTAAGTATTTATTATTTATTAATTGATAACCTCTGTTTCTGTCCTTAGTATAGCCTAGTATTGTGAATAACTGTAATTATTAAGGCCAAAGATTGAGAGATTGGGGTTCAAATGGCTATTTCAAGCATTTTGAAAACTTGGGACAAGTGTTAGTTTTTATAAGTACTGGATAAGCTACCATTTGCGAAAATGCTGGAGGTCAGGGCTACAGGTGGATCGTTAAATAAATTGAACAACATGTTACCTTATTAGATAATCTTTGAAATATCTAAACGAGTTATACACGGAAAGATAATTGTTTCTTTTTGTTATTTTTTGGGGGCACAGAAGGGGCAATACCCAAAGTTTTTACTGATAAATTTACCACATAAATGTACTCAGAATACTTTCTGGAGGTTCGTAATTTTTTTGAGGAGCCCAATATCCACTCAAGCCAGAAAATAACTTCTATTTTGTGCACAAAAATAAATTGAAAACTGGGGGACATTTATTGGAAGCTGAACATTTTTTGACCAAGATTTCTGTATAAACGGCGTTTCTGATCTCAATAGAAATTCAGATATACAGTATATTAGTATTCTTTGCACACTGGAAGGCTATACGTCATTTCCAGAAATATAGGGGGCAGGGACATAGGGGTACCTTGAACTATTTTGAGGACTCAATTAACCAACAGTACGTCATATTAAAGGTAAATTTCACCTAAAATATTACAGTGGAAAAAATAGGGGTTTTTAGTTGTTTTCGAGACACTACGGTCGTTTCGAAATCGTTAGTTGCATCCCCTGCCTATGGAAGGTAACTTGGCTGGTTGCTTCCAGGTAGCCTATCAGTACCTTTATCTTCTACTGGGGATGTAGAAAACCTTATGTTAACAGGATATTGCTGAATTTTCTCTTGTATCTTCTTCTCCGATGGCTTTTAGTAGCTAACTCATTTGCATTTTGTTTCATAGAATCTAGCCAGAATGCTAACAAAATAGCAATACACATTGTGATTTATCATTCATATCTTGGGTCTTAAGGGGAGCAGCCTACTGGCTTCTTGTACACGTTTTGGTGACAATCACATCTGATTTTCTCACATCGGAAGTATTTTATAGTCAAGTTCAGGAATTACTTGTATTTCTGTTAATTCAATGTAGGGGGCTAAAAGGGGTTTCTAACCCAAATTTCCACTTTTTTCTTATTTGTTCATATTTATCTACGCTGATACTTATAAAGCGATTAACTTACAATTGACTTGGAAACATGTGTGACTTTATCCTTATGCTGATAAAGGATAACGAGGGAGGAATATTTTCTCCTCCTATATCTTCGTGTGACATGTCATCTGAAAGGTCTTTCAGAATGCAGTTAACGAATTTATAATTTGTTTACATTTCAAATACAAGAAGCCTTAGCTGGTGGGGCAGGGTATGTTTGGGATTTCAAGAGGTATCAGAAATTAAATACAATTTAAAGCTGAACATTATTTCTTCTCTGTATTCCTACACAGATTATTCCATAAAATATCAATAGACTACTTACTTGTTTCATGCACGATTTAGTGGAAATTAATTGAACTTAACTTGGAGGACTTAAAAGTACTATTGTTTCCTCAACATTATTCAGAACTAAGTTCTTGAGAGGAAGGTAGCGAGAAGTGGAAGAAGGACGTCCTTTTACCCTATACAATTTTGTTCATTCGGTGCCTATAATGAATACACTTCTAAATTTATGTTAATTAAAACAACAGTTTTAGATTTTGTCTCTTAAAATGTAGTAGAGGTCATTGAAACTGAAAATTTGCTTTTGAACATATTCAATGACTTCTAAATGTATCATCTTGAATATTTTTCTGTTTCTGACGTGTCTGTTCTGTACTGATGCGTATTATTAGACCATTACAACTGGCCTGTAATGCGTTGACTGACTTGAGATAAATCTGATGAAAGTACTATTTGTATTTGTATGTATTTTAAATTTGTCATTGTCTAAATAGTGGATTGGAGAAATTTTAAATTCTCCTGAACGTTTGGCGAAATTTTCTGTGGTTTGAACAATTTAACTAACATTTTAGTTATTGTTTTGAATGTACTTTTAAACATACAATCCCTTAAATGGTTAAATTTCGGAAGTTCGCAACAAGGCATGGTGCAAATGACGATGGAAGGATTCTTTGTTTGGTAAATAATTGCAAATCACCATTATAAAAACTATTGATGCTAACGCTTTGATTCTCTCCCCCCACCCCACTCCTGCCATCCGAACTTATTCATGTTTGGGACATCTTGGTTATTATCCCCGTGTAGTTGGGTGTGTGTTGAACTTGTCTGATAACCTGTATTTATGTGATGACGGTAGTAGTGTGTGTAACTGTTTTAAGGCAGGTGCCCCAGACAAGAAATAAGGTACTATCCCGGTGATTACCTCGTGGGAGTGTGGAAAAATCCGGGGAAAACCCACGCTCAGGATAGACACTGTCAGCGCCGGGATTCGAATATGCGATCTTTGGACTAGCTACAGCTGCCCACAAGGTCGTGGTGCACTATTTAACGAGCACGGCTATGCCACGGGACAGAATATCTTGAAAACTTGAAACCGTGAACTGGTACCTCTTCATATGCACGCATACGCATAATAATACATTGAGGTGAAATTCCAGTGGTATTCATACCCCTGCTAAGTATTGTGAGAACAGCGATCAAGTCTCACATTTGTCCACAAGCCCTAATCTTCGTTTGTCAACAAGGTTGATCTTCTGCTGTGGTCATTCGCACCCCTGCAGCTATCCTCACCCCAGTATCGTCCTTTTCACCCTCGCTTGCTCGCAATTTAGCACTCTTCTTTTTCTTTGCCACCAGACAAATCAAACACTCTCCCCTCACACAGGCTATGTCCGTTTCCGGCCGTATCGGACCTTCCTCATGCAGGTATGATGTGAGCAGTCAGCAATCACAGTTTTATCTTCCCCTCAATCTGAGGGAATTTCGGCTTCAGTCTCGAAACTTCATGGTTTACATACCACATTACGCAAATTACTCTATGCATGTTTTACATTCAGTTAACTAGGTAGCGTTGATGCATCGCTTTCTTTGACAGCAATTGAAGTCAGATTGGGGAACGAGTTGAATTGCATGGCTAATTATTGCTATGGCAATCGCAGAAAAGTTTCCTGGATGATTTACACTGCAAGTTTGTTAACTATCAAATATTACTTCTCAGTCAGTCAACATGCTTTTGCCCAATTAGTTTGGGTGGGGTACAAGTAAGTCACGTGTGAACACCTGTGCAACGACTGTGCTTGAATAGGATACCCAAACGGTTAAGTACTCATAACTACTGTATAAGTAGTAATCAGTGTGCATAATCTAGTTTTGTTAAATATTGTGTAGTTTAACTAATTACACGTGCATAATATTCATATGTAGATCGCAAACATAGTGACCCAGAGCATTACATGTGAGGGTTTCAATTCCAGCTCTCCGTAATAATGAGGGTTTTCCATCGACCAGACATAAACATTCCTAGAAATTTAACTCTGGGCTGAGGTCTGGAACGAGGTAGGCTACACTGAGATTCAGGAGACAGAATTGAGAAGAGGCAGATTCCATTTCCACCTCGACATTCGAAAATGTGGTTTTCCATGATTTCCCACTTGGAATGTAGGTAAATGGTTCCAAATTTTAAGCGACGGCCACCTCTTCCCAATTCCAGTCTCAATTACAAATAAGGTGGTAGTGAATTTTGTTTTAAAGGACGAAACATGTAGATAGTTTGCTCCAAATTATTAAGTACTTACACTACGAAAGGCAATAGGCTACAGTAACACAAGAAAAATCTTACAGACATCCATGCACATTACGATGTCACAAGCTCCTAAATGATACAACAAATTTCCCTCCTTTTACGAACCCTTTACAGCAAGCGAAAAGCAACAGCGATGTACCATCATTTGTAATATCATAAGTTGAGCTTAGTTTTGGCCCTTGGAGTGAATCCTTGCTCCACATGAAACAGGTTCATAGATATCAATCCAACTGTTGTAACTTCGTGGGAATCTATTTCCATACAAGATAACACGTAATGTTTGGTATCATTAATATCAGCCACTGAACGTTCTCCTTTTAATGTCGAGCAAAACTTGACCCCATGGAACAATGTAACGCCATTGTAAGGCAACAGGACATAATATTTTATTTTGATTTAACCCAGAAACACCGCTAATCTTCACAAAAAGCAATAATAAAGGATATTCACGCGGCAAGCATCTGTCAGCTGGGGATATTTTAAAGCGTTATATTTTGCATTTGAATCATAGGTTGAACCCGATATTAAATACGTAGCGCTGTCGAGAGTGTATCATGCATTATGGGGCTACACACACACACTGCTTCATTTAGGATGTCCTGCGGGAGGAAGGACAATCATGGAAAATGTGGGTGTGATCCTAAAATAGAGGGTATAAGGATTAAAGGGTCAAGAGCTAATTAATGTGGCAAAAAATAAAGGGCGCCCTAGATCTAAAATACCTAATAGGAAATGAACACGAGTTGACCAAGGAAAGATGAATTAGAGGAGCTCGGCTTAAATAAGTGGAAAAATATGTTGTATTTAGTTGGAGTTCCGCTAACTGTTAGCCCCTGGATGGCAATTGAGCCCATCGTGGCCTTAGCCTACCTAGTGACCACTGACCAGCTAATTGGCCTACAGATTGCGGGGTGATGCATGGTCAGCGCCTCGGGTACCCTCGGCCATTAATCTTGGATTTCCTGAAAGAGGTGCTGCCTCACTGTCAGACAGCTACTCAATTGTCCTCACGAGGCTGAGTGCACCCCGTTCCAGACCTCACGTCAGTTTCTAAACTCCCTGATGGAACTGGAAATCAATCCGGGGCCTCCTGGCGAGAGCCAGGCGCGCTACCCCAACACCACGGGGCTGGTGGATGACAAGTAGCCTACGCTAAGGAATATTACACGGGTAATCGCTAGGAGTGTGCAGTATAAAGCAAATAGTGACCACTATGGCAGATGGGCATTAGGGCTTCCATAAACAATAGAAATATTTCTCTGAGGGGACGGCGGGTTTTAAATCGATCTCTAAGTAAATCATTAGAGCGTAGGAC
The DNA here is from genome assembly GCA_946902985.2 of Meconema thalassinum. Classification (NCBI taxonomy): domain Eukaryota; kingdom Metazoa; phylum Arthropoda; class Insecta; order Orthoptera; family Tettigoniidae; genus Meconema; species Meconema thalassinum. The sequence continues at coordinate 1,021,543,200 of OX336389.2, read as the reverse complement.
TAGTGCTTCTGAAGAGACTTCGGAAAACAGCATTTCCTACGGAACGTCAGCCAATAAGGGTCTTGTACAGTGTATCAGTTTATCGAAAAGAAGGGTAAGCAAGCTACTTTAAAGGCCCCGCTGCTCGAAGCTGTCGTAAGGGTAGCATTGATTCACCCCTCGGCCTATCATATTTCACTCTTCTCATCAATGTTCACATCAGCGAACAATGGACTTTCCGCATCACTCGTATTTATCAAAACGCCGAGGACGAGATGGTCGACAGGTGGCTGGCTTTGTATTGCGGTTACGTCACATATTGTTTCCTTAATCTGCCGCCAGACGGTGCGAGAGTGCGAGCTAACAATCCGTGACTGCGGATATTCCACAATATGGCCGTGCATTCGACACTACTTGGCATGATATTTCTTTATCAATAAGTTACATACAGTAGCTACTTCATGGACAAACGAACTGCCTTCTTGCCATGTATCTCGCCGATATGGTGACTAAGTGTACTAAGAATTTTTGTCTTTGAGCATTAGTGAAATAAGTAAAATGTGTCCAAAACGTAGCCTATGTTTTATCACCTGGTCATTTTGTAGCGGATATTATTGAAGATTAAAAGCATTTTACGAGGTGTTCTCAACTCCACATTAATCTTAAGTGTTTAATATGTATAAAAGATTGTCCTATATTTAATCTAGGCTAAGTTAATATATCGTCGTTGAACTTGCAATAAGTTCATTTTACTCGTTAGAACTATAAAGAAAAATGAGCTTTAAATTCATTATCCTGTAGAAAAGTATATTTTAGTGTAGGTTATGCATTCCTACAGTCGAGTATATTTAAGGTTTATTTTCCCTTCATTTTACACACAGGAAAACGAAACTAACGGGAATTGTTCTGTTGGACGGCACATTCACATACGGCTGGGAGACGTGACCAATTATAAGGAAAAATATGGAAAAGGAAAGCATTGTCAGATACGTGAAATTGCAAGTTCAGCGACGATATGTATTAAATGCAGGTAAACAAAACATGTGATATGGGGTTAACTGGACACCATGGGAGTTATGTCACGTGGACCAGACCTGTTATACCATTGTATTTTTAGCCTATTTTCATCTTTTGTCCGTGAGTGTGAGTGCCCCCATCTAAGAAATTCTGATTAGCTGGAGCAATTTAAGGTGTGGAACACCAAGGTCATACTGCTCAATATTCTTGTGTAGGAATAGTAATTTCTAGATTATACGCGCGTTGATTTATGAAAAAGAAACATCTCTTACAGAAATGCTATTGAATCAGTTTTTGGAATGTCGACAAGCCAGTACTATGAATTAAATATTTTAGTACATGATCCTCCAGTGCTCTATTCATGTACTGCAGATAGTGGCTCATAATTTTACCTTGGACATACAGTAGGTCTTCCAGTGCTGAAGGTGTGTTCATGTGTTATTTTGACCAACGGTGAAAGCTTTTCCAGTCAGGGTAAGCACTAATGCCACAGTAAGATCATTCTGCTACCTCAAAGTATTATTATAAACCTATTTTCATTTATGAAAAACATAGGCATATGAGATCACCTTTTGTCCGTGTGTGTACTGTACGTCCATTATAAAATCTAAACGGGCGAAGCGATTTCAATCAATCTCGGTAAGAACATACTACTACGTCGTCCGACCTTAACCGTGTCTGTCAAAATTGATATGCTTCACCAATTCAACATGGCGGCCACGCGAAATATTTCACTGGAATTCTGTATCTCTCCAACGATAACAGATATCTTCCTGAAATTTTGTACAGTGATAAAAGCTTCAACTACAAGTTTGCCTATGTTACTTTTAAAAACATGTTAAGTACAAAACTAACATGGCCGCCAAGCGAAGTTGAAACGTTTTATTGGATTGTTCACGCGATTTAACCATCCGATCACAGTGAAACTGGGTACAGTAAATATGTATAGGCCTACACATTATAATGCACTGGCATCTAATATAATTGAATTGTTTTCATAACTTCAATATGGTGGCTTTGCGAAATTTCAAAATTAAGTTTCTATTTCTTGCGATCGAAGTGAAAGTTTGAATAACGAACTTACTCAATAATCTCCAGCTAATGGTACATAAATCTAGGGCCTACATAATATATAACAATCTAACATGGCGACCATCCGAAATATTTAGACGGTTCCCATTATCTACGAATCTATTACAGCAATCAGATTGAAATTTTGTATGTTGATAGAGACTATTATTATAAGTTTACCTATTGGTCTTTCAATAACCTGGTGAGTACAATAGCAACATGACGGCCAAGCGAATTTTCACATTTAAATGAAATTTACTCGCGAATTAATCATACCAGTGCAGTGAAACTTGGTACGGTAAATGTTCATAGACCAAAAAAAATAATTAATCTACTGTAATCTAATAAAACGCAATTGTTTTCATAAACCCAAGATGGCGCCTGAGCGAAATTTTAGAATTAAGTTATTTCTTGTGTCCTAATCATGCTATAGAAATGAACGATTGAATGATAAACCTACGCATTAATCTTCATCTAATGGTACATGACTCTATGGCCTACATGCAAAACAATCCAACATGGCGATCCTTTTCATAGGCGGGAGAATTATTAATAGGGAAGACCAATACAATATATGAAAATAGGCTGTATAGTTCTTCACGGAGTTACTTGTTATGCTTATTGTCTTAAATGACAACAATGTTCGGATACTGAGGTTTTAGTTTGAAATTGTTGCCCTACATTTGATCATAATGTAGGTCAAGTACTAAAAACTGAATTGTCCCTACACATGGAAAATCGACAGTATTTAACTGACAAGAGAGATTTGAGATAGAAAGGACCGGTAGGTTATGTGTAGATCTTCTCGGAAAGAACTTAGGCTACTTGCTGCATTTGTGATTTATTGATTTACTACACTTCTAACCAAGTGGGCGAAACTTACTCATATGATTTTTATCTTACTACTCAACATTAAACATATATTCTTGTAAGAATAAATTTGCTTCTTAAAACCAAGCAGGCACATTGTCACTATTATGCACAAAATTTTGTTCTAGTACACTTTTAAGTGTTTTAAAGGTAATGTTTAGCTTATTCTATTCATGTACATCTATTTTAATACCCGCTTGCCAGGACATTATGCTGATGAATTTGAAGACTCAGAATTCACACGATTGTTTAGTAGGCGTACTCTGGAGCCACTGCAGTTCGTATTATCAGGAGAACACGTTACTAAGTTCTGGTAAGTTCAATACGAAGGGCCTTAGATCAATTAAAAAGGGGCCCAGGTAAACTAACTTTCCCTTCATATCTCATGACGTGTAAAGTGCTTGTCACAACACGCATTGTAATTTACAGCAACATTACGGTGGATGGACTCAGTCATTGGCACTATTTCCAATTAAGTTATTTTGTCATTATATATAGTGAACTTACAATGTATTTTAGTGATAGAATATTTTAGGTTGAAATGAGTCTATTTTTGATGGGTGTTACGAAGGACAGAAACTCCTCTTGTCTCTTATCGGAGCAGTAATGGATTGAATTGATTAATTCAACTGCAAATGAGGTTGGGAGAAAACACTGGCAGTGACCTATTAAAATGTGCTTTTCTTTGTTCTGTATTTGGCTAGAGCTGAACATGACGAAATCACGAACATTATTTCAACAATGACCAATGGAGGAGTTTGAACTCTGTGACTAGCGTTAGCCTGGCTCTATGATTCTGCACTTCAACGTACAGTGTATTTCTGTCGGTTGTATATCCAGTTTGATAAAGTGTCGATTGCTCTTCTTCTTTCTAAGTCCCTCAATCCTCATTCTTTAATGGCTTTTGTCTCTCCTTAGTTGCTTTGCTTTATTTATATTTTAGTTTGAATGTTAGCTGTAAAACTGGCCAGGGTGGCCGAGATCGCTAAGGCGCTAGCTCGTGATTTAGAATCCCACCTCGACCGTCCTGAAAATGGTTTTCATGGTTTCCCATTTTCACCACCAGGCAAATGCAGGGACTGTTCAACAGGTCTGCGGCTGACTTCCTTCCAAAATCTCTTCCCAGACCCTTCCGCAATTAGACCCAAATTAGCGGTCGCCTGGGCGATCGGCCTGTCACCATTCCCTGTTGTGTCTGATGACTAAGTGATTTCGGCTGCCAGAAACCGTCCTTGCGACGGCAGAGGAATTATCCCTCAAAGAGTGAAGCCAAGCTGCGATGATAAGCAATTGAAGAAAATTAGGCTGTAAAGAAATAATTAGTAGTAGATTATTATGAGTATAAGTAGTAATTAACATCAGCTGCAGCAGCATAGGAACAAATTGCTTCGCTGTTTTGCCTCTTAAATTAACAATAATTACCCTCACCTTTCTACAGATGATACAAGATTTAATATCTCCAATTACGGATTTCTTACTTATAATTTGGGGCCGATAACCTAGATGTCAGGCCCCTTAAAACAACAATTATCATTATCATCATAAATACTTACATTGATTACTGCTAATCGATGGAGGTACAAACTCCGCATTTGTTGCCTTATCATAACTGACCAGTATTGTCTAGAGATAGCCCTAAGTAGAAAAGCGTTCCACGAAGACGGTCTCTTGCAACTGTGCCACACGAACGTCATTGTAGATATGGCACTCATAGGTGCTATAATAATAATAGTAGTAGTAATAATAATACAGTGGAACTTGGATAATTCGAACCTCGAGGTACCAGTTAAACATTCGAATTATCCAAAAATTCGAATTAAGAAAGTTCTTTGAAAAGGGTAGAGAAAATATATTGTATTACGTTTACATAATGATTAACGTTCAACAAAGCAACGGTACTGTATCGTGATTAGCCTCAAAAGTTTCAAATAATAAAATAAAACCAAACTGTACTATTCACCTATTTAACGCCAGTAGTAATCCAGAAATCTAGATAAGTCTTAGAGAAATCTACAATTTTTCAAAAAGGTTTGAGATTTTTACTTCTTTTCCTACAATTAAGTCTCACGGCCCACACAAAAAATCTAACAAATTTAAGGAACGGAAAACAGAATCACTTACGTCATTTCTACTAAAAAAAACGCCAAGTTCTGAGATGTGGTTTGTCGTTTTTCGGGAATTCCTCACCCAACTGTTTGGCTTCCGATCGTCTTTTTACTCGTAAAAACTTCGAATTATCCAAAATATAATTCGAATTAACAACGATTTTTTAGCATTGCTTGTATATAAAATGCTAGGGACCAAGAGAAAAATTCGAATTAAAGAAGATTTCGAATTAAAGAAGTTCGAATTAGCCACGTTTCACTCTAATAATAATAACTATTAGCAACAGCAAGATATAAGCTGATTACCTCTTTGTTTTTTCCCTTTAATCAACAATCATCAATATCACCTTTCAGCAGAAGTTACAATATTTATCTTATTGTCACAGCACGTGTCGTAATTTGTGATTGTATTAATTTCCATCTAACTTCTAAAGGAATAAAGGAGATGGAAAAGAAATGCCATACGCCCGCTTTCCAGCAAATGTTGTATCCTGGAAGAAGTTGACTACCGACCTCCCAGACTTACCTATATAATATATTCCCAATTACCTATAAAAACTATGTAGTGAACCCTTCAGAATAGCAGTGTTTTATGCAAGAATCTTAGATCAAGGGGTCGCGTTCAGTTCATAGTGTGGTGTTTACGTCCGCCAAACTACGTGCTTTTCTGAGGCAAGGGTTATAGGATAAAAACTATAATTAAGAAAGAAAGGAGACAAAACGTAAGATAATAACAAGATTTAATAACTAATTTGTGCATAAAAGAATAAAACAAACAAAAATAAACAAAATCCTCCCTGAATTTTCCCTGACAGGAATATTTATCACTTTGAGGAGTCAGATGGATCTCCCCTTTTCTAATAAAATGTGGATCCAAGTTCCACTACCTTGCATGTGAATTTATGTTCGCGTGATGACTATCTACGAGAAATGAGTACTTGGATGATCGTTCGTTCACAACGGGTTAACAGCCACAGTGCTCACGAACAATCATCTCGTAAATCAACGTTTATGGATATGGGCATAACATTAATAAAAATCCTTAAATCTAACTCTGACACACATATTACAACTCTACTATTTACAGGCATCTCTCTGAGACCCTTATTAGTGTGGTGACACACTTAACCAAATGAGCTGCCACAATGGCCAGATACTCAACAACAAGGAAACACAGCGCCGCACGTGACTCACGGGTCACTGACATGGAAAATAAACATAGAATAAACCAACAACAACAAACAACCTGAGTGGTTAAGATTACTTTATATTAACAAAATTGCATGTTAAGGAAACGCTTCGAAGGTTATCGTGTTTCGTAGGCAACTCCCATTTATTTAAACAATTTTACCATTGATCAGTTTCTCACATTTATATTTATTTTCAAGTAAATTGGGAGCCAAACGAGCACTCCACTAATGAGCTTGCTTGCGAAACTCAGCCAGCCCTTGTGACAACAACTCACCCTTTCCTCAATACCGGTCATGTCCCCCTTCCAGTGTATATAAATAGCCGACCAGCTGGACTGTTATCTCAAGGAATCAACAGCAACTAACATCTCCTCCAACTCAACATATGGTCAGACAATAATCACATATCCATAATTGTCCTCGCAAGGATACAATATGAATCTGGTACCAAGCTGACAGAAATCAGTCTCTGCTGAAATTCCCGCTTGTAATACCACAAAAATATACTCACAATACACACATCTGGGACTGACATAACGCCTTTCACACGGGTCTGCTGAATTAGAGCTCGCAAACATTTAACACAATATTTAAAACTTACGATAGAGCTGAATACTCTTCGTCACAAATTACATTGCTCCAAAGGCAATAATCACACTGAATCTGATCAATAATAAATCTCAACAAAATTTTAATTACCCTCCAATCTACTATATAATTATATTACTTCAGTCCTACTTCTGAAACACGACATATCTCCGAGAGACGTTTTTAACCGCACTTCGTAACCTAGGCGAACACGGCCGTTCACATAGCTACGTTAGTTAACACAACACAAAGAAAAGAACTTTCCATCAACTACAATTGTGCGAGCTGCTTCCAAACAAAATGTGTCAGATCAAACTAAAATATACTACATTAATCACACAAGCAAAGTATTTACAAAAAAAATATGTCCCATAAACCATAAGTTAATTTAACAAATAATAAATAATATTATTTTGTACTCATCTCTTTTGTAGTCACCCGTCAAAGAACATCAGACGCCATTCCCCAACTGGATGGTTCTTTATCTCATATCAGCCATCTGCACGGAGTGTTGAGAATTCCAAACTTCCTCTGCATTCATCGATGTCATCCTTGCGCTGATACAAAAATTAGGTTATTATACACTTTATGTCTGACTACTAAATTCGCTTGTTCAGGTACTAACTTCCCTGTCACTGTTCGTTGGCGAATTATCGACGCTACTGCCCCTATAATTATAGTACTATGACTATCTATCACTGACTTTAACACTTTACAATGAATATCTTGTGTCCTCGACACACAAAATACAAGTCTACGTCCGTAGACGCACCAAATCAAAGTCTTGTGTCCTCGACACACGGAATAAAAGTCTATCTCCTCAGACGAACAGAATAATAATCTTGTCTTGGCTCTTCGACACACTTATAAATGAACTGGCCCTTGGGTCTAGATGGAGGGGGATTTTATGTAAAAATTTCTCGAAATAATTGTGATACAGGAATGAAATAAATATTACTGAACTCGTAATATTGCACAGGTCAAGAATATGCCCATTAATCCTAGAATCGATCGTAGAGATTTTGTCTAGGCGATTTCCCGCGTGAATGCTAGCCGCCGCGTACCCCAGCCGGAGTTGGCGCGCAAGTAGGCATTCTCTTCTCATTGGTTCTCCATTTCTGATAATTTGGCGGTTTCTAGTAGATCTTGGCGTCTTGGGAGTGTCTATTTTCTTCATCAGCCATTCACGTTACTGCATCATATTTCTTCTAGGCGCGAATAACACAATGAACATACCAGAACCATGCCTCACCGCGCGTCGCTTCTAAAATTGAGGTAGCCACACCTGTCCCTCTGATACATCGCTATGCTATTTCTTTTCATAGCTCAAGTATTTAGCCTTTTGTTAAACTGATGCAGGTATGTCCCTACTGTCTCCAACAAATGCTTGAAATTTCCTCATCACTGTCTGGCTACTTTCATGATGCTGGTTGAAATATTTATTAATTGAAGAAATAAAAAGTAGAATCATTTAACCAACATAGGGTAAAGGGTTCACAACTCTCCCACTCACAAAATTTCGAACTTAGGAATAAAGTCGACAATTTTACAATACTTCCGTAGGCCAATTTGTTTTATTTCCAGAATCACCCCTTTTTCTTACTTGGTCTAGGCGCTCCTGTTTTCAATGGCATTTACTTGTTTTCATTTCCTGCTTGTCTCTTCCCCTTCCAATCTTGCGTGACGGTCTGATGCCTGCGGCAACCCCTCGCTCGCCTCGTTAACGTTTGTCAACAACAACTCTATTTCCTCCTTCACCACGTGCCGTACTCAACTGCTCCCCGTTGACTTTGTTGATAGTAGGACGTCCGTATATTCAAACAGCGTCATTATTTCGGCGCTACCATGGTTCACTTCGACGATATTTTTTTAGGTTGGCAGCGTTGTAAACTGAAATTGTTCCTGTGCTCAATTCTTTCACTCTGTAAGCATTATTTCCAAGGTTTCTTACGATAGAATAGGGTCCTATGAATTTCTCGCAGAATTAACTAAAGATTTTCTTTTCTGGGTCCGATGTAGCAGGTCGTTTTACCAAAACGAGCTGGTTGACTTCAAGATCACCGTGAAACCTCTTATTTCTTACTCGCCGTAATCTGCGGTCTGCTTGTTTTCTCATGTATGCTCTCGTTCTTTCAATTCGCAGGTCTGGTGCTATCATGGGATCTTGTGGACAGTTAATGATGCTTTTCCACGTTCTTACTGGATACTCGTTCTTGTGTAGGACCATAGGGATTTGTCCTGTTGACTCGTGCCTGGTAGAATTCATGCATGTCTCTACGTCCTTAATTTTATCGACCCATTTGTGGTGTTCGTTCGGAATGAAGATTCTCAAGTATGCAGTTACACATTTAATTACTCTCTCACTTGGATTTGCTTGGGCATGTCGGATACTGCTTAAAACATGTTTTATACCCATGTCTTCCATTCCTTTCTTGAATTCGGCGCTTGTGAAATAACTGCCGTGATCTGATAATATAAACTCCGGTTTTCCAAGGGTTGGAATAACTCTATTACGAATGCGACTGAGTACCTGCTTCGATGTGGTTTTCTGAATAGGGCATAGTACTACAAACTTTAGAAAATACATCAATGCACACTAGCAAATGACGGCAACCTCTCCTTCCCTTCGGAATTGGACCAAGACAGTCCACCGCCAGTAGCTCACATGGTTTTTGAGGTAGCAATGGTCTAGGATATTGCCTCAGTAAATAATTATTTGGCTTTGTCCTCTGACACGGGTCACAAGTTGTAATGACGTCACATATAGTTGTTCTCATACGTGGCCATGTAAATGTCTCTCCTATTGTCGCTTCGCACTTGTCTAAGCCCACGTGACCGTAACTTTCGTGCGTATGCCATGTCAATCCTCGTTGTAACGATGCAGGTACTAATATGCGTAACTTGGTGTGGTCATTATCTACCCATTTGTGCAGCAAATTGTTGACATAAACATATCTTCCTTCTTTGGCTTTCGCTTCTCGAAATGCAGGTGTTCCTGTTGGTAGTTGCTTTTTGAAGTATTTAATTAATAGCATCATCCATGGTTCCGCTTCCTGTTCTCGCTGTATCTCACGTAACTCCTCCAAGAATTCCCGGTCCTTCGGTGTTAACTCCAAGTGTTGTACCATCGCTGTTTCTTCATTATCAGGCTCTGGGTTCCTGCTGAGTGCATCCGGTATCACGTTCATCTTCCCTGGACAATGTTCAATTTCAATGCTGAACTGCTGAATGTATATAGACCAACGTGTCACACGTTCGCTTGCCATTGACGTCTTAAACAAGAATGTTAGTGCCTTGTGGTCAGTCCTGACAACAATCGGGTAACCATAGATTATTCGTTTCCATTGTTGGAGCGCATGAAGGATGGCCAACAATTCTAGCTCGGTTACAGTATAATTTCGCTCGTGCTTACGCAATTTTCGGCTGACAAATGCCAAATATGTTTTGTGCTGCAGGTTAGCTGGATCCTCTTGGTAGAGCATAGCACCTATCCCAATTAGTGAAGCATCCGCTTGGATTATAAATTTGAGCTTGAAATCTGGATATCCTAATTTAATGCAGTTTTCCAATAGCTGTTTTGTTGCTTGGAATGCCTTCTCACATTCCGCGTTCCATGACCATTTGTTATTTTTCTTTAACATTTCTTGCATTGGAGCTACAGTCTCCGTATAACCTGGACAGTTTTCTTTAAAGAATCCCGTTACGCCTAAGAAAGCCCGAATGTGCTTGACTCTCGTTGGTGTAGGGAAATTCTTTATCGCTTCAATCTTAGCTGGGTTTGGCTTCACTCCCTCCTTGTCAATGACGTGACCCAAATATAAGATCTCGCTCTTGAAGAAATGCGATTTCTTCAGGTTTACTTTGAAATTCGATGCATTCAAGTTACCCAATACTTTATCTAAATTTTCCATGTGAGTTTCAATGTTGTCGGATGCCAACAGAATGTCGTCAATGTATCGCACCGTCATCTCCTTTACTTCCTCGGTTAGGTTCCGGTCCAGTGCTCGGATTAAAGCACAGCCCGCTGTTTTGACTCCAAAAGGCATTCTGACGAAACAATATGTCTGGTTATCGAATAAGAAGCCAGTTAGAAGCTGTGACTTCTCATCCAACTCAAGATGGTGGAACGAGCTCGTCAGGTCGACCGATGAATAAATGCTCTTGTTTTTAAAGCCTTTTAATACGTCTCTGATAATTGGCGCTCTGTCATACTCAGGAAAAATGAGTCTCATGTTGAAATTTCTGGCATCTAAACAAAGTCTAATAGATCCATTTGGTTTTGTGACTGCCAAAATCGCATTTAGATAAGGTGTAGGTGTCTTCCTTATCACTCAAGCTTCTAACATCTCATCTATAATGATTTTAACTTGACCACGATACTTTTCAGGAATTGGGTACAATCTTCTTTTGAAAGGTGACCAGTCCTCGACTTGCATAGAATACTTGAAATTTAAAATTTTCCCAGGTACTGTATCAAATACTGTTTTGTGCTTCCTTAAAATCTCTTCCAACTGTTTTCTGTGTTCACCCCCAAGTTGAATGTCATTGAGCCGCTCCTGTAGTAACTCTTCAAATTGTGCGTCACTGTCATCTCCTTCTGTTAATAAAGACCATATCTCCTGGGATTCTATCTCCTCATCTAGTTCCACAACAGCTCCTTCTATGATGTTATCTTCCGCCTTTCGTGCCTCCTCTTCAGTCTCTTCTGATATTGCTTCCAATGCCCAAGAATTTACATCTCTTCCGGTAGTAATTTCATCCATATGCAATCCCACGTTTTTCAGCTGGTCATATTCTCTAAAACTGACTGTATTCTTGTGTAAATCTATCACTGCTTGATAGTCACAAATGAAATTTGCACCAAGAATTATATTGAAATTCATCTTTGCCATGATAATGAATGTTTGCCCAAAAGTGTGTTCCAATATGTTCAGCTCTAAGTATGCCTGACGTTTACAAGTGATGGTGCGTTCAGGAATAACACCCCTCACTTTGAGCTGTGGTACCGGAATTTCAGGAATATTCTGAGTCCGTCCCAACTCTCGAACCAAGGCCTCCGATACTAGACTGATCTGTGACCCCGTATCCAATAAACATCTTATATTAATTCCACCAATCCTTGCGTAAATAATGGGTAATTGCCTAATTTCATCGTTCCGTGGTTTCACCGTCTCCTCCAGGCAGTCTTCTGGTAAAGCAATCCATTCTTGTATGTTCGCTACTATCCATCCATCTTCAACTTCCGACTGTTGTGTTTGGAGACTGTCTCCTTGATCCAAAATTAACATTTTTTTTAGCACCATTTCGACTCCCATCATCCTTCTGTCGCTCATGTCCTTGATATTCCTCTTGTCTCAGTAGACTTCCAGCTTCCTCAGTATGTGTATCTGGGTTCTTTCTGTTCCCAATGGCCTTTTCCCATCTTCCTAGCTCTCCACCTTGATTAGCGTGTAACTCCTCTAAGTAATTTTGTGATTGAGCGTGTCTATCATCCCAGTCATCTCGATAGTTACGTTGATCTCCTTGATTTTGATCTCTCCTTCCTTTCCATCGTTGATTGGCATTGTAATCACCGTATCTTCCATAAGGCCTGTCATTCCTTCGATTATCACGCCATTGTTGATATCCTCTCTGTTGGTATCTATTGTTGCCCTGGTATCTATTGTTGTAATGATTTTCGTTACGCTGATATGGTCTGTTTTCCCCTTCTTCCTGGTTTCGCCTAGGTGTGGAGGTGCTTGTATTAGTACCCTGCGTTTTAGTATTTCCCTGTTTTGTTTTTACGACCTCTGTGGTGTTGACTAATTCCAGTTGTCTTCCTCCTCTAAAATGACTATGAGATGTGGTCTCATCTATTTGCCGTAATATCTGCTCTGCATGTAGGGCCGTACTAACGTTTGCTGCGACTAGTACTTGCTGTACATTAACTGGCATTTGCCTTGCTATTGTCATCACCAAATCTGCTTCGTTTAATGGGTAATCTAGGTCGCGAAATTTTAGCATTTGCATGTTAAAGAAATCTGAGTATTTCGTCTGCTGGGTAGTTTGGTATTTTCTAGAGTAAAGCTCCATTCTTAAACTCTGTTGTATGGCGGGAGACCAGTATTTGCGCAGAAACGCTAAATTAAAGTCTGACATGGTTCCAAATGTATATTTGAAACTTAAAAACCAGGTGAGAACATTTCCTGATAAAAATCTCTCCATCATTCTCAATCTACGTGCTTCAGGTACCCCAGTGTCATTAAAGTGGTCTTCAATCTCTTTGATAAAGGCCTTAGGTGTTACCCCTGAATTTTCGGTGTATTTCTGCGGTTTGTAGTCATTTGAGCGAATTACTTGAATAAGTTGTGTGGGCTGATGACCGTCCTGTGGTGTTGAGCTCCTATCTACGTTCTTGCGAAATCCTTCCGTGTTTGTTGTTAATGGGCTCTCTGCTTGAGTCTGACTTCCTGCTATGCTGGGTTGGGGACTATGTGAGTCATCCTGCTTGTCTTTCAATGCTCCCGTTTTAAATATAGATGATTGTTCTAATGAGCGGAGTTCGGCTTTAATGATCCTGTCTGTCTGCTCTTTAAGTTTATTTTTTACTTCTTGCTCCAAAGCTTGAATACGCGTGTGGTTTTCGCCTACTGTTTTGATAATGGTGGATCTTTCCTCTTTAGAATCAATATTCATTTTCTTCCAATCTTTCCTGATCTGTTCTTTAATCGTGCTTATTTTTTCTTCAATCTGGCTCTTATTTTCATCCTGATTAATTTCTATCTGGCTTAGCCTTTCGTCTAATGTACTCTTAAATTGTTCTTGTTCCGTTTCTAGGCTTTTCCACTGTTCCGCTGATTTTATCTCGAGACGGTCCATATCTTTAATTATGCCTGATATGTTCTCATCTACTGCTGATATTTGTCGTTGAATGACCCTGCCACTTTTCTCCATCTCCTTGAATCGACCGTCCAACTTATCCTGAGCTATTTTGACCTCGCTTGTATTCATGGTGCATGCTATTTCAATCTGCTCTAATTTAGCTAACACCGTTTCATCGAGAATGCTAAGTTTTTTATCAAAAATACTCTCCATTTTTTCAATCTGCTCTAATTGTTTCTCATTATTTTTGCTTACATCAAGGGCCAGTAATATCATCTGTTGGTTTGTGTGCTCTTTCATCTCTGCGGTTAACGAAGCTAATTGGTTCGTGTTTTTATTATTTTGCGCCTCTAACTGTGAATTGATAGTGTCATTAATTTCACTCTTTAATAACCTAGCTTGTTCCGCCTGATATTCATTTTGCTCAATTCTACTGTTATTTAACTGTGTCCGCAATGATTCACTTTGTTCTAACAGTTTAGTATTTAGCGATTTACTTTGTTCTGACATTTTCGTATTTAGCGATTCACTTTGTTCTGACAGTTTAATTTTTAGCGATTCACTTTGCTCTAACATACTAGTGTTTATTTGTTCAGATAATTTTGTATTCAACGCTTCACTTTGCTCTAACATACTAGTGTTTATAGATTGACTCTGTTCTGATAATTTAGTGTTCAACGATTCACTTTGTTCCGCTAATTTAGTATCCAACAATTCCTGCGTTCTCCTCGCTGCACTTTCAATGATCTCCTGGATCTGCGCCACCGTTGCCATGTTTTATAATTTATATGAGACATATGGGAAATGGCATACGCCAATGCCCTTTGACACGCACATAAATCCAATGCACATTTAATTTCTTTATCCTACTCAGTTCATTTATTTTTACCTTTAACCCCATTAGTTGATTGCATCTCTGAGTAGTTCTAGTTTTACTCAATTTAATTTTAAACCCAAGCACATATTTAGTCATTAAACAGTTATCCTGATCTGATATTAACACTGACTAATTAACAAAGTATTAATTGTCATTTTAGGCTACAGCCTCCTAATATTTCCATGAGTTTGACTTTCTAAACAAATCTAGTTTTAACTTTATCATTGGGCGCCCGGTATCACATCTTAATTTTACTTTAATTTAAAAGACAAGAACGTGAACCGTATTTTACTTTGCAAACTCCTGATTTTAATTTATCTTTCACACATTTGGCGGTATCCACTTCGCCTCAACTACTTTTAATAAAATATCACTTCCCGGTGATTAAATACTGTCATATCTGCCTGCACTTGCGGCATGCCAGTTTTACTCATATACGCCACTATTGACATGTGTAATCTCCCCGTTACACCACAGTGAATAGCCCCACCGTTGGCCGCGCCAGTTTTCACCTATGAACCCTTCAGAATAGCAGTGTTTTATGCAAGAATCTTAGATCAAGGGGTCGCGTTCAGTTCATAGTGTGGTGTTTACGTCCGCCAAACTACGTGCTTTTCTGAGGCAAGGGTTATAGGATAAAAACTATAATTAAGAAAGAAAGGAGACAAAACGTAAGATAATAACAAGATTTAATAACTAATTTGTGCATAAAAGAATAAAACAAACAAAAATAAACAAAATCCTCCCTGAATTTTCCCTGACAGGAATATTTATCACTTTGAGGAGTCAGATGGATCTCCCCTTTTCTAATAAAATGTGGATCCAAGTTCCACTACCTTGCATGTGAATTTATGTTCGCGTGATGACTATCTACGAGAAATGAGTACTTGGATGATCGTTCGTTCACAACGGGTTAACAGCCACAGTGCTCACGAACAATCATCTCGTAAATCAACGTTTATGGATATGGGCATAACATTAATAAAAATCCTTAAATCTAACTCTGACACACATATTACAACTCTACTATTTACAGGCATCTCTCTGAGACCCTTATTAGTGTGGTGACACACTTAACCAAATGAGCTGCCACAATGGCCAGATACTCAACAACAAGGAAACACAGCGCCGCACGTGACTCACGGGTCACTGACATGGAAAATAAACATAGAATAAACCAACAACAACAAACAACCTGAGTGGTTAAGATTACTTTATATTAACAAAATTGCATGTTAAGGAAACGCTTCGAAGGTTATCGTGTTTCGTAGGCAACTCCCATTTATTTAAACAATTTTACCATTGATCAGTTTCTCACATTTATATTTATTTTCAAGTAAATTGGGAGCCAAACGAGCACTCCACTAATGAGCTTGCTTGCGAAACTCAGCCAGCCCTTGTGACAACAACTCACCCTTTCCTCAATACCGGTCATGTCCCCCTTCCAGTGTATATAAATAGCCGACCAGCTGGACTGTTATCTCAAGGAATCAACAGCAACTAACATCTCCTCCAACTCAACATATGGTCAGACAATAATCACATATCCATAATTGTCCTCGCAAGGATACAATATGAATCTGGTACCAAGCTGACAGAAATCAGTCTCTGCTGAAATTCCCGCTTGTAATACCACAAAAATATACTCACAATACACACATCTGGGACTGACATAACGCCTTTCACACGGGTCTGCTGAATTAGAGCTCGCAAACATTTAACACAATATTTAAAACTTACGATAGAGCTGAATACTCTTCGTCACAAATTACATTGCTCCAAAGGCAATAATCACACTGAATCTGATCAATAATAAATCTCAACAAAATTTTAATTACCCTCCAATCTACTATATAATTATATTACTTCAGTCCTACTTCTGAAACACGACATATCTCCGAGAGACGTTTTTAACCGCACTTCGTAACCTAGGCGAACACGGCCGTTCACATAGCTACGTTAGTTAACACAACACAAAGAAAAGAACTTTCCATCAACTACAATTGTGCGAGCTGCTTCCAAACAAAATGTGTCAGATCAAACTAAAATATACTACATTAATCACACAAGCAAAGTATTTACAAAAAAAATATGTCCCATAAACCATAAGTTAATTTAACAAATAATAAATAATATTATTTTGTACTCATCTCTTTTGTAGTCACCCGTCAAAGAACATCAGACGCCATTCCCCAACTGGATGGTTCTTTATCTCATATCAGCCATCTGCACGGAGTGTTGAGAATTCCAAACTTCCTCTGCATTCATCGATGTCATCCTTGCGCTGATACAAAAATTAGGTTATTATACACTTTATGTCTGACTACTAAATTCGCTTGTTCAGGTACTAACTTCCCTGTCACTGTTCGTTGGCGAATTATCGACGCTACTGCCCCTATAATTATAGTACTATGACTATCTATCACTGACTTTAACACTTTACAATGAATATCTTGTGTCCTCGACACACAAAATACAAGTCTACGTCCGTAGACGCACCAAATCAAAGTCTTGTGTCCTCGACACACGGAATAAAAGTCTATCTCCTCAGACGAACAGAATAATAATCTTGTCTTGGCTCTTCGACACACTTATAAATGAACTGGCCCTTGGGTCTAGATGGAGGGGGATTTTATGTAAAAATTTCTCGAAATAATTGTGATACAGGAATGAAATAAATATTACTGAACTCGTAATATTGCACAGGTCAAGAATATGCCCATTAATCCTAGAATCGATCGTAGAGATTTTGTCTAGGCGATTTCCCGCGTGAATGCTAGCCGCCGCGTACCCCAGCCGGAGTTGGCGCGCAAGTAGGCATTCTCTTCTCATTGGTTCTCCATTTCTGATAATTTGGCGGTTTCTAGTAGATCTTGGCGTCTTGGGAGTGTCTATTTTCTTCATCAGCCATTCACGTTACTGCATCATATTTCTTCTAGGCGCGAATAACACAATGAACATACCAGAACCATGTCTCACCGCGCGTTGCTTCTAAAATTGAGGTAGCCACACCTGTCCCTCTGATACATCGCTATGCTATTTCTTTTCATAGCTCAAGTATTTAGCCTTTTGTTAAACTGATGCAGGTATGTCCCTACTGTCTCCAACAAATGCTTGAAATTTCCTCATCACTGTCTGGCTACTTTCAAGATGCTGGTTGAAATATTTATTAATTGAAGAAATAAAAAGTAGAATCATTTAACCAACATAGGGTAAAGGGTTCAGTAGATGTATATGAATTTCGTTGCTTCTCAGTAATGTCTTGCATGGTAGTTCAATGCTCTATAGGTTACTCTAGAGCATGTCTTCAAATTGGATTGCATGTCTCTTTCCAGGCAGGTTCCGCTAAATCAGACTCATCTATTTGTAACAGGCTGCAGTGTTTGCAATATTCCCATTTTATTTTACTGAGCAGTTGGATAAATCGTGCCACTAAACACTTGGCAGCAACTCGCCGGGACCAAAGATTCAAAAGGTTTTTTAAGGCCCCTGAGAATTTTGCTGATTTTTTTCTTTCCGCGTAAATAGTTTCTATGAGGTAGCGCTTCGGTTCATGACACTCTTGAAGTAAGGCAGTTCGACCTTATCGCTCACTTGTGACTGTATTTCCTCCCTAGTGTAGTTGTTTTTCGTTGGATGTGCCACATGGTTTATATCGGCGTTGGAGTAGCCATTTACGAGTAAAGCGAATGTAACATGATCTACTTCCTCTTGCAGTTTGTTTTCTTACGGTAGGCGTTTCGCTCGGGCTATCAAAGTTTTGTTCACAGCTCTCTTGGGACTGGGGTGGTTGTTGCAGTCTAGTGTGAATATCCATCTGTGTGGGTGGGTTTACGTTAGACCTTGTGTCTTCATTCCTGATCAGCAATACGTCAAGGAATGGTAGGTGCCAACATATTTATAAGTTCTCAAAATTTACGAAATAGATTACATTTTTGTTGATATACACTTTTCTTGATCCGCATGTTTTATATTTCTGTGAAATATTCACCAAACAAGCGCAAGGCTGTGGGGCCAAGTTATCTGCTGACTTGGTAGACGTGGGTTTGAACCCCACCGTCAGCCATTCTAGAATTAGTTTTCCGTGATATCCCATTTTCAACTCCAGGCAAATGCCTGGATGGTTCCTACCTTAAAGGCATGTCCACTTCAGAAATACAGGTCATCAGATAAATTCAACACACACCCACGTTCACGGAGCAGATAACCCAAATGTCCCATATTCCTAATTGAAGTGAATATCAAAAATCCTTACAAAAACCTGTGGTTGGACAACGCTGGGGTCCAAACTTGGGATCCCACAATGCAAGTTACTCAGTCCAGCCATTGAGCGTTCCTTAAGTAGACTATTCAGCAACGACAGTGAGTGTAAACTAGGCCTATATAAGGTACAATATACACCAACTGGACATAACATATCTCAATTTCGAAAATTGTCCATTTCCCCATGAATATGAACTTTCAACATTTTACTCCAAGATGATCTCTTATATGAATGAAATTTGATTAATACTGAACATTAATTAATTGAGTATTATATTTAACTTTTCAACATGGATACGATGTCCAAATAAATAAATAAATAAATACATAATTGACGTAGTTTGATGTCTTTAAGTCGGTCAACACGATTGCACCCAATTGTGGGTTGTTCCCAAATCTTGAACAATATTTCCATGAGATGAATAAATACATTTTTATTATTTTTATTATTATTTATCAATCTCATGTAAAAAATCAGGATTAGGTAATTACCCACATTGGGTACAATCGTGTTGACCGACTGAAGAACATCAAACTACGTTTACTAAGACAACACTGAAAACTGGCTTTAAACTCCATAATACATAAATAAATAAATAAATAAATAAACAAATTACCCCAATTAAATAAATAACTAATTTAATTAATTGGACATTCAGGTACTAGGAGCATTTTATAACGTGTAACTTACTTAGATGTAAATTATGGACGTGTAAACCCATGATTTATCCATATAAAACACGCCAATCTTGAAATGCGGTCCTTGTGTAGAAAAAGGTTTAATAATACTGGTTTAAAGTTAGTTCCAAGTAGCCTACCGCTAATTTACATGATACATAGCTCAAGTAGCCTAACTCGGCAGAGTGGAGTAACAGTTGTGCTGACACCCGACACCCCACTGCCACTGGAGCATCTGCCGTGCTGGTGGGGATGCCCCATCATCTGTCCGGCTTGCACCAGCCAAATAACAAAGGATACGCCACAGGGCATTCTCTTCAGATAACGTTACCACTGTTGACGCTTGGTCACTTTTGCAGGCATCAATGCACTAATATTACCTACATACAAAATATTCCTAGTGCTTATCGATCAGGAGTGACCGTCTGTGGTCCAATGATCGACTATTCTGCTATACTGGAAATCGTTTTATTTGCTTTCCCACGTCTATTCCAGGCAAATGTCTTGATGGTTTCTAATTAAGGCCACGGCAGCCTACTTCCTAATCCTAATTTTAATTACCCCCCCCCCCCTCTCCCCACACACAGGCACCCACTACTGCTACTACTACTACTACTACTACTACTACTACTACTACTACTACTACTACAGACAGTTCACCAAGTTGCGTAGTGGCTAGCATTCTTGGCTGTCACTGCGATGATCCGGGTTCGATTCCTGGCTATGCCAAGAAATTTAATTCTGGTCTGAGGGCTGGAACGGGTACACACAGCGTCGTGAGGCAAAACTGGAGAAAGGTGGGCTCGATTCCTACCTCAGCCATCATGGAAGTGCTTTTCCGTGATTTCCTGCTTCTACTCCAGGCAAATGCCGGGATGTTATCTGTCTTAAGGCCACGGCTGATTCTTACCAAATCCTATCTGAAATACAAATTCACACACTAGTACAGATATCACATTGACACAGGTAATGACGCAAATTATACACACATCCATGTACATGGGATTACATGACCACGATGCCACAAAGCCCCTTAAGAATTAAAAACAACAACTACTACTACTACTACTACTACTACTACTACTACTACTACTACTACATATACCATTATTACACTGTTCATGAGACACGTTCTTCACACATCCAAGTACATGAGGATGAAAAGTCCAGGTAGCTTATAATAATTTCTTGTATGTTCGCAGGAGCTCACAATTGGCGGACGTGTGTTGGCGGTCACGGGATCCCAGCTGAGTCCGACATTCCTTCCTCTCCCCCTCTTTCAACCTTCGTGTCGACCTGCCTAGGTCAAATCTTGTTCTCTTCCGACTCTAGGCCTGTTGGGGTATCTGAGGAAAAGGTTGTCTTTCTTTTTCCTGCCTTAATTGGACCTTGTCTTTTCTGATACCTCATTTACGAGGGGACAGACCTCTTCTTCTATATCACGGTATCCCTACCCAGCCTATAGCAGCCCACCATGCATGCTAAGCAATGCTTTACGACGGACAGACTTTTCTCCTCTTTTCTGATCTGCGTTTCATGGCTCCACTTTTTTCCAAGTCAACTGGCTGCGTGGCTCAGCGTTAAAGTTTTCGCCTGATGTTTCCAAGGTTACAGGATCGAATTCTGGCGCAGTCAGTTGACAATTGAGGGTGCTTAAATATTAGGGAACCGTGTCAGTACATTTAGGCTGCTGGCATTTAAAAGAGTTCCTCCGGGCGAAATTCTGGCACACCAGCGTCTCTAAATGCCACAGTAATTAACAAGGTTGTAAAACCAATTAGGCTATATTATTATTATTTTATTTATTATTAGTTTCATCTTCCCAAATCCCTCTACGAACAGTTTTCAAGGGTTAAGGGCTTCTATTATCCTTGCCTTTTATCTCCCTTAATATTATTTTGGTATATGTATTATGTAAATGAGATTTTAGTCAGTAATAATATTCATTTTATATTCATTTTGTATCTTCCACATCATTAGGGCAGATGACCTAGATGTAACGAACCTTTAAAAAACAATCACCACCATCATCATCATGCTGTTAGTTACTGTTAATTACGACTTTACTTTTAATTTCTTTAACCCCTTCATGCCACCTGGAACCTGTTTCAAATTTGCTATAAAATTCTGATTTCAGGCCTTTGATTCATTAGGGGCTCCTTATGCTTTGCTCGCGGGAGGGCCCTCAAGAAATGCACTTGCCACCACTGGCCCTGTCCCCCACCCAAACCCTTGAGGGTGGTCCTTGTTACGGCAGGGAGGAATGCGTATGTTTCTTCTCGTGTATCGATTATTTTACGGCCAGCAGTCAATATTGTTCTCAGCGCCTGTAACCTGTATGTCCCATTAAAGGTTCCCTCATTCTACATGCGTGATGATCACAATCTCACCGCTCAGGAGGAACATCAGGAATGATTAATAGCAAGTGGTAACAGCTATTGAAAAGTTCTTTTCACGCCTGCCGTTGTTAGAGATAACAAATACAAGTAAATAATTAATGTAATTATTGGATTCTAGAGAATAGCTCATCACAAAGACGTCATCCCACCGGCGTAGACGTAAGGCATGAAAATGAGGCCATCCTCGGGATTCAAACCTGAACTTCCGGCATCTATTCTGTTTGTAACACAATGGTATTACGACGGCAAAGTATTCTACTGCAAATTGACATGATACCTGCGGTCTTAACTGGTCATACCCCAGAGAACTCATGGAGCCATTGCTGCAGTCAGGCAAAGGTAATGCTAGATTTATGGTAATGTCTACCAGGTTTACCCTACTGCCGGAGTCGAACACAGGGATGTCACTTTAGCCTCGCAGTTTTCGAGAAAAGATGTGTTGCTATTGATGCTATTGGTGAAGCCTAATAGGCCTACATTTAATTAAAACTACGTAGATTGTTATTAATATTCAAATATATCACCTCGTGGTGAAGCGGCTTGCATTCTTGGTTGTCGCCTTGGAGCCCTGGGTTCGATTCCTGGCCATTCCAAGAAATTTGATTCTAGTCTGAGGGGTGGAACGAGGTACACTCAGCCTCATGAGGCAAATCTGACAACAGATGGGGTCAATTCCCACCTCAGCCAACAAGGTGGTGATTCTTTGTAGAGGGGGCGTGATGGCCCAACGATCAAGCTATATGCCTCTCACCAAGGCGGACAGGGTTCGATTCCCGGTCAATGCATGTGAGATTTTCGAAGTGAAATGCCATGTACTGTGGTTCGGATTCCACTTAACAAGGAGGTCCCGTGGCTCATGATCGCGAGATTAACGGTCACGTTAAAATGCAAGCTTCCTTCCTTGATTTTTCGTAGTTTCCTACTTCTCCTCCAGGCGAATACTGGGATGGTTAATAACTTAAAGCCATTGCCGTTCTCTTTCCTGTCTTGTCCTGAATTACAAATACACATGCTACACAGATACCAGAGCAACGCAGGTTATCAGACAAATTATGCACACACCCAAAGTAGATGGGACTGAACGTAATAATAATAAAACTAATGATGTTTGTTTTACGTCTCCTTTAACTACTGCGGCTTCTAGAGACGCCAGGGTGCCGGAATTTGCCCCAAACGGGATCATTAACGTGCCAGTAAATCTACTGACATGGCTCCCTCGCATTTGTGCACCCTCAAATATCAGCTGGCTGCGCCAGGATTCGATCCTACAACCTTGGGAACAGCAAGCGAGAACGTTACCGCTTAGCCACTCTGCCAACTGAACGGGCTATATAACCACGACGTCGAAACCCCTCATATGAACAGCAACAACATCAACAACTCACATTCAAAGAAGATTCATTTTACACTTTATACAGGAAACAGCTCTTTTTGTGTATCATTTTACAAATTAATATTTCTTTTTCATTTCAGCTTTAAATGGAACCCCGAGCGATCAGTGCACATTTAATCTCAGAACAGCTTCACAGGTTGCAAATATTACTGCAACTAGTCTCAAACATAGTACATTGGCCACCATCCAACTCTCTGGCGTAGTGAAATACAGGCAAGCGCCTAATTTGACAGTTCTGACGAGTATCAGTAAGATTTGGCCCACCGGCAGCAAACAAGTGGTCAGGTATATCGAGCATCGTACTGTGTGAGTAAATATTGTAGACATGCCAACAAGGCTCCAACGAGCACAATTCGTACAATTGACGGAATTTCAGCGAGGTCATATTGCGGGCCTGCAGAAGGTTGCAAGAAATGTCCAACACGTTGGAGGTGAGGTGTCTGATATGTGCCGCTGGTCGACGGCAAATGCACATGCTCTTCATGCTTGGTTCAAGATGGCAGCAGATTAAGCGTCGGCGATTATCACCTGTCGCACAAAGTCAGAAAAGCGGTTTCCCTAGCCGGTGATCATCAATCTTCAAAGAGCACTATAGAGGATACTCTTTTACTTTTCTGCTCTTTTCTCTTTGGCATCAATATGTTCTATTTTACATCGATCATCTGATTGCAAACAGAAAGGCTATATGAAGTTCCCAAAATGGGCTTAAGACGAGAAAATGTCCTTACTACTGCATACTAGAGAGATGATTCTCGCAATTACGAATGTAAACGAAACGAACAACATTAAATTCAGGCACACATAACAATATTTGAAGGCACTTTTATTTCTAAGGTCCTCGGTCGCATAACTTACCGTACATACTGAAAAGGGCATTTTAATTCAAACAGTATGTGGAAGTTAGGCCTATATATCTCTCTTAGGGTTGATCAATACACTACAGATTCGGACCTTGTCAGACCAATAATACACTTAAACATTACGGTGCGCAATATGTGTGCAATCAAATTTGGTGAAAGGCACATTACGCAATTTATATGATCTTTAAGCGAATAGGCTACATGCGGTTTGCATAATCGCGTTCTCTCACAATGATGGATATTTAGTTTAATTCTTTAGTGTAGGTCTATATATGAGTCTTTAGGTATAAAATGCTTCGTTGGTTGATAGTAATATATCAGTGGATTAGCCGATTCCTGTGATCTTGGGGTAGGAATTTAAACTTGGACCCCAAAGGTCCTTGGTCCGATACCCGGCTCAGCCTAGAGATTTAAATATGGTCTGTGGGTTGGAATGGTAAACACTCACATTTTTGAAATGAAACTGAAAGAGTTGTTTTCGATTCCCATTTCAGTCATCCTAGACGAGGCATTCCGTGGTTTCGCAATTCTACTGCAGCCAATATTGTCAGGATACTCCCTAACTTAGGCTATGGCGATCTCCTTCCCAATCCAAGCTTCAATTACAAACGCACACAACCTCCACAGATACCACAATAATGCAGGTTATAGACAAATCGTACACATACCCAAATGCACGGGCTGTTGTCCACGATATCCAAGTCCCTAAATGAGACACAAAACAAGCTCAGCCGATCATTGGTACTCTACGCATAGTTTCACGTGGACGTAGTAGAATGCTCACGTGCAGTGTAAAAACAATATTCTGGGTGTTGCCCAATCCAGCTCAGCACCGCCAGTCACGTGTTCTAGGCTTAGCTGCTCGTCCTTAGTTGGTTAATACTGCGACCGGGGCCGGCAGCGGTCATGTCGTTTGGACTGTTTAAATGTAGCCGCCACGCGGTATTTTTTATGAGCGCCGTGAGAGGAGAGAATCAGTCCACAACTAAGCTTGAGCGAGCAGCGAATCACGAGACACCCAACTTGCTGGAATATCTTGTTACAGCTTATTCCACTGTCCAACAGAGGAGATAACTATTTCATAATTTAGGCCTCAATTTTGTGGTAATATTTCAGAAGGAATTATATTGCTATCATCAAGTACTTAAGAGATATTATGAGAGGAAGCGATCATGCATTAGGCCTACGTCATTGGACTGCAAGCCACGCCTCCTGGCTGTATAAAAGACGCGTGCAAGCTTTCCATCTTGTCGAAGTTTTTCTCTTTGCAGCGAGCCTCGCTGAAGTCATCTCTGTGCGCGTGTTGAAATTCTACGGTATTCTAGAAGAGTAAAGTTCAAGTCGCCGAGCAGTTAGCGCATAGGAAGTTAGGCTGCACGCTTATATCAGTCTGACAGAACAAATCAATAAGTACTGCAGACGTAACTTGAAATATTCACGTGAGTGTTTGAACTAAATCTTTTTCGCCGAAGTGCACTAGCTATTTGGAACTGATTATTGACTGTGAATCATATTTTGTGGCAAAAGAATTGTGAGAGTGGCAAATAGAAGTGATAATGCCATAGTGATTGCACGCAGGAATACCGGTGTGCCGTTTCTAGGTATCGAAAGTGTGAGAACATTCTTGTTATTGCGCGCTCAAGTATAGACTTTCAACTTCGTGATATATGTGGCAAATACAGTACTTCGAGTGATTGAGACACGGTTGAAATTAAGCATACAGGGCCTACCATATTTAGTTCCAGCCAGCCTAGCGAGTACAAGACAGTCATAAGCGCTATTATTAACATTTTTCCAACACGTGTGCGGAACATCAAGGTGATCTGAGCTATAACTCTTCTGGACTTTTCTACGCTAGTGAGATGATCATGCACTAAATATTGAAGATGGGTTAGGACGGAACGAAGAAAGAAGTGAGAAGACGTACATTTCCAGCCGCTTAAGGAGGCCAGAAACATAGAATGGGCCAGACTATGGGAACTGTCCAGAGCCATTGCAGACTTGGCCAGGATTTGAAGCAGTCAGACGTGCAGTGGGGCACATAATGAATGAACCGGACTACGGCAATCATGTCCGATCTGGAGGTCACAATGGCACACTGAATATCTAAAGTAAGACTAGCCTATGCATTAGTAGTTATGTCTAGCGTAGTCATGTGTATCCAAGCTTAGTTCCATTTCTTTTAGCTTAGCTTATTCAAGGTATTATTCCATATTTTCGTCTACTTAGCCAAATTCTCGTTATGTTAGCTGAGGTAATTTGATATTTAATCTGGTATTAATCCCAGCGTAGCTCGTCAGGTATACTTGTTTAGTGAGGTTTTGCGACGATTATCGCACACATTATTTTTCTCTACGCCTCGTGATTCACTCTAGTTTGTGTAAATATTATTTATTGGATCTATTCCTGAATCAGTATCTGAGTATTTGAAATCATATTTGACTTTGCGTGCAATTTTCTTGTGTGAGATTGATACTTTTGTTTCGAATGATTTTCGAATGGGATCAAGCTGTAATAATAATGGTGTTTACAATACTTCACATAGCCAATAATTATAGAATTTTATGATCTGAAATATGAAGTGATAATAATAATCTTTGCTTGAAATGATTCATTATAAAACAGTGGTGAGAGTTATGAATAAGTGCTGACCGACTAAAGATTATGTCTCATACGCTAGAATATTAGAATCTTCATTCGGCGATGAACCAAGTAATTACTATGCTGAGTTTTGTGTAGCTTTCTTATTTATTGGAGAATGAGTTGTGACTAGGTTTATTGAGCTTGTAATGTTATATTATGTAGAGGCGGGTAATGGCTCAGTTAAACGGGCATGTCGAGGGCATGTCACCGTTATGTTTGGGCTCAAGCATGGTGGCTTGAGGAGTGATATTTATGTAAGTCAACGTGGTTATTTAATTATTTGGAGCAATGTTGAATAAGTTATGCAGAGTAATAAATGCGAGTGATTATTAGTAGAAAAGTTATAGCCCATTTAAAGTAATGAGGTCACGACAATGGAATCTAGCTACTCCGAAGGTGATTTATCATGAGTGAGTATTACTAAATAATTATTTTCCAGTACAGTCTTGTCATAATGAGTGAGTGATGTGACGTTGATCTAGCAGTCAAATATCTGAGATATTATTTAATCGAATATCAACTTACCTCAATTCTGATAATTTCAACCTGGTTTTTCTGATAATTTATGTGCAACCAGTAAAGATAATTTGAGAGTATTTCGAAACAAGTGCGTGTGACCAAATGACCCTTGTGGATATGATAACAGTGAATAATAGGGGAGTGTTAACACGATGATACATATTTAGTCAATAAGACATTTACTTGAGTGAAGGCTCTCTAGTTTATTAGGAATCTCATGGACTCGAATTTTAGAACCCTTTATAGTAATTTTGTGATATTTTTTTAAAATAAAGTGGAGTGTTTTAAAGAATTTTGTTTTTCGTCCTTTCCTATATTCAAGCATGGAACTCGAATTCGGTTCAGTACAATTTTTCATACCCATTTTCCCCTGTGAGTTTTCGAGTCTCGTGCTCAACTGATTTCGAGGTTCACGCATATTTGGTGTTGGTCTCCGGATTAACGGGCACAATACATCCGTGGATATGAGGCGTAGACAGCTTTGTTTCGAAGGCAGAGAAGGCAGTATGAATCAACCAGTCATATCACTGTACGGGTCAAGTGTTTTTCAATCGAGTGAATAGGTGATAACGCTGATGCCAATAGCTGAAATATAATATTTGTAGATAGGTCCCACGTAGAACAATATCATCGCGATTGATTACTGATGCCCAAAGATCACATATCAAACTGGAGTGACGCCTCATAAATAGTTTCTAAGTTAAAATGTTCGTATTTGCAAATAAGAGATGCCCGACCCTGCAGCATAGCCGTGTTAGGTCACGCGCAATGGCTGGACGGGGGAGTAAGAGGTCCGGAAATATAAGTTTTGAATCATCTCCGGGTTTTCTACACTATATCCAGTTAAATGCCTGGATGCATTATTTATACACTTAATAAAACGTTTCTCACATATACGGGGAGCTAAATTGGATGACTAGTTGCCCAATGTTATGTTTTTATGTCAGTGAGACCCACGTTATGCGTCCAAATGTAATGTGTTTATTCCCACTTGGGTGTCCAAATGTAATGTGTTTATTGTATGTGATAGTACATCGTCCCACTGTTGGGTGACAAATGTAACCGTACTTAAGCCCACTTGGGCGACCAAATGTAATGTGTTTTCCTGACTGGAGTGAGGAAAATCACAATAAGTCCTACTCTAGTGTGACAAATGAAATGTAAGCTTTATAGATGAAGTTACTACGTGATTACATTGATTGAAATATGATTATATTGATTATGTGTTGGGCGCCATGGTCATGATATACCTGAAATTACCAAAATGTATCACTTACACCTCTGGTAAAACTCCTGAGACCTCTGTCTCTCAAGTCGTGGTAAGACTCCGTCTTTAACCGGTATGGTACTTGTTTTAGGAATTAAGGATGACTTAAAGCTATCTCTACGTACAAAGGATGAAAAGGACTGCTTCAGGTAAATGATATAATTGCTACAAAAGATGATAATAATAATAATAATAATAATGAAAGAATGAATTTTCTTACTCTACTATGGCTCGGTGTAGATAGTCTACTAAGGTGGAGATGATTCTAAATATTAAGTTACTGTAAAAGCTTGATTTTACGTGCCGATGAATTAATCGAAAATAGAGATCATGGGTAAGTCGAGATCATTTTGCTCACTGTGGTCGAACTCTGGACCATCTGGTTTGGCTTTGTGATTTGGCGTTGGTTTCCTTTGCAAACGTTCATCTTCCTTCCTCGCAGATTTGATGTGAAATTTAATCAAGTTAAACAAACAGAGACGGGTTGTGTCTCATGTTTTATTATTGGTCGTGGTGGAATCTTATTCCATGATTCACATTTTATGGTGAAATGCCAGATCAAACTTGCACCATTTAGGAGTCAGACGTGAATTTGCCTATCATCCTTAACCAATATTAAATTCAATAGGCCTCATGGATGAACACCGTGCCGTAGAATTTGAAAACAAAATGTCTATACAAGATTGGGGACTAAATTACCTCAGAGTTTTTATAGACTTTTCATATCTCCCTCCATGCGATACTTGGGATAGTGTCCTGGAGCCAATCACGGGGCAACTTCCCCCAAGTTGCCTGTCACTCCTGATCTTCCCTGCCGGTAGCCCGTTCATCCCAAACGGGCTCTTCCATCTTCCCGCTCCTGGCTTGACGCCACCAGATTCAAAACGGCTTCATGATGTTCATACGTCACGCCCTTTGTATCCCCGCTGGGGTCGAGTGGCCGTTGACCTAGCTTCGCGCCGTTCGCCTTGGTCCGATTCTAAGAAGTCGAGCAACCGTCGTTGTCTCGCTGCTATTTTCAGTGGCACCCTGCTGCGACACCTCGTTTAGCCCGACTCGTAGTCGCCAAGTCAACTTTTCTAAAGTTATGAAATTACATCTTGCTAACCCACGTATATTCCTCGAGCCATATGATATGTTAATATATAATTGAAAATAATATACAATAAGCTATAGAAAACCGGTAATAATAATAATAATAATTTCCTCCATACGACATGTACGAGCTTTAATATGTTACAGTGATAATAATAATAATACTCAAATGTGAGATAACAATAATAATGAAAATGTGTTAAGTTATAACTTCATGGAACACCTGTGAAATAAGATATCTTGAAATCTGTGCTTTAAGGCATAGGTGTCTGTATAAACAGTAACAACATATATGGGGAGCTAAATTTGATGACTGGTTTCTCTGTGTTAATCCCCGATGCACCTACCCCTGTCCTTGATTCTAACCATTACAGTTTTGTACACACACTACAACAATCACCACAGAAACATAGGCAATCAGATAAATTCACTGAAACCCCGAGTACATGGGGCTGATGACCAATATGACCCAATAACTTAAAATAAATGTATTGCTGGTCTGAGGGTCGGAGAACAATATTCTCAGTTTCATCAGGTAAATCTGAGAAGAGACGTGTTTGAGCTGGCAGCACGTGCAGTGCACACTTTGGCCCTGAGCGCCTGCCAAAACGTTCAGTGTTGCTAATTCAGCGGCAAATTAGATCTAACAATCTTTCCTCAATGTTTGACGCCCAAAAATGTTAAAGTTAGTATGTTGTTGTTTAGATAGGAATTTACCGACTGTTCAACTCCTGTTAGTGCCTGAAATATTGTAATACTAGAAGGCATTTCTCAGTGTAGCCCAAGTAATCTATTATTAGAAGTTTTTCAGTCGGTCGACACGAGTGTGCACAATTCGATAGGGCGAGGAATTACAATTAATTTCCTAGTGCCTGGTATCTTGAACGGTTTACCCAGCGAAAGCTTAAAAGGCGCAAGGACGGCAGGTCCCATACACAATTCAGAAAATCCGGGGTGAACAGCGAAATTAAAAACACATATACTCTTCTCTGAAGTCTTAAGTCAACATGACTCGACAGTTTGATGCTGGCCGAAGCTGGGGTGATAGGCTCGCTTGATAGCTTGTAAACTCGCTCCGAAGGTAGTAATTTAAATTTCCACTGAATGGAGATTGCTGGAAGAAATGAAAACGTAAAATCACTTATAGTGGGCGTTGCATTAAAGATAGATATATTCTGTCCCAGATTTTTTTGTAGAACTTTTCATGCTAAACAATTCTTACACTCATATTAGGCTATAGAGATGTTTTTAACGGTTTACCCGGCGTAAGCTTAAAGGGTGCACGGGCAGCCAGCCGGGTTTCCTCCTCACCTTGGCCTAATAAAAACGCAATCACTTCAACAGCTAGCTGCGGTAGAAGTTAACGATTCAAGAATGTTTCACACCTACATGCATAAAATGTACTAACATGAAACCCAACACTTCACAAGTGCAATAGACAGAATAAAAAAAAAATCTTTAAATTCCGACTCGTCACAATGTTTGATTAAAATTATGTAGCATAATGACTGTTAATACCTAAGTAAGTAGGTTCTGAGGATGTTCGCTTGACGAATGAAACAAGTCATCCAATTCAGTCCCCCATTTATGTGAGAAATGTTTTATTAAGTGTATAAATAATTGATGTAATTAATCTCTGGGCTACGAGAATAGAAGCGTTTGAAATGTGATGTTACAGGAGAATGACGAAGTTCAGATGGGTAGATGGATTAACATATGAAGAGGTTTTGAGACGAGTGGGCGAGGAGAGACGTATCTGGTGATTGCTAACGAAGAGAAGATACAGTTTGGTAGGACCCAAGCTAAGACACCCAAGAATAGCAAAATTAGTTGTGGAAGGGTTGAGGACAAGAACTGTAGGGGTAGAACAAGGTTAGAATATGTTAAAGGGTTTGCCTTTGATGCAAGGTGTGGTAGCTATATAGAGATGAAACGGTTAGCTCAGGATAGGGAAACGTAGAGGGCTGCAACAAACCGGTCAAAAGACTGAACACTCAAACAACAACAACAACGACAACAAATAGAAGTTGATTGCAATTCCCCACTGAATCTAATTTTGTAACACTCGTGTTGACCGAGTGAAGAGCTCCTAGTAATAAACTGCTGATAGATAGGAATCTAGTGGCTTTCGACTACACCTTGGTGATTTTTAAGAACCTGAGTTGACGACTCTGGCCACCTTCCTCACTGAACAGTAAACGTGTTGTGGTGTTGCTTCATTTAGAGTCTTGGAACATTTAGGTCATCTGCCCCTAACATTTCACAAGTGCAATGTTTTGTGTTCTGTTTTCTCTATCACTCACACGCCGGGTGTGACAGGAAGATGATGATGCATGTGGGGCGCTATTTTTCGCCGGTGCTGGATCGATATGTTAATTATCCGAGATGCGTTCTCAAGGGCTGGCCACTCACTCTAAGTACTGATTAGTGATCAGTGAGGAGACACGTGACGGTTATCAGTCTGACTGATCGACTCCGTGCACGCGACCATTAATATTGCACAGCACCCCACAACCCAGCCGGTCACCCGGTCCTCCTCTCTCGGTCTTACAGCTGCAAAACACACATCTTCTCCACAACTTCCTTTATACAGTACATCCACGTTTTTTATTGTTGTTGTTTCTTATCGTGGTCATCAGCCCCTCATACTTAGGTGAGTTGACAATTAGTCTGCAATCTGTATTATTGTAGGTCTGTATAGCCTATTTGAAGTTGATCCCTCAATTAGGAAGACTGCAACCTTGGAACAACCCTTGCTTGGAGAACAAGTGCGAATCCAAGGATGGCTGAGATGGGAACCGAATCTACCTAAT
This sequence comes from Meconema thalassinum, assembly GCA_946902985.2. Taxonomy (NCBI): domain Eukaryota; kingdom Metazoa; phylum Arthropoda; class Insecta; order Orthoptera; family Tettigoniidae; genus Meconema; species Meconema thalassinum. Next base: position 1,021,510,712 of record OX336389.2, on the reverse strand, counting down.
CTTGGTTCTGTCTTACTATTATTTGTGTACCGTGTTCCAACCCCCCCCAAAAAGAATTCAATACATTGGAAGAGGCATAAATCGAACTCGGTGCGTTGAGGAGTGGGAGCCAACTAGGTTTTCCGGTAGATCTCGAGAGTAGTGTTTTTTGGCCGGTTCTAATGCCACCGTCAACGCTCCACCGCTGGAATTCCAAGATGACGATATCTTTTGAACGAATTATTGGAGGAAGTCATGTCAGGTGTCAAATTACTCGGGCGGACACCCCCTTTCCTATGGACAACTTATTTCCACCCCAAAATTAAACCTACCCCTACTTGGGGTGAAAGAGTAATCTCTTAGGCAAACATTGCTTTGCACATACAACATGCATGCGGTTTAATGCTATGAGGAAATTAAACGTTGTTCCACATGAAACGCATGCCTACAGCTGGATGCCACTATGATTTAAAATTTTTGCTTTTTGTTTTTTACGCATGCGCACTTGAGGTTTTTGTAAGAGGGCGAGCTTTTTGAATAATGATTTATGGATGAGTTATTTTTAAAAACAATTAACCAAAAGATACAAAACTAATAGGTCATCGGATTTTTAATATCTCATGAACCAATAAGGCTAGGGACTTATATGTGGGGTCGTTGGATTTGGGGTGACGCCCTGTTTTTGAATGTATTATTCATTTTTGTCAAAAGGCCCTAAGTGCAATTTTGTTAATATCTCGCTAACTAATAATCAGAGAAGGTCAAGTGAGGTGTCATAGGACTCAGGATGGCCAACCCTTTCCCATGGCCAACGAATTTACCCAAAAGACTCAAAACAGCAAGATCATCAACCTAAGATTTTATAAACTAATCATCGGAGAGGGTCAAGTGAGGTGTTATAGGACTTAGAATGGTTAACCATTTACCATGACCAATGAATTTATCCCAAACATCCAAAACAGCAAGGTCATTGACCTGAGATTTTATAAACTTATAATCGGATATCGACATGTGAGGTGTCATAGGACTTAGAATGGTCAACCCTTTCCCGTAGCCAATTAATTTACCCAAAATACCCTAAACATCAAGTTCTTCAACCTGAGCTTTAATAAACTAATAATCGGATATGGACATGTGAGATGTATACCGTGAGTGAGGAAACATAGCTAGGTAGAGAAAGAATTATTGTAGGCTACATGTATGATGACTGACAAGTCTTTAACCATTGGAACTTGTTATCAGATCAGACTGCAGTACAAAGAGGGTATAGGTTGCAGGCATGGGTTAATAAATGACAAACGGTGTACATAAAATCTGATTTATCGATTCAAGAATTAAGAGTAGACTATCTTTAATTGACTGGTTAAAGAGGATAGCTAAAAAACAAAATGGTGACTACATCGAACTAAACTGAACCAAGCTGAATCAAACCCAACTAAACCGAACTAAAGTGATCCAAACCTAATCGAAAACAAGCCAAGGGTTTAAGTGGGAAACTTGTGGGTGGATGTCAAAAAGGAATGGGATAACGCTCTACCTATAGAGGGTATGGTAAAGCTAGTGCTCGGTGCTAATTCACACACCCAAGTGAATAGAGCACACACAACTATCCCATGCTGTTTTTATGGGTTGAATGTTAAAACTTGCTCAGTGGTTACTGGGCTGGATGGTCGATATGCACAACAAGCTTTAAGTACTTGAGCCTAATAATCTATACACGCACTCGCAACAAACTAAACTAAACTGTTTTGCTGGCAGTGCTCAGACAGTAGGCAGATGACAGAAATGCTTGGTTAACAGAAATACAATCATTTCCGGTCGTTTAATGTTACCAGCTAACTATTCTGTGCTGCAGTGGCAAGCACTCCCACCTCTTGCACTGGAGATATTAACTCGATTTCCAGCTTTGAGGCCTAGAACGAATCGAACTGATAAAGAAAGACATGGTGGTGCCGTGGTTAAGCTGTTGGCCTTTTCACTAAGGTACACCAGGGTTCGATTTCGGGTTAATATGCATATCATAATCATATAAAAAGGCAGAGATAATGTTTAAAACTGATTACACTTGTCTCTTTTCAAATCATTACTTGGATTACAAATACAAAGGTGGACTGGGTTTGATATACAGTCAATGCTGCCTATCGCACACCAGACTATATGGAAGGCAAACGTACAAAAGGCGTAGGTAGAGCAGTGGTAAAATCGCTATGTGTAGAGAACGACCTAGCGGTTTTATGAACTGGCAAAGCTATGTCGCATAAACAGTGCAGGATACAATCTAACAACCGTAATTTGTATCTTGTGGAACAGAGAAAATGGACTTTTGCCTTGATGGCTAACAAATGTGTGCAGACGAATGGCCTACGCATTAGCCTACCATGGGGTTATAACCACGAGGAGGAGGTGTACTTTCTATATTTTATTGTTTAGAGACATGGCTTTTTGTAACCAGTAGATTTAGTAGATTTGGTATTTTGTAAATATTCATTTTTGTAATTGTAAGTAGTTAATTTTTTGTAAATAGTGGAAACCATATTTTTGTAATGGTAATATGTTAAATGTATAACTAACAGTTCTTTAAGATGATTATGCATGTCAAGGATGTTTTTGGGGGATAAATAGAGTGGTTGTGTTTGTTATCACAGACAGGCACGGCTGTGTAAATGTATGACTACTCAGTATGAGAGAGAGAGAAAGATCTCTCTCTTTGTAAAACAGTCTTACCTGCAGTAGTAGTAGTAGACCTCTATGTTCTGCAAACACATAAACAGGCTGTACCATCGCCATGGTCAAACACTCACTTCAACACCATTTACAAAAAACTTAAAATGAAAAAATCATGTTTCGCAAATAAGAACTTTTGACATATACAAAATGAAAAAAAAGTAACCAACAAATTGCAAAATCCATGTTTCCATATCACGGAATTCAAAAACTTCAAACTAACATTTAAAACAAGATATTCAGTAAAGAACATATAGCCTACTTTCTTCTAATAGCATGGGTATTGTTATAACTCTTTGTCCTTTTCAAGGAGTATAATTGAATGTTGGTTGTAGTAGCTTGTTGAAATACAACGTACTATACGGATATTAAACATGAATATGAGGTGCCCTCTGCTAGTGCTACCTCTGTAAAAAATTCATTCAATTCGGTTTCACCGTGCTTGAATTGTTATGGGGAATCGATTTGCACACATACATGGCCACTATCTGCAAACTATTGAGCTGATGACCTTGTAGTTCAGTCAAAAGATGCTTCCCAGAAAAAAGTGTGTTGTTGCAAAATGTGGCTGAGATCAAAATATGATTAGCTTGGTCGTAATTAGATTTAAGCTTTAAACATTTTGGTGGCCACCATTCCGTTTCCGTCAAGATGGCGGCGATATAAAACATGACACTGAGGTGCCCTTTGCTAGTGCTACCTCTGTATCAAATTCCGTTCAATTCGTTTTCACCGTGATTGAAAAGATAGGGGGAATCGATTTGCACGCATACATGGCCGCCATCCACAACTTTTTGGGTTGATGACCTTGTAGCTTCGTCAAAAGATTCTTTATGCACAAAGGTATAATGTTGAAAAATTTGGTAGAGATCAGATTATTAAGTTGGTCGTAATTTGATTTAAGCTTTTAACATTTGAGTGGCCACCATTACGTTTCTGTCAAGATGGCGGTGATATAAAACATGACCCTGAGGTGCACTTTGCTAGTGCTAACTCTGTTCCAAATTTCGTTCAATTCGGTTTCACCGTGTTTGAATTGATGGGGGGAATCAGTTTGCACACATACATGGCCGCCATCCACAACATATTGGGCTGATGACTTTGTAGTTTGGTCAAAAGATTCATCATACATAAAGGTATAATATTGAAAAATTTGGTAGAGATCAGATGATAAGGTTGGCCATAATTTGATTTAAGCTTTTGACATTTGCTTGTCAGCCATTACGTTTTCATCAAGATGGCGGTGATATAAAACGTGACACTGAGGTGTCCTTTTCTAGTGCTACCTCTGTACCAAATTTCGTTAAATTCGGATTCACCGTGATTGAATTGATAGGGGGAATCGGTTTGCACACATACATGGCCGCCATCCGCAAAGTATTCACCAGATAACCTTGTAGTTTGGTCAAAAGACTTTCCATACATAAAGATATAATGTTGCAAAATTTGGTAGAGATCAGATGATTAGGTTGGTCGTAATTTGATTTAAGATTTTATCATTTGGGTGGCCGCCATTACGTTTCCGTCAAGATGGCGGCGATATAAAACATGACACTGAGGTGCCCTTTGCTAGTTCTACCTCTGTACCAAATTTCGTTGAAATCGGTTTCACCGTGTTCGAATTGATAGCGGGGGACAGACATTCAGAGTACACACACTCACACACACACACAGACTTACACACAGACAGACACACATTTTTTCGCCCTGTGTAGATCTCATAATTCTACTTTCATTTTTTGCAAAAATCGAAAATAGGCTAAAAATGCAAATGGAAAATTGACAAATTGCAATGTGTGAAATGTGAAAATAAAACAAGATGTTCAGTAAAGAACATATAGCCTACTTTCTCCTAAATGCATGGGTATTGTTATAACTCTTTGTCCTTTTCAAGGAGTATGATTGAATGTTGGTTGTAGTAGCTTGTTGAAATACAACGTGCTATAGGGATATTAAACATGAATATGAGGTGCCCTTTGTTAGTGCTACCTCTGTACCAAATTTCGTTCAATTCGGTTTCACCGTGTTTGAATTGATAGGGGGAATCGATTTGCACACTTACTTGGCCACCATCTGCAAACTATTGGGCTGATGTTCTTGCAGTTTGGTCAGAATATGTTTCCCACATAAAGATATGGTGTTGCAAAATTTGGTAGAGACTAGATTATTAGGTTGGTCGTAATTACATTTTAGCTTTTAACATTTGGGTGGCCGCGATTACGTTTCCGTCAAGATAGCGGTAATATAAAACATGACACTGAGGTGCCCTTTGCTAGTGCTACCTCTGTACCAAATTTCGTTCATTCGGTTCCACCGTGTTCGAATTAATACGGGGAATCAATTTTGACATAAATATGGCCGCCATCCGCAAACTATTAGGCTAATGACCTATTAGATTGGTCAAAGGATGCTCCCTCCATAAAGGTATGTTGTTGCAAAGTTTGGTAGAGATCGGATGGTTATGTTAGTCGTAATTTGATTTAAGCTTTAAACATTTGTGTGGCCGCCATTACGTTTCAGTCAAGATGGCGGCGATATAAAACATGACACTGAGGTGCCCTTTGCTAGTGCTACCTCTGTACCAAATTTCGTTCCATTCGGTTTCACCGTGTTTGAATTAATAGGGGGAATTGATTTTCACACAAAGATGGCCACCATCCGCAAACCATTAGGCTAATGACCTATTCATTTGGTAAAAGGATGCTTCCTCTACAAGGGTATGTTGTTGCAAAATTTGGTAGAGATCGGATGATTAGGTTAATCGTAATTTGATTTAAGCTTTGAACATTTGTGTGGCCGCCATTACGTTTCCGTCAAGATGGCGGCAATATAAAACATGACTCTGAGGTGCCCTTTGCTAGTGCTACCTCTGTACCAAATTTCGTTCCATTCGGTTCCACCGTGTTCGAATAATAGGGGGAATCAATTTTGACATAAAGATGGCCGCCATCCGCAAATTATTAGGCTAATAACCTATTAGATTGGTCAAAGAATGCTCCCTCCATAAAGGTATGTTGTTGCAAAGTTTGGTAGAGATCGGATGGTTATGTTAGTCGTAATTTAACTTAAGCTTTGAACATTTGTGTGGCCGCCATTACGTTTCTGTCAATATGGCGGCGATATAAATCATGACACTGATATGCCCTTTGCTAGTGCTACCTCTGTACCAAATTTCGTTCCATTCGGTTTCACCGTGTTTGAATTAATAGGGGGAATTGATTTTCACACAAAGATGGCCGCCATCCGCAAACTATTAGGCTAATGACGTATTCATTTGGTCAAAGGATGCTTCCTCTATAAGGGTATGTTGTTGCAAAATTTGGTAGAGATCGGATGATTAGGTTAATCGTAATTTGATTTAAGCTTTGAACATTTGTGTGGCCGCCATTACATTTCCGTCAAGATGGTGGCGATATATAACATGACACTGAGGTGCCTTTTTGTTAGTACTACCTCTGTACCAAATTTCGTTCCATTCGGTTGCACCGTGTTCGAATTAATAGGGGGAATCGATTTTCACACAAAGATGGCCGCCATCCGCAAACTATTACGCTGATGACCTATTAGTTTGGTCAAAGGATGCTCCCCCCCATAAAGGTATGTTGTTGCAAAATTTGGTAGAGATCGGATGATTAGGTTAGTCGTAATTTGATTTAAGCTTTGAACATTTGTGTGGCCGCCATTACGTTTCCGTCAAGATGGCGGCGATATAAAACATGACACTGAGGTGTCCTTTGCTAGTGCTACCTTAGTACCAAATTTCGTTCAATTCGCATTCACCGTGTTCGAATTGATAGGGGGGGGGGACAGACATTCAGAGTTCACACACTCACACACACAGACACACACACACAGACACACACACACACACACACAGACACACACACACAGACTCACACACACATACACACACACACTGACTCACACACACGCATACACACACACACACAGACAGACACACTTTTTTCGCCCTGTGTTGATCTCATAAGTCTACTTTCATTTTTTGCAAAAATCGAAAGTAGGCTAAAAATTAACAAATGACTATCATCATTTTAAAAAATAAAAAAAACATGGTGCTCTATGGTTGAGGTGTGAATCAAACCCCCTCTACTTATTTGGACCACCCGAGACTGAGTAGACTTTTTTTTGTCCTCACACCACTTTTAAAATTTTGTGTTAAAGCTGGTAATTGAACCCAAGAGTTTTGGAGTGCTAGCTAACTATGCTAACCACTACACTACAAATGCAACTTTTTACCACTCTTAATGAATATTAGATTTTACATTTTACATTTTAGATTTAATAATTTACATTTTATATATTTTTCATTTTAGATTTTGTGAAAAGACCAAACCATAATGTCATTTGACTGAAAATGTTTGGTAAATAATTATTAAGGAGTGACATATAAGGATTTGTATTACTTGAAATTATGTTTTCTGTACTATAATTTTTTAGATTTTAGATTTTAGAATTTAGATATTGGATATTAGATTTTTGATAATACCAAGATAAAGACTATATGTTAAGATAAATTTTTAGGTCTTGACTGGCCTTGCAATAAGAATAGACTAACCAGACATGAGTTAGCTACCAACGAAACACTTTGGCGACTATGCCTGTTATTGACCAGTGAGTAGGGTTTTAGAGAACTGTGTGCTCTTTTGGGTTATATACTCTACAACAGATGCTTAGACCTACTGAGCGACTATGTTTGCTATGACATTATACCAGAGACGGTTAGGTTACTTATATAGCTCAGGAAAGGAAAGCATTTCTATAGAAAAGGAATCTGTTGACATTGAATATAGATTTAGGTATTAGGAAGTTATTTTTGAAGGTCTTTGTCTGGAGCGTGGCACTGTATGAAAGTGAAACTTGGACTATTGCTGTAGCAGAAATATGGAGAATTGAAGTGTTTGAAAATGTGGTGTTACATGAGAATGATGAAGATTTAATGGGTAAATAGGGTTACAAACAAAGAGGTATTAAGACGAGTGGGAGAGGAGAGATGTTTCTGGTGACTGCTAATAAAGACAAGAGATAGGTTGGTAAGACACATACTAAGACACCCAGGAATAGCAAGCTTAGTTATGGAAGGAAGGGATGAGGACAAGAACTGTAGGGGTAGGCCAAGTTTCTAATATGTTAAACAGATTGCCTTGTATGTAGGGTGTGGTAGCTATGTGGAGATGAAATGATTAGCTTAGGACAGGGAGGCATGGAGGGCTGCATCAAACCTCTTAAAGACTGAAGACTCAAACAACAACAAGTAGAGCGTACCAAAATAATGTCGTGTAACTGTAAATGGTAGTCAACGAATAGTAATGCATTACAAAAACCCATGACAGAATACCTAAGAGCTTTTCTAAAATTATTCAAAATGCCTTTAACCCTATATTAAGCACCCAGTTCACGAGACTCATAACTGCAATGTTATGGAAATACAACAATTGTACATTTAAAAACGAGCAAGTGGTTGAGACAGAGTACCAGAAAATTTTGTAAACACTCAAGTGCATAGAACGAATTACATTAATAACTGTCAGGTTGGCTGAGTGGTTAATGCGTTTGACTTAAGTTTTTTTTAGTACAAGGAAGCAAAGGTTTGAACCCCTTACCCTGACATAACTATTGCCTTAACATGGCTTGGTGACACCATATTATTATGATACACGGTACACAAACCACATATAAAGTGTATTGTTTAAGACCACCCTTTCTTAACATAGCCAGAGACTGTCGATGGTTAAAAATAATTGCATTAATAGTGGGCGATGTAGTGATAGTAATTAAGAAAAACAGAAAAATAACCATAAAATATTTTTATTAATTTCATTTTATAGTAGATACACACTGAATACAACTCTCTATCTCTTTACCATTGTTTGTTATAGATTGTTAACCACAACGCTTGTTGTAGATCCTTTTATAACTTTCTCCATTTACTCTTGTTCTTAAAAGCTAGGGAAGCCGCAATGCTTTTATAGACGTAAAACCCTCAACCTCTTCTTTTTCATCATCATCATCATCATCATCATCATCATCATTGTTATGAATACTATCATCATAATTACTATAGTCATTGTCACCATCATTATCATCATCATCATCATCATCATCATTCCCAACATCACTAGAACTATCCAATTCCTCTTGTTCCTTTTCCACAGGGACCTCTTGTAGAGTCTGCGTTGCTCTTAATAGTGTTAAGGGTTTCTGAACGTTGACAACTGTCCTAACATGACTTTTTGAGGATATGATAAATGCTTTTCAACAAACAATGCACTATCTTGAGCAGCAATATATTTTTCTTGGACTTGTTTTTTTACATTGGTCAGAGGTCAGAGTATTTTGTCTATTTAAATGTGTATTAATTTGAGATTCACAATAAAGCTCGTTTGAAGAAAGTACGTTGGAGTCTTTGTTTTAATCATTCTTCGACACATTTTAGATCGTTGTTTTGAACATCGCCAAAAAACCGGTTCCATCTTTATTGGTTGCTTTTACAATATATGTATATTGTTTATAGTAAACACATGGCTTACCATGGCTGGTTGTTGAGACTTCCATATGAACTAATACACATGAATACAATTTTAGTAAAGTCACTTTAGTAATAATAACAGTAAAATAAATGAAGTGGATTGATATTTTTTAAAGGTGGAATTTTGATAGTTCTGTCAAGAATAATAATTACATGAACAAATTTTAGAATACAAGCGATTTACACACACATTGCTCAATGTCAAGATTTACACTTAACACAATTTATAGTGATTATGATTTTTAGCCTACATTTCACATTTTGCAAAAATGAGGAAAAAGTAGACTTATGAGATCGATCCGGGAAAATGTGTGTCTGTCTGTCTGTCTGTCTGGTTGTGTGTGTCCCCCCCCCCTATCAACTCCTAAACGGCTGCAGCAATCAAAACCAAATTTAGTATGAGTAAAGATGTGCACCGGAATATCTCACGTCCATATTTGAAAATGATGTCAGTGCTACCAACTGCTGAAAAATCGCACTATAAATTTGAGCTCCATGTTGGATATCTCGCAAGGTATGCATGGGAGCTATTCCAAAATTGGTACACATGCAGATAATACTATTTTAGTTTAATTTCCAGGAGGCCAACAATGACAGTGTTGCCAAAATAATTTTAAGCCTTCTGATAAGTCCAATGTTTAAATGCATATAACGTCTACACTATAAATTTGATTTCAACCAAATTTTGTATGTAATATCTGTACATAAACAGATATGATTGAGCGTATTCTGAAGAGCCACCAGGGCTGCCAACTGTTAATAATTGCTCTCTCTATTTTTTATCCAATTACCAATATATCAGAAAGTATGCAAGCCAACAGCTTTAAACTATGCACACGTATATTCTGACATTTTAGAATAATTTTGAGCAACTTATATACGTCAGTTCTACCAACATGATTATAAGCCTGCTGATAGTACCAATTTTTAAATACATGTAACTTCTATACTAGCAGTCGGATTACAACCAAATTTCGTATGTGCTATGTGTACCATAACAGAATGACTGTAAGTATTGTTAAGAGCAATCGGGGCTGCCAACTGTTAATAAATGCTGTCTATATTTTTAACCCTAATACCAATATATCAGAAAGTATGCAAGCCAACAGCTCTATACTTTGCACACTTATAGCACCTGACATTGTAGATTAATTTGGAGTAATTAATACAAGGCAGTGCTGCCAACATGATTCTATGCCTGCTGATATGTCCAATTTTAAAATACATGTAACTTCTATACCAACAAATGAATTTCATCCAAAATTGGCACAACAAGATATCATAATATTTCAGAATATTTCTGACCAGCACACGCATGGCATTGTTGGCAACATGCTTTTACGCGTGCTGATAGATCCAGTGTCTAACTGCATGTAACGTCCATTGGACTTCAACCTAATTTTGTATTCTGTACCTTATGAGATGGAACTAAGAATATATTCAGTCACCAGGGCTGCGAACTGTAGTGCTCTATTAGGCTACATTATACCAGGTATATTTTGAACTAATTTGATATTTCGATATTACCAGCTTAATTTTGTCATTATTCTAGATAGGTTCATATACTGTAGAATAATCATTGGCATGAAAAGTAGGCTGTATAGTTCTTCACGGAACTTCTTGTTATTGACTGTGATTGATAGTAGCCACGGTTAGTAGGAGCAATTTATACTGGGTGCATTTTATAGCAAGCTAAATTTATAGTAGATAGATTAGTAGACGCGTTTGATACTGGGTGCGTTTTATACTGATTAAGATTTACACTGAGCTCGATTTTTACTGAATGCAATTTCACCAGGCGTAATTGATAGCAGGCGCTATTTATACTCAACGCAATTGATAGTAGGCGCAATGGATAGTAGGAGCAATTGATAGTAGGCGCGACTCATAGTAGACGCAATTGATGAAATGAAAATCCACAGCCTGCTTCCAGTCTCCGACCGGGTCAGGAATGGAATGAACGAAGCCCCCAACTAGCGGCGAGGATATGAACTGTGCCGGCTGCCGAGGCCTGACGCACTCCTCTGGGGCAAAGATTAAATGAATGACAGATGAAATGAAATGATAGTGGAGAGTGTTGCTGGAATGAAATTTTGACAGGGAAAACCGGAGTACCCGGAGAAAAACCTGACTGCCTCCGTTTTGTCCAGCACAGATCTCACATGGAGTGGCCGAGATTTGAACCACGGACCCAGCGGTGAGAGGCCGGCGTGCTGCCGCCTAAGCCACGGATGCTTCAGATGCAATTGATAGTAGGCGGAATTGATAGTGGGCGCGATTGATAGTAGGCGCGATTGATAGATACTCTTACCAAGGTAAAAAAAAAGCAAGTCCACGAAAAAGACATTGCTGCTGAAGATAGTGCATTGTTTGTTGAAAAGCACTTATCATCTCCTCAAAAAGTCATGTTAGGACAGTTGTCAACGTTCAAAAAACCCTTAACACTATCAAAAGCAACGCAGACTCTACATGATGTCTCGGTTTGAAAAGGAACAAGATGAATTGGATAGTTCTAGAGATGTTGAGGATGATGATGATGATGATAATGATGGTGACAATGACTATAATAATTATGATAATAGTATTCATAATAATGATGATGATGACGATGAAAAAGAAGAAGATGAGGGTTTTACGTCTATAAAACCATTGCGGCTTTCCCAGTTTTTAAGAAATAGACTAAATGGAGAAAGTTATAAAAGGATCTACAACAGGTGTTGCGTTTAAAAATCTATATCAAACAATGGTAAAGAGATAGAAAGTTGTATTCAGTGTGTTTCTATTATAAAATGAAATTATTAAAAATATTTTATGGTTATTGTCTGTTTATCTGAATTACTATCACGACATCGCCCACTATTAATGCAATTGTTAACCATCGACAGTCTCTAGCTATGTTCAGAAAGAGTGGTCTTAAACAATACACTCTATCTGTGGTTTGTGTACCGAGCATCATAATAATATAGTGTCACCAAGCCATGCTAAGGCAATAGTTATGTCAGGGTAAGGGGTTAAAACCCCTGCTTCCTTGTACTAAAAAAATAAACTTAAGTCAAACGCATTAACCACTCAGCCAACCTGACAGTTATTAATGTAATTCGTTCTATGCACTTGAGTGTTAACAAAATTTTCTAGTGTACACTGTCTCAACCACTTGCTCGTTTTTGAATGTACACTTTTTGTTTTTCCATAACATTGCAGTTATGAGTCTTGTGAACTGGGTATTTAATATAGGGTTAAAGACATTTTAAAATAATTTTAGAAAAGCTCTTAGGTATTGTGTCATGGATTATAGAAATGCATTACTGTTCGTTGACTAACATTTACCGTTACACAACATTATTTTGGTAAGCTCTACATGTTCTTGTTTGAGTCTTCAGTCTTTAAGAGGTTTGATGCAGCCCTCCATGCCTCCCTGTCCTAAGCTAATCATTCCATTTCCACATAGCTACCACACCCTACATCCAACGCAATCTGTTTAAAATATTCTAAACTTCGTCTACCCCTGCAGTTCTTGTCCTCAACCCTTCGTTCCATAACTAAGCTTGCTATTCCTGGGTGTCTTAGTATGTGTCTTACCAACCTATCTCTTGTTTTTATTAACAGTCACCTAGTAGCCTGTCACTCCTGATCATCCCGGCCGGTAGCCCGTTCATCCCAAGCGGGCTCTTCCATCTTCCCGCTCCTGGCTTGACGCCACCAGATCCAAAACGACTTCATGGTGTTCATACGTCACGCCATTTGTATCCCCGCTGGGGTCGAGTGGCCGTTGACCTAGCTTCGCTCCGTTCGCCTTGGTCCGATTCTAAGATTTCGAGCAAACGTCGTTGTCTCGCTGCTATTTTCAGTGGCACCCTGCTGCGATACCTCGTTAAGCCCGACTCGTAGTCGCCAAGTCAACACTCCTCAAGTTACGAAGTGACATCTTGCTAAACCACGTATATTCCTCGAGCCATATGATATGTTAATATATAATTGCAAATAATATACAATATACAAACCGGTAATAATAATAATTTCCTCCATACGACATGTATCTCTGTATAAACAGTTACAACATATATGGGGAGCTAAATTTGATGACTAGTTTCTCTGTGTTAATCCCCGATGCACCTACCCCTGTCCTTGATTCTAACCATTACAGTTTTGTACACACACTACAACAATCACCACAGAAACATAGGCAATCAGATAAATTCACTGAAACCCCGAGTACATGGGGCTGATGACCAATATGACCCGATCGCTTAAAATAAATGTATTGCTGGTCTGAGGGTCGGAGAACAATATTCTCAGTTTCATCAGGTAAATCTGAGAAGAGACGTGTTTGAGCTGGCAGCACGTGCAGTGCACACTTTGGCCCTGAGCGCCTGCCAAAACGTTCAGTGTTGCTAATTCAGCGGCAAATTAGATCTAACAATCTTTCCTCAATGTTTGACGCCCAAAAATGTTAAAGTTAGTATGTTGTTGTTTAGATAGGAATTTACCGACTGTTCAACTCCTGTTAGTGCCTGAAATATTGTAATACTAGAAGGCATTTCTCAGTGTAGCCCAAGTAATCTATTATTAGAAGTTTCTCAGTCGGTCGACACGAGTGTGCACAATTCGATAGGGCGAGGAATTACAATTAATTTCCTAGTGCCTGGTATCTTGAACGGTTTACCCAGCGAAAGCTTAAAAGGCGCAAGGACGGCAGGTCCCATACACAATTCAGAAAATCCGGGGTGAACAGCGAAATTAAAAACACATATACTCTTCTCTGAAGTCTTAAGTCAACATGACTCGACAGTTTGATGCTGGCCGAAGCTGGGGTGATAGGCTCGCTTGCTAGCTTGTAAACTCGCTCCGAAGGTAGTAATTTAATTTTCCAGTGAATGGAGATTGTTGGAAGAAATGAAAACGTAAAATCACTTATAGTGGGCGTTGCATTAAAGATAGATATATTCCGTCCCAGATTTTTTTGTAGAACTTTTCATGCTAAACAATTCTTACACTCATATTAGGCTATAGAGATGTTTTTAACGGTTTACCCGGCGTAAGCTTAAAGGGTGCACGGGCAGCCAGCCGGGTTTCCTCCTCACCTTGGCCTAATAAAAACGCAATCACTTCAACAGCTAGCTGCGGTAGAAGTTAACAATTCAAGAATGGTTCACACCTACATGCATAAAATGTACTAACATGAAACCCAACACTTCAGAAGTGCAATAGACAGAATAAAAAAATTCTTAAAAATTCCGATTCGTCAAAATGTTTGATTAAAAATTATGTAGCATAATGACTGTTAATACCTAGGTAAGTAGGTTCTGAGGATGTTCGCTTGACGAATGAAACAAGTCATCCAATTCAGTCCCCCATTTATGTGAGAAAGGGGTAAATTCATTGGCTATGGGAAAGGGTTTACCATTCTAAGTCCTATGACATCTCACATGTCGATATACGATTATTAGTTTATAAAATCACAGGTCAATGACCTTGCTGTTTTGGATGTTTGGGGTAAATTCATTGGTCATGTGAAATGGTTAGCCATTCTAAGTCCTATGACATCTCACTTGACCCTCTCCGATGATTAGTTTATAAAATCATAGGTTGATGACCTTGCTGTTTTGAGTCTTTTGGGTAAATTCGTTGGCCATGGGAAAGGGTTGGCCATCCTGAGTCCTATGACACCTCACTTGACCCTCACTGATTATTAGTTAGCGAGATATTAACAAAAGTGCACTGAGGCCCTTTTAACAAAAATGAATAATACATTCAAAACCAGGGCGTCATCCCAAGTCCAACGACCCCACATACAAGTCCCTAGCCTTATTGGTTCATATGATATTAAAAAGCCGATGACCTATTAGTTTTGGATCTTTTGGTTATTTTTTGTAAATAACTCATCCATAAATCATTATTCAAAAAGCCCGCCCTCTTACAGAAACCTTAAACAAAAATGTTAAATCATAGTGGTATCCAGCTGTAGGCATGCGTTTCCTGTGGAACAACGTTTAATTTCCTAATAGTATTAAACCGCATGCATGTTGTAGACTATGTGCAAAGCAATGTTTACCTAAAGGATTACTCTTTCACCCCCAAGTAGGGGTAGGTTTAATTTTGGGGTGGAAATAAGTTGTCCATAGGAAAGGGGGTGTCCGCCCGAGTAATTTGACACCTGACACGACTTCCTCCAATAATTCGTTCAAAATATATCGTCATCTTGGAATTCCAGCGGTGGAGCGGTGGCGGTGGCATTAAAACCGGCCAAAAACCACTATTCACGAGGCGGTTAAATATTATTGTCTTTTTGGTACAAAACATGCGCTAACTCATTTGGGTTAAATTGCCACTGATACGGGACCTTTCAAGCACCAATTTATTTCTTACGATATTGCTGCCAATGTCTTTTCATTTAGGAAATTTTGAAATCGTAGTCAGTCCCGTGTACTAGGCTCTGCACGAAATCCATCTAATCACCTGTCTTATTGAGGTGCATTTACTAATAACTAATGTCATGTGGCCTCGTGGGAAGTCGAGTGCAGGTGTTTCTAGTTGACGCCAATGGGCGACCTGCGCATTCTAATGAAGGGATGATGAAGACATCAAACACACTCAGTCCACGGGCCAGGAGAAGTAACCCCAGGAGATTAAAATCCCCAATGGCCGGGCCGGGAATCGAACCCCGGACCCTTCGAACCAAAGCCTAGCGTAGTAAGCAATTCGCCACGGTGCCAGACAGTGCATTTACCAATGTGCGTACATGTAGGCTAATTGAAAGTAAGTGGCCATGGTATTTATTAGGATGTCTCATAATGTTACCGTTCTCCTTCATGCAGACCATTAGTAAAATAATATCAGCTGGACCTCGGGGTCATGCCAGTTACTTTTGAGTTAGAAACAGTGCAGCACATTACGAGGTCTACATTCAGGTTCTTAAGAGTAGTAAAATAATTAACACTTATCCTTCGTCAATTTTTCATTTATACATTTTTTAATAAAACAACAAACTACTTAAATAATAAATACAACAATATTTACGTTAATGAAAGAAAAACATCATACAATATTAACCCTTAATGGACAAGAACTGAATTTTAAAAAAAAATCTTCAATATTAGTCTTTCTTAAGTACAAAGACAATTCAAAATCACTAAAGTCCTTAATCCAGATAGCTTCTACATGCTATACAATGAACGTAATAAAATTTCCTAATATCTTCGTAAACTCACATAATGGTCTGACAATATTTAGACAATCTAAATGTCGCCTGGTAGTTAATTACATTGCGTACATACACATAAACACTTTAAAATTAACATTAAATGATCAAAATATTAAATTGCACTTTATAGGCTACTACGTTACGGACTGGTGCAAAAGTCAAAATAAAACAATTAATACCAGAATTTACTTGTGCGCCGTTCAATGTACTTCTAACCGGAAGGAAATGACCTATTTGATTAACATAATGAATGGAAAATAATATAACTGTTCAATACATGGGACAAGGCCACTAATTGCGAGTATTTCCCATTCCTAACCAACTAGGAACGCGGGAATAAATTACTATTGTGACTGGCGTCATCAATTTGACAAAAGACAAACACAGACTATGCCCTGAAAGGCAATCGCTCAAAAGGCGTTATTATGGTGCGAGTTTGGAGGACTCTTTAGCAACTACATAATAATTCTGAACCGAAGCAACGATTCGTCGTCTCCTGTCAATAAATTCAGCTCAATTGTAGATAAAATTTACTTATTCTTCCTATGACTTGTTATAAAAATACACTCAAACACAGTTCTAATTGCACTCATAAGTCGGGAATTTGCCGTACAAATCACATGCATTAAATAATAACTATTACATTACGCAGGACCAATGCCTCTTGCTCAATATAACTTGAGGGCAGGGGCAATGCGTCATTATGGACCGAAAGGGTCCCGCCCACCCAGGGCCGTTTTGCGTAGTCTATTGCACAAAATTTGTTTAATGAAGTCTTTAAAAATTACTTTAAAATACACATATTCTACTAAAAATAAGTGGTTTTCCCTTCAGGAATCTCTAAAAGGAATTCAGTATACATAACTCATACCTTGCTTAAGATTCTGACAGTCTCGTACGGTGTATTCTCATAGCGAGGGCCACTCGAAAGAAAGTCCCATTTAAAGCATATGGCTAGATGGGCCGGGTGAGAAAGCACTGACCTTGCACGCAAATTCTTCTGTGCTATGAAGGAACTTTTCTCTCTCTTCAAGGGCCAGCAGAATGGGTCAATTACGTTGCTCTGAAGGAAATAGAAGATGTCTCCATTTCACTTCCTGCTTCTGTCTCTGTCAAACCGGATTACGGGAGAAGGATCCACCACACTCCACGCCCTTAAACAGGTATTCAGCCATTCTTTGAAGCTTGCTGACATTAGACAAGAATATTTATACCTTTCCGGCTGTCTGGTGTTCCAAGTACAGTACAAGTGTCTTTGTGAGTTCTGTGGATGAAGTTAATTTCTATAAATTAATGTATTTTTAACTTTTGTGGAAGTACGTACTGTAGTTATTTTATATGCTG
This sequence comes from Meconema thalassinum, assembly GCA_946902985.2. NCBI lineage: Eukaryota > Metazoa > Arthropoda > Insecta > Orthoptera > Tettigoniidae > Meconema > Meconema thalassinum. The sequence goes on along the minus strand of OX336389.2, from coordinate 1,021,492,917 downwards.
ATTGTGTGCGACATAGGAAAATGATAGTGGAATTTGTATTATTAACAAATAATCTATTTTCTTCTATACCTCTGAACACAAAGTTAGAAATTAAAAATATGGACCTCAACAACCAAGCTGATAGATAAATGTGCTTCATCCAAGCACAGGAGAGGAGAATATATTTACAGATAAGGAACCATTTGAGTACAGATTTTAATGCATAAACTTTTTATTTAAACTTGTTTCAAATGTTGTGTTGTGTTGTGTGGAATTATGATAATGGTATTATTGGAAAATTTAATGCCAAATATAAAACAATATTTGATATGAAACAACAACAATATCATCTGGTTCACCCTAAATATTTTAGTCATGAGCCGCCCCTGCATGAGGATATTCCTGTTTTAATGTCAAACAGCAATGCTGCATAGATCACGCCTGACTACCATCCAAAGGTGTCTATCAACTTATTGGGAAAATCATTCACTGAATATGTATTGAATTGAGGCACTTACCACGGTAGTTTCTTCACTCATCATCTGCATAGTGGGCCTACTTAGAAATAGTCCGTTATGGTGCAGTTATTAAATTCTATGTCTGCATAAGGGGCCACGTCTCTCCTATCAGGACCGTATCTATCAGTACAATCGCTGACTAACTTCTATATAACGCTATCACCTATCATTCGAGGACTTACCCTTTGCCTGCATCATACGCTGAAAAGGCGATACTCAAATCACCAACATATTCACCTGACTGTGTTCTACTATCATTCATCAAATATTCATCTATAAACACACTGTGTTGAGAATTTACCAACTGCTTCAATTTACTGCAAATGTTCTCTCTTACAGGTCCTATAAAATTGACCTGCTTTAGTTACAGCACAATTATTATCCTCCTGTGATCCATGGCATTTATCGTTATTATTTTACTTATTTTTATTATTATTATTACTATCAAAATTATTATTATTATTAATAATAAAGATAAAATTTTGAGTGATTAATTTTCTGGGACTGAAAAATAATACTCACACAACCCGCCTTTAATTATAATAAGCATTTCCACTTAGTGCATCTCAACGACAAATCATTCTCCTCATAACTATTATTCCTCCAGTCACATGAAAATGAAAATCCACAGCCTGTTTCCAGTCTCCGACCGGGTCGGGAATGGAATGAATGAAGCCCCCATCTAGCGGCGAGGATATGAACTGTGCCGGCTGCCGAGGCCTGACGCACTCCTCTGGAGCAATGATTAAATGCATGACAGATGAAATGAAATGATAGTAGAGAGTGTTGCTGGAATGAAATTTTGACAGGGAAAACCGGAGTACCCGGAGAAAAACCTGTCTGCCTCCGTTTTGTCCAGCACAGATCTCACATGGAGTGACCGGGATTTGAACCACGGACCCAGCGGTGAGAGGCCGGCGCTCCAGTCACATGCTTCAACTTAAATACATGAAATTGACATACATAATTCAATCAAATATGACATTTTCCCTCGGTCCGTAGGGTAGGATTGGTAATGGTAATACATTTTGGCATCCGCATTTTTCACTTGAAGGCTATATACCTGTGTAGATCTTCGCCCCCAACCATCTCTGCGCTTTGCACGGTTGCACTGCACTTGATATACAGGGTGTAATTGATATACGTGAAGTCTGTTACACTGGTGATAGAAGAGACTATTTTAATCTTCCTAAGTAAAAACAAATATTAAAAATGTCACTTATCTTGAAATTGAAAATTAAACATTAAAAAGTCGATGTTTGTAAGTTTTTCAGAAACTGTTCAGGCAGAATGTGCAATCCAAGAGCGGGAGGTTTGGGGAAGCGCGTGGTAGTGTGAGGCATGGCGAAGGAGGGACTAGAAATTGTTGCGTAATCGGAGCGTTGACCTACCTATGAGGAGGAGAAGGTATCAGCTGGCATGAGGATAGCGGTATGGTACTAGTCACGTAAAATCCGTACGTAAGAAAATTTGTATTGCTAATGTTGTTGTAGTTGTTGTTGAAATCCCACACAATGGTTTGGAAGAATAGGACCGGTAGTATTGTGTAGCCTACTTTGTAGGTGTGGAAGTCATTGATTGATGTTGATGTAAAGGATAAAATAATTTCGATAATCAGCCCTGGTGTGTAATTGGCTTCCAGCACGTTAAAGAAACACAGTGGGAAAAATTCCGATATCCCGTCGTCTGTTCAGAACTAGCATTTAAGACAGACATAAAATACTTGATATTGTGTCGTTTGAGAGGCTTTGCGATTGTGGTCCTAACCCCCATGAAATTGGGTGTGTGAAGAAATTGTCTGCTAGCCTGTGTATTTGTGCTTTCTGTAGTATTGTGGGTATTTGTAATTCAGGTGAGGACTGGGAAGAAGGCGACCGTGGCCTTAGGTAGGAACCATCCCAGCATTTGCCTGGGGTGGAAGCGGGAAACCACGGAAAACTACTTCCAAGATTTATTACTAGTACGGTACCACATGTACAAAATAATGATAATAATAATAATAATTTAATGCAGAAGAAACAGTTGAAATGGCGTGGTCCTTAGTTGGCCTTAACGAAGCAAGAAAAAGTATTTAATAAATTTAATAACTGTAATAAATGAAGGTGAGCATATACGACAGCCTTATGCTAATGGATTTAATGGCACGTACAAAAAATTCTGTGAACACAAAATTCTGGCAACTTGACTTCTCCGAAAAACATAAAAATAGTGTATCTAAAATCCTATTATTATTATTATTATTATGATTGCAGACTTTGTACAAAGTTAGAGCTTCGGTTCTCTTCATTAATTTACCAAATCTTTAGGTTTTCAATTTTCTGATGTTTATAGTCTACTATACCGTAGACCGGAGGTTCCCACTATACATTTTTCTCGGACCCCCTAAAGCGATCGTTGTGTAAACACGGACCCTCTGCTCCAAAATCTTTTAAATCGAGACTTAAAATATTTAAATTCCTAATGGAAACCTCTGTACTAGTTCACAGGAAATAAGAAAATCTTCATATATTTAGTCATGACAAAAACAAACATACACAAACCAACATTATCGCCTTTTTTCATATGTCGGTACTCTCATCCAACTGTAGAGCAAACATGTCACACATGTGAAGATTTGCCAACAACGTCTCCTTAACATTGCTTGACATATCTGTAATTCGCCTTTGTACATTATTGTTAGACAAAGGGACGGTACTTACAAGCTCTGTGGCAGCATCGCCAAGCATTCTCTTGCCCAAAATAATTGCTGAAGGCAGAATGAGCTCTTCAGGAATGGTATGGGTTTTGGCACGTTTTGTGACATGCTGAGATACTTTGTAGGATGCAAGCGTTGCATTTTCATTCACATTTCCTACTTTTGCTACCAAATGCTACCATCAACGACACCTATCTGTGAACTTGGCTACTAGATGCCAATGCACCATGCACCTGGCAGCGAACGTTGGAATTTAATAGAGTGTTAATCAAATCTAACCTACAAATTTAGCCTCACACAATTGTAATTAGTGGAAGGTTCTTTTAAATGCCATAAATCTATGACCTGGGCCCGCCGGCTTTACTTCCCCTTGGAAGGAAGGAAGGAATACTGAGGGATTTTTGGTTTGCAAATTTCATACTCTCGCAGTTTTCGTGCTCACTGGAACTCACGGTGTGGTCGACTGCGGTGGTTATCTTAACGACTGGTTTTTCCCTGCCTTCTCCCCCCTGCCCATACGTGCTGTGCGGAGTGATAGCGATGTGTTTATGTGAGGTGTTGCCAACCTAGATAAGATGTATGTTATTGAATGAGGTGGGTCTACAACTATTAAAGACCGTGGATTAGCCCTCGCCACGCGTGGACCATAAGCCATTCGAACTAAGCGTTCTCCAATCCATTAATAGCCTACACCACTCTATCAAATTCACTAAGGAATTCGAAATAGACCGAAAAATAAATTATCTCGATATAACTATTGAACGTAAAGACAACGACCTTTCATATTCCATAATCCGGAAAGCAACACAAACCTCGCATGCAATCGACAATCAGTCTAATCACCCCAGTACACACAAACTAGCGGGTTTCAATTCAATGGTGCACAGGGCTTTAAACATACCCATGTCAAAAGACAACTATAATAAGGAAATAAGAACTATTAAGCAAATAGCAAAGGAAAACAACTTCCCGCCAAGCAAAATAAACCAAATTATAGCCAAACATAAAAATAAAGATAAAACGATTCCCAAACCGGACAGTAATGAGAAAAAATTTGCGCGTTTCAACTATGTGAATGCGAATACATATAAAATCACTAACCTATTCAAAAAGCAAGGCATAAAGATAGCTTTCACAACGAAAAACACAACCGCTAGGCACCTCCTAAATAGTAATCTAAATAAACGTGACCCGTATTCAAGGTCAGGGGTATATTCTATAACGTGCCAAGACACCGGTTGTCAAGCTAATTACATCGGGCAGAGTGGAAGACGAGTAGACACACGTTATAATGAACATAGGAATGCGATAAGATACGGAACACATTCAGCCGTGTGCGAACATATGTGTGACACGGGGCACAGCTTTACCAACATAGAGTCGGACCTTAAAATAATCCATCACGAATCGAAAGGCAGAGCTCTTGACATAAAGGAAGCAATCGAGATACACCTAGCCAAACGAAACAATCCCAACGAACACACGTTCATGGAGAGCTCACCCCTCTTCACGCTACTAAAAAACACACCCTGTCGGAAACAAGACACAATTTAGCGACACAGCCAAGCTAGATAAAAAGGGGGGGGGGGGAATTAGGGGATTTTTAATAGGTAAATGTTATCTGGATCAGGTGTACGATGTACTTTTCTTCTGCAATAAACCAAGGCCCATATTCGCGGCAGTATTAAAGGTGCCGGCACGTTCTCATAAGACCGTCAACGCTTAGTTCGAATGGCTTATGGTCCATGCGTGGCGAGGGCTAATCCACGGTCTTTAATAGTTGTAGACCCACCTCATTCAATAACATACATCTTATCTAGGTTGACAACACCTCACATAAACACATCGCTATCACTCCGCACAGCACGTATGGGCAGGGGGGAGAGGCAGGGAAAAACCAGTCGTTAAGATAACCATCGCAGTCGACCGCACCGTGAGTTCCAGTGAGCACGAAAACTGCGAGTAGCTGTAGTAAGGAAGACAATCAGATAATTAGTTAGCCTATAATTTTATAGTTTAACCATAGTTGATTTTTACAACCATATAATCTCTCCAAAGTACAAACTCCGGATAGCTATCACCATTTAGCATTTCACCTAACATCATATATACTGTATTTAGCATACACTGACAGTTGCAGTACCAATACTGCAACTAAATAATTGTACATATTGTAAATATTTTCACCTGTATTTCAAACATAGATTTTATAGCCTAAGTGTAATGGATCTGATGACGATCGCTTGACGATCGAAACTGGTCATCCTAGTGTTTTATTAATCTCATGTAATTTATTTCAGGATTGGGGCATAACCCATCTCTTTTGGGTACATTCGTGTTGACCGACTGAAAAGCACTAAACTCTTGTTTAAAAACTCATGTAAATATGTAAACACACAAACTGGCTGCGGAGCAGAACTCAGAGATAAAGGAGCAGAACGCTCTCTAGCGGGAAACTTGAAAAGCTCAAATTACGCTGCGCCACATATGGGTTCGCCACTTATACTGTGGATGGCAATGCATAATTATTCTTTTTAAGGAACTCTTTGTACTTTCCCAGTTTTGAATTTTCATTGTTGCGTATTTCTTGACCACTCTTCGCGGACCCCTGGGGGTCCGCGGACCACCTAATGGGAACCTCTGCCGTAGACCAATAAGTTATGGCATAGGCTATAAGGCTGGCTGAATCCTAAACAGATCCACCATCACTAGTCATTAAGGTTTGGATGTTTAGGACCTAAAGAAACAAGAAATATGCAAGCAAATATGACCTAAAATACTGTAATATGATCAAAAGAGGTACAATTTTACCTAATATACAGGGTGTTTCAGAAATACTTTTTACAAACTTTGGGGATTGGTTTCTTACACCAAAACAAGAAAAAAGTTCATATACACATATATCCCAAAATCATTCGCTTTCGCTTTATTAATGAAATAACATTGTACAGTGACACATTAATTGACAGCCTGTTTGGAAGTGTTTAACACATGAACTCATATCAAAAAAGGTTCCTGACACCACAGATAACAGTCTAACGGACCATGCAAGCCATGGAACGGGTCCTCTTCTGCCCAACCATCTGTCCTGGAAGATCTCCGTCAGTGCAGTGCGAACAAGGTGACTAAAGTGTATGCAGGAGCCCCATCATGAATACACCAAATATGTTGCCGTATTTGCAGGGACACATTGCAGGAAGTCTGAAAGGGTGTTCTGGATAAAGTCTTTGGAGACAGCACCTGTAAGACGTGCTGGTAGAACGTATGGACCTACAATGCCAGCCCACACATTAATCCTAAACTGGTGCTGATGGCGAGCCTGTCTGGAACACCTGTGCATTTGACAGTTTTTCCATCTGTCGGTGTCAGGAACCTTTTCTGATATGAGTTCATGTGTTAAACACTTCCAAACAGGCTGCCAATTAATGTGTACAATGTTATTTCATTAATAAAACGAAAACGAAGGATTTTGGGACATATGTGTATATGAACTTTTTTTTCTTGCTTTGGTGTAAGGAACCAATCCCCAAAGTTTGTAAAAGCATTTCTGAAACACCCTGTATTTGCATGCTTTCTAAGAACAAGTTTTAATAATGAAGTGATGTTATTTTTGTGATTAATTCTACGAATGTTTTCCTGAATTTTTTATCGCAGAATGTTTCAAGAGACTCGGGGAAAGCAGCATATTCTTCACCTTTTCTTGCGCTAAAAACTGCGACATGAATCACATTTCCTGTAAATAGAAAATTCCCTAAGATAAAAATACTACCAATTTAATTTACAGTGACATATTTTCTGATAGTCTGCAACAATTGGCAAGTTTTTTCATTTTTAGCGCCGCTAACGCACAGAAACCTTGCAGGGACCTTGAACCTTACTAGGCATGCTGGCCACTCCCCATGGAGGTGTGAATGAGTAGGTTATAGGCTAGGTTTGTGCCATTAGAAAACACAGCTAGGAGGTCACTCAACTTCAGACTCTGGTCAACATTCCACAGCGGTGTAGGGGATGCTGGCGGAGAGAAATCAGCTGTACTGTTGAGGAGAACGAAGTCCATTACCTTTCCCAAGTCATTGACCGACGACTTTTGTGATTTTATTCCACCTACACTAATGAAGATGCGACTAAATTTCATGAAGATATTTGCTTAGAATACCATCTTCTATTGCCAGTGTAACGAACTTCACGTATATCAAGTACACTCTGTATACACATCTAATCACCTCCCATTTGAACACACATCACAATTATTATTATCACTCGATAAATTTATTTACACTGTATGTTTCTGAACACTAGTGGGTCCTCATGATGGTGATCACGTACGTGGCACTCTACTGTCGACCAAAATATTATGTGCACTCGAGTTTGAAGGTTGTTTGTGAAGTAACCAATATACCTACATAAAATCCAATGACATCATCATTTTCGTCGTTCTATTTTACGTTACTTCGTGTAGGTTTGGATTTTTAATTTATATTTTAATATTTTTTATCTCAGTTGGAACACAAAAAGAGCCCGTTTTAAGCGTGTTTCAACCATGCGTCACATTTAAGATTGATCATCTCACAAACCCGTCATCAGATCGAATCCAAATTTTAACACAATATACATTGGAATGTTGTATAACTGGTTTATTAATTTCAAAATTTTGTGTGTCCAAGAAACAAAGTTGTTATCATTTTTGTAAGGTAACTTTTTCTTGGCTCGGGGTCGTTGGAAAATGTAGTTCTTGGTAGCGTTGTAATCCTTATAAGTTACATCAAAATGTTATGCTGTATGACTGTGAAATACGTAAATTAATTCACTTATTTTATATCGGTTTGTATTTGTGCGGGGAAATAGGACATGGTTCACATGTTTACTTGAAGCACTATTATTGTTTGGACTTGTTTTAGTTAAGTCTATTATCTCCCCAAACCTGGGATTGACCGACACGGACTCCCGACTTCAAGACGTTCTTTCATTGTGTCGATACCGTCTGCGGTCCTGGTATTTAAGTGTTTTGAGACCGGCCCTGGACTGAGTGGAGGTCACGTCATCTCAATTTCAATGGAAAGAGTTTAAAAATTTGGGACCATCATTTTCTAAAAGCTGATTGTTCAGAGATTTCAATTATGTAAATAGATTCGAAATACGATCGTAAAATGTCAAGTTATTCAGTAAGCGTCACTTCTTATGCCCACATAAAGAAGTGATTCCCCTAATAGGTCTTGGTGTCAGTTGTTGGCCCGTACTGCTAATGATCGTGTGGCCTCCGGAGAGGCCGAGTGCAGGTCTTTCTAGTTGACGCCCGTGGGCGACCAGCGCGTCGTAGTGAGGATGATGTGATGATGAAGACGTCACATACACCCAGTCCCCGAAACCACGGGAATTAACCCCAGGAGATTAACATCCCTGATGGCTCGGCCGGGAATCGAACCCGGGGCACTTTGGGCCAAAGCCTAGCGTGCTAACCATTTAGCCACGGAGCCGGACGTTGGCCCGTGAATGTGTATAATTTACCTTGGAACTCAGCAATTCTTAAAGGTTTGTGCCGTGTCTTGTGTGGGGTTTCGCCTAGGAAACCAAGCTGGCTCATAAGCGGGCTCTTGGTGTCCCCGCCCGGACCCACACAGGAGTAGCGAACTGCGCGCTACCTCCCTTTTTGTGAAGCACACCTGCGCCTCTTCACTGCGAGAACTAAAAGCTCAAGCAGCCATAACCTCCCTATGAAGGCTTCCAAAAAGATGGTATATTGGAAAAAGGAAGGAAGCTTGTAGTTTAACGTGACCGTTAATCTCGCGATCTTGAGCCACGGGACCTCCTTTTTACGTGGAATCCGAACCACAGGACATGGCATTTCACTTCGAAAATCTCACATGCATTGACCGGGAATCGAACCTGGCCCGCCTTGGTGAGAGGCATGCAGCTTGACCGCTGCGCCACCACGCCCCCTCTGGTATATTGGCTTTCACTGGCCGTGAAATACCATCTTTTTGGAAGCCTTCATAGGGAGGTTATGGCTGCTTAAGCTTTTAGTTCTCGCAGTGAAGAGGCGCAGGTGCGCTTCACAAAAAGGGAGGTAGCGCGCAGTTCGCTACTCCTGTGGGGGTCCGGGCGGGGACACCAAGAGCCCGCTGATGAGCCTGCTTGGTGTCCTAGGCGAAACTCCACAAAAGACACTGCATAAACCTAGAATAATTACTGAGTTTTAATTCACTGGCCGTGAAAGCCAATATACTGTACCATCTTTTTGGAAGCCTTCATAGGGAGGGTATGGCTGCTTGAGCTTTTAGTTCTTGCAGTGAAGAGGCGCAGGTGCGCTTCAAAAAAAGGGAGGTAGCGCGCCGTTCGCTACTCCCTGGGGGGTCCGGGCGTAGACACCAAGGGCCCGCTTATGAGCCAGCTTGGTGTCCTAGGCGAAACCTCTCACAAGACACGGCACAAACTTAGAAGAATTGCGGAGTTTTAATTCACTGGCCGTGAAAGCCAATATACCAATTTACTTTGGTCTTGATTCTGCTTACTTAATTGGTTCGTTAATTATTCATCCAATATATTAGCTGTAGGCTATATTTATAACTTGAATTTGGATTGCCAATTTGGTTTTTGTCGTCCTTATGCGAGTTTTATTTTGGCTGTTACTAGTGTAGGTGAAGGCTAGTGTGTCACGTGGTGTATCGGTTGATAAGTCACGTCCACTTCTTTCATTCCATCGCGCGAGTAAATCCCGACCTTCTGTACACTCGCGTTATCACTGTGCTGCATGTTTATTTAACGTAATAGGGCCGATAACCTAGATGTTAGGCCCCTTAAAACAACAATTATCATCATCATATTTAACGTAATATTATATGCTGGCAGGAATTCCCTTTAGACAACGGTCTTGCTCAGCTCCTTCCAGAAACAGATTCTATGGTCTGTTTTGCACATCACAATTATTTCCCAGACCATCCTTGCAGGCTCGCCTGATAAGTTTCAATAAGTAACGTCGTCTTTTAAGTTTGGTGTTTTATAAAATATAATTGGTTTTCTTTCTTTTGCCAATGCTATTTACAGTGGGCCATGACTAGAATTGCGTATATTGCGAGAATGTACCAGTCGTCAGTTGTTGATGCACAATCACACATGGAACTTATAAAGTTGAAGGTTAGGGTCCTTCTAAAGCACTACTGGAAACGAGACTACTAAACTGCTGCCATGGATTGAAGAATGTGTGAACTGGAAGGAGAAGGTGTCGTTAGTGAGCGTGTGGTACAACGATAGTTCCAACGTTTCAGCACTGGAGAAGAAAACACTGCAGATTTACCACGTTCTAGAAGACCTAAACTACGGGATATTGTGAATACACGCAGAGAGTTGGAAGAAAATCCGCAAAGAAGTACTTGTAGGCTGTCCGAAGAGCTTGGTACGTCGCCGGATTGAGAAACTTGGAAAAACAAACAGAAGCTGTAGATCTGTACCTCATAAATTGACTCCTGAACAGCCTCAACGTAGAGTGTATAGGCTGTCGTCAGCTTATCGGTAACCCAGGGATGATAGATTTATCAGGAGAATTGTCACATTTGATGAAAAATGGGTCTATTACCGCAACGCTGACGCCTCGAAACAGTGGTTCAGTCCCCGTCAACCTGCCAAAGTGATCGTTAAAAACGGTTGGTTCGGCCCTGGTGTAGTTTGCCCCAGAAAAACTCCTACTAATGGGGAGAAAGAGCAACAAGCACTAGCTTGGATTAACAGCATTGTGGAGAAGCATTTAGACTGAATGATAGCTTAATATGGGGCTGAAGGATTTCACACTTAAACATATGCTGGATAACAAAATATATAATTTATTTCAATAAACAACTTGCATAAATAACCACAATTATCCTGCATGAATAGCCTCCGTGGCTTAGGTGGCAGCACGCCGGCCTCTCACCGCTGAGTCCGTGGTTCAAATCCCGGTCATTCCATGTGAGATCTGTGCTGGACAAAACGGAGGCAGACAGGTTTTTCTCCGGGTACTCCGGTTTTCCCTGTCAAAATTTCATTCCAGCAACACTCTCCACCATCATTTCATTTCATTTGTCATTCATTTAATCATTGCCCCAGAGGAGTGCGTCAGGCCTCGACAGCCGGCACAGTTCATATCCTCGCCGCTTAGATGGGGGCTTCATTCATTCCATTCCTGACCCGGTCGGAGACTGGAAGCGGGCTGTGGATTTTTTTATCCTGCATGAATAACCACCATAAATTACTTTAAATACTTGTTTAAAAGAGTTCTTTAAAAAGTTCAACTTTATCCACCTTAAAATTGCAGTTGCAATTTCAATGTCTTAAATGAGTGTTAAAAAGCACTTAACTGAGCCTTGATGTCACTTTATGCGGAGAGTTTGTCCACAAGGGATCCTCCCTCATAAAAAGGAATGTAGCCAAAACACAGAAGTAGGTTTCCATGCAGCAGCCTCAATAGGCAACCCACTCAACGCCCTTGAGCCAGTAATACTGATTTTGTCGTGAACTTACACGGCTGGAGTTTGTTTACAAGCACTGTAGGTAATGCCTGACTGCGGAGCGGAGTAGCTTTTGTTGACATCCTTTACCAAGTTTCCTTTCTGCGGTGAAATCTCGCTTTATGAAGTTGATTTTAAAAGTCATACATGATGACATGAACGGTGGTTCTTGTGGCGTCTTGCCGAGAATATCGAAGAGTAGTGGCCGCAGCGTCGTGGCCAAAGAATAGACGGCGAATGTTGGTCGGTGAGTAGATGAAGAATAATAGATGGCGAAGAATAGACGGCACCTAGAAGGAGATTCGGAGTTAATATAGTGGCAGAAACCCGCCGAGAAGACAAGTGACCAGAAACACAGCTGTTATTGGCTGACCAATAAAGTGACGTCACGAGCATTTGGTGGCAAGATGCACGCAGCAGTCGGAGCCCAGTGTCGTTCAGGTAAGTGCTATGGCGCGATGCTCCTATAACACTCAAGTGAGAAACTTTAATATCTAATATATTAATTAAAACGTTTAAGGATATCAATTAAACAATTAATACAATTCCAAAATAATAAATGTCATTCTATGGTCTCGGATTACTATAAACAAATTGACCGACAAATGCGCCATAAACTACACATTGAAAATATCACGAAAAGTGATCAGGCCCCACATTGGTGTTGTGTGTCTGGTGGAATATTGAAGAAGTGATTTACTGGGAGTTTATTCCAAATGGGCGTGCAGTCAATGCGGATCGTCATTCTCAACAACTGGAACAAGTTCATGGAATTTTTAGACAGAGATTCCCAGCATTAGTTAACCGAAATAGAGTTATGTTGCAGCAGGACAATGCGAGACTTCATACTGCACGAACAACCATGGCAAAAATTCAGGAATTGGGAGGAGTCGAGCTGCTACAACATCCAGCATACAGCCCTGATCTTGCACCTTCACATTACCATCCTTTTCGAACCATGGTCCATTTCCTGCGTGGAAGCAATTTCGAAAACTTTGAAGCTGTGGAAGTGAGTCTCGCCGAATTCTTCGCATCAAACCCCCAGAGACTGGTAGTCTGCCGTCGCGGGATAATAAACCTCGCTGAAGGATGGCTCAAGACCATAGAATCTGACGGTCTCTACTTTGAAGAATAGTTGAATTTCTTGTCAGAAAACTTTTCAAATAATTTTTTCTTAAAAAAAAAAAAACGACATTACTTACGAGCCACACCCTGTAGTTCGGTATCATAAAGGCATTGGCCTGGAGTGGAATTGGCAGGCCACGGTAAACCACTTATATTGTCCCACTTCCAGTGACCTACAACTAGTGGGACGTTGGTTGGCGACCACGGGAACTCAGCTGAGTCTAGGATTGCTTCGACTTACTTGTGCCGTCTCATATCTATCATCTTTCCTGTCCGTCGCTTTGGGTCAACTTTAGTTCTCTTCCGACCCCGACGTTGTTTGGGTATCCGTGACAAACAGTAGGTAGTCATTCGTTTTACTGTGTTGGTCTCTTTAGGAAGCCCTAATGGAGGCAGGGTGTATGTAGCCTCACCACGCAAGGTGCACCCTGGACAAGGCTACACACTCAAGGGCTCACGGCTCGTGAATTCGGGAGTTGGCGTCCGCGAGTGATTATTGAGTTGGGTCCGTTCTTTTTCCTTTCTCCAGTGATTTTGGGGCAGACTCTCTCCTCTGTCCGTTTCTTATCTGCTTTTTATAGTTCTATTTCTTGCAGGTCCTCAATTCTCATTATGCGAGGGTTGGGAACATTACATATCTCTGTTTTTTCTCTTATTCCTATTTGTTGTCAATTTCTGCTTGTAGTATGTAGCCGAAGTTTTATAGGCTCAACGTCGGTAGTTACACGAGTTATATTTGTTGTTGAAGGCGTGGTGAGTCAGTGGTCAAGCTGTTTGCCTTTCACCAAGGTGGACCGGGTTCCATTCCCGGGCAATGCACGTGAGATATTCGAAGTGAAATGCTAAGTCCTCTGGTTCGGATTCCACATAAAACTGGAGGTCCCGTGGCTTATGATTACGAGGATAATGGTCACGTAAAACTACAAGCTTTCCTGGTTGTTCCAAATTAATTTGAGGGGATTGGGACATATTGGTCATCAGCCCCGTGCAGTTATATATGTGTTGAAATTGTTTAATAACCCGTATTTATGTGATGATTGTAGTAGTAGTGTGCGAAGCTGTGTGTGTAAACACAGGGATGAGGTACGTGCCCCGTGACTTGAAGTAAGGTACTGTAGCCGATTACTTGACCTTGGATTAGATGGCCTGGCTCATCATCGCAATCCGTGGCGAGAAACCAGCACAATACAAAAATAAAACCTTGGGCGATCGAAATAAGTTCCGAATTAAATTTAAAAAAAATAGGAAAGGGCCATATCAGGTGGCATTATTACATAGCAGTTATCTAATTTGTGACAGTACTATCCTGGCATTTGCCGGGAGAGAGTGGGAGAAAGCAGGGAAACCCTACACTCAGGCAGTCACTGTCATCGCAGGGATTCGAACCCACGATATCCGGACTTAATGCAGCTACCCGTGTGGTCATGGTGCACGATTTAGTGAATAGTGTTCTTGGCTGTCACTGCGGAGGCCCGGGTTCGATACCCGGCTCTACCAAGAATTTTAATTATAGACTGAGGACTGGAACCGGGTACACTTGACCTCGTGAGGTGAAACTTAGAAGTGGGTTCGATTCCTACGATTAAAATGGAATCTCACATGTCCCAAATATGAGGGTTCGATCCATGTGACTTTGGAATGTCACGCAACACTAATTGAGATTAATTTTTTTCAGTCGGGCAACACGATTGTACCCAATTGTAACGGGTGGTTCCCTAATCCTGAAAAATATTTACTTGAGATAACCGTAATATACTCTATCTTTTAGGATCATGTAACATTTCTCAGGATTAGAGACCCACACATTACAATAATTGGAAACAATCGAGTTGACCGACCAAAAAAACATTAAATTTTGATTACTAAGGCAACTCTGAAAAATGGTTTCCAACACGATAATAATTAACAACAACATAAACAAGCATTCTGCACTTGATGAAGAACAGGGAGATCACGTTCAAAATGTTCCCTATTCAGTTCTTGAAGTCCGTGTGAGGTGGCTGTAATGTTAATATTGTTTCCCGTAATTACCGGCTTTTAATTCTATCTGGCCGTGTGGCCACAACACTCCTCCAGTCATACAGTGTCATACATGTGTTGGACTTGCTACAATAGCCTGCACTGTATGAACCATTTTTGGCGCACAATGGATTTGCCAGCGTTCCTTATACAGGTCAATAGGTTAGGGGAAGAATGCGTGCTAGTTAACATTGTCAGAAGGGGAAGTGGTGGTGGGGGGAATGTAGTGCTGGTCAGCCATATGTCGCGCTTACAGTATACCTCGAGGCTCCCTTGTCTAGCTCACCCCCAACCTTCAATTGGGATCACCCCTCGTCTTTAGGGCAACGCCGAGAGCCCTTGCATGCATTACCGCAGAACAGATTCATCAAAGGATGAGTGAATGCTGCTTGACAGTCGTAAGTGTCTAACATTGTCAGGCACTTTTTTCTTGCTCTATTATCATTCTAATCGCTTCCACCACTGTTTGCTCCGGAGTGTCATATGATAGCATGGCTAAGTGGCACATTGTGCCTGCGTGGGGTTCACAGATGCTCCCAACCATTCCTTGAAAATGCTACTGGTGCTCTACAACCACCATGCACTCAATGTAACAGGTGCTTAGGGTAGTGGCGGCTGGTGTATTTCAACATTAGGGGCATGGATGTGATGTTGCAATGGTCTAGCTGCTTGCTTCCAACCAAGGCGAACTGGGTTCGGTTCCTGGTTAATGTATGTGGGATTTCCGAGGAGAAATGCCACGTCCATTGGTTCAGATTCCTTGTTAAATGGAGGTCCTGTGGGTTATGATTGCTGGATTAACGATCATTTCTTCTAAAGATTAGGGTTAGGCTATAATTGTCATTGCCTATTAATTCAGTCCTTCTCGTTACGTAGAGGCTAGCATTCTTGGCTGTCACCGTGGAGTACGGGGATCGATTCCTGTCTCTGCCAAGAAATTTAATTCTGGTGTGAGGGCTGGAACGGGGTACACTCAACCTAGTGAGGCAAAACTGAGAAGAGGCGGGTTCAATTCCTACCTCTGCCATCACTGAAGTGGTTTTCCGTGGTTTCCCACTTCTACTCTAGACAAATTCCGTAAGGCCACTGCCACTTCGTACCCAAATCCTACCTCAATTACAAATAAACACACTAGCACATACATCGCAGTGATACAGGTTATCAGACAACTTCTCCACACACCCAAGTTCACGGGGTTACATGACCACGATGTCAGAAAGCCCCTAAAAAGAATCAAAACAACAACCTATTAATTTCACTGTACGTTTTACCGCATCATAAGCTGTTGTTAATTGATTTTAGGGTCTTGGGATATCCTGATCATCAGCTCCATGTACATGGGCGTGTGTTGAGTTTGTCTGATACCCTGTGTTTCTGTGTCTACTGTAGTCTTGATGCTATGATAAGGGTAGGTGCCACAGTACTTGAAAAAGGTACCATCCTAGCATTTTCCCAGAGGGAGAGCGTAAAAAGCATTGATAATCGCACTTAGAATACCACTACAAGCGCCAGGTTACAAACCATTGATTCCCGGACTAACAGCTTCCCAGTGCAGTCGTGGTTGTGACTTAACGAGCGTGCCTATGCTGTGGGTTACCACTTCACAAATATGCACAGGTACAAGTTTGCTCGGTGATAAAATAGGTAGCGATGTCAATTTTGTTTTCTTCTTTGCTTTATTTGAAAGAAAGTGTACTTACAGCCTGAATGCAGCCGACAGCAGACGTAAGCCATGAGGCCAAGTTAGCCTACTTAAGGATCGGTAGACGTAGGTTCGCACCCAGCCGTCAGCTGTCCTTGAAAAGGCTTGCCGTAGTTTACCATTTTCAACTCCTGGAAAATGCCGGGAGGGTACCTTCTAATAGTCCACGGCCGCTTCCCCCCATCTCGTTGCCCAGTTTCATTCATCTTTACTCATTTCATCTCACATTAACACCTCTCAAGAAGTAGGTCTCAGGAAGGGCATCCGGGCTTAAAAACCACCCAGCACGTAGACTTTCATCGCATTTCATCCCCGACTCCGTTGAAAAACGTGAATAATAGGCGGTGGACATACACACATTCAGCCTAGATTCGCCTACTTGGAGAGAAACTGCACCTTTCCAGTCTTTGCTGACAACACATTCATCATTCATGCTTTGCTTAAAATGAGATATGTGCCTTGTATTGTTTCGTTCCAATGAATGAACACCTGACATGTTTATATTCCACTGAATTTTTTTTTTTTTTTTTTTTTGCTTTCCAAGTAGACATGAACCTCGCAGTCTCAGACATGGCCAGAGAAATGGCGACAAGTACTTATACATTCAGCAAATACTTTTTGGAAGTTATCTTCATCAGTAATGTTAATTTTCTAAGTGAGAGTAGTTAGCTGACCGTCGGTGAACGACAGAGCGCCGTTTCGTCAAGTCAGTGCAAGCCGTGCATTTAGACGTTCAGAGTTTTACTCCTGTGGTAATCATTTGAAGGCGCCACGTGTAGGCTATACGTTTCCCAGTGCTCTATATTAGTGAAGCCACGCCTCCAATGCCCCCCCCCCCTTCCACTCTCGCACTCGCGTTAAGTACTCTCATTGTAAAGGCTTTGCTACCAAGTCATACAGATCAATGGATATAAAAGAGCAGACTCATTTACATTTTAAAAAAATTGCAGTATGTGGTATGGATGATATAGTTCACTTATAGCTGGCTATTACTCGCAATTTTCTTGGGCGTTAAGACCTATGGTAGTTATGATAGGTTTGGTGGTAGCTCTACTGTAACTTGCTACGCTCGACTAGACTCTCAAGCCTGCGGATAAAAATTACTCAGGCCTATGTTTGTGAAATTTAGCCTCCTTGTCTCGATGATTAGCAAGCTAAGCTAGATTCCCGACCGGGCCATGGGGATTGACTGAAATACTCGATCACCCAAGCATGCTAACTGGTCATCCTACCGTAACTAATAGGGAAGAAAACTCCGTAGAGGCCCTGGAGCCCTTTGGATCAGTTAAAGGAAGAGGCTTCCACTCTTCGTGTCATCGGCACTAGGTGGGATGAAGTTGTCAGCTCCATTCTCGGCTGCGATTTGCTGTCAAGAATTCTCTTCTTCTGATGTTGTGAACCTCAGGGCCATTTGCGTTCCTGAAAGTGGTAGTTGTGTTTCTGAAATCTACTATCTGGGTGGTATTCGAACCTGATCCCTTTCAGTTAAAAGCTTAGTATCTCTACCGACTGAGCTACGCAGCCTCCACCGTAACGAATACTAACTGCTGTCACATGTACTGTAATTATAGATACGTGATTACGATTATTACTGACCTGAAATTTATAAAAGAAATATACTGCCACTGACAGTATGGCCTATATTTACTAAAATAAATATCAATTCACTGAAAGGAGCTAACATTTTCATTACCGTAAGCCTCTTCTTTTTATACATTTCTCGAGAAGTAGCCTACAAAGACCTGATTTACCTGAATCCTGCTTTGGTACAACATTTGAACTCCAGTTCAACATATTCTAGTGACAAGTTTCCCGAAACGTCAAAAATCATACGATTTCAGTATTCTTATAACACCTTAGTGGTAATATCTATTTTGCGGATAATATCAGACTGGACGTGGGTTTAACCCCACCATCGGCTGTCCTTGAAATGATTTTCCGTGGTTTCTCATTTCAACTCCAGCCAATTTTTTGAAGGATGTTGTATTGATGGTAACTTATATTTTAGTTATTACTCGCATTTTCTAGGGCGTTATAGATGTTATAGCTCTCTCTAGCTACTCACCACTAGGCAATGACCCTTTAGCCCGTGGGTTAAAATTATTTATGCTTGTGAAATTCTTTAATAGGCCACGGTCTCTTCCTTTCAACTCCTTGGCCAGTTTAATTCACCTTCATTAATTTCATATCTCAATAACTACTCTTATGAGATTGGCGTCAGGAAGGGCATCCGGCCGTAAAATCTCCTGCTGCATAGGAATTCATAGAATCTCAACCTCGACCCCATAGAAACATGAATAGTTATAATGGGTAGACATTCTTTATAAATTGCTTATCTTCCGAGCTTGGCTTAACCAACGGACTCCGCGAAGGATCATTCTTCTACTGTCGCAGAGACGGTATCTGGGAGCTGAACACACATTGTTGGCAGATACAGTTCATCTGGGAATGGTGACAGGCCGATTGCCCAGGTGACCGCTAACTAGGGTGTAATTGAGGAAGGGTCAGGGAAGGTATTTTGGAAAGAATTAGGCCGTGTACCTGTTGAAAGGAACCGTCACGGCATTTGCCTGGTGGTGAAAATGGGAAACCAGAAAACAATTTTTAGGATGACCGAGTTGGGATTCGAACCCACGCTCTCCCGATACCAGCAAGGCAGGAGCTATTTCGTAAGCGCTCTTGGCCACCGTGGCCAGAAGGGATATCCATACATAATATCAGTATGAGTTATGAATTGATAATGTATTAGGCCTACCGTATATTGAGGCAATACCAGCAGTGGCAGAGCATTACAACAAAGGGATGACCGTGATTGCTCAGCAATTACTGGAGTCGTTATTGTTTTTGTTGTTGTAGTTAATTAATTTGAGGGGCTTAGGACATCTTGATCATCAGGCTCGTGTAGTTGGGTGTGTGTAGAATTTGTATGATAACCTGTGTTTATATGATGACTAGTAGTGTGTGTAGCTGCATTATGGACAGGGATGGGGTAGGTGCTTCAATATGAGAAGTAAGTTCTAGCCTGGCATTTGCCTGGAGGGAGTGTGGAAAAACACGGGGGAAAACCATTCTCAGGGTAGCCACTGCCAGCACCGGGATTCGAACCAACAATCTCTGGACTTGGGGCAGCGCGGTGCACTTACAGAAGATAAGGCAGTTTGAATACAGTACTCAATGGCGTTAACACTGTCTTTGCTGTTATACTCACAGACCTCTTGGATACAAGATGCTCAGTTGTCCTGCTTGGGCAATATTGCGCTCTAGGATTGACCGGGACGTCATCGACTGCAGGAGCAGGCGTACATGTTCACGATGGCCACAAATGAATGTGTCCTGTTCAAGTCTTATTCCTGTGGCAAATTTCTTGATAGGGACAAAATTTGATTCTTGGGTCTTTTGGACAGACCTTTCAACACATAAGGAGGCCTGAAATGCCTCCTGAAAGATGACCTCAGCACGTCTCTCCCATTTAACTACGTGTAAGAGTGGTTAGCAAAACCACTGTTATAAATAAACTTTGTGCGCGTGGTCGGTTCTGGACCGACCAATGCGGTTTAGAGCCCCAATGGAGTAGGCGACTGAAAATCACATGGCCACATACATACATACATACATACATACATACATACATGCATATATCCCGGGGCGTAGCTGTGTGCGTTAATTCATGCAACTTGACTACAATGAGGGCTGAAGTACTGTTGGTCCGGAGATCAGTGGTTTGAGCTAACAGTGGCCATCCTGGATGTGATTTTCCACGCTTCTTTTTTGTCACATTTCTTCCACTAGGGGAACTAACTCCCTTCCGAGACCCTTAAACTTAAGTTACACACACTGCTACAGCACCTTGGGGGCCCGGGTTCGAATCCCGGCTCTGCCGAGAAATTTAATTCTGGTTTGAGGGCTGGAACGGGGTCCACTCAGCCTCGTGGGTCAAATCTGAGAAGAGGTTGGCATGATTCCCATCTCAGCCATCCTGGAAGTGGTATTCCATGGTTTCCCACTTCTACTCCAGGGATGGTTCCTAACGTAAGACCACGGTCGCCTCCTTCCCAATCCTCAGCTGCATTACAAATACACACACTACTACTGACACCACAATAACACAGGTCATCATACAAAACCTGAACACACCCCAGTGGTCATGTAGACCCGTGTATTTGGGTGTGTGTAGAATTTGTATGATAACTTATGATGCATTGTGTGTCACCCAGAATAATATTGGATACTAGCTGTATATTGCAATGTCGATAGTGCGATCTTTTCGAGCTTTTCTTACGACGAGTACCGAAACTAAGAAACTCATTCAGTGAATATCGAGCCCATTTCGTTCATGTTTGGCGGGTTTAAACTAGTAGTAAGATTATAATTCCTCTCACATCTACATCTACAGTACATCTTCTCAAGGAAGTGTTTCGCTGCCTACCTGGTGCGTTGAAATGGGTCACTCCCCTTGCTTTGGACTCGGCGGCCAAGGAGATGATGCGAATAATACTGATATTAATGACTCACCCCTGCTAATTCTAATTATTATGGCCGCGACCGTATAATGTATATCGTGAGATGAGGGTCCAGCCTCCATTACTTAGAGAGAGAGAGAGACTAATGGCTTATTCTAGCATTCATAACAAAGAGAAGGTTCACTAATTTAACATCTCTCTCTCAACCCTTTCAAGGGACATCTGAAGTAGAAGTTCGCCTCACTGATTAGTACACGAACCTGCCCTGGTACAGTCAGCCTCAAATGCTAATCTCTACCGTCTTCCGTAGTAGAGAACGTGTGTGGCTAGTACATGAGAACCGTCCTTAAGAAAAATTACCTTGTAGGCCCGTTTGATTACACGAAGCTATGCTCAAGGCAGTGGATGATTCGGCTTTTTGTTGTGCTGAAAGTTTCTCATTGAATAAGTGTGTTTTCATTCGATATATTTTAGAAAGATATGTACAGTCTGAGGGATATCGCGTAATGACCTTTTCTTTCATCTTCAGTAGTGATAAGGAAAATGCACAACTCATATCGTTCAATCTTTTTCTCTATTCTCAGCAGTCCGACGAAGAAGACGTCTTTTGGTGAGAAGGAAGTTCTACCTAGCAGCTAACTCATCAGCGCTTAGGAAAGTAATCATGAGTGTGAACTCAAAGTGTGGTCTTAACTTTGCATAAATTACTGAGAAAACATATCTGATGGTATTTTATTCTGAAATTCATTTGAGCTGTCCATAGAAACGAAGAAATTGTACGAATGTAAGTACGCATTTAATTGGATCACTCCTTGTGTATGTGAACTCCAATTTTCAGTATGATCTCTGTCCAATTTCACTACTACAACCGCTTCTCCCAAGATATCCACATCCACTTGGGCTGCTTCAAGTGCCAAACACATATTTACATTTTTAACGTTAAACACACTTTAGGAAAGACCCAAATGAAATGATTTGATGGATCAAGTAATATCGCAAATGTTTCACTTATAATATGTCCAACACGAATACAGTGTTTCAACCCGATCGGGGGATTCACGTTCGCATTGTTCCTTTGTGAGACTTGGAGGAACAAACCTCTTCCTACGTTTTGCATGAATACCGACCTGACTTTCAGTCAAAGTTGGAGTTTCGTCGAACCCACAGTTGTTGGCACACAAGCTGAGAATATCTAAGGAAACGGAAATAACTTACTGTATATAGTAGATCCTCACTTTTCGATCCTGAGACAAAATCCGTCACTCCAGAAGCCAACATTGGCTCTCAACAGCTGCACTACATTGTAGGTTCATCGGACAAACGTTTGGAGATAATTTGTTATGAAGAAGTGTCCATCTCCGTGGCTAATTGGTTAGCATGCTAGGCTTAGGCCCGAAGGGTCCCGGGTTCAATTAACGGCCCGGCCAAGGGGATTTTAATCTCTTATGGCTGATTCCCGTAGATTGGGGAATCCATACTAATGGAAAGCAGAAAAAATAGTAAACAGAAAAGCAAAAAGAGAAAAGTATATAATTTCTCTATATTTGTGGGCTTGCTGAACCCGAAAGGCGGTGCTTACATCGAAAGAATAGATTTATTTATGAGATTTTATAATTATCAGTTTTATGTTGGTGCACTTAGTGAACTCAATATTAAGAACTTTCGTGGCAGTTTCTGGCATTAGATTTCAGAATCACCCTGTTTTATAATCAATTAATCAATGATAACCACATAGCAGAGCTAATTACATCCCATCGTAGAAACACCTTGATAAAAATACTCACTGAGGTGCTATACTGCAAAGAAGCACAAAGGTGACTCTGTCTCTCTGTTCACTGTTTTTGTTTGACTTCTCCAGCGAATAAATGGTAGAGTGTCCGCTCATGAGCCTAACGCGATAATTAATACAATCATTACAAATATACGTGTGATGGCGTGCGACGTAGTTGAAGCCAAGAATAATTACACTTATTGTATTTCAAGTAAGGAAGCGTATTGGAGTTTGGTCAATTTCTTTGCCACCTGGTCTAATGATATAACGGGAGATTAAGCCAATAGCCAGATTCAACCAGACGTTATCAATGCAGGGCCAAGGTTAGCAATTTGTCATGTTATCCCATAAGTAAGGAAATATAATTCAAGAGTTTAGTGCTTTTCAGTCGGTCAACACGAATGTACCCAAAAGAGATGGGTTATGCCCTAATCCTGAAATAAATTACATGAGATTAATAAAACACTAGGATGACCAGTTTCGATCGTCAAGCGATCATCATCAGATCCATTACACTTAGGCTACAAAATCTATGTTTGAAATACAGGTGAAAATATTTACAATATGTACAATTATTTAGTTGCAGTATTAGTACTGCAACTGTCAGTGTATGCTAAATGCAGTATAAGTTATATGTTAGGTGAAATGCTAAATGGTGATAGCTATCCGTAGATTGTACTTTAGAGAGATTATATGGTTGTAAACTATGGTTAAACTATAAAATTTTAGGCTAACTACTTATCTGATTGTCTTCCGTACAACAGCTACTCGCAGTTTTCGTGCTCACTGGAACTCACTGTGCGGTCGAATGCGGTGGTTATCTTAACGACTGGTTTTTCCCTGCTTTCTCCCCCCTGCCCCTACGTGCTGTGGGGAGTGATAGCGATGTGTTTATGTGAGGTGTTGCCAACCTACATAAGATGTATGTTATTGAATGAGGTGGGTCTACAACTATTAAAGACCGTGGATTAGCCCTCGCCACGCGTGGAGCATAACCCATTCGAACTAAGCGTTGACGGTCTTATGAGGACGTCCCGGCACCTTTAATACTGCCGCGAATATGGGCCTTGGTTTATTGCAGAAGAAAAGTACATCGCACACCTGATCCAGATAACATTTACCTATTAAAAACCCCCTAATTTCCCCCCCTTTTTTATCTAGCTTGGCTGTGTCGCTAAATTGTGTTTTGTTTCCGATAGGGTGTGTTTTTTAGTAGCGTGAAGAGGGGTGAGCTCTCCATGAACGTGTGTTCATTTAGATTGTTGGGATTGTTTCGTTTGGCTAGGTGTATCTCGATTGCTTCCTTTATGTCAAGAGCTCTGCCTTTCGATTCGTGATGGATTATTTTAAGGTCCGACTCTATGTTGGTAAAGCTGTGCCCTGAGTCACACATATGTTCGCACACGGCTGAATGTGTTCCGTATCTTATCGCATTCCTATGTTCATTATAACGTGTGTCTACTCGCCTTCCACTCTGCCCGATGTAATTAGCTTGACAATCGGTGTCTTGGCACGTTATAGAATATACCCCTGACCTTGAATACGGGTCACATTTATTTAGATTACTATTTAGGAGGTGCCTAGCGGTTGTGTTTTTCGTTGTGAAAGCTATCTTTATGCCTTGCTTTTTGAATAGGTTAGTGATTTTATATGTATTCGCATTCACATAGTTCAAACGCGCAAATTTTTTCTCATTACTGTCCGGTTTGGGAATCGTTTTATCTTTATTTTTATGTTTGGCTATAATTTGATTTATTTTGCTTGGCGAGAAGTTGTTTTCCTTTGCTATTTGCATAATGGTTCTTATTTCCTTATTATAGTTGTCTTTTGACATGGGTATGTTTAAAGCCCTGTGCACCATTGAATTGAAACCCGCTAGTTTGTGCGTACTGGGGTGATTAGACTGATTGTCGATTGCATGCGAGGTTTGTGTTGCTTTCCGGAATATGGAATATGAAAGGTCGTTGTCTTTACGTTCAATAGTTATATCGAGATAATCTATTTTCCGGTCTATTTCGGATTCCTTAGTGAATTTGATAGAGTGGTGAAGGCTATTAATGGATTGGTGAATTGTTTCTTCGCTTGTTAGTTCAGTATCGTAGATGCAAATTACATCATCTACGTATCTTTTCCATATTACTATTCCCTTTGTTGAAGTCTTTTCTAAGAACGCATTTTCTAGTGCATTGATGAAGATGTCAGCGATTAACCCACTTAGTGGCGATCCCATTGCTAGGCCTTCTCTCTGTGTGTATATTTTATTGTCGAATTGAAACACGTTTTGGGTGAGAACGACCCTCAGTAATCTCACAATCTCTTCAATTTCTTTTACCGAATTGTTGGATTTTAAGTTGTTTTCGATAGTGTTGATTGCTTCAATAATCGGAATATTGGTGTACATGTTAGTTACGTCGAAGGATACTAGCCTGAAGCTAGGTTTCATTTGTAGGGTGTTCAATGCTGTCACTAGTTCTGTTGTGTTCTTTACAGAGTTGTTTGTCGTTGGAAAGACGGCATTTTAAGATTTTTAGTAACTCTTTGCTGATTTTGTAATTAGGGGCATTCCTACAATTGACTATTGGTCTCATTGGGCATTCCTTTTTGTGTATTTTTGGTTGTCCCCTCAATGACGATATTTTCGGGTTCATGTTTATTTGTTTTGATTTTTCGGCTTTGGTCAGTATGTATTCTGTTTCTTTTAGCGCACTTTTTATTTTTTTTTGGAATTTGATGGTGGGGTCTTTTGTTAATTCCTTGATTTCGTTGTTGTTTAGGAATTCGACTGTTTCTTCAATGTATTCTGTTATGTTCAAAATTACTGTAGTGTTTCCCTTATCTGCTTGTGATGATTAAGTCATGTTCTTTTATTTTTTGTTTCAACGACTTTATTTCTTTGAGTTGTTTGTTGTTTTGAATGTTATTGCTATCGCCCTCTCGTTTGAGGATTTTTTTGGCTTCGTTGGTGGCGAGATTTTTGGTTAATTCCCTGTCTTCTGCTGGGAGCTTGTGACTGGCTATCTCAATATCTGTGATTAACTGTTTTATATTGCGATTCGTGTGTGCGTCTGTGCAGTTGTATTTCAAACCTTTGTCTAACATATTCATTTCACCTTGAGAAAAGGTTACGTTCGTTCTGTTGTTTACTCTGCTGTGGAAATTGAATTCATTGTTATTCGTGTGTTGTTCGTTAGATTGATGGTTCTGTGATTCTCCTAGTTTTCTTAATTTATTTTCTAGCGTTTCATGCTTCCTCGTTGCTCTGATTTTGATGGTGTCAAATACTGTAGGAGCTCGGTGAAGCTGTCCCATTGGGCTGCGTGCCAGAAATTACTTAGTTGCAATTGAATGTCGTACAATTGTTGGTTAATTTTTTGCTTTTTTATGTATGCAAATCTTAATTCGTTTTTTATCCAAAGCGCTTTGGCTTGTTTGGTTGAAATGATCGAGGCTGGTGTGTTCGGTACGGTTTTAATTGGTACGTATTTAGGGGTGAGGTTTAGTTCTATACATTTTTTGTTGAACCAAATTGACTTCTCTAAATTCATGAGTTTAAGCCTGAGTGATTTGAATTTCTTGGCTTCACGATTTGCCTGACTAGCCGTGAACATTGTGGTGTTTGAAGCCATATTTTCAGTGATGCCTTAGTAAACAAGAGTTTAGTGCTTTACAGTCGGTCAACACGAATGTATCCAAAAGAGATGGGTTATGCCCTAATCCTGAAATAAATTACATGAGATTAATAAAACACTAGGATGACCAGTTTCGATCGTCAAGCGATCATCATCAGATCCATTACACTTAGGCTACAAAATCTATGTTTGAAATACAGGTGAAAATATTTACAATATGTACAATTATTTAATTGCAGTATTGGTACTGCAACTGTCAGTGTATGCTAAATGCAGTATATATGTTAGGTGAAATGCTAAATGGTGTTAGCTATCCGTAGATTGTACTTTAGAGAGATTATACGGTTGTAAACTATGGTTAAACTATAAAATTTTAGGCTAACTACTTATCTGATTGTCTTCCGTACAACAGCTACTCGCAGTTTTCGTGCTCACTGGAACTCACTGTGCGGTCGAATGCGGTGGTTATCTTAACGACTGGTTTTTCCCTGCTTTCTCCCCCCTGCCCCTACGTGCTGTGGGGAGTGATAGCGATGTGTTTATGTGAGGTGTTGCCAACCTACATAAGATGTATGTTATTGAATGAGGTGGGTCTACAACTATTAAAGACCGTGGATTAGCCCTCGCCACGCG
The DNA here is from genome assembly GCA_946902985.2 of Meconema thalassinum. Lineage (NCBI taxonomy): Eukaryota > Metazoa > Arthropoda > Insecta > Orthoptera > Tettigoniidae > Meconema > Meconema thalassinum. The sequence goes on along the minus strand of OX336389.2, from coordinate 1,021,465,909 downwards.
TGGAGCATAACCCATTCGAACTAAGCGTTGACGGTCTTATGAGGACGTCCCGGCACCTTTAATACTGCCGCGAATATGGGCCTTGGTTTATTGCAGAAGAAAAGTACATCGTACACCTGATCCAGATAACATTTACCTATTAAAACCCCCTAATTTCCCCCCTTTTTATCTAGCTTGGCTGTGTCGCTAAATTGTGTTTTGTTTCCGACAGGGTGTGTTTTTTAGTAGCGTGAAGAGGGGTGAGCTCTCCATGAACGTGTGTTCATTTAGATTGTTGGGATTGTTTCGTTTGGCTAGGTGTATCTCGATTGCTTCCTTTATGTCAAGAGCTCTGCCTTTCGATTCGTGATGGATTATTTTAAGGTCCGACTCTATGTTGGTAAAGCTGTGCCCTGAGTCACACATATGTTCGCACACGGCTGAATGTGTTCCGTATCTTATCGCATTCCTATGTTCATTATAACGTGTGTCTACTCGCCTTCCTCTCTGCACGATGTAATTAGCTTGACAATCGGTGTCTTGGCACGTTATAGAATATACCCCTGACTTTGAATACGGGTCACGTTTATTTAGATTACTATTTAGGAGGTTCCTAGCAGTTGTGTTTTTCGTCGTGAAAGATATGTTTATGCCTTGCTTTTTGAATAGGTTAGTGATTTTATATGTATTCGCATTCACATAGTTGAAACGCGCAAATTTTTTCTCATTGCTGTCCGGTTTGGGAATCGTTTTATCTTTATTTTTATGTTTGGCTATAATTTGATTTATTTTGCTTGGCGAGCAGTTGTTTTCCTTTGCTATTTGCATAATCGTTCTTATTTCCTTATTATAGTTGTCTTTTGACATGGGTATGTTTAAAGCCCTGTGCACCATTGAATTGAAACCCGCTAGTTTGTGCGTACTGGGGTGATTAGACTTATTGTCGATTGCATGCGAGGTTTGTGTTGCTTTCCGGAATATGGAATATGAAAGGTCGTTGTCTTTACGTTCAATAGTTATATCGAGATAATCTATTTTCCGGTCTATTTCGGATTCCTTAGTGAATTTGATAGAGTGGTGAAGGCTATTAATGGATTGGTGAATTGTTTCTTCGCTTGTTAGTTCAGTATCGTAGATGCAAATTACATCATCTACGTATCTTTTCCATATTACTATTCCCTTTGTTGAAGTCTTTTCTAAGAACGCATTTTCTAGTGCATTGATGAAGATGTCAGCGATTAACCCACTTAGTGGCGATCCCATTGCTAGGCCTTCTCTCTGTGTGTATATTTTATTGTCGAATTGAAACACGTTTTGGGTGAGAACGACCCTCAGTAATCTCACAATCTCTTCAATTTCTTTTACCGAATTGTTGGATTTTAAGTTGTTTTCGATTGTGTTGATTGCTTCAATAATCGGAATATTGGTGTACATGTTAGTTACGTCGAAGGATACTAGCCTGAAGCTAGGTTTCATTTGTAGGGTGTTCAATGCTGTTACTAGTTCTGTTGTGTTCTTTACAGAGTTGTTTGTCGTTGGAAAGACGGCATTTTAAGATTTTTAGTAACTCTTTGCTGATTTTGTAATTAGGGGCATTCCTACAATTGACTATTGGTCTCATTGGGCATTCCTTTTTGTGTATTTTTGGTTGTCCCCTCAATGACGATATTTTCGGGTTCATGTTTATTTGTTTTGATTTTTCGGCTTTGGTCAGTATGTATTCTGTTTCTTTTAGCGCACTTTTTATTTGTTTTTGGAATTTGATGGTGGGGTCTTTTGTTAATTCCTTGATTTCGTTGTTGTTTAGGAATTCGACTGTTTTTTCAATGTATTCTGTTATGTTCAAAATTACTGTAGTGTTTCCCTTATCTGCTTGTGATGATTAAGTCATGTTCTTTTATTTTTTGTTTCAACGACTTTATTTCTTTGAGTTGTTTGTTGTTTTGAATGTTATTGCTATCGCCCTCTCGTTTGAGGATTTTTTTGGCTTCGTTGGTGGCGAGATTTTTGGTTAATTCCCTGTCTTCTGCTGGGAGCTTGTGACTGGCTATCTCAATATCTGTGATTAACTGTTTTATATTGTGATTCGTGTGTGCGTCTGTGCAGTTGTATTTCAAACCTTTGTCTAACATATTCATTTCACCTTGAGAAAAGGTTACGTTCGTTCTGTTGTTTACTCTGCTGTGGAAATTGAATTCATTGTTATTCGTGTGTTGTTCGTTAGATTGATGGTTCTGTGATTCTCCTAGTTTTCTTAATTTATTTTCTAGCGTTTCATGCTTCCTCGTTGCTCTGATTTTGATGGTGTCAAATACTGTAGGAGCTCGGTGAAGCTGTCCCATTGGGCTGCGTGCCAGAAATTACTTAGTTGCAATTGAATGTCGTACAATTGTTGGTTAATTTTTTGCTTTTTTATGTATGCAAATCTTAATTCGTTTTTTATCCAAAGCGCTTTGGCTTGTTTGGTTGAAATGATCGAGGCTGGTGTGTTCGGTACGGTTTTAATTGGTACGTATTTAGGGGTGAGGTTTAGTTCTATACATTTTTTGTTGAACCAAATTGACTTCTCTAAATTCATGAGTTTAAGCCTGAGTGATTTGAATTTCTTGGCTTCACGATTTGCCTGACTAGCCATGAACATTGTGGTGTTTGAAGCCATATTTTCAGTGATGCCCTAGTAAACAAGAGTTTAGTGCTTTTCAGTCGGTCAACACGAATGTATCCAAAAGAGATGGGTTATGCCCTAATCCTGAAATAAATTACATGAGATTAATAAAACACTAGGATGACCAGTTTCGATCGCCAAGCGATCATCATCAGATCCATTACACTTAGGCTACAAAATCTATGTTTGAAATACAGGTGAAAATATTTACAATATGTACAATTATTTAATTGCAGTATTGGTACTGCAACTGTCAGTGTATGCTAAATGCAGTATATATGTTAGGTGAAATGCTAAATGGTGTTAGCTATCCGTAGATTGTACTTTAGAGAGATTATACGGTTGTAAACTATGGTTAAACTATAAAATTTTAGGCTAACTACTTATCTGATTGTCTTCCGTACAACAGCTACTCGCAGTTTTCGTGCTCACTGGAACTCACTGTGCGGTCGAATGCGGTGGTTATCTTAACGACTGGTTTTTCCCTGCTTTCTCCCCCCTGCCCCTACGTGCTGTGGGGAGTGATAGCGATGTGTTTATGTGAGGTGTTGCCAACCTACATAAGATGTATGTTATTGAATGAGGTGGGTCTACAACTATTAAAGACCGTGGATTAGCCCTCGCCACGCGTGGAGCATAACCCATTCGAACTAAGCGTTGACGGTCTTATGAGGACGTCCCGGCACCTTTAATACTGCCGCGAATATGGGCCTTGGTTTATTGCAGAAGAAAAGTACATCGTACACCTGATCCAGATAACATTTACCTATTAAAATCCCCTAATTTCCCCCCTTTTTATCTAGCTTGGCTGTGTCGCTAAATTGTGTTTTGTTTCCGACAGGGTGTGTTTTTTAGTAGCGTGAAGAGGGGTGAGCTCTCCATGAACGTGTGTTCATTTAGATTGTTGGGATTGTTTCGTTTGGCTAGGTGTATCTCGATTGCTTCCTTTATGTCAAGAGCTCTGCCTTTCGATTCGTGATGGATTATTTTAAGGTCCGTCTCTATGTTGGTAAAGCTGTGCCCTGAGTCACACATATGTTCGCACACGGCTGAATGTGTTCCGTATCTTATCGCATTCCTATGTTCATTATAACGTGTGTCTACTCGCCTTCCTCTCTGCACGATGTAATTAGCTTGACAATCGGTGTCTTGGCACGTTATAGAATATACCCCTGACTTTGAATACGGGTCACGTTTATTTAGATTACTATTTAGGAGGTTCCTAGCAGTTGTGTTTTTCGTCGTGAAAGCTATGTTTATGCCTTGCTTTTTGAATAGGTTAGTGATTTTATATGTATTCGTATTCACATAGTAGAAACGCGCAAATTTTTTCTCATTGCTGTCCGGTTTGGGAATCGTTTTATCTTTATTTTTATGTTTGGCTATAATTTGATTTATTTTGCTTGGCGAGAAGTTGTTTTCCTTTGCTATTTGCATAATCGTTCTTATTTCCTTATTATAGTTGTCTTTTGACATGGGTATGTTTAAAGCCCTGTGCACCATTGAATTGAAACCCGCTAGTTTGTGCGTACTGGGGTGATTAGACTGATTGTCGTTTGCATGCGAGGTTTGTGTTGCTTTCCGGAATATGGAATATGAAAGGTCGTTGTCTTTACGTTCAATAGTTATATCGAGATAATTTATTTTCCGGTCTATTTCGGATTCCTTAGTGAATTTGATAGAGTGGTGAAGGCTATTAATGGATTGGAGAATTGTTTCTTTGCTTGTTAGTTCAGTATCGTAGATGCAAATTACATCATCTACGTATATTTCCATATTACTATTCCCTTTGTTGAAGTCTTTTCTAAGAACGCATTTTCTAGTACATTGATGAAGATGTCAGCGATTAACCCACTTAGTGGCGATCCCATTGCTAGGCCTTCTCTCTGTGTGTATATTTTATTGTCGAATTGAAACACGTTTTGGGTGAGAACGACCCTCAGTAATCTCACAATCTCTTCAATTTCTTTTACCGAATTGTTGGGTTTTAAGTTGTTTTCGATAGTGTTGATTGCTTCAATAATCGGAATATTGGTGTACATGTTAGTTACGTCGAAGGATACTAGCCTGAAGCTAGGTTTCATTTGTAGGGTGTTCAATGCTGTTACTAGTTCTGTTGTGTTCTTTACAGAGTTGTTTTTGTCGTTGGAAAGACGGCATTTTAAGATTTTTAGTAACTCTTTGCTGATTTTGTAATTAGGGGCATTCCTACAATTGACTATTGGTCTCATTGGGCATTCCTTTTTGTGTATTTTTGGTTGTCCCCTCAATGACGGTATTTTCAGGTTCATGTTTATTAGTTTTGATTTTTCGGCTTTGGTCAGTATGTATTCTGTTTCTTTTAGCGCACTTTTTATTTGTTTTTGGAATTTGTTGGTGGGGTATTTTGTTAATTCCTTGATTTCGTTGTTGTTTAGGAATTCGACTGTTTTTTCAATGTATTCTGTTTTGTTCAAAATTACTGTAGTGTTTCCCTTATCTGCTTTTGTGATAATTAAGTCATGTTCTTTTATTTTTTGTTTCAACGACTTTATTTCTTTGAGTTGTTTGTTGTTTTGAATGTTATTGCTATCGCCCTCTCGTTTGAGGATTTTTTTGGCTACGTTGGTGGCGAGATTTTTGGTTAATTCCCTGTCTTCTGCTGGGAGCTTGTGACTGGCTATCTCAATATCTGTGATTAACTGTTTTATATTGTGGTTCGTGTGTGCGTCTGTGCAGTTGTATTTCAAACCTTTGTCTAACATATTCATTTCACCTTGAGAAAAGGTTACGTTCGTTCTGTTGTTTACTCTGCTGTGGAAATTGAATTCATTGTTATTCGTGTGTTGTTCGTTAGATTGATGGTCCTGTGTTTCTCCTAGTTTTCTTAATTTATTTTCTAGCGTTTCATGCTTCCTCGTTGCTCTGATTTTGATGGTGTCATGTAGGTGCTCGGTGAAGCTGTCCCATTGGGCTGCGTGCCAGAAATTACTTAGTTGCAATTGAATGTCGTACAATTGTTGGTTAATTTTTTGCTTTCTTATGTATGCAAATCTTAATTCGTTTTTTATCCAAAGCGCTTTGGCTTGTTTGGTTGAAATGATCGAGGCTGGTGTGTTCGGTACGGTTTTAATTGGTACGTATTTAGGGGTGAGGTTTAGTTCTATACATTTTTTGTTGAACCAAATTGACTTCTTTAAATTCATGAGTTTAAGCCTGAGTGATTTGAATTTCTTGGCTTCACGATTTGCCTGACTAGCCATGAACATTGTGGTGTTTGAAGCCATATTTTCAGTGATGCCTTAGTAAACAAGAGTTTAGTGCTTTTCAGTCGGTCAACACGAATGTACCCAAAAGAGATGGGTTATGCCCTAATCCTGAAATAAATTACATGAGATTAATAAAACACTAGGATGACCAGTTTCGATCGTCAAGCGATCATCATCAGATCCATTACACTTAGGCTACAAAATCTATGTTTGAAATACAGGTGAAAATATTTACAATATGTACAATTATTTAGTTGCAGTATTGGTACTGCAACTGTCAGTGTATGCTAAATGCAGTATATATGTTAAGTGAAATGCTAAATGGTGATAGCTATCCGTAGATTGTACTTTAGAGAGATTATATGGTTGTAAACTATGGTTAAACTATAAAATTTTAGGCTAACTACTTATCTGATTGTCTTCCGTACAACAGCTACTCGCAGTTTTCGTGCTCACTGGAACTCACTGTGTGGTCGACTGCGGTGGTTATCTTAACGACTGGTTTTCCCTGCTTTCTCCCCCCTGCCCCTACGTGCTGTGGGGAGTGATAGCGATGTGTTTATGTGAGGTGTTGCCAACCTAGCTAAGATGTATGTTATTGAATGAGGTGGGTCTACAACTATTAAAGACCGTGGATTAGCCCTCGCCACGCGTGGAGCATAACCCATTCGAACTAAGCGTTGACGGTCTTATGAGGACGTCCCGGCACCTTTTATACTGCCGCGAATATGGGCCTTGGTTTATTGCAGAAGAAAAGTACATCGTACACCTGATCCAGATAACATTTACCTATTAAAATACCCCTAATTTCCCCCCTTTTTTATCTTGCTTGGCTGTGTCGCTAAATTGTGTTTTGTTTCCGACAGGGTGTGTTTTTTAGTAGCGTGAAGAGGGGTGAGCTCTCCATGAACGTGTGTTCATTTAGATTGTTGGGATTGTTTCGTTTGGCTAGGTGTATCTCGATTGCTTCCTTTATGTCAAGAGCTCTGCCTTTCGATTCGTGATGGATTATTTTAAGGTCCGTCTCTATGTTGGTAAAGCTGTGCCCTGCGTCACACATATGTTCGCACACGGCTGAATGTGTTCCGTATCTTATCGCATTCCTATGTACATTATAACGTGTGTCTACTCGCCTTCCACTCTGCCCGATATAATTAGCTTGACAATCGGTGTCTTGGCACGTTATAGAATATACCCCTGACCTTGAATACGGATCACGTTTATTTAGATTACTATTTAGGAGGTGCCTAGCGGTTGTGTTTTTCGTCGTGAAAGCTATCTTTATGCCTTGCTTTTTGAATAGGTCAGTGCTTTTATATGTATTCGCATTCACATAGTTGAAACGCGCAAATTTTTTCTCATTACTGTCCGGTTTGGGAATCGTTTTATCTTTATTTTTATGTTTGGCTATAATTTGATTTATTTTGCTTGGCGAGAAGTTGTTTTCCTTTGCTATTTGCATAATAGTTCTTATTTCCTTATTATAGTTGTCTTTTGACATGGGTATGTTTAAAGCCCTGTGCACCATTGAATTGAAACCCGCTAGTTTGTGCGTACTGGGGTGATTAGACTGATTGTCGATTGCATGCGAGGTTTGTGTTGCTTTCCGGAATATGGAATATGAAAGGTCGTTGTCTTTACGTTCAATAGTTATATCGAGATAATTTATTTTCCGGTCTATTTCGGATTCCTTAGTGAATTTCATAGAGTGGTGAAGGCTATTAATGGATTGGAGAATTGTTTCTTTGCTTGTTAGTTCAGTATCGTAGATGCAAATTACATCATCTACGTATCTTTTCCATATTACTATTCCCTTTGTTGAAGTCTTTTCTAAGAACGCATTTTCTAGTGCATTGATGAAGATGTCAGCGATTAACCCACTTAGTGGCGATCCCATTGCCAGGCCTTCTCTCTGTGTGTATATTTTATTGTCGAATTGAAACACGTTTTGGGTGAGAACGACCCTCAGTAATCTCACAATCTCTTCAATTTCTTTTACCGAATTGTTGGATTTTAAGTTGTTTTCGATTGTGTTGATTGCTTCAATAATCGGAATATTGGTGTACATGTTAGTTACGTCGAAGGATACTAGCCTGAAGCTAGGTTTCATTTGTAGGGTGTTCAATGCTGTTACTAGTTCTGTTGTGTTCTTTACAGAGTTGTTTGTCGTTGGAAAGACGGCATTTTAAGATTTTTAGTAACTCTTTGCTGATTTTGTAATTAGGGGCATTCCTACAATTGACTATTGGTCTCATTGGGCATTCAGCATATTGTATAGCTCAGAGTCTCACTCCTATGCGGATATTATATAAAGTTAGTTATAAAATCAAATGTAGTTTCTTATTTAAGCACAGTAATTTATTTCCGATTTCAAGGAAGGTTAATCGATGCAAAGATGTGTCATGTGCACGCCATTATTTCCCCACACCAGAGAATAGAGTTGTGCTTTGCAAGAAGGAGTATGCCGTGGCTTATTTGTTTTAATTGCTACTAAAGTAGTGTACCCTTATGGACAGGTACAATGGTCGAACCCGTGTTCCTTTTAGAAAAGAACATGAGATTAGTCTAGAGAAATGAAGTTGCAACCCAAGTTACAGAATGGAAGGGCTGGAGATGACTTCATACGGCGACAGGGCTCGCTTATCAGATTTATGATGCAGCTGTGTGGTGACTCAAGAATGAGGGCATTGGCCTACGTGTGCTCTGATAGCAAGCGCGTGATTCAGATGGCGCAATGTTGCGGAGGAACTATTTACGATAAGAATGTCTAGAAGCAAACAGGGGATTCCCCGAGTAACTGCTGAGGTTGGAATAATTCGCAGTTTGAGTACCCGAAACTATGGCGCAATTTCTACATTTTCAAGAAATATGCAGAATTATAAACATTGAGCTTCGCCAATATGAATGATAATTGGAATTAGAATTTTTAGAACACTAAAAACGTATAAGTGCAGTACAGGAGAGAACTGTCAAATCAGCAGTACGTGACTCCGCCCAAGCGTGGGGATATCGCGGAGTTATAGGAGTTAAGAGTTCACACCCACACAGAATCAGAACATTTGGAAATTAGTGACAATTAAATGTATGATCGAATTTTAATTTTGGAAATATGGAAGTATGGATAGAATGGAAATAATTTTTATTAGCCGATAGGACCATTATTTTGGAAAGTAGTCTTCAAGAAGAAGAGCAGGCCCTATATTTGGTCAGAATTAGATAAATAGCCAGCCGGCCAAGCAATAATTTTATTATTCAGTCTTTTTCAGTCTTAGCAAGCGCAGGGACGTGTTGCGCTGGATCATACAATTCAGTCTACCAACAGCACGTGAACGTGTTATACTGTTTCGACGGAGGTGCAGTCTACAGTTGACTTCTAGTGAAGAAGTTCTGCATCACAAAGTATTAATTCTACAAAGGACCTTAGTAGAGGTCACGCTAGTTCAACAAGTGGGTCCAAGTTGAGACCACGTTACACCGACAGTCACGAATTCGAAGCCCTGAGAGGCAAAGTGAACTTTGTAAAGTATTCAGCAGTATCTGCGAAAGACAGTTAAACTCGTGTGGAGTTTGTCAGAAAAATAGCGTCAGAATTGGTCCGTACTTGGTAAATTCTTGACATTAGGGCGCTAGTGTAAAGTGTCGCAAGTCGGAAAGTAATAATAATATTTGAAGCGTATATAAATCTTCAAATCGCTAAATAGAGGAACTTGAGTGGAGGAACTTTGGTAGAGATTGAAACGTGAATACTAGTGGAAAGCCACTTATATTTAGAGCGTTAGTAAAACTACGATTCTAGGGAAGAAGTGTCTGATAGAGACACACGGCGGACGAGTACCGTAGCCGTAGATACAAATAATATCGTGCCCGTACGATCAAGTCAAGGCCGATAGGACAGAAAATACTCTATAGTTGGAAGAATGAATATCCGAAGTGAAGAGTGAAACAACGGGTAAGCAGCTCAGAGACTTTCAAACTTCTGAAGTAAATGATAGGACCAGGATAGGGATCCGGGAAACCTGCAATTCTTGGAGGAGGCAAAGAGTAAAACGTGTGGCTTATGAGAAGATCACACCTTTGTGTAACGTAATAATTTGTGCTAAGTGGATTAATAACGTGTGAAATAATTCTTTTATGTGTTTATAAATATTTTAGTGTTTGCAAGTGCATTGCAGTGTTTAATATGTTAGAAAAACCCTAAAAAAGGGAATTTAGATAAAGGAAAAATGTGTGTTATTATTGAAATGTACGTGGAAAGTGCCACGTAGTAATGTTGGAAGATTAGATACAAGATGGTGGACGAACAAGTCCTTCTCCATTGGCGATCACCACCGAGATAGAGATGTGAGTACAACCTTTATATTTTATTAAGTATTTTGGGGTCGCGCGTCCTTGTACGATCGAAATGTCACACATGTATGAGAATGGGAATATTAATGTATTTGAACCGATGGTGGGTTGTTGTACACCATATTGATGTAATAATACGGATCTGAATTGATTTGGCAAGAGGAAATAAAATTGTGAAATGTGTAAATTGTAAATTCGAAGCAATTTGTGGCAAGAATGAGAAATTCTTAATACAATGATGTAAAGATATGGAATAACTGGTCAAGTTAGATAATGAGTTAAGGTGCACATAAGTCAGTAATGGGATTTACGGAATGGCATGGAAATAAGAAATTCTTCTCGACAAGCTTTACAGGAATATTTATTGTTGCGCTGAAATAAGCGAGTGTAATTTATAGAATCAAGTGCTTGCTATAACAAAGCGAGGAAGGATTAATTATGAGAGTAATTATCTGTGGGTGAATGGAACGAATGTATAAGTATTATTGAAGGGATCACTGTTGTATGTTATATTCGCGCCCAAGGGTCTGAATTCAATAACGTCCTGTTTGATGCAGGAATAAGGAGGTTAGAGGTTATGATCCCACTCCAAAGTTGTCGAATCCTCCAAATATGGGTCCTCCCTTGGATCGGATTATAAATGCGCCGTGGAGCTTCTTCAAGTTGTATTGCCCCTTAAAAGGAATTCTCGTCCTTCACACCCGGAATTGAGGATCCTCACACATTAAACACCTTACCCGCACAAAATAAGTATCCACTGATGTGATTGCCGCATTGAAATAATACTAGGAAGTACATTTTAAAGCTATTCGAGAGAGAAACATATGAATGTAGTACAGCCATCGCAGTTTTAAATCCCTGTGTCATTGAACGAGACAAGGTCTCGGGGTCATAAATTATGGTGAGAGGACTGCACTTTAAAAAGAAAGGGGGCTGGCAAAAACATTGCTTGGGCCGACCAGATGTTCGTTTGTAAACACGCCAGTATTAATGGACTGGTAAGATAGGTCAGTGACAGCACGGAGTCATGATCCCGTGGCTTAATTATGAGTACAGTTCCTTGCAATATTATAAATTCAGATGCCGTCAAAATAAAATCGTGATTAAATGATAAAATAAAGACAGATTCGCGTGTGTGACAGATCGAAGTTTAAAGGTGTTCTATTGTTTAAACAAATATGAATAATTCAGGGAGTTTTATTCATTTGACTTTGTCAGTAATTTGTATGATAAAGGACAGCGAGATCGCCATGGGTGAAAGTTGTACTTTACATACGAGAGAGAGAGAGAGAGAGAGAGAGAGAAAATTTGATGTGTGCAAAAACCTAGATTGTTATTATTAATTAAAATAAATGTTGGTTGCAATACATTTTAGGAACCCAAGGCTAATAAGGGAAGAAATTCATGTTTAATGATAAACATAAAGATTTTAAACAATATTGGAGTTATTGGAACTTGTAAAATAAACATCAAGGTGGGAAGCTATATGGAAGCGAAACTAGGATGGTATAGGTTCGTGAGGAACCGAAGTTACAATGTATTGTGTTTAGTGAAGATTCGTATTTTAAAGGAAGGAATTTATGAATTTTTGAGTGATTTTTAGTGATTGGTGTCATTAATGTGGATTTTGTTTATTTGTTTTGTAGCGCCATTTAAGCTATAAATAAATGTTTGTTTTAAGTGAGGTTTTGAGTTCATTTTTGAAGTGTTGACCTGATACTTATGATCCTAAATATATGCGTCATACTAGAGGAATGGATGTACCACCCTCGAGACCGCTGAGCTAACCGAAGTGTGACCAATGAATTATTTCTTCAATGGGTGATATAGTAGCTGGTGCCAATAATCAGGTAAATTAGATATAATTCATTTAGGGGTTTTGCGACATCGTGGTCATGTAGCCCCGTGTAGGCCTACTTTGGTGTACGAGGGTGGACCCAAAAGAAACCGCACTGAGAGCGCACTGCCATTCGTGGACGTAGTAGAGAGTTCTCCCTGTAGATGGGGTTAATAGAAGCCTTCACAAAGCAACTGCCCTGACGGCGTCAGTTTGTATGTGACCGTTTGATCGTAGAATTGTCTTTCTCCTACTGTTCCCGTGTTCTTCCGTCGAATTCGTTATGGCAGATTTAAAAGAACGCCGTGGTGATAAGCAATCTCGTCAACCCGCCTGCCATAATGTCTGCATTATGGCAGGCGTGTTTATTGCCGCATTGCTCAAGTGCTGAAGAGGTTGTATATCACCACGGCGTTCGACGTTGAACCGCGTCCTCTCACCACGTTTATAGTGCTCAAACCACTCAAAAACTTGCATGTGACTCGTAGCATCCTCCTTGAGAGCCTTTTGAAGGATCTAGCAAGCTCCTGTGGCCGATTTTTCAAGCAAGAATTACAATTTCAAACACACTCATTGTTCTTTTAAATCTGCCATATCGACTTCACAGGCTGAACACGAGAACCATAGGAGAAAAACAACTATACTGTACGATTAAACGGTCACATATAAACTGACGCTGTCTGAAGAGTTGTTTCGTGAAGGTCTCCATTAACCCCATCTAGCGGTACTCTCTACTACGGCCACGTATGGCAGCGCGCTCTCAGTCCATCTTTTTTTTTGGATCCACCATCGTATGTAGAATTTGTCTGATAACCTGTGTCACTGTAATGTGTAAACTAGTGTGTGTATTTGTAATTGAAGAATGATTTGGGTGAGAAGCAGCCCTGGCCTTAAGTTAGGTACTATCCCGGCATTTGCCTTCAGTAGAAGTGGGAAGCCACGGAAAATCACTTCCAGGATGGCTGAGGTAGGAATCGAACCGACCTCTTCTCAGTTTTGCCTCATTAGGTGGAGTGTACCCCGTTCCAGCCCTCAGGCTAGAGTTTAATTTCTTGACAGAGATGGGCATCGAACTCAGGGCTCTGCGGTGACAGTCAAGAATGCTAGTAACTACGCAATTTTGTTTAATGTAAGTCTTATGAGGGTATTTAAAATTATAATTTATAAGTATTTTGATGGGATTATGCTCTCGATTTGACATGGAATTGTAGTGTTAATTACAGAATAGCTGAAGAAGACTTTAGTTGAATTCGAAACATGTACGGAACTAATTCATTTCTTATGTATAACTACATTGACTGAGGTGGACAATTTGTGTTTATTACACCTCCTTTTAAAGGTTTAATGAGTTTCTTTAGGAATATTAGTCGACTCTCAGAAACAAATACCCAGAAAATTTCCACCAATAGGGACACAACCTCAATGTATACCCAACACACCCAGAAACTTTGCGTACAAATTGGTCACATTGCAAGTACAACATAATTATGTCATATCATTCCCTTGTTCACCTAGACAATCTCTAGAGAGGGTGAAATTGCATGTTTGATGTTATAGACCAGACCCGGAGGAGCCCAAGTGGGTGAGCTTAGGGATATCCCATATTGTCTCTTATCAACCACACTTCTTCAACCATTCGCTCTGCAGACTATCTATGGTAAGGGCACCTACAAAACATGCTGGGAGAATTGCTTGTAGCAGTGCGATTGGTAGGGAGGAATATGATAACTCGTCAAACCCATCCCTCGAGGCTGGTGTAAGTCTCACGTGCGCATTTAATTTCAGAGACTTTCTCCCTCTCTAGGGATGCCCAAGTGAATAGGGGTATGGAATACCATCAAAGATGTATTTCTGCCTATCTGACTAACATTTGTGTTACGTTTCGCAATGATACCTTGTAAGAAAAGGGGTAATTTTTGATCATGGTAACCCACAATATGGTTTCTGAATAACTGCTAAGTGTTCACACAGCGCTAGGCACGCGTTTAAGAGGTGCGATGGTGGTTTAGAAAGTGCAAGTAGGGAGTGCACGAATTAAGTTAGGGATGAGGAAATGAAAGCCATTGACGTTTAGATATGTGACTCCACGTTAAGTAACATCAACGTCTGCGATCAGAGCAGTCGATATATTTAAGATAGCATTCTTGTTCTTCAATAACTGTAATTTAATATTAGTATATGCAGTGTGAAATTGAAATCAGGTTACTTTCCTGGCACCAGCTGGTGATGGGAAATATCATACTGTAGCATGAAGTGTCACTTTAGTGATTGCACTGTTCAACACAAGAACTCTTATGGAAACAAGACCAGTTATTATTTGAAGCATGATATTATTTTGTGTTTTGCCACGTTAAAATGAGTAAAAATAAATTTAAAAAACTCGAAATTAGGGGACATGACCACAATATCAACAGATGAATGTGCTACTGTATTCGAATAAATAAATAAATAAATAAATAAATAAATAAATAAATAAATAAATGAATCAATAAACAAATAAAAAGTAAATGAATTAATATATTAATAAATAAATAAATAAATAAACACAGCAATTCAATACCCTAAGGGCAATAGCCTCCTTCATAGGCAGGGATTTTACTCAATTATACTCTCGTCCACCTCGTTGCGTTGTGGCTAGCATTCTTGGCTGTCACCATGGAGGCCTGGGTTCGATTCACGGCTCTGCCAAGAAATTTAATTCTGGTTTAAGGGCTGGAACGGGATATACTCAGCCCCGTGAGGCAACACTGAGAAGATATGGGTCCGATTCCTGCCTGAGTCATCCTGGAAGTCGATTTACGTGGATTCCTTCTTTTACTCCTGGCAAATGATGGAACGGTACCTTACTTAAGGCCACGGCTACTACCCATCCAAATCCTACTTCCATTACAAATACATGCGTTAGTACAGACATCACAGTGAGACAGGTCATCAGACGAATTCCACACACACCTAAGTACACGGAGATACATGATCACGATGACGCAAAGCCCCTAATTAATCAACCAACCACAGCAATAAATTATACTCATTAGGTGAGCGGTTCTAAAGAAATCTCTGTTAAAGTACTCTCTATGTTATGTTATGTAATCTAAGCATTTACGGAATTGTTCATTTACTATCAATTTCTATCTTTTGTATCCACTCTATTAACGTGAGTTTTAAGAATGTGGGGAATTTCTTTAGTCCGACAGTAGATGAGTGACATGAGCTGCTGTATGGAGTTAGGCAGACAATGAGCAATTCCAAGTTTTCTCTCAACCCGTGTCAGTGTGTGTCTCCAATTGTGTGTTCATCTGGTTGTGGTTGTGATTGTTTCATTTACGGGCTTGGACATGGTTTTCATTTAGCCCCGTGTACTTTAGCGAATGATAATATGTCTTATAACCTGTGTTATTGTGATGTCAGTATTCATATGTGTATTTGTAATTCAGGCAAGGATTTGGATGTAGTTTTTTCCCCACGAGGCTCAGTATACCTCGTACCAGCCTCACACCAGAATTCAAATTCATGGCAGAGCTGGGTATGGAACTCAGTCCTCCTGGGTGATGGACTTGAACGCTAGCCACTATACAACAGGGTGGTTGTCCATCTGGATGCTTGTGTGTACATCCCCTGTCAATTCTTAAACGCCTGAACTGAATTGAATTGTTTTCGTTATTTCATGTAAGGGCGTGGACATCCTTATCACTCATTCCCATTCACTTCGGTGTCTGGCTGCGTGGCGCAGTGGTGACGTTCTCACCTGCTGTTCCCAAGATTTTGGATCGAATCCTGATGCAGTCAGTTGGCATTTGAGGGTGCGCAAATGCAAGGGAGCTGTGTCAGTAGATTTACTGGCACGTTAATGATCCCCTTCGGGGCAAATCTTCGGCACCCCAGCGTCTCTAAAGCCTCAGTATTTAAAAGGGTCGTAAAATAAAGTAGCATTGAATTGTACGTGTGTGTGTGTGTGTGAAATTTGTCTGATAACCGGTGTTATTATGTGTCTGAAGATCTATAGTATTTGTAACTGAGACTAAGATTTTGGAGGAGGTGTTTGTGGCCTCAATTTAGGAACCATCCCGACATTTTACTGGAATAGAAATGGGAATCCACAGAAAACCACTTACGGATTGCTGGGGGGAGGGAATAAAACCTACTACTTGGCAGTTTCGTCAGTTTCACGTTACAACCGTTAGACCAGAATCACATGTCTTTGAATATGTAGGAATCTGGTGTGATAGCCAAGAATAGTAGTCACTGCACCCTGAGGTCGTCGAACCGAATTGATTATGACTTTCTTCTGAGGTGCCGGCTTCCGTTAACCTTAAAGTACAAGTTTGATATTGCCGCCATCTTTAAAAAAATGGTGGTGACCTGAATTTTTCACAGTCTAATTTAGCTATTGGCGTTGTAGAAAATTGCATCCCCAATATATTCCAGTCCCACGTATCGTCCTATAAAGGGAATTGAGTGATTACCAATCAAGCGTGCGTAAATTCCACATCGCATAATTGGCAATTTATCTTGCAATACATCAATGTCCACTAAAATTGATATCCACGAAAATTCATACGAAGGACATAAGTTGCCGATTCAAAATGTAATCATCAAATCCAGCACACATCCGCAAACTTATTATGAAATAAATCAAAATCGTGGATTCACCACCTCATGCATGACCTTAGAATTTCGGAACTTTGCAAGGAGGAGCTTTTCTCTGCTGAAATAGCAAATATGGCGGGATTCATACTGTTAAGCATTAAACTATTAAGGAGTAATTGAGCAAGTACAATGAAAACTGACAAAAATGGAGCCTTTCTTGAGCAACCTCAGTTGCACCAATAAACAACTATCAAGCAGAATTTTGCACGTAACAGTCTTGTTGACTAATAAATTATAAGATCATTTATTTATTTATATATTTTATGTCTTCAGTAGTGGCGAAGTTAGGGCTCATGGCCTTCTCTTACACTTAACCACGCAATGTGGTACCAGTACATATTAGACAATTTTGGAAATACTAAAAATAATTATGATGAAAAATATAGAGTAAATTAATTATGGTAATACTAACATTAATAAAAAAGCATGAATAATGATAATAATAATTATAACAATAATAATTATAATCGCAATATCACAGACCTTTCTATAAAATCCTAGATAAATTCCTAACTCAGTCATACGTCGGTATTCAACAGGTGATCTCGGCATGCGGCCATACATTTCTTTATTGTTCAAGAATTTCTGATATCAACCGGAGTTGAATTCCATAGTTGAGACCCAGCTACAGCAAAGGAGCGGTTGAACATGGATGAGTGGTTGATGGGGATGGCGAGGGAAGAGCCAGATCGAGTGCTTCGGTTATGATATGAGAACAAGTAACTAAATTTTGCTGACATGTACGTGAGAGTGTTTTCATGCAGAAATCGATAGATGGATGTCAGCAAGTGAAATTTACTGTGTTCATCAGTTTTAAGCCAAGAAAGAGTACGGTAGCTTGGTGTTATGTGAGCATCGTATCTTAGATTGAAAGCAAACCGAAGACAAGAGTTCAATGCTTGTTGGAGTTTCACTGTTTGTCCATGAGTCGCGTCAACGAGAACGATGTCACTGTAGTCTAGAATTGATAGTATTAGTGAATGAGTTTAATCTTAATGTCTAGTGGTAAAATGTTCTTATGGTGCAATGAGTGAAGGGAAGCATACATCTCTTTACGTGTATTTCTTATATGTGGTGACTAGTTTAGAGTTTCAGATAAGGTTAACCCAAGGTTCCTTACTTCATTACTAAAGGGGATGGTGATTCAATTCAGTGTTACTGGAGGCACAACGTAGTTATATTTTACTGAGTTTAGTAACTTATGAGAGCCGATGATGACAGTTTGGGTTTTCTTAGGACTGAGCGGGAGAAAGTTGCCACCGGCGTATACACTAAGGACATAGACCAGGTCCAACTGAAATATGATGCCTACAGTCTTCCATGGAACGACATATTGAGACTGGACGACATTGACGAAAAAGTAAACAAGTTTTACCTATTAGTACATGCACTATACAACAAACATGCGCCTTGGAGAAAGATAAGAATTTCTCGTGAACCTAAGCCATGGTTAACTCCGGAAGTCAAGGAAATTATGTCCCGTAGAGATAATCTTTTCGGACAATACAAACGTTGTGGTCTACCAAATGATTTTGAAAACTACCGAGTACTTCGAAACCAAATTAAGCAAACTTTACGTAATATTAAATTTAAGTGTATCCGTGATACAACCTGCCGACTAAACACCGCTAGAGCGTGGAAACAACTCGGTGCTTTGGACATAGGAAAAAACCAGGAGCAACTACCTATACCTGACATTCCACTAGAAGAGCTAAATGCATATTTCACGGATGCAGATACTCAATCCAACCCAGATAACGCTGCCAGTGGTGACCATGGCTCATTATTTTCACCAACAAATCGACCCAGCTCTGCATTTCGTAACGTAAGCACTAATTAAGTTAAGAGAGTGTTGTATTCCATTAGATCCCAGGCGAGCGGGATTGATGATATACCTATAAAATTTATACATTACATTATTGGTGCTGTTCTCCCCATTCTCACGCACATTTTTAATTATTGTTTAAACAATGGCACATTGCCTTCGATCTGGAAATACACCAACGTGATCCCTTTTCCTAAGATACAATGCCCACATTTACCGTCCAATTACCACCCTGTATCTATTCTCCCTGCTCTCTCCAAAGTGCTGGAACGGTTAGTACATACTCAAATACTGGAATATTTGAACACTCACTCCCTACTTGACCCACTCCAGTCTGGTTTCAAGAAGGGCCACAGCACACCTACTGCCTTACTTAAGATGACTGATGACATCAGACAAGCACTGGACCAAAGACAAGTAACAATACTCACAATCCTCGATTTCAGCAGAGCATTTGACACCATAGATATCCAGACCCAATTGAAGAAGCTAAAATCCCTTATTGGCACCGTAGCCATAATTTTCCCCCATGCTTACCTAACGGGTCAAAACCAGCGTGTGATTGTACAGGACACTACCTCACAGTGGCGTCAGAAAAAGGCAGGGACCCCCCAAGGTTCAGTCCTTGGGCCCCTACTTTTCGTGTTTTATAAACACTTTCAGCTCACTCAATGTCACCTGAACAAACATGAACTCTGTCCTCAGTAATTCGATGGACGATGATGTACAAATAACCTTGCTTTTCAGATCATCTCTGCAATGAAGGACAACACCACTTCCCATCCCCCTTCTCCATCTTATAAACTGCTGAAGGTACACGAGTAACGGATTTTATACATTCAAGATGGTGGTCACGCATACTATTTAAACATTCAGAATGTTATATCAGAATATAATCATCCAATTAGTTTGGAACTTGGCAAAGAAAAAAAACAAGAATCTTTATGGGACACTCCAGTAGCACAAATCGCAAATATATTGTTAGTGAATAATCAGCTGAACCACCATTTTGAATAAAAAAAAGGACTGTCCCGATTCGAGAAAGTTGCGATCAATTGTTTTGGTACTATTGCTGGAGTTGTTAATATTCTTTTCGAGACTTAGATCTACTAGAAGATTTCGATTTTGTCCTCCACAAAAATCGGAATACTAAATAACTCTTCAATGGTTCTTGGCATTTGTTTAAAAAAGTTCTTTTACACTAGTACCCAACTCTTACGAAACCCTTTCCCCTTCAGTTTCATCCTACATAAACATATGGCCAGTTTTTGTATTGAACGAGTGAATACCAAATTTGTACACATACATGTTTCTCTTATAGTGTGTTTCAGAAGTTGTCAATTTCAGAAATGGTAAGGCTTTTTCAAGTTCAGAAGTCATTATGTAACGTGTTTCATCTGCTAAATGTTTAACTTCTTGCTTTGTCAGCAGATCTCAAGTGAAGACCTTTCTGTGTTCGATGCCCCTTTCTGATCTTATCATGTTATTCTAGGTCAGTAAGTTTCTGAAATTAGTCACAATACTGACAGGTATCAGTTAAGATTTCCTTAAAATTAAGATTAAGCATGAACTTGAAGATATTGTAGTAGTATTTCTTCTTCACAGGAGACTTCATCATTTTCATTGCATCATTCAACGTAAAGATTGTACATCTTTTTTTACATTCAACTCAGGGTGACAGTATTTCCCATTATGATTTTCCTCCTAGAGTAGTGGCTGTAATAACATGGATATAATAGAATCTGTCGAACTGCATCGGAATAATCAGTTTTGTTTCCAGGAACATTGCTACTTCTGGTATTACACGCAGCATGCATTTCATCTTTAGATAAGTAATTTATTGGTACCTTACCCGAATTAATGTTATTACCAACCATTATCCGATGATGAAAAGGATCGCGAAGGACGTTGATCCCCAGCTAGATAAACCAACTGTACCCTGATGGCGATCACTGAACTCGTCGAACATATGTTTAGTAAAATTACGAATGCGCTATGTTCTAATACATTGGGTTCACATCTAACTACATTACAAAAGGAGAGTGAGATTCTAAGAATCTCGGGGAGTGATGGGTGTGAAATGGACTGGGCGGCTATAAAACATGCATAGGACACTCGTTGCTCTTCGCTATGGAATGATAACTTCGTGGATATAATAAAAAGGAGCAAGCAAACTAAACAGTGCCTGCAAATCTACTAAATTTAAGAAAACAAGTACATTAAAATTAACCTCCTGAATTATCTGAAAATGAACGAATATACATCTAATAATGATAATAATAATTAACCATAAATTCGGGCTATAAATTCCTATTAAGGAGTTTCAATAAAATAAAATTAAATTCTTTTCCTAAAAACCTTACTTTCTATATCGATAAATTATTCAATAAACTTTCAAATTATTACAAATAAACTCACTATGCTGTATAATAACACTGAAACCTTTCTCTACTTCTACAATTGCGTCTTTTAATCTACGAGTATACAATCCAAACTCCTTGATTCTATTCCTCTCTCGTTAATGCTAACTAAGACTACGCATAATAAAATATTTGCTTGTCATATTTACAATTTTTACAAAACTTCGAAGTTAAGACGCATTCTTTAATGCTCTTATCGGCTTTTCTCTCTAAACAAACTCTATTATCTATATATTTAGATACCATAACACTCATATTCACATCTGGGAACCTTCTTGTCTAGAACAAGCAACTATGCTGATCCTCGTTGAAATAACTTCCTTACTTGATCAAGTTTAGTTAAATATTTTTACAATGGCATTTACAATGACTTCGCTTTCTGAACAGTTGTTTCTCACGTATTTCGTCTTGTTACAATACATATTACACATAATATCTAATTCCTTTCTCTAAGGCTTCCTTGACTTCATCAATATCGCACAATATTTCTTTCCTCAACAATACAACTTCCTTATTCAACAATATAATTTCCTTGTAACAATAACGTCTTCGTCGACTCCTTAAAACTTTAATCTTCTCACATGAACTTTCATATTACCATTATTTATTTGTCTTACTGTCACTATGATCAATATGATATTACTCTTGGACATTTCTTCACTTAATAGTAGACTTATTAAGCCTTCTTTGTACTTAAGTCGTTCTCTTCAACAATGTAATTAACTCCGCTGTCATCCGTTCTTAACAATGAACTTTACGGTAACAATCCCTTCACAACAACATAATAATTACGTACTATATCTTCCTCTCTATTTGCAACTTATGCTTTGATTTTTATTAAAAAGTCTTAAATCCTGAATCTCTGTTTATCAACAATATGGATAATAAAAATTCAACTTCGTTTCTCCTCACTTGTCTTTCTTCAATATAGAAGTTACAATTACTTCTTTCTTTCGATCAAATTATTATTACAATTAACTCATTGTTAATAATTTTAATAACATTAGAATTGTCAATATAATAAATTGACTCATCGAATAATCGTATTTTCGATTTTAAAATTCGTATCGCTATCTAAAAATACTCCTCATTGGTTCATAGCCAAAAATGTCAATATTAGAATGACTTCTCAAACCTAATATGAACTGGATAATCCATCTAAATAGCTCAAAATTGAACTCGAATAACACACCATTCGTGAAAAAATATCTAAACGTAGTCGATAAAATTTCCCAAGTATTAATAAAAAATATCTAATCACAAAATGAAGCTAAAATCCTAGAATGCAACTCCCTTTAAAATATCTGAAAATTCTAAATAAATTAACTTGAATGGGAATCTAAGATAAATAGATCTTTCCTAGAATATGGTCATGGTCAATAATATATTCACTAATATCATCAATCCATTGAAATACAGAAAGTTGATCCTCAAACTTCTGCCTGTTGAAAATCTCGATTTCCAAACCTGGTGGAATGTCAGTCTTCTCGAACTGGCATCTTCATCTTGGTGTGAGAATTGCTTCGACCTTTTCTTCCTGGGTTTGATGTCGTCTAATCAGTTGTCCTGGATCTGCATCTCTCCGACATTGGATAGAACTCGTTCAAAACTCGTCACGCTTCCGTTGTAGATAGAACTGTCGATAACATTCTTCAAACGTCTGCTTTATAGAAGTTCTTGTAGAATGGGTCTCATTTATAATATTTGTCGGTAGTAATTAATTGAATTTCCCGATTGATAAAGGAAATCAATTAACTTAAATTGAGGTTCCATTTGTGTGGACAATGGTGTAGTAGTTCGATTTCACATCTTTCTAGGTGACTCCTACATAATAAGTTAGGTCACTCCAGTTATTCACAGCTTATCGATGGATTAGTTTCCCTTCCATAAATTTAGTAAGCTGTCTGTAACATCTTCGTAATGTCTATCGTAGCTTTCCTCGCTGCTTTAACTTGTAGTTCACAATATATACTTTGTTGAATGAATCGAAGTACTGTTCCAATGTTCATATAGGCTATAATTTCGAAGAATAATCATAATTAGTGTTTTTGGATAATTCTCATATGAATAATTTATCATCGAATATCCTTGCTTTTATGCTTCAAAATTCATGGTTATGACTTCTGCGATGTTCGTTACCATTCGTGATACACTTCACACAACTGCTTATTTTTGCCTTCGTCGGGATTCAGATATTAGAAATATTGAATACTATGTTCATAGATTTACAAATATAATGTTCAGTTTACTGTAACAATGTCTTATAGCAATAACTCGTTGAATAATTCTCGTAGATAATGTTAAATATCACAATCACTAATATAGTGTAGTTTCTCAAAACCGTAGAAATATTCTAAGTTCAAACAATGCAGTATATATATCACCGTCGATAGACTTAGGCTTGACCGTCGATGCCTCGGTCCTTGCCATCAACAATACTCACAAATTCGCGCACTTTTTCTAGGAGGAACTGACTCGTCAGTCCCGCTTAAAGACTTTCAAACTACAGCCTCGAGGGTCGCTCTGAAATCTCCCTCCTTCCTATACTGGTAGCGTCGTTTCGGTCGGAATTCATGTGCCCATTCTAATATAAATTCTGGCTATGACTTCTTAAACTTCTGTTGAAACGAAAGTAAATCCTTTCCATTCCCAAACAATTTTATGCAGTTATATTTCTCCTAATTATCCTGTAGTAATTACAGCTATCTAATTACTTTTATTAATTTCGAATTATTTGATCGGCCACAGGTAATCACGTGACTTGTGAACCGTGCCAAGATATCGCACGTGTCAGAGTGCGTGGCCGCTCGCACTTCATGACGCACGCTCCACTTTTTGACGCGAAGTTCTCGTTTAGAAACTGGTTCGTTTTTTGTGCTAGTCTGCCCACTGACAAGATTTGTGTCATGTCTGCAGCTCTTATCTATACTAACATAATAAAGCTGAAGAGTTTGTGTGTTTGTGTGTTTGTATGTTTGTATGTTTGTGGGTTTAAACGCGCTAATCTCTGGAACTACCGGTCCGATTCGAAAAATTATTTTTTAATTTGATAGCCAGATTCAAGAGGAATAGTTTAGGCTATGTAGCATTAGGCTACACCTCTCAGGTAACCTTAAAGATTGATTTTTGTTCAGTAAGTTGCTAGAACAAGCGCCCCCGAACTGCTCTATCCGCATGCGCTGGCGTTATGGTTAGTGATACGTACACCGTTTCACCGATCTCAACCAAAATTTGTATACTAACCCTTTGGAACCCTGCGAGTAACACTGTCTACGTGAAATTTATGACAGACCAGTCCATTCCCTGCATTTAGGCCCTTTGGTACAAATCTACACCTTTTCACCGATCTGAACCAAAATGTGTATACTTACCCTTTGGAACCCTGCGAGTGACAGTGTTTACATGAAATTTCGGACAGACTACTCTATTCCCTGCATGTAGGCCCTTTATCACAAATCTAAACCGTTTCACCAATCTGATCCAAAATTTCTATACTTACCCTTTGGAACCCTGCGAGTAACACTGTCTGCATGAAATTTTGGACATTCCACTCCATTTCCTGTATTTAGGCCCTTTGGCACAAATCCACTCCGTTTCACCGTTCTGAACCAAAATGTGTATGCTAACCCTTTGGAACCCCGCGAGTAACACTGTCTACGTGAAATTTATGACAGACCAGTCCATTCCTTGCATTTAGGCCTTTTGGCACAAATCTACACCTTTCCACCGATCTGAACCAAAATTTGTATACTTACCCTTTGGAACCCTGCGAGTAACACTGTTACATGAAATTTTGGACATACCACTCCATTTCCTGTATTTATGCCCTTTGGCAAAAATATACACCGTTTCACCGATCTGAACCAAATTTTGAATACTTACCCTTTGGAACCCGACGAGTAACACTGTGTGCTTGAAATTTCGGACCGACCACTCCATTCCCTGCATTTAGGCCTTTTATCACAAATATACACCGTTTCACCGATCTCATCCAAAATTTGTATACTTACCCTTTGGAACCCTGCGAGTAACACTGTCTGCATACAATTTGAACATACTACTCCATTTCCTGTATATAGGCCCTTTAGCACAAATCTACTCCGTTTCACCGATCTGAACCACATTTGGTAAACTTACCCTTTGGAACCATGCGGGTGACACTGTCCACTTTAAATTAGGCCCTTTATCACAATTCTACACCGTTTCTCCTAATTGCACCAAATTTTACATACACTTTGAAACCCTGCTGGTAACACTGTCCACTTGATATTTTGGAAAACGCTCTCCATTCTCTACATTTAGAATAACAGACAAAATGGACTTGAAAACCACGTATTAAGGCCCTAGAACCATTCATGTCCGTAGTAGTGTAACTGTAAGAATATTTTAATAAGTTTATTGTTGGCTGGAAATTCGGGCAGCATCACGTCGCCCCTACCAGTGTTCTGGCGCAGAATTGCGAAAATAGTTGCATCTTGCGCTTTTTATAAATACAGTCATGGGGATTAATTAGTGCAAAAAGATGTCTTAGGCCCCTTAAAACAGTTATCATCATGAGAATATTATGCCCCTGTTTAAGTGCAATGGTGTTTTTGCAGTACATTGAGGTTACCAGCTGCAAAAAGCGTTGGTGCTTTCAAATTTACCTTCATTTATTCCGAACCTTATCATTGAGCGCTATGTGGCATAAATGACACTATTGCTACCTCAATAGCTCGGGACAGCAGAAGTTTTCCAAAGTGTTGTGATTATTTTCATACGGCACTATGCGAGAAAAGACGACACTATTGGTCTCTATATTTCTATCAGCCAATGAGATATTGGCCCAAGGCAGTGTCTTTTAATTCACTTACTCCTCTTTCTAATCATTATTTAAAAATTTGTTTGTAAATTACATGTGTCAGTACTAACCCTATTCATAATTATCATTATTATCATTACATGAAAATTACCTGAATGTTACGTCCATTATACTGTACTACTTTTAACCTCACTACAACAACCACCACCACCACTACCATCACAAATAGTTATATTTTTAAAATATGTTTTTCTGTTAGTTTAAGTATCATGTGCCAGTTCTGTAGTGGTATTCATTATCATCCACAAAACAAATAAATCCACCGGGCGAAGCCGGGCACTACTGCTAGTAAATGTATGCCATGCATAGACTGCAATCGATATTTCCTCTTTCTCATTCCAACATCGTAGTTTCATTGCCTGACATAGAGAAGCGGGTTGCATACTTGTAGTTTAGATGGTTGCCTATCTAACTCCATTTACATTCAATCATAAAATCTCTCATAAATGTCAGTCGACTACTGGCTTATGACATATTATCAAGCTCACAAAATACGGGTTCAGTATACACGTCTTGTCCATCACTAATGTGAGATGTGTCCAGAAATACATCTTACTCACCCTCAAGGTCACATCTTGGACTGGAAGCATAAAAAACACTTGTTTTCGGGCCCTTTGATACATCCCTTTTACTCTCACGACCAACACATTCCATGTGTATTAGTCCTCTCATAAACAGATTCTGCTGAAGGAAATCACCAAAAGCCCAGAAAGATCTGAAAATTTGTTCTGATATGTCACAACTAATTTTAGACGAACAAAATATTCCACTGACAGCTTGGATTCTTAAATATTTTGGTAAGCACTCCATTTACTTTTTCGTTTAAGTAGGGTTTGCCAGAATTTTGATATGCCTCCCTATTATTTCTTGTCCGTACAGCTTCACTCCAACTTCTTTTACGCCCCCGTGGTGTAATACTAGCAGATTCATCTGAAATTTGAGTTAAACATGCACTTTTGTATAGAGTAAGAAGTTAAACGCTAGTTTCATAACTATATTAAATCCCCGCGAACTTTTATACTAAAAGAGAATTAGGTTTGGTTGTGTTTCCTAACATAACTTTTACAGCAAGTACATAATAATTATTAGCGTTTTACTTTCATACTGTTCATGTTCAGTTGATATATCCTAACTGCGTGTTTCATATTATATATTCTGCCTCTTTAGAACATTCAGTATCAGTACCTTTACCGCTTAAATCCATCTTTCGCACCACGTGGACTTCTTTCACTACAGCACTGAAGAAAGGAGAGAGTTTGCCACAGCTGTGGGAATGTGCTGCAGCATGTGAGGAAAAGAGACAACTATGGACATACTTAAATCTACCTCTGAAAAGAGCACGTAACATTGTATGCAGACGTGTAATTATCCCAAAAATGCCAATTTTGAACTTATACTATTTCTATTCTGCGGGTCTCATTTATTCTCATGTGGCTGTAATAGTTCTATTCCAGCCCTCAGATAACAATTGAATTTCACATCACAGTCAGAAATCGAACCCAGGATCCTTAGATCAGGAAGTAGTTTGCAATTTTATAAATAAGACAAGCTCCAATATTTCCTATTGCAGTTAAATGTATTGAACCCTTGCAAAGAAGCATATGAGACTCAGTTTCGGGGGGTGTAACGGTTCATATCGTAAGTTGCTGTCAAGGCGCTTCATTAACTTGCAGGGTAACATATAACAAAATAACATGCAGGAAAGAGTGAAGCCAGGGTTAAAACAAATGAATTTAATAACAAATCACCATATTTACACTTAACAAATAAACAACAAAACTCCCATCTTACTCCCACTTAATAAAAATGCCAAAACTAGGCGAAAATCTCTGGAGAGATTAATTACCTGGACCAAGTGTCCCTAAGATAAAATACAAGAGTGACCATTTATGTGCGTATGCCGTTCTACATGCATCACGATGTGTACAATGAATGCGTGATTCGTCATCATCCAGAATGATCCTTCAGACAACGAATCCACATTTCTAGAGCTAGACCGACACGGGGGAACACAACTACACTACTTAAAATTAAACCGACACTTCCTAAATCTAATATAAACAAACACAAAATTTCCGTGTGAAATTGGAATCAAATTGCAGTAGCAACATTTACTGCCTAAAAACTTAGGACTTCTCACACAAATCAACACAAGTACATTAACACGTGACCAAATAAAAAATACACAAAAATGACCACTGTCAAAATTTACAAGTACTCTACAACTACACCGCACGGGTGTGACACACAAAATTACATGAATCGAGTCGTCAACAAAACAATAGGCACACAGCCCACATTTACGTTAATAATACAATATTTTACCCATACAACGTACAACAAGCCGTTACACACATGGCGAACTCCCAATTAATTATGGCTTAAAAATAACCATCACAATGAACAGGTTTGCTACATGAAAGCTTACAGGGGTCAGTCGGACAAATCAGGACTGCCTATCAAAAATAAGTCACAGGCAAAACGGGCGGTTTGTGGAACTCTGCATGTCTGTCAACCCACGTGTCAATATCTCGACCTCCCAGGACATGGGGTCGAATCTCGAAGAAGTGTGCCCCAAAGCACAATAATACGTGGGTGTGTCAGAAAAATATGGACAAGAAACTGCAGTCTCCCAAGAGCACCCTGTCTTTCCACCAACAATACAACAGCAGCAAAAATATGAGGGCGGTAGGAACTCTACCCCCTCCTCACGTTGAATCAACACACACTTGACACAGTAACACACACAATCACACGTATGGGTTTTGACAGACCCTGAAATAAAAGACACAAATAATTTCCACATGCTGGCGCCACCGTTCTTTGCCGTGACTAGTCAACCAAGGACTCAAAAAAATCTATCAAATTAGAACGAAGGTGTTCTACAAATTACTTTTAAGTTGGTGAGCTTGGCAAGCCTAATATGAATAATAACCTGTTCAGCAAATATCTTACAGTAATTTCCTCCCATTCCTATTTCAAATATTAACGTTAATAAAGCACCATTTATCGAATGTAACGGGTTCCGCATTTGTAAGGATAAAAATCACGCACGCACGCCGCGCGCATTACATATAACTCAAGGAAAAACAAATATCTAACAAACACTTTGGCCACGCGCCAACGGACATTTAAAACATTGAGCGTTGGTGCAAGAAAAACTCTAAACAACAAGAAAAGAAACATGACTATTTACAAAGTTCCCCGGCCAAATCTAACTACATAATTGAAATAATCCAATTGTTGTACATCACCGCTCTGCTTGTAGAACTAAGGACATCCTCCTCAACCTATTGCCCCTATGGACAAATTAGCACTCCATAGTAGTCGTCTGCGCTGATCTGTTGAAGTTCATCCCAACTCCAAACCACGTGCTGATCATTTTGGTATCGACTCCTTGGCAGAAAAGTTCAATGTTAATTATTTACCTATCTATAATCGCTTGCAGGTTACTCAGTTCACCCACAATTGTCCTAATGCGATTAATAGCGAAGACTGGCCCTAAATATCTCGCACACACGCACAATAAAACACATATAAAATACACTGCAATATGTACATAAATATACACCTCGAGACCACGTCACTGGCTCGTTAACAAGTTTAAGATCTTGGCTGCACTAGCAGTCCCTATCTTGCTCGGTATTTCCGTCCTGTACTGTGGACCTTTGCTCCGGTGAGCGCTAATTAGGGTGTTACAATACTTCCCCCTTAGAGCTGAAATCGTCGTCTTTAAGTAACCGTTACAAGTTATCACGCACTGGCGTGAAATATTTAGCTCACAAACTAAAGTTGATTCCAGAATTAAAATGTATTCGAGCTTTAAATTTCGACAATGCAATCGCTGTGACTTTAGCTCCTCAGAGCTCCCAAATAAAATGACTTAACCAAATTCAGAGCGTTAAAATCACGATACAAACCGGCGTGAAGTAAGCCCCTCACGGCTCCACAAAGAATGACTTCTAATAAATTCGAGCGTCAAAAATCACAATACAAACTGGCGTGAACTAAGCCTCTCAAGGCTCCGAAACGATTGACTTAGAGTGGCGTCAGGCCAAACTATTTATTAGAAAACTGACAGGGCGGAGGGGTGGGGTGGAGTCGGATAAAAACTTCCAGAGTTTTTGTCTCACAAAGATGGGACTAGTGTCATTCTTCTTCAAATAAATCAAACGTCTCAATTTACTCGTGCGGAGATTAATCCGTTCGGCGGTTCTCTAGATATCCATTTCCGCGGACTTTTTACTACTGACGCTGTCCACCGCGTGGTCATGGCTTGGTCTCTTGTGATTGGCTGATTCAATCGTATGTTCGTTGCACGTGCCTCGTGATCCTTCCTTTATGCTTCCAATTTTGGTACAGTAGTTGCTCAATTTGGCCTTGAACCCGACTAATTCTAGCCGTCCCCCAAGAATAGCTACCAGCTCAGCTCCTGTTGCAATATTACGAAATGCTAGCCTCCCTTATATCCATGTCGACTTCCTCAAGTACTGCCTGGGCGGTAGTAATAATAATAATAAATATGAATACTTATTTATCGAAGATCAATAAGGGTTCATTTATCCTCAGCAAGGTTTTGAAATTCGAAACAATTTATTGGTTTGGATTTCAAAAACAAAGTCCACTGTAGTAACAACACATCTCTTTAAATCTCACTCAGCTGCTCGAGTGTACGCCCCTCTGACTCAATTAGTGTGCTCTCCTTCTCGCTGGAATGTCATTCATACTTCCTCACTAGGTCTCCCCCTTCTCCTCAAGTAGTTGCCACTCCTGTCGTCTCAGCTGCTCGTTGTTTACAAACAAAGTGCGTACTCTGGCGCTCCCCGTAGATTTGGGTGTTGGTTTTCAAAATAAAATTTTTGCAATACTGATTCTGCACACATCATCTTTCCTAGTCATCAAATGGTTCCCTTCTGTAGTAAGGTTTTAAATTGGCGCTATTAAAAACAGATTTTGCACCAGTGCTCACTTCTTCCAGCCTGTAAGCATTGTTACCCAGATTCTTAATTACCCGGAACGGGCCAATAAATTTCGGACAGAACTTGGCGAAGACTTTGTTCTTAGGGTCGGATATCGGTGGTCTACGAACCAGCACTAATTCTTGTTCTTGTAACTCTCGGTGAAACTTCTTTCCTCGGTACCGTCTCAGCCTTCGGTCCGCTTGGTTCCTCATGTGCTCTCTCGTTCGCTGGATTCCCAAATCATGCGCTAATAATGGATCCCTTGGGCAAGGAATGATCTTGTCCCAAGTTCTTTCTGGCAATCTGTTGTGGTGTACAATCAGTGAGACTTGACCCGTCGACTCGTGCTTAGTGGTGTTCATGCACATCTCAATTTCCCCTACTTTATCAACCCATTTATTGTGCTCGTTAGGAATCATTACTCTGTAGTACTTAGCAACACAGCGAATTGTTCTCTCGCTCGGATTTCCACAAGGATGACGAATGCTTGAAAATACGTGTTTTATTCCTAGGCTCTCCAAACCTTGCCTAAAAACATTGCTCGTGAAATAGGTACCGTGATCTGATAGAATGGATTCCGGCTTCCCAAGCATCGGAATAACTTTGTTCTTAATCCGACTGAGGACTTGTCTTGATGTCGTCTTCTGAATAGGACATAGCACGACCATCTTCGAAAATACGTCGACACACACCAGAAGGTGTCGGCATCCACGCTTTCCTTTTACTAAAGGACCAAAGCAATCAATAGCGAGCATCTCGCATGGTTTCTGAGGTAACAGTGGTCTTGGAGGTTGTTTCAGAATAAAGTTGTTCGGTTTTGTGCGCTGGCATGCGTCACACGTTCTAATTACTTCAACAATGGTGAATCTTATCTTCGGCCAAGTAAAGGTCTCCCCTATCGTAGCTTCAGTCTTATCCGTGCCGATATGTGCTAGGCTCTCGTGAACATGCCAAGTCAATCCCCTCTGTAGTGATGCTGGAACTAGGATTCGCAGTTTAGTATGATGCTCATCCACGTACTTATGTAACAAGTTATTTAAGTAGTGAAATCTCGCTTGTTTAGCACTGGCTTCTCGGTACTCCGGTGAATTTGGTTGTAATTCCTTCCTGTAGAATTTTATCATCATCATCATCCATGGGTCTGCTTCTTGCTCCTTCCGAATATCCTTCAATCTTGCCAAAAACTCACGAGCCTTAGGTGTTAATGTAATATTGTGAACTTCCGCTGTTACTTCGTTCCCGTCCTCAGGATTTCTACTCAAGGCATCCGGTATGACGTTCATCCTTCCAGGGCAATGCTCTATTGTGATGTCAAACTGCTGTATGTAGATGGACCAGCGCGTAACTCTCTCACTTGCCATTGTTGTCTTGAATAAAAATGTCAGTGCATGGTGGTCGGTTCTAACAATGATGGAATAACCATAGATCATCTTACGCCACTGTTGAAGAGAATAGAGAATTGCTAGTAGCTCAAGTTCCGTAACTGTGTAGTTCCTCTCATGTTTCCTTAATTTACGACTCGTAAATGCCAAATAGGATTTCTTCTTGGGTTCTTCAGCGTCCTCTTGGTACAGCATAGCACCAATCCCAATTAATGAAGCATCTGCTTGAATAATAAATTGCTTCTCAAAATCCGGATATCCAAGCTTCACACAGTTTTCCAATAAATCCTTCGTTGCTTTAAAAGACCTGTCGCACTCCTCGTTCCACGACCATAGATTTGCTTTCTTCAACATCTCCTGCATAGGAGCTACTGTTTCTGTGTAACCAGGGCAATTTTCCTTGAAGAAGCCTGTCACTCCCAAAAACGCTCTCACATGTTTGACTTTGGTAGGTGTGGGAAATTTCTTAATAGCATCAATCTTGGCTGGATTAGGCCGCACGCCCTCGACATCAATTATATGCCCCTAATATAAAATCTCGCTCTGGCAAAAATGTGACTTCTTTAGGTTGATTTTGAAGTTCATGGTTCTCAAGTTGTCCAACAGTTTATTTAAATTTATCAGGTGTTCCTCCATTGTCTCAGAAGCAATTAAGATGTCGTCAACATATCTCGTGGTGAAGTTCTTGACCTCCTCAGTCAGATTTCTATCGAGTGCTCTAATGAGTGCACAACCCGCAGTTTTCACGCCAAAGGGCATTTGACACCAGATATAACTTTTATTATCGAATAAAAATCCCGTCAACAATTGGGATTTTTCTTCGAGTTCAAGATGGTGGAAACTATTCGTCAAATCAACACTTGAGTATATCTTCTTCCCACGGAAGCCTTTCAAAACATCTTTAATCCTAGGTGCTTGGTCATGCTCAACTAGCAGTTTGCTGTTCAAAACTCGCGCGTCTAGGCATAGCCTAATTGATCCGTTTGGCTTGGTCACAGCCAATATTGCGTTCAGGTAAGGGGTTGCCGCTTTCCTTATCATGCCAGAATCTAATAAGTTAGTAATAATGTCCTTCACCTGAGAAAAATGTTTCTCTGGGATCGGGTACAATTTACTTTTAAATGGGGTCCAATCTGTTACCTGCATAGCATATTGAAAATTTAAAACTTTCCCCGGTACGGTGTCAAAAGCTCCTTTGTGTAATCTTAAAATTTCTTCCAGTCTTCTTTTATCCGGTTCCCCTACGATGGCCTCCTTAAGTCGCTCCTGAAGTAGAATTTCAAATTTGGTTCCGCTAATTTCTTCTTCTGCCAAATGCACCCACAGTTCCTGTGAAATATCTCGGCTGTCAATTTCTAGCACTGCTGTCTGGCTGACTCGCTCCCCCATCAAGATCTTATCTCCGGGCTCATTAGTGCATTCCTCAACAACCCAAGTATTGGCCTCTCTCTCCAACGGACTCTCTTCCATTATTTAAACCCACATGATTCAACCCCTCTACTTGTTTGAAGCTTACAGTGTTGTTATGTAAGTCAATTACAGCATGAAAATCGCAGATGAAGTTGGCTCCTAAAATTATGTTGTAGTTCATCTTTGGAATAACAATGAATGTTTGTGAGAAAGTATGGTTCAATATTTCCAAATCCAGAAATGCTTGCTGTTTACAATTCATAGTTTTATCAGGAATAACACCTCTGACTTTCATTAGCGGTACCGGCATAATAGGAACAGTCTGTTTCCTTCCTATTTCCTTTATCAAACTTTCAGTGACTAAGCTCACCTGGCTACCTGTATCAATCAAACATCTCACCCTCATGCCTCCAACATGCACGTAAATAATTGGTAGCTGTCTGATAACATTTTCACGGTTCTTCACCACTTCCTCCAGGCAGTCGTCCGGGAATGCTACCCACTCTTATATATTGGCCACTATCATCTCTTCTTGCTCCCTGGCGACCTCCATTTTCAGCCTATCACCTTTCAGTTCTTTTTTTTTTTTTATCCCGGGACCCATTTGTCGTGTTTCGCCGGTTGTCATTCTGTCGCTCCTGTTGTCTCAATAAACTCTCCGCCCCCTCTCCTTGATGGTTGTCTGGGCTCTGTCTGTTCGCCATGGCACGCCCCCACTCCTCTTTCTCCGCTTCTTCAGTATTTAATTGATCCAAGTATTTACGTGATTCAATATATCGCTCGTCCCAGTTGTTCCGATAATCTCCCCTATTTTCTTGGCGATAGTCCCTACCGTTATTCCATCTACCATCTCCATTTCTTTGGTAAGGTCTACCTTGTCTCTGGTTTCCCCTCCAATTTGTGTACTCCCGCTGGTACGTCCTCTGATTGTTTTGATTTTGATTGTTCTGATTATATCTCCCGTGGTTATTCTGATAATTCTAATTGTTATTGTGGAACTGGTTTCGGCCTCAAAATCTTGTCTTCTTGGCGTGAATTGTGTCCCTGTGGACTGTGTCTTAGTTTGGTTCCCCTGGCCGTGGTTACTTTGGAGTCCCTGAACTACCTCTGCCGTGTTGACACATTCCAGATTCCTTCTTCCTGTCTGTGGGCTTACCATACTCGTTTCATCTAAGTGTCTGAGTAATTCTTCGGCTTGGACTGCGGTTTGAATGTTCCCTGCGACTAATAGTTGTTGGATGTGCATTGGGAGTTGTTTCCCGATGGTTAGAACCATATTTGGCTCGCTAGGCGGGTCGTCAAAATCTCTGAATTTTACCAATTGCTGACTGAAGAATTCTGAAAAACGGGTTGGATGCGTACTATGATATTTGCGCGTGTACAGGTCCATTCTCAACCCCTGCTGTAACGAAGGGCTCCAAAACTTCTTCAAAAATGCCTCGCGGAATTGAGCCATGTCTGTGAACGTATACTTGAAGCTTAAAAACCAGGTTAGGCTAGGTCCTTCTAAAAATTTCTCCACTAGTCTTAATTGTTTCTCAGGGCCGATGTGCTGGTCATTAAAGTAATCAGTTAATTGTCGTAGAAATGCTTTGGGAGTAGTTCCTGAATGTTCCTTAAACTTATCGGGCTTAAAATCATTACCCCGAATGACTTGGATGACTTGGGCTGGTGCCAAGTTCGGTTGCGGTGTTGAAATCTCCCCCCTGTATTGCTGGAATGCATTACTCGTTAGTCTGGGACTTTGACTCCGGCTCGTATCCTCAGCCAACTTCAAACCTGCAGGACTTCCAATACTTGTTTGCTTCTCCGGTATATTTTCAGTCGAAAATACTGTCGCATTCTCTAAAGATCTAATCTCGTTTTTGATGATTAACTCTGAGTGTTCCTGTAATTTTGACTTTATATTTTCCTCCAATTCCTGCATTCTTGAACTGTGTTCCCCCAAGCGTTTTAAAATTGTCAAGCGGTCTTCTTTATTTGCGTGAGCCTGCTGGTCCCAATCTCGCCGGATCCTACTTTTCAAGCTATTAATTTTCTCCTCGTTCCTTTCCTGATTTTTCTCTAGCTCTTCACGTATCTGTTCTCCAACCTCATCTCTTATGATTTCTTGTGTTTTGCCTAATTGCTCCTCTAAATTCTCCCGCAAGTGTTTCCGTTCGGTTTCAGCCTTAACCTCGACTTTATCAATTTCCTTTATTGATTCCAGCACGTTGCTGTCTACCGAATTAATTTGCTGCTGCAATTTCTCTTGGGTTTTCTTCATTCCCGCGGTGTTACTGACACATGCTGCCTCTATCTGCTTGAGTTTATCTGCCACCATCTCGTCAAATTGTACTAATTTGTTATCAAATTTCGCCTCCAATTTCTTAATTTCGCCTAACTGTTTGACGTTGTTCTCCGCGACCTCGCCTGCCAGT
This sequence comes from Meconema thalassinum, assembly GCA_946902985.2. NCBI lineage: Eukaryota > Metazoa > Arthropoda > Insecta > Orthoptera > Tettigoniidae > Meconema > Meconema thalassinum. The sequence continues at coordinate 1,021,429,907 of OX336389.2, read as the reverse complement.
TTCTCTACTTTTTTTAACGCTCTGATTAATGTCATTAGTGATTTTTCCTAATTGTTCGGTTTGTGTTACCGCCTGTTGTGACAATTTGTGATTTAGTTCATTGAATTGTTTGTCCGTGTCTAATTTCTGGACTTCTAACTGGACCGAAATATTACCGCTCATATCATGTAATTGTTTTTTACAGCTCTTTAATTGTTTATCATTATGCTCCCGCTGAGCTTCTAATTGTTCTTTTAATTGTTCTTCCGTTTTTACGGACATCTGCACTAATTGTTCTTCCGTTTTCGCGGACATTTGGATCGACATGTGTTCTAATTGTTTATTTAATTGTTCCTCCGTCTTTACGGACATCTGCACTAATTGTTCTTCCGTTTTCGCGGACATTTGGATAGACATCTGTTCCAACAATTCCTTAATTTCGTCAACAATCGCCATTTCACACACAAAAATATATTCAGAGAAAACAGGGTTATGGGTCAAGGTTTCAGCCATATACACACATACATGTCACACATTTAAATATTACTGGCTCTAATTTAATGAAAATTTCAGTAACAAAATTTACTGAATACAATGACACTTATTCCCAAACAACAAGATAACCCCTGGTGATCTGCTTTTAAATTCCTAACCAACAGAATTTACGAAACACCAATTTACCGAAGTCAATTAAATGTCAAATATAAGGCAACATCTTCCTGCTTTGATTGAGTTCAATAATAATGCAAATTTCTAATTTTAATGTCGGGCACCAGAACAAGTTTATAACAAATACAATATCAAATTCTAACCTTGTTCAATATCTCTAACTTTAGGAACTCAGTGATTTTACTAATGCACATGGCGGTACAACATCGCCTCAATTTACTGAATTTACATGTCCGCTTGACCTGGCATCATTTCTCAACGAAATAAATATGAGGTCAGCGAAGCAACAACAACAACAACCCCACTTGGGCAGCCATTTTTGTTTTATGAACCCTTGCAAAGAAGCATATGAGATTCAGTTTCGGGGGGTGTAACGGTTCATATCGTAAGTTGCTGTCAAGGCGCTTCATTAACTTGCAGGGTAACATATAACAAAATAACATGCAGGAAAGAGTGAAGCCAGGGTTAAAACAAATGAATTTAATAACAAATCACCATATTTACACATAACAAATAAACAACAAAACTCCCATCTTACTCCCACTTAATAAAAATGCCAAAACTAGGCGAAAATCTCTGGAGAGATTAATTACCTGGACCAAGTGTCCCTAAGATAAAATACAAGAGTGACCATTTATGTGCGTATGCCGTTCTACATGCATCACGATGTGTACAATGAATGCGTGATTCGTCATCATCCAGAATGATCCTTCAGACAACGAATCCACATTTCTAGAGCTAGACCGACACGGGGGAACACAACTACACTACTTAAAATTAAACCGACACTTCCTAAATCTAATATAAACAAACACAAAATTTCCGTGTGAAATTGGAATCAAATTGCCGTAGCAACATTTACTGCCTAAAAACTTAGGACTTCTCACACAAATCAACACAAGTACATTAACACGTGACCAAATAAAAAATACACAAAAATGACCGCTGTCAAAATTTACAAGTACTCTACAATTACACCGCACGGGTGTGACACACAAAATTACATGAATCGAGTCATCAACAAAACAATAGGCACACAGCCCACATTTACGTTAATAATACAATATTTTACCCATACAACGTACAACAAGCCGTTACACACATGGCGAACTCCCAATTAATTATGGCTTAAAAATAACCATCACAATGAACAGGTTTGCTACATGAAAGCTTACAGGGGTCAGTCGGACAAATCAGGACTGCCTATCAAAAATAAGTCACAGGCAAAACGGGCGGTTTGTGGAACTCTGCATGTCTGTCAACCCACGTGTCAATATCTCGACCTCCCAGGACATGGGGTCGAATCTCGAAGAAGTGTGCCCCAAAGCACAATAATACGTGTGTGTGTCAGAAAAATATGGACAAGAAACTGCGGTCTCCCAAGAGCACCCTGTCTTTCCACCAACAATACAACAGCAGCAAAAATATGAGGGCGGTAGGACCTCTACCCCCTCCTCACGTTGAATCAACACACACTTGACACAGTAACACACACAATCACACGTATGGGTTTTGACAGACCCTGAAATAAAAGACACAAATAATTTCCACATGCTGGCGCCACCGTTCTTTGCCGTGACTAGTCAACCAAGGACTCAAAAAATCTATCAAATTAGAACGAAGGTGTTCTACAAATTACTTTTAAGTTGGTGCGCTTGGCAACCCTAATATGAATAATAACCTGTTCAGCAAATATCTTACAGTAATTTCCTCCCATTCCTATTTCAAATATTAACGTTAATAAAGCACCATTTATCGAATGTAACGGGTTCCGCATTTGTAAGGATAAAAATCACGCACGCACGCCGCGCGCATTACATATGACTCAAGGAAAAACAAATATCTAACAAACACTTTGGCCACGCGCCAACGGACATTTAAAACATTGAGCGTTGGTGCAAGAAAAACTCTAAACAACAAGAAAAGAAACATGACTATTTACAAAGTTCCCCGGCCAAATCTAACTACATAATTGAAATAATCCAATTGTTGTACATCACCGCTCTGCTTGAAGAACTAAGGACATCCTCCTCAACCCATTGCCCCTATGGACAAATTAGCACTCCATAGTAGTCGTCTGCGCTGATCTGTTGAAGTTCATCCCAACTCCAAACCACGTGCTGATCATCTTGGTATCGACTCCTTGGCAGAAAAGTTCAATGTTAATTATTTACCTATCTATAATCGCTTGCAGGTTACTCAGTTCACCCACAATTGTCCTAATGCGATTAATAGCGAAGACTGGCCCTAAATATCTCGCACACACGCACAATAAAACACATATAAAATACACTGCAATATGTACATAAATATACACCTCGAGACCACGTCACTGGCTCGTTAACAAGTTGAAGATCTTGGCTGCACTAGCAGTCGCTATCTTGCTCGGTATTTCCGTCCTGTACTGTGGACCTTTGCTCCAGTGAGCGCTAATTAGGGTGTTACAATACTTCCCCCTTAGAGCTGAAATCGTCGTCTTTAAGTAACCGTTACAAGTTATCACGCACTGGCGTGAAATATTTAGCTCACAAACTAAAGTTGATTCCAGAATTAAAATGTATTCGAGCTTTAAATTTCGACAATGCAATCGCTGTGACTTTAGCTCCTCAGAGCTCCCAAATAAAATGACTTAACCAAATTCAGAGCGTTTAAATCACTATACAAACCGGCGTGAAATAAGCCCCTCACGGCTCCACAAAGAATGACTTCTAATAAATTCGAGCGTCAAAAATCACAATACAAACTGGCGTGAACTAAGCCTCTCAAGGCTCCGAAACGATTGACTTAGAGTGGCGTCAGGCCAAACTATTTATTAGAAAACTGACAGGGCGGAGGGGTGGGGTGGAGTCGGATAAAAACTTCCAGAGTTTTTGTCTCACAAAGATGGGACTAGTGTCATTCTTCTTCAAATAAATCAAACGTCTCAATTTACTCGTGCGGAGATTAATCCGTTCGGCGGTTCTCTAGATATCCATTTCCGCGGGCTTTTTACTACTGACGCTGTCCACCGCGTGGTCATGGCTTGGTCTCTTGTGATTGGCTGATTCAATCGTATGTTCGTTGCACGTGCCTCGTGATCCTTCCTTTATGCTTCCAATTTTGGTACAGTAGTTGCTCAATTTGGCCTTGAACCCGACTAATTCTAGCCGTCCCCCAAGAATAGCTACCAGCTCAGCTCCTGTTGCAATATTACGAAATGCTAACCTCCCTTATATCCATGTCGACTTCCTCAAGTACTGCCTGGGCGGTAGTAATAATAATAATAAATATGAATACTTATTTATCGAAGATCAATAAGGGTTCAGTATGTTCAATCTGCGGGACGCTATTTATGCTTCCTTTTCTTAAATTGCCTGGAACACCTTAGTCATCAGTCTGTCTGATAACTCGCACTATTGTGATAGCTGTATTGGAGCATTTATCTGTCAAAATGTGTGATTGAGCACGATTGATAAGAATTTAAGAGTACTTAAATGTGAGATACCTACGCAAGCAGACATACCAGCTAATTATTCCACTTGTGATCAAATTAAGATGCCTAAACGCCTTTGAAACCTCAATAGACCATGAAGAAGAAAGCAAGTTTGTAGTCTTACGTGCAATCATGAGCTACCGGACCTCCTTTTTTCGAGGAATCCGAACCACAGGACATGGCATTTCACTTATAAAATCTCACATGCATTGACCGGGAATTGAACCCGGTCCACCTTGTTGTGAGGCCAACAGCTTGACCACTGTGCCACCACGCCCCCTAGATAAACAAGACGTTCAGTAAATAACATATAGCCTACTTTCTCCTAAATGTATTGAGCCCGTTAGAGGAGATTATCCGGGCACCAACCGCCGAAAGACTGGCAGTTCCAATAACCCTGTTCTTCGAACCCACAATCTGAGAGGATCGGATGCATTTCTTCAGGGCTAGTGTAGCACGAGAGTCTTGGTCCCAGAGATCTGGTCCATTTGCACGGATAATGTCAAAGACGCCCAATGAAATACACCCTCAAAACACAAAGCTAAAAAATGAAAAGTTCCAGACTTAAGCAAAATTTCGTGAATGAGTTATTCAATATTGAGACCCCTATCCTACTTCGGAGGGTTAAAAATTGGTTATCCGCAAAGCTAGTTACAATGATGAGTCACAAAAAATCTAACTGAAATGAACTAACCCTCGTGAAAGTCTTTAATTACAATGGAAAGCAAAAGCAGCAACAAATCTAGGTACGTGGCACGTGAAATGAATCTTACGCGGTAGCAAAGTTACAAGCAACTGACTCGGTTGAATTTACATTTAACATCCAGGCAACACAAATCCCTATGTTAGGATGGTACCACGCCCACTTTACAATTACATTTAAATAGCTATCTAATTCCTGACATGAATGAAAATATTACGACGAGACGCATCGTAAAGAAAGAATTAAGGCAAAGCTAATGATAGCAAACCACAGACTATAAGAAAAACATTACAGAATATAACACACTCTACATCTAACAGGGATACAATCAGGTTATGCACTCAGAATGAAGACAATAAACACGCACACATGTTCTTATTATAAGCCTACTTACGTTGATAAGGAAGGCTGTTTGCCCCCAATCGTCATCTCAAGAATGTAAGTTAGGATGGCAATTGCGTAATTATCATTACGACTAACATCGCACAGAATCTTGCGGACCTTTCGTTACGAACTCTTGGTTCCAGCGATTCTCGTCGTCAAGAAAAGTAGTGTCAGCTCAGTTAAGATCTCACTTCCATAAGGAAATGAAGCAGCACATGGTGTCGAAGTAGAACAACGAGACAAAGGTACCAAAATTAAGATGCTCAGTTTATCAATCATAAATCACTTAGGTTTAGATCAGTGAGAAATATGATTTAATTCAGGTTTATAAAGTTGGTTTAGAATCCCTAGTATGGTTTAAATGTAGACACCAGCCGCAGGCTGCATAGCAAAAAGCATAAATCTCCTCAGAGATTACCTCGAAGAAAAGACTCTAATAGTCACCACAACATTCTGAGCTACTAACGGCTCGAACAATAACAGGCGCGACTTACACAAATGGCACGCATTAACATTCATAGGTCGATCTGGCTCTCTGCTCAGTATCGCCGGCATACAATTACAAGACGGGATTTCATCAACCCTAACACATGTGTTCTGAGACACAACAAATACATGAGTTGCTAGCCTGAAACAATTATACTGGGTCAATTACAATATGGGATAAACCTTCCTTACATGTGCTAAATGATCAACGTCATGAGCGTGAAAACAGTTGCTCCAATACTTGAGCCAACCTCGCATGTAGCATGCAGTCATTTACAGTTATACATAGCTATCAGCTGTGGTCCCTAACCTCGTATAAAATACTACTACAAACATGGCCTCGACATTCCACAAATGTCTGTGATGTCTCAAGTTGTCATAAAAATAAAATCAATACCTGTCGGTCTCGCATAGAATGCTGGGAATTAACCAGTTCTTTGGACTTGTTTAAGCGCCACATCACGCTAGCTTACAGTTCACTGAAAGCAGCATACAATTCGCTCGTTGAACATGTCAAAACTATGCACTTGTAATCGAACGGAAATCACCTGTTGCAGTCCTAAAGTGATCTGTTGATTTATAAGATATCGTTCACTATTCACACTAGAGTGTCCTTCACATAAACCTTCCCTGTACAACAATATAACTTTACATATTTTCCAAACACATTTAAATGAAAGATGAAACACGCGCAGTCTAACTGCTTTGAAATGAGAGATATTCCAGTCGCTCCCTACTTCTTATAATAATTCTCATTGACGTGCTTATAGCTTAGGACAGTTCCAAAAATAATAGACAACTATAAACTGATACGATGCGATACTCCTGGGTTCATGACCTGGTTAAGTAATTCTTACAATACTTGTATTTGTTCCCACCTGGAACTCTTGAGGTATAATGGATCCACAAATAATGCTAACTAAACCTTACAAAAAACCTGGTAGTCACTATTGACTAACCAACTGATACGAAATTATGAAAATGAATCAAATATAAGGGCTCCTACATAGGATGTTCCCTAAACTTGAAGATCAAGTCTTCATGACCAAACTGTCGGTTAACTGACAGGAAAATGCAGCTTTTCACATAGCTGAGCTCCATAACTGGAATACACTGAAATTACAAAATATACAGGTGCACCCCCAAACGAATACGGTACCGGGTGACTAACAAAGATTGCCCAGCTCCAAGAAAGAAAAACATATTCTTCAATAGACCTGCCTGAGTGGTTGCTATCAGTTTCGGCTTGTATTACAAGCTATATCTACATCCACCCGAACAAATCTTGTACAATAATGTGGATACAAGACTCACAGTGACATTACTCCGTTGTTCACCTCGTGGTCTCTTGGATCTGAGGGCTCATACTTCTCCTTTCCAAAGGAGGAATTATTAGGCTCCTTAATCAGGTTCCATAGTCCTGGCCTATATTCTTCTTCCAAGTCCTCATCACGTGGTCTGCCCATCGGAATTCTCCTGGACTTCCTCTTCATGGTTTTGTTATTTCTTCGTCGTTTCCCCCATGATGGAAGTTACACCATAATGATCATCACGTGTACGGGATGAAACATGTTGAACACGTGGTCGACGTTATCACGAAGCATGGTGTAATAAAATATACGTTTTCACAGATTCTATAGTACTTGTTATATACAGAATGAAGCACTGAGTTTACACAGTTGCAGATTATACTACATTGGCTCTGATTATCTGCTACATACTCTATTAGATACAACAGGCGGTATCTTATCTCACAGAATTTACTACTGATTTCATACAAATCACTGCAATCCACGGTAATCGTGAAAAATACACGTGATGCACAATATTGCCGGTGATCCATTTCACTGTAGCGTTTAGCTCGCTATAATAATTCTTCGTGGCGTGAATATTTCGTGCCTTATCGCACAAGCAAAATGTACATGCTTTTAGCAGCGTGGTAGAAAGTCAAAGTCCCCACGTGAAAAATTGTGAAAATACCAATTTCACTTTCATACAATTTTTACACAAAAATATCGTAGCACTTGCCATACATGACATCTAACTGTAACAATTGGTTGAATTATACTGTTCGCAGTGCACGATGGCTGCTGATATTCTTGCACTGTGGATTACCACCAAAACGTGCACTTGCAATATCACCAATCACGCCTGAGTACGGTGGATTCACGAATACGTGCGTCTACATCAGACTCACTAAGCAGTGTTTCTTGATCGGAAACTCCTTCCCGGGTTCCAAAGAACTTCCAAGTCGTGTAGCGTTTACTTACATATGTTCCGCATATCTGCGGTGCAAATACCTTTACCAAAATAGTAAATTACCACTTCTGAAACCATAACAAAGTGGTAAATGAAACGCAATTACGTGTTATAAGTTCCTGGGGTGTGCAATTTAAAATGGTTAATAAAAATATATCCAGGAAGAAAATATGCTGTCCTCTTCAAAATCAAAACAAAAGCTTGAATCTTGAGGAAGCTTTAGAGTGCGTTCTATGCAAGTGAGCATAAAGAGTAGGCATGCTCTCAAATAAATATTGAAGACATGAGCGAATGCGGGCTCAGTATGGGTATAGTTATAAATCCTTTTGCTTATTAAGTAGTATGGAAATATAAACCAGTGCGCCGTCTTCTGCGTTCACAGGATAAGTATTGAAACTCTGCTCCTAAAAGACCTAGATTCTATTTCCATCTCTGCCAAGAAATTTAATTCAGATCTGAGAATTGGAATGGGGTGGACTTAGCCTAGTGGGAAAAAACTGGGAAGATACGGGTTCGATTGCTAACTCAGTCATCCTGGAATTGGTTTTATGTGGTTTCCCACTTCCACTTCAGGAAAATGCCAGGATGGTGCCTAACGTAATGCCACGGCCGCTTTCAACCCAAATAATACCTCGATTACAAATGCACACACTATTATAGACATCAGAATGACACACGTTATCAAATAACTTCTACACACTTACAAGTACAAGGGGCTACATGACCACGATGTTGCTGAGCTTTTTAATAAATCAACACCAAACAACAGAATTCAATTACATCCAATTTGAAATCTTTTTTGATTCTGGGAAATGCATGCAATAGTTCCTGAGGCGACGAAAATAATCTGTGCTTGAAGTTTAGAAGAGAGATATGTGGATGACGATTGAATTCCTGATATAATTTAAGCAGCACGTTCCATAAATTTATTTTTAATAATAATAAACCTATTTTACACTACAAATGCTCAGATATATTGCTGGACAATTTTACTCTTATGAGCTATAGGCAACTCCGCCAAAAAGGCCGGCTTGCACAATTACTCCGTGAATTCGATCTGTATAAACTAGAAATATTGGGCGTTTGTGAAATTTGTTAGACAGGTAGTGATCAAGTAGTTAGCGAAGGTAAAACAATCCTCTACTCAGGACATTATGATCATCATGTTCGTGGTGTTGGACTAGTGAAATGAAATGAAAATCCACAGCCTGCTTCCAGTCTCCGACCGGGTCAGGAATGGAATGAATGAAGCCCCTATCTAGCGGCGAGGATATGAAATGTGCCGGCTGCCGAAGCCTGTCGCACTCCTCTGGGGCAATGATTAAATGAATGACAGGTGGAATGAAATGATAGTGGAGAGTGTTGCTGGAATGAAATTTTGACAGGGAAAACCGGAGTACCCGGAGAAAAACCTGTCTGCCTCCGTTTTGTCCAGCACAGATCTCACATGGAGTGACCGGGATTTGAACCACGGATCTAGCGGTGAGAGGCCGGCGTGCTGCCGCCTAAGCCACGGAGGCTCTGGTGTTGGACTAGTGCTTAATGAAAATGCGACTAATGCTCTCGTTGGATGGAATCCAGTGATTGATCGAATTATCACTGCATGCTTTCATTCTACCCATACTAAAACAACTATCGTACAGGTCTATGCACCAACAGAAGTTTCAAATGATAAAGACAAGGATGTTTTTGTGAGCAGTTGCATGATGTACTTGATAAAATACCCAATCATGATCTTACACTTTTTATAGGTGATATGAATGCGCCACTCAGCAATGACCGTAATGGATTTCAGCATGTTTTTGGACCCTTTGCGACAGCACAACGCAAGAATGTTAATGGTGAACGTTTCAGATTATTCTGTAGTCACCATGGACTCTGTATAGGCAACAGTTTCTTTCAGCATAACACGATACATAAGAAGACCTGGCGTTCGCCTGACTGGAATACTTTAAATGAAATTGATTACGTTTGTATAGATAGTCGATGGAAGTGATCTTCGCGAGATACAAGAAGCTATCGTGCTGTGGATGTTGGGTCGGATCATTTCTTGGTCCAAGCAGACTTGAAAGTTAAGTTTAAATCGCAGCAACGCCCGCAACCTTAGCGACCGTTCGATGTGGCAAAGCTAAAAGAAAAGGAAGTAGAAAATTCATTCGTAATCAGTCTTAGAAATATATTCAAGGCACTTCAAAATCTACCTGATGATGTTGAAACACAATGGTCTATATTCGAGGATTCTGCGAGTACATGTGCTGAAGGGACTGTTGGACGACGGAGAGGAACACAGAAAGAGCGATGGATTCAAGATCGAACTTGGCATCTGATAGATGAAGGAAAGATGGTAAAGAAACAGCGTGAACAAGTTAATGATCAAGAAGAGCTTCAACTAGCTAGACGAAAATATGCTGAGTTAGACCACCGAGTAAAAAATAGTTGTAGAGACGACAAAAAAGAGTGGTTTGAACGGAAAGGTAAAGAGTCTCGAAATGACACCATAACATTCTACCGTATTGTCCGAGAACTTACTGGAGCCTATAGTTGCTCAAACAGCCCCATAAAGGATAAAATGGCAAATTTCCGCTCCCAAGAGATGAACAATCTGTCCGACGGGTTGAGTACTTCAAAGAAACCTTTAACCAGCCCAGCCCACTTAATGCTTACAACTTCGAAAATAAGCCAAAATTGCAAGAACTAATGGTAAAAACAGGTGATATTACAGAAGCAGAGGTGTGCGCAGAAATCAAAATACTTAAAAACAACAAAGCAGCTGTTTTGGATAAAATCTCAGCAGAGATTCTAAAACATGGAGGTCCATAATTAATTCATCACCTTACTAAACTCTGCAATATCTGTTGGCAAACAAGACACGTTTCAGAAGACTGGAGACGTGGCATCATCTTGAAACTACCAATGAAAGGAAATATAACTGAATGTACAAATTGGAGAGGTATCACGCTTCTCTCGGCGCCAGGCAAAGTATTCTGCCTCATTCTTCTAAAACACATACAAGAAGCAGCAGATTGTCGACTGCGAGAATAATAGGCTGGCTTTCGAAGAGCGAGATCCTGCTCTGAACAAATATTTATTCTACGAAATGTAATAGAACAATTCAAAGAATTTAACTGTCCGTTGCACCTAAACTTCGTTGATTGCAGAAAAGCTTTTGACAGTGTACACCGAGAATCATTGTGGAATATTGTGAGCCTATATGGAATTCCCTACCATCTCATCCATGTTTTCGAAAACCTCTATCTAGACTCGAGCTGTTGTATAAGAACAGAAGATGGGGACACATCACAGGCGTCAGACAAGGATGCATTTTGTCACTATTCCTATTCATATTGGTCATAGATATTGGTCATAGATTTTGGAATGAGCAATCTAGGCTAACGGATCTGGATTTTGCTGATGACATCGTCCTTTTAGCAGAAACACCACAAAGTTCACAATTAATGACAACCAAGCGGGATGGTATAGCTAGTTCTGCTGGACTACAGACAACAGGTGACAAGTCAAATACAAAGTGCATTGAAAGTGGGAATGTATCTACACAAATTATAGTGCAACAGAAGATTCTACAAGATGTTGACTGATTTTCATATCTCGGCAGCCTTATCTGTAGTAATGGGGACGTAGATGCAGACGTCAGCAGCAGAATTGGGAAAGCTTCGGCAGTCGTACAATGAAAGCGATCCATATGGCAATTAGACTCTATAGGTATGTCCACAAAGATTCGGATATATTCCTCTATCATCTTACCGGTCGCCATATATGCATGTGAGACCTGGAAAATATCAGTAAAATCAGGACGCAAGCTCAACGTTTTTCACCTACGATGCTTGAGGCAAATTTTGAAAATTAGTTATCATGACCACATAGCAAATGATGAAGTACTGAGAAGAACTGGTCTACGCAGCCTGCACAAACTCGTTGCTCAAAGAAGAATGAAGTTCGCGGGACATGTTCTACGTATGAATGATAGAAGGATACCCAAATCAGCACTCTTGTGGAAACCAGCGGAAGGATACCGAAGTAGAGGAAGACCTCGTAACACCTGGAAACTAACTATTGCAAAGAATCTTGAATGCATGGATATGAACTGGGAGGAAGCTGATAACCTGGCAACTGATCGAGTTCGCTGAAGGAAACTTGTTGCCCGATAGGCCTATGATATCGCATTTTGCCCGTGTGTGTGTACGCTCTTAATAAGTTTTGATTGACTGGAGCCATTTCAATGAACCTTGATGAGAAGCTACTGTTCTTGCGTCGAACCCAGATCTTGCCTTTCAAATTTTAATAAGTATCACTAACACACCATGCCGGCCGCCTGAAATATTTCACTGGCATTCAATGTCTCCGAAACTATTGGTGCAACCTATGTGAAAGGCCACTAAATTAAGTTCATGTATGTGACTTTCAAAAAGTCTATGAGCACAAAACTAACAAAATTAAAATATTTACTTGATATCTCCTAGCAGCTTAATCATCCGAACACAGTGGAGCATAACATTGTAACTGTTTATTTAGATCCTAATTTATTTACATTTTAAACAATCCTATATTTGAAAACTTCAAGATGGTGGCTGTGTGAATTTTTTAAAATATGTACGGTATTTATTTATTCTATTCTAGTGAAGAAATCGATGTGAAACATTGTTTAATGGACAACTTCTATAACATTTATTCAATAGTACAGATCTCAATGGCCAGCACATGAAACAACACAGCATGACTCTTAACTATTGTAAAATGAATGAAATGATTCGAAACCACTAGTCGTATATGGATCATGGATATTCAGCAGCCTATAAGGTTGAAAAGTAGAGTCTTCATCAACTTAGTTAATATTCCTCTATCGTCATAAAAATTCAGTTTGATTAGTTAAATAGTTTTGGAGATATTGTGAACCGGTAAAATATATTGTATAGACACCATGTTGGATTGTTTCATATACTGTATAGACTGTAGACGTATATGCCAGCAAATGAATATTCTAGAGATTGTTCATTAGACCAAGCTACATTTCAATTGCATGATTAGGACACGAGAAATAACAGTTGTTCCGTGAATAACTAAATAGCCTATTTTCTTATAGGCCTACCCTACTTATGTTAATTGCCTTAATCAACATACAAAATTTCAGTTTGGTTGCTGTAATACAGTATATTCGTAGATATTGAGAACCGTCGGATGGTCGCCATGTTGGATTTTTTATATGTAGGCCATAGAGATATGTACTATTAAGTTAGATGAAGATTATTGCGTAGGCTTATTATTCACTGCACATGTACGCAGATGACATGGTTTTAGGTTCAACTAGCCTAACGAGTCTTCAACAGACTGTCAACAACCTTGAGACATGGGCGGAAGAAAACTCCTTGCAAATAAATGAGAGCAAGACAATGCAAGTAACCTTCAGAAAAGGCGGAAGAGTAGCAGAATATGAAAGAATAAAATTCAAAGGCAGACACCTTGAAGTAGTACACGCATATAAATACTTAGGTATCACACTTCAGACGACAGGTAGATCATTCAGAATCCATATCAAAGAAAAAGCGACAGTGGATATTAGAGCCACCTACGGAATAAAGGATCTCCACAAACTCTCACTAGAATCAGCAATGCAAATATTCCACGCAACCATAAGCCCGATAATAACATATGGGATTGAACTAGCCTGGGAAGCGCTATCACTAGCAGATTCAAGAACCATAGAGAAAGTCAAAGCAAGATACCTGAAGAGAGCTCTATGTCTCCCGATGAACACACAATCAAGATTGGTATACGTACTTACAAAGGAAACATATCACATCGAGGACATAAGACATAGGCATTTATTACCATCCACACGACAAAGCACGGAGATTCTGAAGGAAAGAAGAAAGAAGTGCGAAGAAATACGGCCGGAATTCTACACAAGTGACGCCATGATGGAGAGGAAATGGACGGAACCAAACCAGGAGCTACGACATGTGCTAACAAGAATGGCCGTACATGGGTTCCATCACAAACTCCGTGCGACGGCACGCTACCATGAAGTAAAAGAAGACTGTGCAAGTGTACACTATGTGGTGAGAGCTGTGAACGTTATCACATAGAAAAGTGCAAGAAGAGAACTAAAACAGTGACTGAATACAGCAAAGAAACTTAATGACAATATCTTGACAATAACATTATTTTGGTATTATTGCATAATTATGAATGTAATGTATATTTAGGAATGTAATAATGGCTATTTGGCTGCAATAAATTTTCATTCATTATTCAAACTTGAATCGCATAATTAGGACACAAGAAATAAAAACGAGATAATACCATTTCGCACAACCACCATCTTAAGGTTATGAAAACTATTGAAATAAATTAGATGTCAGTGGATAAGAATTTGTATAAGCATTTACCGTACCAAGTTTCACTGCGCTCGGATGGTTACATCGCGAGAAACGTCTATTTAAATATTTAAATCTCGCGTCGCCGCCATGTTGTATTTGCACTGACCAGGTTATTGAAATTTTCATAGGTAAGCATATGTAAATAGCTTTTATCAGCATGCAAAATTTCAGTTTGATTGCAGTCATAGATTCGTAAATATTGAGAGCCGTCAAAATGTTGGATTTTTATATTTGTAGGCCATAGAGTTATATACTATTAGATGACGATTATTGCGTGGGTTGATTATTCAAACGTTGACTTTGATCGCATGTTTAGGACACAAGAAATATAAACTTAATTTTAATATTTCGCACAGCCACCATTTTGAGTTTATGTAAACAATTGAACTAAATTATATTTCAGTGCATTGCAATGTGTATAATCATTTGCTGTACCAAGTTTCACTGCGCTCGGATGGTTATATCGGGAGAAATGTTTCAAATTCGCATGGCCGCCATCTTCGCTTGGTGTATAACAGGTTCCTGAAAATTACATAGATAAACTTCTAGTACACCCTTTTATCATCGTACAAAATTTCAGGGTGATATCAGTAGCAGTTTCAGAGATATAGAATGCCGGTGAAATATTTCGCACAGCCGCAATGTTGGATTGATGAGACGTATTTAAATTTGAAGTGCACAGTCGGGGTCAGACCAAATAGTACTATGTTATTACCAAGTTTTATTGAAATCGCTCTATCTGTTTAGATTTTATTAGGGAGGGACACACGCACGGACCAAAGGTGATAAAATAGTCTACTGGTACCTGGTGCGTCAATGACCTGCGTGACTCAACACGGGCTTTTGTTTGCGAGACAGCCCTGCGGCTAAATAGTGAGTTCCGTCCTCTGCCTGGCAGCCAGTCTCGGCCTGTTGCAATATACTCTTGAGCTAAAATTATATATCATTTGGGTGAATTATATTCGGAATTTGTATTTCACGGTCAACGACTAAATTGCTACTTTCTACGTAACAGTTTGTATGCACAAATACTGTGTCAATTTAAATATTTTTGATATGTGTACTTGTTTGTTAGGCCCCTCTGCCACAGTTCTCTATAGTATTTTGTAATTATTGTCGTGCGCAATTTTATATTAGTGAACTGTATTATTTTGGACATTATCATCCCATTTAATATGGCACAATATCTTTTTTGTGACAAATTTGATACAAAACGCTAAATTAAGAATTCAAAACGCGAAATATGGTATTTTAAAATGCTAAAACAAAAGAATCTACCAATCAGTCTTTATTGTTATTGTTGATATAGTGGTCAATGAGCCCCTTCTTTGAGTGAGTGTGGAATTTGTCCGATAACTTGTGTTATTGTGATGGCTGTATTAGTGTATTTTTTGTAATTAAGATGAGGATTAGGGAAGGAGGCAGCCATAGCCTTAATTTAGGTACCATCCCGTCATTTGCCTGGAGTTGAAGTGAGAAATCCCGGAAAACCACTTTTAAGATGACTGCGATGGAAATAGCATCCACTTTTCCTCAGTTCTGTCCCAAGTGATGAGTGAAGGAATGAGTGAAATTCGTCTCAACCCTCAGACCAGAATTAAATTTCATGGTAGAGCTGGGAATCAAACCCGGGTCTCATGGTGGACCGACAAGGTGGTCCATATCAGTCATGGGAGCGATTAAATCTAAGTCAGCAAATGCTTCTGGTACATCCTGAACTATTTTAACCAACTGCCAATCTCGAAATCTTTATGAAGGTATTCCTTGATGAGAGATGTATAGTGCTGAATTTTACGGTAAAGACACTGAGCTAAGTGGATGGCAACGGAAGGTGACTGTTCCGGTTATGTTTATAGACGGCCCGTTCTGGCAACCTGCATATTCAACAAAGAGACTGAGATATTGTCA